>CP142133.1:16385000-17635000 GCA_036013995.1 Theobroma grandiflorum
GCTTGGCATAATTTACATTAGGCATCATATTTATCAAAGTGCCAGACAATGCACTATACCATTCATGTGTTAAACATATGCACAACATTATTTTTAAGCCTTCACATGCTCATATATCATATTTATTGCTCTATGGACATAGACATACTCTTAAACTCTTAAACATATACGCCAAAAATTCAAATTTGCTCATCAATTGGCTTAGCTATTTCATCATATCATTAGAATCCTTTATGTACATTGAAATTCAAAATCTTTCTCTATAGACCACAGTAGTTCATATGCATGCTTTACAAGCATATACATCAAGTTTTTCAAGTTTATTGATCCAATTAGTTGGCTAACATCACATTTAGGTCATATCAAAGATCAGGGGTGTTGCAAACTTGTTTGATTTAATATAAAAATACATGGGTTTGATTTAATATAATAAAAGAATAAGAACTTATTTGAATTTTCTTAAAAAGTTAAGGAACTTTTTAAAACATTATGCCAAAATTTATCTAAATGATGTATAATGGTGGATCTAGGATGTTAATCAAGGGGGGTCACCATTTTAATAAAAAAAAAAGAAATAAACGATATATAAAATTATGATGCATATATATACAAAAAATATGATGTTCTCACAATATCATTCTTCTATTCTTCTTGTCCTGAAAGCTTTTCATAATTGCTTCATTGTCAATAGTTTTGAAAACATCCCTTTCAATATGAGTCACTAAACAATCATTCAACCGAACATCTTCTATTCAGTTATGGAGTATACTTTTAATGAGATTCATAACTGAAAATGCTTTTTCAACTATTGCGGTTGCATGCCAACTTCACCAACATATAAACCAAAAGGAACCCAATATCTTTTGCATTTGAACCATATTTTAAGCAAGATCGGCAACTTCTTTTAAATCTTCAAAGGTAGCATTACTTCTCATATCTGTAATATAATTATTGAGTTGATCATCAGGTGTTAAGAACTGTACATCATGAAATTCGAACGGATAAAAGTTAGCTAAGTTGAATCAATTTTTGTTTGCAAAAGCGGAGAAGGAATGGCATGGATCGCGACAAGCTATGCATGAAAGCAACTTTTTATTAACATTATCAAAGCACTCATTCAGCTCTTGAAGCTAAAAATCAACCATAATGTAAAGTAAATCAACCTTAAAATGGTGAAGATTTATGGATTTTTCAACTCTACATTATGATCTCCCACGGTGCACAAAGAAACCATCCATGTTTGGAATATCAATCTCATGCTTATCACAAAAATTGCAAATTTCTACGAATAAATCATCCCAACCGTCTTCTCTAAATTCTTGCAACCTCTTCTTGGCTATGTTGACTAAACTCATAGCATTTGGAAGGTCTTGATCTTTTCTTTGTAATGCCTATGATAAATCATTTGTGATTCGCAACACCTTTTTCATTAAATGTAATAGGAATACAAATTCAAGATCATTCATTGCTTCAATGAGTTTGCTTATTTCATCGTTGTTATAAAAAAATACCGACATATCTTTTATAGTCTCATGCATATCAAGTGTTGGAGAAAACAAAGAAATCACACTAAGAATTGTACCATAATGTGAACCTCAATATGTGTCTCTAGGTTATTTCAAATTAGCTTATTAATTCAAACCTCTTCCAGTCACCATATTACCTTGAGAAATTCCTTCAACTATTTTTTCAAATTGTTTCATTTAAAGTATCTCCTTCCTTTTGCAAGAAGCTTCAACAAAATTTGTTAAGCCTACCAAATAATCAAAGAATGAACTAAGCTTTTTATGCTTTCTTGCAACTGATAAAAGTGTCGATTGAAGTTGATGAGCAAAATAGTGAACACAGAAAGCGGATTGATTCTTGGTCAATATCAAACTCTTAAGACCACTATCATTTCCACTCATATTACTAGCCCCATCATAACCTTGACCACGAATATGTGACGTACTCAAACCATGTGTAACAAAAATCAAGTCAACATCCTTTTTTATGATCTGAGAAGTAGTTTTAGGAACATGCATAATGCCAAGAATATGCTCAATGATGTACCCATGTTTGTTCACATATCTCAAGCCAACAACCATTTGTTCTTTGATTTCAAAATCACAAGCCTCATTAACTAGCAAAGGGAAAAAATCATCTCCGATATCTTGAATGATTGCTTTTGTAGTCAAAAAAGCAACAGCGTTGCAAATATCCTTTTGCATTGAAGGTGCATTCAATTTGTGATTCTTAGGAGCCTTTTTCAAAGAAACTCTACTTGCTTCTTCATTCTGTTTGCAATGAAATTTTAAAAGTCCAAGAAAATTGCCTGGATTATTTGAAAGCTTTGACTCATCGTGACCACGAAAAGACAATGTGTGCATCAAAAGATACCTAACATATTCAATTGATGCATTCAAATGAACTTGGTAATCAAGTTTTGCTTGACTTGAAATCCCAACATGCATGATATTTATGTGTTGCTTTCGCTTTATCAAATCTTCACAAGCCTTCCAACATTAATTATTATCTACTATTATGCACTTTTACATGTATATCCAACTTATTTTCTTTTTCCAATTTCTAAACCCTTTACCAACAAAACAATCATGCCCACCTTGATGATCACCAAATTCAATATTGAAAAGATAACAACATAAGCAAAAAACATCATCTTTACTTTCACTATATTCCCACAAAGTGCCATATTCCTTGTACCATAGTGGATTAAACTTACATTTTTTTCTTAAAAAATCAGTAAGAGGAAAGTTTATAAGTTTTGGTTGACAAGGGCCCTTGATCAAATATGCTTCATATTCTCTTTCTCATTAGCATTATGAGCAATACTAAAAATACAAGGTATTAAACCAGGATCAGTCACAACTTGTTTTGAGACACTTTGATTTGGCTCTTCTTGGATAGCTGCACCTTGGTTGGCTATTCTATAAGAAAACTACTAAACCTTTGGTTTTGGTTATATCGAGATTAAGTTCGAGCTCTCGTAACAAACTTACCCATGCCTAATGTATTATAAGAATGAAAATAATTATAAACAATTAAACAAAGATTACCATAGCATAGATTAAAACTAAAAATATGAAAAAAATCATGGAAATTTAAGTCTCCAATCTAACATTTTTTATTGAAGCAAAAGAAAAAAACCCAAATAGCAAATGAAAGCAAAACTCTCAAGAAAAGAAAAGAAAAGTAATATTGAAAATGATATAGTAAATTGTTAAATACCCTGAAATAAAATGAAGTAAAGAAATAATATTAAAAATTTAATTAAAATAAATAATGCTTACTAAATATTGGCACTTTCTTGAGGATTAAGAAACCAACATTAAAGGAAAAAAAGGAAGTGAGGTGTTAAGGCCTTAAAGGAAAGAGAAGAAGTGAGGCATTAAGGGAAAGTTTAATATTTTGTATTGTACATAGTATTTTGTATAGTGATATTTAAACTAGGCCTAGAACATAAAAGTGTTTTCAGCTCGAAGTTTGGCTTGTCATATTGTACATAATATTTTGTATAGTGATATTTTGTCATGACTCAAAGCTCTTATTGCGCCTGTGACAACCGCCGTGATGTCTCGATAGACATTCCTACTCCGAATGCCAACCGAAACCTCACAAAGCTTTTACATCAATTTTCCACTTCCCCTGTGAGCAATAGTTACTAAATATCATATTTTTAAAGAATATAGACTATTTTCTAATCAAAATAGTCAAAAAGTGATTTTGGCCACACATTGGCATTTTTGTCATTTTTCTCTAAAATTTCGACAGCTGTTAAAAATATAATATATGAATGAAAAATACACATTTCATAACTAAAAATAAGTTTAGATATCTAAAACATATATTTAAAATGAAATTATAGCTAATAGTATAAAGTAAAAATATTAAATAAAATATTCCATTTTCTTATAAAACAATATTTATAGAATTATCTGTAAATAATTTTTGTAGCGTAAAAGCAAAATAAATTCATACATACGGTAACACATGTAGCCAGGGTTTGTAATTTAATTTACAATGACATGTGGGCCCTCGAATGACCAAAAGTAACCAAGGCTGTGAACCTATGATTTCTGAGGATGCCAACCAAACGGTAACCCTCGATGTAATCGACTATCTACAGACTGTCTTGAGCCTAAAATGGTTGGAAATGAGGGTGGTCAGTTTATATAAACCCAGTGAGTAAACAAATACCGTCTATAACATCTAAAGCCGAGTAAATGGAGACAATCAAAATATCCCATCACAACATGTGTTCCATAACATGAAAATTCATTCCAACCCATGTAAACAATTGTATTTCATCCAATTACTCAACAAGACTTATGACTTTCTTAAAAATTTGGCTCATGCCAAAACTCATATTTTGGCTCCAAATCGGACCTCGAACCCCGAATTACCATTTTAAGTAATCCTTGGACTGTGAAATTCTCAATTTCACCTTAAAATCCCTATTTTAACTAGTTCGAGGCATAAATCGACTTAGTGCTTGTTTGGCTTGGCTTTTTTTCAGCTTATCTATCTCTTAAAAGCAAAAGCTAGGCCAAATATAAATTTTGAAAAGCTCTTAAAAAAAAGTAGCTTTTTTTTAAAGAGTAAAATTTTTAAAAAAAGAGCTTCAAAAAAAGCTCCTATGAGGAGCTTTTTCTTTTCTTTTTTTAAATATACAAGAAAATTTTTTATTTTTGTTTAAAAAATATCCTTATCTATTAAAAATAATTACAATATTACCCTTTTAAAAAAAAGAAATACCCTCTAAGATAATTTTAACCAAAATTATAACTTATATAAAAAATATTTATAAAAAAAATTCACCAAACAACTTTAGCTTAATTTTAAAAGCTATTATTTTTCATAAGAGCTTCATAATAGCTTCTAAGCTAGAAAAAAGCCAAGCCAAACAGCCTCTTTGTTGTACTTTTAGGCACAATACTGACTTTTATCTATTTTTCTCAAACCTTTCGAATATGCAAACATGTTGTCCTTTACATGTATAACATGGCAAGTATTTTAGGGCTGGGCTTGACAGAATGGCTAAGGCTTAAGTTGGTTTTATAAGGAAAATTATAAAAGGATAAGAACTTGCCATGTGTCGCCATATAATGGGTCGATGTGTAACACTTAACCATTAAACATTCTCTCTTCACCACATAATTATCCAAGATACAAAATGATAATAGGTGAAATTCATGAGCTTGACAAGTGTCAAGGTGGTGTAAAATTCCAATTATGTCCTCATAGACATGCGAAATAACCATTTTACCCTTATGCTCGAAAAATGTCGAAATGAAAATTTTTCACTTCCTAAATTCAAATTATGCTCCAAATAGTCAAACTTGGTCAAAAATTTCATCCAACATTCCAATTTTATCCTCGGGTGGCAAAATGATCATTTTGCCCATACGTTATGAAAATTTCAAATTTGACTCCAAATCAATCCTCGAACTCCGAATCACCATATTAACTCATTCTAAGGTTCAATAACTTTCAAATAAATCCTAAAATCTTTATTTGAACTAGTTTGAGGATTAATCATCTTAATCGTACCCCTAGGTATGTTACCGACTTTTAACGATTTTTGAGGTACCCAAGTATGCAAACATGCTTTCTAATGTATAAATGGCATAATAAATACATTGTAGAGTTGGGCTTGACAGCACTACCCCCCTTAAAATAAAATTTTGACCTCAAAATTTCACTTACCAGACTCGAAAAAAGACGGGGGTATTGGCTTTCCATCTGGTACTCGACTTCCCATGTCATCTCCTCCATCTAAGCATTTTTTCACAACACCTTAAGCATTGGGATGCTCTTATTCCTCAACACTTGATCCTTTCAATCTAGAATACATACAAGTTGTACCTTGAACTTCAAATCAGTGTAAAATGAATAATCAATAATTAAAGTTCTAAGGTTCTACCATATCACTTTTGTTAGGCATTCTTAACATAAAATTTTGGTTAACGCATCATATTGACTTCCAATTTCATAGAAAACTCGACAATGTCATAATATATAATTATGTGTACCACTCTCGTTGGATCAAAGCAATATCATCTTTCATCTTATGAAGAGAATTCAAATATGCTATTAATTCTGGTCGCAACTAAATCAAATCATCTTTAAATCATCAATTATGCATGTTTACTTACCCATCCACAATTCCTCTACCTTGATTTTTTATCAAACCTTCCAACATTCAAGCATTTATTCCACCATTGGCTATGGGTCTAAATCGTCAACCAACCTCTATTTTGTTTTACATACTTTCATACAAATCCCATTCAAGCATTTCATAATACATAAGGATCAATCACTCTTTACTTATTCATATATGTTTAACATCGCGGATGATTCAAATCTAGTAACCCTTAGTAACCATATTCCCAAAAACAAAACGCTAGTACCTTCATGATCTAGTACTTACTAAATAGGTCTTGACTCTTACCACAATACATTTGAATAGATAACGATACCTTTGGATGCATTCTTGTGGACTTAACCAATCTTTATGATTCTCGAGTCATAACCAACATGTTAGTTATATGTCATACATAAACATATCTAACTCGAGATTCCTCAAATTTAATTCAAATGCCAAATCTCACAGCCTCATTAGTTCATCAATCTGAAGTTGAAATTAAACATTTATCTTTCCTTAAGTGCACTTTAAAATCAAGGAATCATTTACTAAGACCTTTCTGAAATTAACTTCTTTTAGCCCTTTTTGTCTTAGAAAATTACATCCACAATCATTTATTCTGAATCGTGGGCTTTATACTAGTCAAGGTAGATTTTTCACTTTTACTTATACAATTTCAAATGCACACCTTCACACATAAGCTATAAATTTTGCCCTAAATATTCAGATATCAAAACTATATATTAAACTATACCAAAATTGATACATCATTTCTCTATTGCCCTTTAGGATATTAAATCCACGTCATACTTATCTATTTGTGTACTTCATAATAGCCTAACAATTTTGAGCTCACAGTTAAGCTAGTTCAGATGCCAAGCCTCTCAGGCTATATCAAAACACCAAGTTTGATCACGATATAATAGAATTTGATGAGCTTATTCCAAAAGTATAAACACTTACTTTTAAGCTAACAACATTATAATCAACTTATTCACTGCCAAAAACATATTTAGTCCACGAACCTTAGATTATAATCAATGTCCAATTTACTTTTTGGACATTTAAGTTATCATTCAATTCACATCTTACCATACATCATCTCGTATATGATCCATATGAATCCACATTATACTTATGCATAATTTCACATAATTTGCATACTTAAATCCTTCCTTATTATTTTCAATCATATATATATTTCATTACACTATGTATCCTTACATCACCATGTCATTATCCATATCTCAATCGATAAATACCGTTTCCATTTAACTATAATTCGGTATCTGTGTATGCATTACGTATTGTGGATCCATCAAAATTCATCTTTATATTTATGTGGCATGTCAGTCATGAGCCCAAACTTGATTATATACCCATTTGTTCTTTAAGCTTTAATGTTTCCATATTGTAAGAACTCTTTCGAATTATCTCACCACAATATTCACAAAATGGATACAAGTCCATAACTTATGGTTCAATGCCTAAAGTAGTGAACACAATCTCATCCTTACAGTTCTACCCTTATCTACCAATCATAACTCTCTTACACATTTACCTATACATTGCTTAGTTCTCACGAGCCACTCATGGCCATCCCATTTTGACCTTGTTAGGGTATATGTGACTTTTCAACCTCTGACAATGCATTCCACATTTATGCCAGGGCATTCTTAATCTCATGCCAAGTCTATAGTCATGTAACCATCAATCGGGCTCAAATATAGAACTCCATATGGCACTTAGACTAGACTCGACATTTCTATGTCATTTAACCTCAAGTTACGAAATCCATATCTAGTCCTTTAATCCCCTGGCTCCACGCTATGTATAGCAAAATTCAAGCTCATCCTTAGAGCAGATTTGTTTACTAACCTTTTTCTTCATGACCACACATCAATTATAGTAATCATTGATGCACACCATTAGGTTAATTCATGTGCTTATATTTGTAAACCATAATAGGTCTAATCAATTCGTGGAATGTCCCTTTGAGGTGTCAATCACATATGCTAAATAAGTCGAATACCCTTTCTGAACTAGTTTCAAAGTTTTAATAGTCGAGATTACACAAGATGGTAATACTCGACATTCTTCTACAAATACAATCTCTACTCCCTTAGAATTTTGAAGTACAACTTCAAGTTCTATATGCAGATGCATGCATTCAACTCAACCTAACTTAACTTGGGGCCACGCTGACACTGTAGTTTTTAAAATAACTTTAAAACCAAAAGCTCTGATACTAATTTAATTGTCACGACTCGGAACTCCTATCGAGCCCATGACAACCGTCACGATGTCTTGATAGACATTCATGCCCCGAATGCTAATCGAAACCTCGCAAGGCTTTTACATCAGTTTTTCACTTCCCTTGTGAGCAATAGTTACTAAATATCATATTTTTAAGGAATATAGACTATTTTCTAATCAAAACAGTCAAAAAGTGATTTCGACCACACAAGGGCATTTTGGTCATTTTACTCAAAAATTTTAAAACCTGCTAAAAATGTAGTATATGAATGAAAAATACACATTTCATAACTAAAAATAAGTTTAGATTCTAAAACATTTATTTAAAATGAAATTATTGCTAATAGTATAAAATAAAAATATTAAATAAAATATTTCATTTTCTTATAAAACAATATTTATAGAATTATCCGTAAATAATTTTTGTAGCGTAAAAGCAAAATAAATTCATACATACGATAACACAAGTAGCCAGGATTTGTAATTTAATTTACAATGACATGTGGGCTCTTGAATGACCAAAAGTAACCAAGGCTGTGAACCTACGATTTCTGAGGATGCCAACCCAATGGTAACCCTCGATGTAATTGACTATCTACATACTGTCTTGAGCCTAAAATGGGTGGAAAGGCGGGTGGTCAGTTTATATAAACCCAGTGAGTAAACAAATACCGTCTATAACATCTAAAGCTGAGTAAATGGAGATAATCAAAAAATTCCATCACAACCTGTGTTTCATAACATGAAAATTCATTCCAACCCATGTAAACAATTGTATTTCATCCAATTACTCAACAAGGCTTATGACTTTCTTAAAAACTCGACTGATGCCAAAACTCAGACTCAGGGACACCTTGATCAGGCACATCCAATCCAGTCCGTCAAGGCTGTTAAAATGTCATATACACATAAAACGTGTTTTTACTTTAAAACATAGCGGTTCCTTGGCGTTGGCTGAGTTCACCCTTACGTGGTGGTTCGACGTGAAGTGAATTTAGACTTCACCTCAGGAGATACCCTCCGCGCCTCTCGTACTGAAGTAAGATATAATCGGATTTACCGTGCCTCTTTAATAGGCTGGTCCACGGATCCCGCCACTGTAGTGACTAGTCAATTAACCCACCATATCAATAAAAAATTTAGCAGCATGACATGACTAACATAACATTACCCAGCCTGTCAAGGCAAATCAAAATAGTTCATATATTCAACATATCGTAAAACCAACCATTCATGCCATCACATTGTCATAAGCCATCCATTCAAGTCATATATCAATTTCATATATCATAAACATATAGTCTCCATTTACTCAATTTTCAAAACAGTATTCAATTTCAAAACAATTTATAAATCAGATTTCATTTCTTTAAGTCAAACTTCAATTATAAAACATAAGGATTGACAATTTAAATCCATTGTTCTTTATAAACATAAGAACGAGCAAAACTACTTTAGATAGTTAAGATGATAGTGTGTTTACTCACTGTAATGGGAATTTGGAGTGGTAGGAGTATTTTTCCTATTCTCAGTCCTCTAGCATGGTATCTTTACCCTTATCCGAGGGTTCACCACTTATACATAATACATAACGCGTACTTCAATATATTGGTGTTAAATTGTTGTAAGACTATTTCAGGCTTTATATGAATGCATAAGATTGTCTAAGAAATGTTCGGATAGTCACTTAAAATCGGTATTCCATTTAGGTTTAATTGTGATCGAAATAAATTTGTATTCAACCTAATTCGTACTATACACTGTTAAATGGACCAAAACATCTAATTCAATTCCAAATATATTCATTTTACCTCCATCATTGCAATTAACCAATGTACCTTAATGAACTTGATTTTTGACTAACTTCACCATACCCAATATTCATTCAGATTTTGAACTAACTTGCAAATCAATGTCAACACAGTTTAATAAATCCATCCATATCATTAGAATTTAAATCCAAGTCCATTCACCATGATTTCCTCATTATGGTCCAAGTTGTTCACTAAATGAATTATACTTTTTACTAACCATTTTCAACATCCAACACCAAAATCATTAATTTCAAGCTAAATAACATGAAGTATAATCAAAATCCCTCATCAATAAGTCACCCGTAAATTTCGGCCAAGAAGGATTACTTGAAGAACATGTGTTTTTCTTGCTTGTTTTTCATTCCAAACATCACAAAACAACTAAAAACACTAAGATATCTTGAAATCTAACCAAATCAATCCTCAAAATCTCTCTCCTCATGTTTGACCAGCAAGCAATCCTTCATGAGATCTTGAGTTTCAACCATAGAAAATGAAAAAGA
Source organism: Theobroma grandiflorum (assembly GCA_036013995.1). NCBI lineage: Eukaryota > Viridiplantae > Streptophyta > Magnoliopsida > Malvales > Malvaceae > Theobroma > Theobroma grandiflorum. The sequence goes on from CP142133.1 coordinate 16,395,719, forward strand.
ATGCATGGGAAAGATAGATCACAAGCTAAAATCAAAAAATCTTACCGTTAATCACTTGATTCCTTACAATCCCACAATTTTCCTTTGAATTTTCTTAGCTAGGGTTTGTTCTTTTCTTTCTTTCCTTTTTCTTTGGTGTGGCCGGCCATGAAGAATGGAATGGCTAAGGCTTAAGTTGGTTTTATAAGGAAAATTGTAAAAGGATAAAAACTTGCCATGTGTCACCAGATAATGGGTCCATGTGTAACATTTAACCATTAAGCATTCTCTCTTCACCACATAATTATCCAAGATAAAAAATTATAATAGGTGAAATTCATGAGCTTGACACGTGTCAAGGTGGTGTAAAATTCTAATTACGTCCTCATGGACACGCGGAATAACCGTTTTACCCTTGTGCTCTGAAAATGTCAAAATTAAAATTTTTCAGTTCCCAAATTCAAATTATGCTCCAAATAGTCAAACTTGGTCAAAAATTTCATCCAACATTCCAATTTTATCCTCGAGGGGTAAAATGACCATTTTACCCTTACGTGATGAAAATTCCAGATTTGACTCCAAATTAATCCTCAAACTTCGAATCACCATATTAAGTCATTATAAGGTTCAAAAACTCTCAAATACATCCTAAAATCTTTATTTGAACTACTTCGAGGCTTGATCATCTTAATCGTACCACTAGGTACGTTACCGACTTTTAGCGATTTCTAAGGTACCCAAGTATGCAAACATGCTTTCTAATGTATAAATGGCATAATAAATACATTGTACAGCTAGGCTTGACATATTTAAAATTAAATAAATATCACAAACTATTAATTTAAAATAATTTTTGACAATGAATCTCTAAATTTCAATGAATCTCTAAATTTCAAAAAAAAAAATCAATAGGGGTCCACTATCCCCATTTCCCTCTTTAAATCCCCTAAAAATATCTAAAATATACTATATATATAATACTAACTAAAAAAATCTAATATATAAAATATATCTAAATCCCCCTCGCCCCTATGTAAATTTGCCTTTGATGATGTATATACAAAAATTATTGCATTTATTGGTCAATTTGGTGAAATATAAAGTAAAAAAAATATATTGAATAGTGTAAGATTTTCATATTTTTATTTATTTAAAAAAATAGAAATTCACATATGATATTTTTACTAGTAAAGATATATGTATGTATATATACACATCAATAGAGAGAGAAAACACATATATGCAGCTTAGTTACAAAAATTTAAGTAAACTTGTTTTAAGTTTACTACTCATCATACTGTTGGGATAAGTCCTGCAGCCAAATTGGGATTGGTAAAGGCTTAATTCCAATCATGCAACAATATCATTCATGTTGAATGATTAAAGGTTTTCCTTCATTAATAAGACATAAATATAACAAGTTATAAGTCTAATTGGATGAAGTCCATGAGATTAATATGCCTTGCAAGGAAACTGTAATGGGTTGCAATTATGAGATTCTTATGCATCAAAGCATACTCTCTAAATGTTCCTGGTCGATGCATCATTGAGATTAGACATTAATGATACTTAGAGACTGGTACATTATATGTTCCTTACTTGATAAGTAAAGAACTGATCTCATAGGTTGAAGTATAAAGATACTTAGAACTAGAATGTAGGTACTTGTTTAGGAGAGCAAGTTCACTAAACTAGACCCTTCACGAGAAGTGCATTTTCGATTTCACTCAAATGTCTATACAATACTTATCATGTGTCAGTTATGTAAATACTCCCTAGACTTGAGACACTGGTAACTCTTATGTGTAGAGTGCTAAACTTTGATATAATGCCTACGGGTGCCTAATCAAGGATGCCAAAATAAGACAATTTTGGGCATAGCATGAAGCATGTGAAGGAAAATTAGTGGTCAAGATAGGAATCATCACCTTAAGCGATTTAGGGGACATATCCTAACTGTTCTTCATTGATATTAGTTTATTGAAGTCCTTGGCCAAGGTGACTTAATGAAACACCTTGTACCCTTGTATAATAGTCAACGTAACTGTCTTGGTAAGACGAAGGACTAATTAATGCGAATTTATGTGCTAAAGATTGATAAACGGTGAAAGAAATGTTCAAGAGTAAAATGTTATGCACATGCGTAAATAATAATTAGATAATAATATCTTTGTCAGGGACAAATTAGCAAGCTAAAAGGTGATTTGAAAATGAATCAGGACATAATAAGATGTTTTGGGACATGAGGAGACAAGTGAAAAATTTTAAAATAAAATAATATTTTATTAACAAAATAATATTAAAATATTAATATTTTAATAATTTTTTATATTAGTAATGAAGGAGGAGTATACAACTATCCAAATGGGGGAGAAGAAATAAGAAAGAATTTTGAAGAAAAATAATGCTCGTGGGACCAGCGTGCCTTTATTAAATAGAGCACGAGCGGGTAATTATATATTTAAATATTAAGGTGATACCGCATTGAAATATAAACTTGATATTTTATTGGTACAAGTGCTAAGGAAGAAAAATAAAAAGAAATTGGAATTAAAAGAGGGTTGGGAGGATTTAATTGAAAAGATGAGAACTTTGAAGGGCAAAACAATAAATTTTCCATTAAGCTTGGTCAAAACTTCCTTTGGAAGCTTTGACCCTTCATCCTTATCCGATGGTAGGCCATCATATCCAAGGCATCATCTTTCTTCTTCTTCTCCTCCCAACGCCATTTTCATCCTTCACCATAAAAATCGAGTTTTTTCATTTTCTTTTCCTTCATTTTCTTTTCTTACTTCTTCTTTTTCCCACTTTTTTGTGCACCAAACCCACAACTTTCAACTTTATTTTTCAGCACAATCAAACCCTAGGAGAGAGGAAGAAAAGGTCTATTTCTTTTCCTTATTTTTCCAATATACTCCACTTTATCACTACCTAAGCTTTTTAGCTTCAAATCTACGCTTTTAAAGCCAAAAGGTATATATTTTCAACTCTTGAATTTTGAAATTTATGGGTTTATATATATTTTCAGATTTTATTTCTTAACTTTTTTAAAATTTTTTTTCTTGGAAATATTAGGTTTCTATTGATCTATTTACCTCTAAACTCATCTAGGTAATGAAATTTTAAATTGGAGCAGTTGGTCCAATGGGTTTGTGAATTAGACTAGAAATTTAGGTTAATTGTTAGGTTAGAGTGTAGATTGCCCAATGTAAATCTATTAGAATTATTAGATTCAATTTATGATATAATTGAGATTGTTTTGATTTATTAGTAAATATAGGTGCTGACGGTACTTTAGGACTTACTTGGATTAGGACCTTGTTGGTGGTAGTTTTATAAGATGAGTGCACTTACATTTAAAATATTTTGGGAAATGCATATCTGTCTGAATGAGTCACTTGAAAATTTTATTTGTCTTTGCTTTAAAATATGCTTGGGAATAAGCCCTTGATGAAATGTTCTTACGTTGTGGAATGTGCAATGTGATTAACTCATGTGTTTCTACATTATGTTGACATGTATGTTATGCATTGAATGGTAATATTGCGTGACAATTGTAACCATGCATGTGTGGTTGGGAGTGCACATGCCGGTGGTGATGTAGTGCGAGCATACACATGATGATATTGTAATGTGTGGTGTGGGAGTGCATATAATGACTTAGCTATGTGTGGTGTGGGAGTGCACATGAGAATATTAGCTATATGTGGTGTGGGAGTGCACATGAGTTGAGTTGAGGATGGTAGTGGTGTGCGTTGAGCCATGCTGTCCAGATTGGGATTGACTTTGACGGGTTTGATGTATGTTTGAAATGTATATATTTATTTAGATACATATATGCATAAAATATATTTACATGAATTCTTATACGCATGCGCGCTTGTCTTGTAAGATGGCGATGATTGGAAAATGAAATGTGATTGCATTGAATGTTGAAAGTTGAGTTTCCTAAACATTTTAAACTAGTTAACAGACAACATGGCATCGAGTTTTGTTTATGATTTACAAAACTACATTGTTTTAACACAAGTGCATCATGTTTTCAAAAGCTTTCCGTAACGTTGCTTGTTCCTTTCCTATGTTCACTCATTGGGTTTATACTCATCATTTTCAACTTCATGTTTTAATTTTCAAGATCGAAGGTAGTTGGATGCTAAGTCAAGGTGCTTCCTGCTATTCATCTTTCGGTAGGTTCAGCATGACTCTCAATGATAGCACCCAAGCCTAGAGTTACTCCGCTGATAGTCATGAGTCTGTTGTATGTTTATATGTGATGGCTAAATGTAAATTGTGAGATTTATTATGAACTTTGTATGTACTTGGTCTTCATGATTTAAATTTTGAAGGAATTGTTATTAGAAATTAAGAGTTTTAGATCCTAAAGAAAAAGAAGTGATATATGGACTACTGACGGGTTTGCATCAAGAGGCTTGCTTGGGCCTAGTAGGCTATGCCTATTGGGCCCATGCACTAATCATGGTCTGAGATTTGGGCTGTGACAAGTTGGTATCAGAGCTCTAAGTTTGGTTGAGTCTTAGGAATTTTTGTGTTTGTTAGTAGAGTTGTTGGAGTCCAAGTAGAGTCTTGTCCTTGGATTATGGGTACGCAACAAAGTCAAGGATGGGAGGCTATAGAGGCCCCTAATTCATTAGAAACGTACCTATTCCTATGATGTATAAATGGCTAAGTAATTGATGTTTGGTCACGTATAGGTTTAGAGGTGTGCTTGTTACACACGCCATGTCTAGAAGCGATGGTATTTTGGATACCCCTCACAGTACTAGGGAGGGATCGCTAGATCCCATTACTAGGAGCCAATGGCACCCTAATCCAAGGAGTCAGGAAAGTGGGCCATCTCGAATTCCTATGGGATGGATCCCACTAGAATTGGAAATATTGTTTCATAGTTAGGAAAGCCTCGAAAGTAGTGAGAGCTTTGAAAGTGAGGCAAGCACTGAGATTTGGAAGGGCGTAAAAATTTTCCTTTTGGAAAGGCTTGAGGAAAAGTTTAAGGAGAAGATGAAGAAGGCAATGGCAAGAGAAGATTATTGTCCTAGGAATGTGTCACTTGCTCGAGACTTTCCTCCAAGTTGTGGGAGAGGTGCTTCATCTGTGAGTAGGGAGGAATACATAAGAATATAGCAAGCTTGGATTAAGGATAAAATGAGAACATCTCATGAGGTAGAAGAGGACTCAGAAGAAGATCCGTCGATGTGCTCAGATTAAGGCGACGATGACCCTAATGACACTTAAAATTTTTGTTGAACTTCGTATTACTTTAAGTATGGGTAAATGCAGTGCAAATTAAGTAGCAGTAGCTATTTGTACAAGGGATTTGAAAGTTTGGCTTGTATTTTATGTGACTCAAATAGAGTATGAAGTAGTTATTTAAATGACTTGGGGCGTGTCAGAATTTTCACGTATGATAGATGTATATTAGCACCATAACGATTAAGGAAAGATATTCACCCTAGTGGCGTGATTAGTCACCTTGGGCAATTATTGAGGGTTGACGTAGAAAGTTATTAACGATTCCAGTAGCTATAGGACCTGACGATAAATATGTTTTGTAGTACTATGAAATGGTTACCAATAAACGTGATGGACTTTTGAGTGGTAACCATAGTTTTTTTGACAAGGTATAAAATGCCATTTGAATTGATAGTGTTTATTAGAAATTATTATTTATCATGGTGTATGGGTTTTGTTGGCTTCATTAGTTTTTGATGATAATAAAACATTCCCATTCATTTGTGTCTAATATTTTTACTTGAGTGTGTAGAACAAGAATTGTATGCAAATAATAAATTAATCATTCAAAGGCACATATCAAAAATCATATGAATTAGGAGCCACATTTGATCAACAAAGTAAAAGTCTCCTAGTCAAATAATGAAGGGAATTGGTCAGCTAAAATTCAAATTAAAAGTTGGTAGGCTTAAGAGAATTGAGAAACAGAAAAAACTTAGTCGACCAAGAACTAAGTTAGTCGACTACAAGCCTACTACCAGAATCTGGACTTCAAGACAGAAACAACTTAGTCGACCAAGAAGTAAGTTAGTCGACAAGTGCTCACTGCCAGAAGCTGAGTTTGAGAAACAGAGACGACTTAGTCAACTAAAACATATGTTAGTCGACTAAGAGCATTCTATTTGAAAATTTGAATTGAGCATTAGAAGACAGATTAACGACTAGATTTGTTACCAAATTATTTCCAACGGTCAGAAACTGCTAACACTTATCAACGATGATTTCTCAAGTATAAAAGGGACTTCCAATGACTAAAAAATATATCTAAGTCTTCCAAGTCCAAAAAGAGTTCCAAAAATAGTAAAAATCCTCTGCAAATCTACTGCACTTCACTTCTATCTTTGTATTTGAGATAAGCACTTCACTTTGTACCACTTAGATCAAGTCAGTGATCATAGGTACTTTCTTATTTCTTTCTTATTTCTTATTCAAGCTTGGATTGCTTGAATGAATGTATAGGTTCTAACTTAGCTTAGAAAAGTTAGTTGTTGGGTTATGGTTGATCTTGTGAAAAAACATTGTAAAGCTTTTGGCTGACCTTGGTAAAAGCCATTCACAAGCTTGGTGAAAGCTTGTGAATTCCACTGTTCATAGTGGATTGATTTGAAAAAGCCTTGATTGAACAATCAAAGTAGTGGATGTAGGTCTTAGACCGAACCACTATAAAATCTGGTGTGATTGTCTGCTCTTTTTTTGTTTTTCATTCATTTTTAAATCTTTCTTTTATCTTGCATTTGTCCCCAACTAGAAGTGAATTTGAATAAGAGCTAAAAAGTGTTATTCACCCCCCTTTTAGCACATTTATTTGGGACCAACAAGTTTTTGGCATGATTTCAAATACAAAAATAAATAAATAAAGTCCTAGTTTATGGGGCAAGTTGTATCAAAGATGTTGACTTTCGAGTAAACACATTGAACTAGGGAACTATGTTATAATAAGCAAGTTCAATGTGTCGTAATTGCATAGGATATCATAAGATGGCGTGGTAAGGCCAACAATCAATCATAGAAATGTGAAACTGGGAATTTTAATTACAGTTACAATTCGGAAGGATATGAGAGAAATCAATGAGACTATATGTGACACTTTGAATGGTTAACGTGATAAAGTCAAGGATTGTAAATTTAAGTAAGAAGGGAATTGTAACTTGACCTTCCTGTGGATGAGAAATGTTAAGGGGTATATGCTGGATAAATAGGAAAAATGGTTAAAAAGATAACTCATTGGTTAAGTGGTTGTAGTGTGTAAGTAGGTCCTGAAGAGTTGTGCAATGCACAAAAAAAGGAAAAAAGTTTGTAAGTTTTTTAATTGTTTCCTATGAATATATGATGGGTAGTAAGTGTCACGACCCAAATTCTCGAGCCGTGACCGATGCATGAGCTCAATGAGCGTAGCTCACCAAGCCCAAGCAAGCCTTTCCCGTTAATTTACTTAACGCTTTGTTAAATAACGCAGCCATACGCATTCTTAAATAGCGTAAACATAGCCCATCCACGATGGCATTATTAACAACAATATACATGCGCTATACCAATCATGTATTTAGCAATTTACATTGCATACACATATTCACCTTACTTGAGTGTATTCACAATACAAAAGATTCGTGACTTCCAACGGAGACATTACAAGGAAAAGGGATTACTATCGAATGCTAGACACATACCTAGGAGAGAAACTACCGAGACTCCTCGATCTAGGGTCCCACGGTCTCCTTATATGAAAACATGAATTTTAAAACTGTGAGTACGAAACTCAATGAGCGAACATTAAAGGGGAACAAGCAGTATCAACCAGGAAATTTGATAACCATGATGCACTGGTTAAAAACGAGACAATTTTGATCTAGCTAATATTTAAACCCTTTTCACTTAACCCAAAATTATTAAAACATTCAATGATAAGGCAACCATAAAATTTCACAAATCATTCTATCAAGCAAGATAGCAAAATCGATAAACCGTCACAAAACAAGGGTTTCACATACCACGCAATCACATTTTTCGTCAAGCACATTATATCACGCATATAGATAGGTAAAATCATGTACAATTACATATACTGCCAAATCTTCACCGTCCTTGGTAGTAGGCAAGCGAAGACCACTCAGCATCCCTACCAAGCTCCTAGGCGGAGACCTCTTAGAGCACTAGGCAAGGGGATCACTCAGCATCCCTTCCAAGCTCCTGGGCGAAGAACTATCAGAGCTCTAGGCAAGGGGGTCACTCAGTATCCCACTTTGCACACCATTACAGGCATGTGCATTATCCACTCCACATGCGCACGATTACATCAAGTTCACATAAATTTCTTAACATACAGGTAAACATCATATAGACGTACATAAATTCATCACAATCATTTTCAACATCACAGAAATATTTTCACTAAAGGCTTGTTTTTAGGATTCATTTTTAAATGAGTATTATATATAATCATTCAAGCAATTCATTTCAACTTAATTAGAATTCCCAAAATAGTTGAAATGCAAGTTCACTCACAAATTTCCAGGAGTCAAATTCGGGCACTTCGACTGCTAATTCTCGAGTGCAACTTTCTTGCCTTTATCCAAGGGCTCACCACTTTGACAAATTGCACAATAATTTATTCACTACATTCATGTTAATTAGGTATAAAATTAACCTAATATCTATATGAATGCATTAAATGTTCGAGTAACCGCTTAATTTCGACGATAACCTAATTCTACCAATTACACGATAAATTAGCCAACGCGTCCAATTTAATTCCAAATTGCTCCATTCTTTTTCTAATACCTCAATTCATCAAATACCATTTAAATAATGCCAATTTCAGCATTAAAACCTTTCCATTTCTTCATGGAAAAATTCAGCAAATACAGTGCAATAACACCGTAATTTTTCGTACTTAACTTTTTCACCTTAATTCATCATTTTCCAAACCATTTCCCTTGAAATAAAAATAATCCCTCACACACACACAACATGATAGGTTCGGCCAAATGAAGGATTCTAGGAAAAATGGATTCTTTTCTTACGGTTTTGTTTCTAAACATGCTTAACTATCTCTAAACATCAACATATCTCAAAATCAAACAATTCCAACATCATTTCTCTCTCCATACCCATTTGACCTGCCATGGTTTCCCCATGAAAGCATGCTTTTCAACAATAAAATTAAGGGAAAATTCATGGGAAAAAAAATTAAATCTCAAGCTTAATTGGAGAAATCTTACCTTTTTCACTTGATTTTTTTGAAAAATCAATGAAATCTCTTGATTTCTTAGCTATGTTTTGGTTTTTCCTTTTTGTTCTTCCTTTCCTCTTGCTTTTCTTTCTTTTGGCCAACCAACCTAAGTGATTAGGGAGTATGTGGGCTGATTTTTACTGTTTAATAATAAAATATTATAAACTTGCCACGTGTCACTTTCCTATTCATCTAAAAATTTAATTATTTGACTTTTCAATTAAATTCTCCACCACATATTTATGCCATGCTTATCCATTCCCTCCATGAATAAAAGCCATAAATTTGACTAGTGTTGGTGGTCAAAATTTACCATTTTGCCCTCGGGGTGACAAAATTACCGTTTTGCCCACAGGGCGGTAAAATTACCATTTTGTCCCTATGCTCCAAAAACATCAAAAATTAAAATTTATCACTGCTAAACCTCATATTATGCTCCATATAATTTTTCTTGGTCAAATGTAATCAAAATCTTTTATAAAAATCTCCATTTTATCCTTAAATGGCAAAATGACTGTTTTGCCTCTAATCGATCAATATTCCCGATTGACTCCAAATCAGACCTTAAACTCCAAATCACCCTTTTAAATCATTCTGTGGGTTTTAGAATTCTCAAATTCCTCTTAGAATTTCTATTTGAACTAGTTCGAGGCTCGATTTAACTTGGTTGTACCACTTAGTACAATACCGTCTTTTAACGAGCTTGACAGGGTCTCACACAGGGTCTCACAGTAAGGATGGAGGCACATGATGCCATGACATTATAAAATGATAATTCAACACAAATGTAGACCATTAGAAGTGAATTAAGGAACTTGGGAAAGATTGATTCGTGATTTAATAAGGATTGTGAGTATAAAGTGTGGAAAAAAATGAAAATGAATGAACTATATTCATGATTTTGTTGTATTGAAAGTGAATAAACTATTGGAGTTATAAGATAAGAAAGACAATTAGTTATGGATAATAAGAATTGAGGGATGCCATAAAAAATGAATAATTATGTGTGTGGCATTATATATATATGTTGTGAAGTCATTACATAATATGGAAAAGATGTCCTAAGGTGGGACTTAAATCATTGATGATAAGTGTTATAGGGTAATATGAGTTGAAAGTATTGAGTTGGCCAAGTGCATATGATAAGTAAAGAGAAGATACACATGCTTATGGAAACTGTGGTATAGGCTTAGAGGAAAGCCTTGGGGTTGAGAATGATTAGTGTAGTAGCCTTAAAGGTAGAAGAATTGATTTGATAAAGTAAATTCCAGTAGCTACAATGCTACAACGATAATTGCTCAACGTTGCCGCTCTAAGAACCCCTTATGGTTAGAAAGCATGAGCAAATTGCGAGTGGCATGCAAATGAAACTCACAAGCTAAATTATGGTCATTGGTCTTGATATTAAGCTTTGTTATTGGAGCTTTAAATGTTTTGGAGAATGGTTATATGAATGGATTGAAAAGTTTCCCTATTGCCTTATATATTGGGATGTAAGTAAAAGAGAAGTTAGAGAGTTTTTGATATGGCTACATTACGATAAACTACCATGTAAAGTATTAAGATGAATAATACGTTAACTAAAGTCAAACCCTAAGAAATAACGGACACAAGAGATTAAGCCTTGTTAAAAGCTAAAGAAAAATGAGTGAAAAGTTAGATGAATGTATGAGGTATTGATAAAGGATGTCAATACCAAGTGATGAAATTGTGAATGAAGGACTACAAGGGTGGCATAACAAATGAGTTAATATAAAGTATTGTTATGATAATTTACAAATCTTGTTTTGACTTAATTGAATGAAAAGGATTAGTAACAGCACAAGGCCAATTATGTGGCGTGATAGAATCCCATGAAGATAATTTGAAGTATGAATAGGTGAGCATGCATTTAATATCTTGGTGAATAAGTGTATACCTTTTTGGAATGATATGCTCAGAATGTTAAAGAGTAAATAAGTGATTTAAGTGTTTCCAAAATGCATGAACATCTTTGAGAAGGAATTACCAATCATACGTGGCAAGTATAACATTTGGGATTTTGAAACTTGCTAAAGAGCCTAACAACTAAACCACGGGTAAAGTGATCATATGCGGGGAGGCATAAATTTAAGGTAGGTATCCATAAGGGAATACTAAAGAGGAATCATGTTATGAATATTGTGAAAACAAACATTAAGTTACGTGGTTATAAATGGGAAGTTGTAAGCTGAAAGTGATATTCGTATTGACATTGAGAAGTACTTGAAAAGAACCTTGTTTCAAGTCTTGCAATTTCAAGTACAAATTGTAAATTGGCTAAGGGAGAATGGTGTTATATTAGTATGAAAGAATGGTACAAAAGATGATTGAAGGTAACCTTGATAAAAAAGTCGAATAATGAAAACCTTCTAATGTATTATGAAAATTGGGATTCGAAAATGCATGAGGCATGCATGATTTGAATGAGACTAAGTCTTAAGTGACCAATTCATATCGAAACGTAATAAGGATATAATATATATGTTAGAGGATGAAAGACAATTGAGAAATAAGGATGAATTTTAGGGATTGTTGTAGTACCTCGTATTTTGATATGGTGGCTAATAAAGTTTATGAATGCTAATTGAGGTTAACTATCGAGTTAAAAAAGGTAATTTAGAAGTAAACTTGTGAAATCTCGACCTAAATAGACACGTAACTAGAAGTAGACGTGGTAATGCGGACGAGGGGTAATTTCATCATTTTTCTTAGTGAGCTCCTAGAAGTAGGTTTCAAACAATATTTAGGTCTAAGTAGGCCTAAAGCATAAATGAATGATGAAAATAAGGGTAAAATAATGAAGAAAACAGAAATAGTGAAGATTTCCATAATAGGGGCAAAATGGTCATTTTTCATCTCGAGTCAAAATTTTTAAGTTTTCTTGAACCCGAGCATTTCTAGACTATTATGGACTTGGTCCTAGTGTCAAAATAGTAAAAAGATTGCACAAAGAAACGGAGGAAGACAAGTTAACTTGTTAAAGGCATTTTGGTAATTTAAGTAAAAACTAGATAAGCTTTAGCTATAAATATCATTTTTCCAACAGCTTATTCATTTTTCTCTAGCAGCTTCTTCTTCTTCTTCCTCTCATCATATGTTTCTTCATCTTCCATGGGGGTTTTTCTTCAAGCTTCCATAACTTCTCAAGTTAGTCTTAAATTTTCATGTTTTGTGCACCTTTTCACAAGTCCTTTGTGCTCTCTTACTTTTTCCCGTTAAAACCCTCAAAAGTCTTTCCATAATACTTTCTATCATTAGTTGGAAATTTAGAGAGAGAAAGATGGATTTTCTTTGATAGCTTGAGTAATCTTGAGAAGGAATTCAATTACCAAATTATCAAGGTTCCAACAAGGCCTCACATGTCCATTTGGAGCGTTAATTGAAGCTAGAGTCAACCAAAAAAATCAAAAAGACCGATGAGTGAACTTGCAAAAAATGTTTTGGGATTAAGGCTTATTGTCACGACCCAATTTCCCGGGCCATGACCGGTGCATGGACCCAATGAGCATAGCTCACCAAGCCCAAGCAAGCTTATTCTCATTTACTTTACTGCACGTATGATCGTGTGAGGCATCCACACGTAATGCACCCAATGCACACAAAGCCAACTCCTAATGGCATTATTAACAACAATATACATGCACCATACCAGTCATGTATTTAGCAATTTACATTGCATACAGATATTCACATAGTTAGATTGTATTCACAATACAAAAGGACCCATGACTTCCAGCGGAGACATTTACAATAAAAGAAATGGGATGCTACTGAATGCCCACCTTCTAACCAGGAGATGCACTACGGGGACTCCTTGATCTAGGGTCCAATAGTCTCCTGATCTGAAAACATGAATTTTTAAAATGGTGAGTACAATACTCAGTGAGTGAATATTAGAAGGGAACAAGCAATATCAACCATGAGATTTGATAATAATGATGCACTGGTTGAAAATGAGATAATTTTTGATCTAGCTAATATTTAAACCCTTTCCACTTAGCCCAGAATTTATTCTAGCCAGACAACAAAATCGACGATTATCGCTGCAGTGGGAAGGCATTCTTGTTGCAGTGAAGCGTAATCATAACCCGTCGCTGAACGAGGGTTTTGCTTAACCGTACGAGGGTTTCGTGTTAAACCCTTTTTCCTCAATTTAAAGCAATTCGCATACCATATAATCACACATATATACACAAAGACATGAGCAATTATATACACCGCCAAGTTTTCACTATCCTTGGTGGTACGAAGAAATAACTATCAGAGCAATTGGTAAGGGGTATCACTCAGCATCCTTATCGGAGTACTTGGCAATTGGTATCACTCAACCTCACTACCAAGCTCCTGGGCAGAGACCTAACAGAGCACTTGGCAAAGGGTATCACTCAGCATCCCTTCCAAGCTATCAAGCAAAGAATCACTCAGCATCCCTCTTTGCACACCATTACAGGCATGTACATTACCCACTCCACACATGCACGATTATATTAACTTCGTAGAAATATTTTAACAACACATGTAAGCATCATATAAAGATACACAAATTCAATACAATCAATTTCACATTAGTAAAAGTAATATTTCACGAAAAGCTTGTTCTTAGGTTCCCTTTTCTTTTTATAGAGAGTTGAATAAAATCATTTAAGCATTTTATTCAAGCACGTTCATATTTCCCAAAACCAATTTGAAATGCAAATTCACTCATAGGTTTTTCGGGAGTCGAATTCGAGTGCTTCGACTGCTAATCCTCAAGTGCGATTTTCTTACCTTTATCAGAAATCTCACCACATTGACAAATAGCACAATAATTTAATTACTATATTGGAGTTAATTATGTATAAAATGAACCTAATTTCTATACGGATGCGTAGAATACTCAATCAACCGCTTAAACGTGGTGTTGACCTAATTCGGCCGATTACCCGATAAATTGGCCAATGCGTCTGATTTGATTCCAAATTACACTATTTTTTTCTAATACCTTAATTCACCACATACCATTTAAATAGTGCCAATTTCAGCATTAAAACTTTTCCATTTCTTCATGAAAAAATTCAACCATTACAGTGCATTAGCACTGAAATTTTTCCTACTTAACTTTTTCACCTTAAATCGTTATTTTCCAATTCATTTCAGTTCAAATGAAACCTTCTCATTTTCCACACACAACCTACGATATTTGGCCTTGGAAGATTCATGGGGAAAATCAAGTTTTTTCTTATTGTTTTGCTTACTAACATGTTAAACTATCTCTAAACACTAACATAGTCTAAAATCAAGCCAATCCAACATTAATTCCTCTTCCATACCCATTTTTCAGAATTCAATTAATCATGATATCATGCCTCTCAACCATAGAAAATGGAAAGAAATGCATGGGTATTGTAGATCATAAGCAAAAGCGAAGAAATGTTACCTTTTTCACTTGATTTTCCTTGAAAATTACACTTTTTTCTTGAATTTTTGGCTAGGTTTTCTTGTTTTTCTCCTTGTTCTCTTTTCCTTCCTTTGAATCTGGTTTGTGCTGAATTTAGAGAGAGAAAATGGGTTTTAATGGCTGTTTTTTAGGCTTTAATAATAAAATAAAATAACTTGCCACATGGCAAAATGCCGTTGGCCCATTTTTTAACTTTTTTGACTTTTTCTTTCAAAGTTTTCCACCACATGATTAGTCAAAGTCAAGATGTGAATAAAGATGATCATGGCTAGAAAAAAAAATGTTCTGGTGGTGGAAAATTACTGTTTTGCCCTCGAGATGGTAAAATTACGATTTTACCCATATGCTCCGAAATGTACCGGAATCATGTTATTTCTACTTTTTAACCTCAAATAACACTAATATTGATCAATATTAATCGAATGGGGTAAACATCTTTTCAAAAAAAAATCTCGTTTAGTCCTCTAGTGGTAAAATTACCATTTTGCCCTTGTACTCCAAAAATATCGAGAATCATAATTTTTCACTGCCAAACTTCATTTTATACTCGAATAATCATAATTATATTTCATATAATTATTCTTGGTCCAATGTGATCAAATCTTGGCTAAAAATCTCTATTTTATCATCAAATGGTAAAATGACCGTTTTGTCCCTAACCGGTTAATTTTCTCGATTAACTCCAAACTGAACCTTGAACTCTGAATCACTATTTTAAGTCATTCTGTGGGTTTCAAAATTTTCAAATTCCTCTTAGAATTTCTATTTGAACTAGTTCAAGGCTCGATTTAACTTGGTTGTACCACTTGGTACAATACTGTCTTTTAATCAAGCTTGACAGGGTCTCACACCTATGTGGTTGATTGAGACATTTTAATTGTTTTTCTATAAAAATGCATGGGAACAAGCCTTTAGTGAAGTGTTTTTTTGTGATGTGGAACATGATTGTGATGAATCCATATACCTCTATATGAGGTTGATATGTATATAAGAGTATATGATATGTATTTTTAAGTAATTTTGTGTAATTGATGTCACCGTGCATGTGCACGATGTCAAGCCCAGCCCCATAATAATGTTGACATGTCATTCATGTATTTTGAATAGCTACTCACCTAGAAAGAACTCAATTTGAGACAAAGGTAATGGCTAGAGTTAATAAAGGATTACGACTTAGTAATCGATTATCACCCTGGAAAGGCGAATGTTGTAGCAGATGCTTTAAGTCTTAAATCCTCATCATCCTTAGCATCACTTCAAAATTTTTATCTCCCAGTGTTGCTTGAGATGCAGTCTTTAGGGATTCAGTTGAATAATAGTGAAAATGGGTTCCTACTTGCAGTTTCATTGTGAGGCCTTCATTCTTGGATCAAATCAGAAAGTTACAGCAATCTGATGATGAGTTGAAATAGGAAATTCAAAAGCTGCAAGATGGAAACACTAGTGAGTTTAGACTTAGAGATGATGGTGCTTTGATATTCAGAGACTGAGTTTGTATCCTAAATGATAATCAGTTGAGATAAGCAGTTTTAGAAGAAGCTCATTCATCCGCTTATGCGTTACATTCCGGAAGCACCAAGATGTATCGGACTATTAAGGAAAGTTATTAGTGGCCAGGTATGAAATGAGACATAGCAAAATTTGTAGCGAAATGTCTCACATGTCAACAGATTAAGGCGAAACATCAGAAGCCGTCAGGTACTCTTCAACCTTTACCAATTCTCGAATGGAAGTGGGAACATGTGACTATGGATTTCGTATTGGGTTTACCGTGGACACATAGTGGGAAAGATGCCATATGGGTGATTGTTGATAGATTGACTAAGTCTGCCCATTTCTTGGCTATCCATAGCACATATTCTATTGAGAAACTGACAAAGCTTTACATAGATGAGATAGTGAGACTACATGGAGTCCTAGTTTCTATTGTGTCGGATCGAGACCCTCGGTTTACTTCTCGATTTAGGTTGAAATTTCAGGAAGCTCTCGGAACTAATTTGAGATTTAGCACTACCTTTCATCCGTAGACAGATGGTTAGTCTGAGAGGACTATTCAAACTCTAGAGGATATGTTATGGGCTTGTGTCATTGACTTTATTAGGAGCTGGGACAGACACTTGCCGCTGGTGAAGTTCATGTATAATAACAGTTTTCAATCTAGCATTGGCATGGCACCATATGAGGCTCTGTATGGAAGAAAATGCCGAACTTCGCTCTGTTGGGACGAAATGGGTGAAAGGAAATTGTTTAATGTGGAATTGATTGATTTGACTAATGACAAGATTAAAGTTATCCAAGAGCGATTAAAGACCGCACAAGATAGGTAGAAGAGTTATGCTGATAGAAGGAGGAAAGAGTTGGAATTTGAAGTGGATGATAAAGTTTTTCTTAAGGTTTCTTTTTGGAAAGGTAATAATCTAAAAATTTTGAAATATTAAGTCTTGTTTGATTTCACTATTATGATAATTTGTAGTATCTATTGGGTAATGAAAGGTGTGATTCGATTCACGAAGCGAGGAAAGCTTAGTCCAAGATATATTGGACCTTTTCGGATTATTGAAAGGATTGGGCCAGTGGCTTATAGATTGGAATTACCCCTGGAGTTAGATTGGATTCATAATGTTTTCCACGTCTCAATGTTAAAGAAGTATGTACCAGATCCCTCCTATATTCTCGAGGCACCTCCGATTGAGCTGCATGAAGATTTGAAGTTTGAGGTACAACTGGTACGCATTCTAGATTGAGGGGATCGAGTATTGAGGAACAAGAGCATTCCCATGGTGAAAGTGTTGTGGAAGAATTCTCGAATGGAGGAAATGACATGGGACGTCGAGCACCAAAAGAGAAACCAATATCCACACCTTTTCTTGGAATTCAGCAAGTGAAATTTTGAGGTCAAAATTTTATTTTAAGGGGGGTTAGTGCTGTCAAGCCCAGCCCTAAAATGTCTGTCAGGTTATTTATGTATTTAACATCATGTTTGCATACTTGAATATCTCGGAAAAATAATTCAAAGTCGGAAGTGTACTTAGTGGTACAACTAAGCTGAATTAAGCCCCGAACTAGTTAAAATAGGGATTTTAAGATGAAATTGAGAATTTCAAATTCCAAGAATGACTTAAAATGCTGATTCGGAGTTTGAAGACTGATTTGGAGTCAATTTGAAATTTTTGATATCCAAGGGCAAAATGGTAATTTTGCCACCCAAAGTTAAAAATTTGAAATGTTAAATGAGATTTAGACCAAATTGGACTAAATGGAGTATGATTTGAAGTTGACAAGTGAAAAATTTTAATTCCAGTATTTTTTGAAGTATAAGGGCAAAATAGTCATTTTACCACCCAAGGGCAAAATTGTAATTTTACACCACCAACACTTGTCATGCTCATAGAATTCATCCATAAACAATTTATGTGATGGAGAATTGAAAGATTTTATGTGGTGGTGGAAGAGTACTTAATAGTTAAGTTTTTAAGTATGGACCAATAATAAAATGACATGTGGCAAGCTTGATATTTTATCTTTTCTGTCACGACTAGGTACTCCCCTTGAGCCGGTGACAACTGTCGCGAAGCCTCGATAGACATTCTTCGCCCTGAATATCCATCGAAATCTTGCAAGGCTATCATATCAGTATTCTCCCTTCCCTTGTGAGCAACAATGACTAAAATCCTGTTTTAAAGGCATGTAGACCATTTTTAATTTGAAAACGATCGAAAAGAAATTTCTACTACATAGGGGTATTTTCGTCATTTTTCACAAAAATTCTGCAAACAGATAAATGGTAGTATCTAAGTGGAAAACACATATTTCATAACCAAAAATAAATTTAAATGTCTTAAATCTTCATTTAAAGTAAAATTATATCATTTTGAATAAAATAAAATATTAAATAGAATATTCTAATTTCTATTAAAACAATTTTTATAGAAGTATCCGTAAATAATTTTTGTAGTGCAAAAGCAAAAAAAAATCATGCATACTGTAATATGGCTAATCATAGTACGCAATTACGTTTACAATGACACGTGGGCTCCCAAATGACCAACAAGGTATAAGTCCATATACCTTTGCTTTCTAAGGATGTAACTCTGAGATTATTTATCGACTTAATTAACTATCCACAATTTATCCTGAGAATGAAATGTGAGGAAATGAGGGTGGTGAGATTATAAAATCCCAGTGAGTAAACAGACATCATCAAAAATAATCTAAAGTCGAGTAAATGGAGACAAATTCAAATTCGTTCTTTGTATTACAATTCATCTTATCTCAACTCATTTTAATCGAGTAAAATAGAACCATTTTACTTGAATAATTAATATGGCTTATGAATCTCTTAAAAACTTGGCTTCTGCCAAAATCATTCTTGGAGATACCCTGGCGGAGGCATCTGATTGAGACCGTCAAGGCTATTAAGTGTCATATACACATGAACACATTTTTACATCTGAAAACATAGCCATTCCTTGGTGTTGGCTAAGTCTCACTCTCACATGGTGGTCCGCGTGAAGTGCACTCAAATCTTTACCTCTGGAGATACCTTCCACATGGCTCTCTGATTGAGGTAAGATATACCTGATTCTGTGCCCCCTCTCATAGGCTGGCCCACAGAACCTTCCACTGTAGGGATTATTTTTTTTCTACCATCATTTTCATAAAATTTTAACTGCATGACATGGCAATTTATTGCTAGGTCTAGGTCCCCATCACTTGACTTACTAGACTTATTAGTAATGCCACAGGTCCCGCAGAACCTTCTCACCAAGTTTCGAACCCCAGATCTTTTCAAACTTTCCTCGAATGGAACACTTTTAACCATTTCAAATCTAGCCTCTCAAGGCTAAGTACACAGTACATATAATTTCAATACAGAAACCAATTTAGCCATTCATGATCACATATTGCCATAAGCCGTTCAACTTAAACACAATTTATATCACAGCAAATAAACAATCTCCAATTACTCTATTTTCCAAAATCATCATTTTAATTTCTGAAAAATTCATAAAACTCATTTTATTTTATAAATTCACACTTTGCTTATAAAACAAAGCAATTCACCCTTTAAAATCATTTTGTTTTCACAAATTCACAAAATCGGATAAAAACCCACTTTAGATAATTAAGATGATAGTAAGGTTACTTACAGTACTAGGCGTTCGAAATACTCCTATTCTCATTTTTCTGGCACATTGTCTTTATCCTGGTTAGGCTCACCACTTATCCGTAATGCACAGTAAACAATTCACTGAATCGGTGCTAAATCGGTATAAACCAAATCGAGCTCGATATATATGCATGAAATGGGATGCACACTACTTGGGGAACTATTTAAAAATACTATTCTTTCCAAATTTCCATTGTGTACTTAAATTAAATCAATATTAGCCTCAATTGATTTTTCACCCAATTAATTGGCCAATATACTCAATTCAACTCCAATTAATTCCATTTTTCCTTCAATATTCCAAATCATTAAACACTACATAAATATCATGAAATATCACAAAAATCACGATCACATTGTTCCTTGGACATTCGGCCATGGTGGTGCATTCACACTAGAATTTTTCCTACCTGATTTTACACCACAAATCATCAATTCTCAACCAATTCACTTGAATTAACATCAATCCACCATCAATATTCAGCATGTAAGGTTCAGCCAATGAAGGGCACCAAAGATTATGTGATTTTCTTCACTTGTTTTCATACTACACATCACTAATCACCTAAAAACACTAACTAGTAAGAAATTTAACTAAATTCAAGCACAAAATCTCATTCCTCATGTACGGTCAGCATTATACCCATTTGCAAACTTTTATTTTAGCCATGGAAATGAGAAAACAAAGCATGGGTATGATAGATCTGAAGTAAAAATAAAGAAATTTTACCTTATCTTGCTTGATTCCTTAAATTTTCACACTTTTCCTTTGAATTTCTCCTCTTAGGGTTTTGTTCTTTCTTTCTTGCTCTTGTTCTTGCTTTGGCCGAATATGGGAAGGGAAATGGGGGTTTAAGGGCTGATTTTTATATGGAAAATATTAAAGTAATCAAGCTTGACACATGGCATGCTTTAATTGGTCCATAATTTAAATATTTAACTTTTAAACTTTAATTCTCCACCACATTTCATGTCATATTTATCCATTCCCATAATGATTAAAATCCACAAATTTGACAAGTGTTGGGGGGTGAAAATTACCATTTTACCCCCGGGGTGGCAAAATTACCATTTTGCCCTTATGCTCCAAAAATACCGAGAATGAAAATTTTTCACTACTAAACCTCATATTATACTCCAAATGATCAATCTTGGTCAAATGCAATCAAAATCATTTCTAAAAATTTCCATTTTGTCATTGACTGGCAAAATTACCATTTTACCCTTAGATTTCGAAAATTCTAGATTAACTCTAAATCGGTCCTCGAACTCCGAATTACCATTTTAAGTCATCCCTAGACTATGGAATTCTCAATTTCATCTTAAAATCCCTATTTTAACTAGTTCGAGGCTTAATTAACTTTGTTGTACCTCTAGATACACTACCGACTCTTGAAAATTTTTTGGGGATCTCCAAGTATGCAAACATGTTGTCCATCACATATATGACATGGCAAGTATTTCAGGACTGGGCTTGATAGTACTACCCCCCTTAAAATAAAATTTTGACCTCAAAATTTCACTTACCTAACTCGGAGAAAAAAAGTAAGGGCATTGTCTTCCATTATTCCTACACACTTCATATTTATCTCAAAGTTATGAATTGTCAATCTTTTTAACCATATTAGTCCATCTCGTACAGCTTAACCACATTATAGATCATATTTTCCTAATATCGTTTCCTTGACTACTTCCCAAAGTCTTTTATGTCCACGTGGCTCAACTGCTGATGAGATTTCTTATTGCTGTACTACCTACATCACTCATCATATATTAAGTTTGAATCTTAAGTCACTAAAAACCATTCTTCACTTTAGTTGATCACAATATCAACCCCACATATGTGTATATGCCTTATAATCTCATTGATGCTTCAAAAATTTATCTTGATTTGATCATTGCATAAGATGCAGTACTACAATTCCTAAGAATCATCCGTTTTCCTCGATCATCTTTCATGCCTCTACATTACTTTGTATCCTTCTTGTATTCTGATATTAATTTGTCACTTAAGATTTAAACTCATTTGATTCATGTACACCTCAAGCATTTTTGAGTTCTAATTTCCACAATATAACAAGAAATTTTCATAATAATATTTTATATAAACTCACTCGCTATATTATTCTTGAAATCCTTATTTACATTCTCATCACTTGGTGTTGACATCTCTTATCACTATCTCATACTTTCGTCTAAATTTTCACTCATTTCCTCCAAGTTGGACTCATGCTTCATCTTCTGTTACAGCAAAAACTCTTGTTGAAGAACGAGTCTGTGGTCTAGAAGGTGGATATGCCGGAGTGTTACTCTCCACTCTGAATTGTATGGTCACACCTTGCCTCTATTGTGATCCAACCAAATCTCTCCCATGTATATCCATATGAACTAGTGGGGATGGAGCAGCTATAGTAGCCTGTCCTAATTAAGGGGCAGTTACTCCTAATGTGACTGGGCTGATCATAATGAAAACATCGTATGTCACGACCCGGAACTCCAATCGAGCCCGTGACAATCACTATGACGTCTCGATAGGCATTCATACCCCGAATACCAACCGAAATCCCGTATGCCTTTTATAGCAGATTTCTTACCTTCCTTGTGAGCAATCATTTCCAATCATCAAGTCTTAAGGGCTTTTAACCTTTTTCCAACTGAAAATAGTAGAAAAACTGTTTTCCCCTCACAAGGGCATTTTGGTCATTTTTTTTCAAAATTTTTGAACTCGACCAAAAACGTAGCAGGTGAGTGTAAAACACATAATTCATGATTTAAAATAAATTTAGATTTCTAAAACACTCTTTTTGATAAAAATTATGACTATTTGAATGTAATAAAAATATTCAAGAAAATATTTTAATTTCTTATATAACAATTTTTATAGAGTTATCGGTAAACAATTTTTATAGCGTAAAAGCTAAATATGTTCATACATATTATAATACAGACAACCAAAGTATAAAATTTAATTTACAGCGACACGTGGGCCCACAATGAACAAAAGTATAGAGGACAGTAAACCTACTATTGGTGAGGTTGCAAAGCCAACTGTAGTCCTTGGCACACTCAACTATCTACAAACTACTCTAGGCTTGAAATGGTTGGAAAGGAGAGTGGTGAGTTTACACAAGTTAATGAGTAAGCAAATATCACCTAAAATATCTAAAGGCGAGTAAAATGAGACAATGGAACTGTCTATCAACAAAAGAGTTTCATACCATGAAAATTCATTTAAATAAATTATAGTAAAATTTTTTTTTCACCAAAATAATTTTTACGGCTTATGAATTCTTGAAAATCATGGCTCGTGCCGTAAAAAATTATACTCAAGAATACCTTGGCCGAGACATCTAACCGAGTCCACCAAGGTTGTTAAAATTTCATAATTTCTTCAAAACTCGACCGTTCTTTGATGTTAGTTGAGTTCGCCTTCATGTGGTGGTTAGGCGTGAAGTGAACTCTGTCATATCTGAGGACAACCTTTTACGCCTCTACAATTGAGATAAAAGTATATATAGGGGGTTTACCATGTCAACTCTAAATAGGCTGGTCCACGAAATCCGATTATTGCAGTAACTAATAATCCATCAATTAAATAAATATTTTTATAGCATGACTTGGCATTTTTTATTGCTAAGCAATTTATCAATACAAAGCAGATAATTCACATTTTTCAATACAATAATTAATTCAACAAATCATGCCATAATATCATAAGCCATTTGAATTAAATCATAATTTACAGTAAAACATATGGTCTCCAATTACTCTAATTTAAAATTAATTTTCTAATTTTCAATTCAGCTTATAAAAATTTAATTTATTTTATAAATTCATATTTTTTGCACAAAATAAGAAATTCACCATTTAAAAATCATTTTTCACAAAATCATCAAATTGAATAAAAATTACTCTAGATAATTAAGGCGATAAATGGTTTACTCACTATTTTCGAGAATCAACTCGGGTAGTTCGACTAGTGATCCTCGAGTGCAATTTCCTTACCTTTATTCCCTGTACTCACCACCTTGATATATTGCACAGTCAATCAATTACTACATTTGTGCTAATTCAGTATAAAATTAACCTAAATTCGGTGTTGACCTAATTCGGTTTATCATTCGATAAATTAGCCAACGCGTCCAATTTAGCTCCAAATTGCACCATTTCTTTTTCATTACTTCAAGTCACCTAATACAATCCAAATAACCCAAAAAATCAACACAATTACCTTCCCATTTTTTTATGGGAAATTCGGCCATATTGGTGCATTATCACTAAAAATTTTCCTATTCCGTTTTCTCACCATAAATCATTATTTTCTAACCAATTTCCCTTGAAACAAAATCAATCCACCATCCACACACAACATGGGACATTCGGCCATTGAAGGTTTCCAAGGTATAGGTGTTTTTCTTCACTTGTTTTCATACTACATGTCATTAACTAATCGAAAACACTAACATAACTTAAATTCAAGCTAATCCAATCATGAATTTCTCTCCATACCCATTCGACCAGCCGCTAATTCATTATGAAAACATGTAATTCAGCCATGAAAAATAAGGAGAAATGCATGGGTAATGTAGATCTCAAGTAAAAATTAAGAAATCTCACCTTTTTTCCACTTGATTGCTTGAATTTCCATAATTTCTCTTGAATTTTCTCTTAGCTAGGGTTTGTTTTCTCTTTGTTTTTCCTTCCTTCTGGTTTGGCTGAATATGAGAATGAAAATAGGGATTTATGGCTGATTTTTTCATGTTTAATATTAAATAATTCAAAACTTGACACAGGGCATAACATAATTGGTCCATAATTTAAACATTTGACTTTTACACTTAAATTTTTCACCACATTTTTATGCCATATTTATCCATTCCCACCATAAATAAAATCCACAAATTTGACAAGTGTTGGGTGGTGGAAATTACCATTTTGCCCCCGAGATGGTAAAATTACCGTTTTACCCCTATGTTTCGAAAATACTAAGAATGAAAATTTTTCATTGCCAAACCTCATATTATTCTCCAAATGATCAATCTTGGTTAAAAATTTCATCAAACAACCAAATGTAAATTTTGGGTGGCAAAATGACCATTTTGCCCCTAATAGGTCAATATTCCCGATTAACCCCAAATAAGCCCTCGAACTCCGAATCACTGTTTTAAGTCATCCCTAGATTGTGAAATTCTCAATTTCACCTTAAAATCCCTATTTTAACTAGTTCGAGGTATAAATTTACTCAATTGTACTAATAAGTACAATATCGACTTTTATCTACTTTTTTGAGATTTTCTAGTGTGCAAGCATGATGTCAATTATATGCATGACATGACACATATTTTAGGGCTGGGCTTGACATCGTACCAGCCCCCTACACAGCCCGACATGATAATTTCCACATTTTTTACATTTATTAGAACTTTTAGAATTCTTCCCAAAAATAGTCATGTCAGACCTACTAAATCTCGAAGGCCTCTGCTGTGTTTGTGGAAACAAGGGTCAGGAAGATGTTACTAGATCAGAAGTATTACTTCTTGAAATAGGTGAATCCTTGCCCTTTTTTAGTGGCTGACTCGAAGATACGTTCGGATTTCTCCTTTTTGCAAACTCAGCTCGCACTCTCCTATTTTCATTAGCGAGCTTCTCAGCCTTTAAAGCCATTTGTACTACTTCCTTATACAGCTCCCTCCCAGTCATTGTCATTCTGTCTCTAATCTCATTTAGGAGCCCTTCCTCAAAATAGTTGGCTTGATCCTGTTCAGTCCTCACTAAGTCAGGCACATAAAACAACAGCTCGTTAAATCGAGCCTCATATTCTTCTACCGTCAGACTTCCTTGTTTCAAACTCAGAAGTTCTCTCTTCTTCTCCTTCTGATGAAAATGTGTATAATATTGATCATCAAATTCTTTTAGAAAGTATGACTAGGTTGGTGGGGTAGTGGAACGGGACTTCATCGAATTCCACTAGGTACGGGCTCTCTTTTCCAATAATCGGGTGACCACCATCAACTTCAGTCATCATCCAATATCATGTCAGAGAGTGTCTCTAAAACCTGATTGATCCAATCTTTGGCTGCAGTGGCATCCAACTCACCCGTAAAAGATACACAACCAAGTTGCCTAGCTTCCTTTAGCTTCTTAGGAATAGATATGTCCTGTATTGGTGGTGGAATTGAAGGAGCGACTAGAGGCACTATAGGTGGGACCTGACTCGTCTGAGCTTGACCAACCATAGCGGTAAAATATGCTGCCAGTGCTTGAGCTATCTCAGGAGGCATGGCAAGAATACCCGCAAGTGGCGGAGGAGGTGGATGTGAAGGAGACACTGCCTACTCAGCAGCAGGTGCTGCTCGAAACGTGGATGCAACTGATTCCTCCTCTATTGCCTCTCGCTGACAAGATTAGGAACGACCCCTTCCTCTCCTAGCTGATCTAGTTAAAGGTGGGCGTTCACGTCTAGGAGGCATGTTAATCTATAAAAGATAACAAAGTAGGTTTAAGCAACCTCAGACTCTATATGTAGATGCATCCTATTCAATCTAACCCGTGTTAACTTAACCCGGGGCCACACTGACATTGTAAATTTTTAAGACAATTTTAACACCAAAACTCTGATCTTTAAAACCAAAAGCTCTTATACCAATTGAATTGTCATGACTCGGTACTTCCATCGAGCTCTTGACAACCGCTGCGAAGCGTTGATAGACATTGTTCGCCTTGAATATCCATCGAAATCTCGCAAGGCTTTTGTATCAGTATTCTCTCTTCCCGAGTGAGCAACAATTACTAAAATCCTGTTTTAAAAGGATATAGACCATTTTTAATTTGAAAACAATCGAAAGGAAAGTTTTACTACATAGGGGTATTTTCATCATTTTTCACAAAAATTTTCGAAAACAGATAAAATGTAGTATCTAAGTGGAAAACACATATTTCATAACCAAAAATAAATTTAAATGTCTTAAACCTTCATTTGAATTAAAATTATATCATTTTGAATAAAATAAAATATTAAATAGAATATTCTAATTTCTATTAAAACAATTTTTATAGAAGTATCCGTAAATAATTTTTGTAGCGTAAAAACAAAATAAAATCATACATATTGTAATATGACTAATCATAGTACACAATTACGTTTACAATGACACGTAGGCCCTCAGATGACCTAGAAGGTATAAGTCCATATACCTTTGCTTTATAAGGATGTAACTCTAAGATTATTTCTCGACGTAATTGACTATCCACAGTCTACCCTGAGCCTGAAATGTGAGGAAAGGAGGGTGGTGAGATTATAAAATCCCAGTGAGTAAATAAACATCATCAAAAATAATCTAAAGTCGAGTAAATGGGGACAAATTCAAATTCATTCTTTGTATTACAATTCATCTTATCTCAACTCATTTTAATCGAGTAAAATAGAATCATTTTACTCGAATAATTAATATGGCTTATGAATCTCTTAAAAACTTGGCTTTTGCCAAAATCATTCTCGAGGATACCCTGACCGAGGCATCTGACTGAGACTGCCAAGGCTATTAAATGTCATATACACATGAACACATTTTTACATCTGAAAACATAGCCATTCCTTGACATTGGCTAAGTCTCACTCTCACGTGGTGGTCCGTGTGAAGTGCACTCAAATCTTTACCTCTGGAGATACCCTCCACACGACTCTCCAATCGAGGTAAGATATGGCTGATTTTGTGCCCCCTCTCATAGGCTGACCCACAAAACCTTCCACTGCATGGATTATTTTTTTCTACCACCGTTTCCATAAAATTTTAACTGCATGACATGGCAATTTATTTCTAGGTTTGGTCCCCATCACTTGACTTACTGGACTTATTGGTAACACCACAGGTCTCGTAGAACCTTCTTTCCAAGTTTCGAACCCCAGATATTTTCGAACTTTCCCCGAAGAGAACACTTTTAACAATTTCAAATCTAGCCTCTCCAGGCTAAGTACACAGTACATATAATTTCAATACAAAAACCAGTTTAGCCATTCATGCTCACATATTGCCATAAGCCATTCAATTTAAACACAATTTATATCACAACAAATAAACAATCTCGAATTACTCTATTTTCCAAAATCATCATTTTAATTTCTGAAAAATTCATAAAATTCATTTTATTTTATAAATTCACATTTTGCTTACAAAACAAAGCAATTCACCCTTTAAAATCATTTTTTTATCACAAAATCACAAAATCAGATAAAAACTGACTTTAGATAATTAAGATGATAGTAAGGTTACTCACAGTACTAAGAGGTCGAAATACTCATATTCTCAGTTCTCTGGCACATTGTCTTTATCCCGGTTAGAGGGCTCACCACCTATCCACAATGCATAATAAACAATTCACTGAATTGATGTTAAATCGGTATAAACGAAATCAAGCTCGATATATATGCATGGAATGGGATGCACACTACTCGGGTAACTATCTAAATATGGTATCCTTTCCAAATTTCCATTGGTTACTTAAATTAAATCGGTATTGGCCTCAATTGATTTTTCACCCAATTACTTGGTCAATATACTCAATTCAACTCTAATTAATTCCATTTTTCCTTCAATATTCCAAATCATCAAACACTAGATAAATATCATGAAATATCACAAAAATCACGATCACATTGTTCCTTGGACATTCGGCCATGGTGGTGCATTCACACTAGAAGTTTTCCTACTTGATTTTTACACCACAAATCATCAATTCTCAACCAATTCACTTAAATTAACATCAATCCACCATCAATATTCAGCATGTGAGGTTCGGGCAATGAAGGGTACCAAAGATTATGTGATTTTCTTCACTTGTTTTCATACTACACATCACTAATCACCTAAAAACACTAACCTAGCAAGAAATTTAACTAAATTCAAGCACAAAATCTCTTTCCTCATGTACGGTCAGCTTAATACCTATTTGCAAACTTTGATTTCAGCCATGGAAAAGAGAAAATAAAGCATGGGTATGATAGATCTCAAGTAAAAATAAAGAAATTTTACCTTATCTTGCTTGATTCATTGAATTTTCACACTTTTCCTTTGAATTTCTCCTCCTAGGATTTTGTTCTTTCTTTCTTGCTCTTGTTCTTGCTTTGGCCGAATATGGGAAGGGAAATGGGGGTTTATGGGCTGATTTTTATATGGAAAATATTAAAGTAATCAAGCTTGACACATGGCATGCTTTAATTGGTCCATAATTTAAATATTTAACTTGTAAACTTTAGTTTTCCACCACATTTCATGTCATATTTATCCATTCCCATAATGTTTAAAATCCACAAATTTGACAAGTGTTGGGGGGTGAAAATTACCATTTTGCCCTCGGGGCGGCAAAATTATCGTTTTGCTCCTATGCTTCAAAAATATTGAGAATTAAAATTTTTCACTGCTAAACCTCATATTATACTCCAAATGATCAATCTTGGTCAAATACTTTCAAAATCTTTTCTAAAAACTCCTTTTTTGTTCTTGGGTGGCAAAATTACCATTTTGCCTCTAGATTTTAAAAATTTCAAATTAACTCCAAATTGATCCTTGAAATTTGAATTACCATTTTAAGTCATCCCTAAACTGTGAAATTTCCAATTTCACCTGAAAATCCCTATTTTATCTAGTTCGAGGTTTAAATCAACTTTGTTGTACCTTTAGGTACACTACCGACTCTTGAAAATTTTTCGAGGCTCTCAAAGTATGCAAACATGTTGTCCATCACATGTATGACATGGCAAGTATTTTAGGACTGGGCTTGACATTTTCCTTTAAAAATCAACACACGAACCCTCCCCACTTCACTTGTTCTGGTTGACTAAAGGAAGAAAAGGGAAGAAAAAAAGAAAAACAAAAACCCTAGCTAAGAAAACCAAGAAAATTCATTGATTTTTCAAGGATTAAGTGACAAAAGGTAAGATTTATCAATTTAAGCTTGAAATCTATCTTTCTCAAGCACTTCTCCTTATTTTCCATGGTTAAATTACATGTTTTCATAATGGGTTCATGGCTGGCTGAATGGGTAGAGAGAAAATTTGATGTTGGAATTGGTTTGATTTTAAGATATGTTAGTGTTTTTAGTTAGTTTATCATGTTTAGAAGCAAAACAACAAGAAAAAAATTAATTTTCCCCACCACCCTTCATTGGCCGAACCTACTTTATAGTGTGTTGAGGATGAATTTGGTTTTTATTTCAGGTAAATGGGTTAGGAAATGATGAATTATGGTGTAGAAATTAAGTAGAAAAAATCATGGTGTTAGTGCACCCACCATGGTCGAATTTTCCATGAAGAAATGTGAAGGTGGTTATGCTAAATTTTAGGTTATTTGGCTTATGTTTGGTGATTTGAAGTATTAGAAAAGAAATGGAGCAATTTGGAACTAAATTGGATGCGTTGGCCATTTAATCAAGTGAAAGACCAAAGTAGGCCAACATTGTGTTTAGATGATATTCAGACAATTTGCATTTCATATCATGCATTAGTAGTCTAAATTGGTTTATTAAAGTTTAGACCGAACTTAGTAAATATCTTGATTTTGTACTGTGCCAAGGTGGTGAGTCCTCCAATAAAGGCAAGGAAATTACACCCGAGGATCATTAGTCAAAGTACTTCAAAAATCAAAACTATTGACATAGTGAGTAAGCTTACTATCATCTCAATTATCTAAAGTGGTTTTTATATGTTTTTGTGAATTGTATGGAAAATGAATTTAAAAGGGAAAATTTTCATGTTTTATAAACAAATGTGTTTAAATGAAATTACTTTATAAATCGTTTTGAAATTAATGATGATTTTGAAAATAGAGTACTTGGAGATTGCTAATTGTTACGTGATAAATTGTATTTTGGTTTAAAAGGCTTATGATAATGTGGGCATGATTGGCTGATTGGTTATTGTGTTGGGAATATATGAAATGTTGTTTGCCGTGCAAGCTGGTTAGTGTTAAATTTGCCAAGTCATGCTATTAAAAATTCTATTGATTTGGTGGGATATTTAGTAGCTATTGCAGTAGACAGGTTTTCGTGGACTGAGCCTATTAGAGGGGCACGGTAAACCCCATTATATTATACCTCGGTTGGATAGGCGCATAGGGTATCTCCTGAGGTATGGTTAGAGTTCACATCACGCCGAACCACCACGTGAGGGTGAACTTTGCTTACGCCAAGGAACGACTGTGTTTTCAAAATAAAAATATTTTTTATGAGTAGATGGAATTTTTAACAGCCTTGGTGATCTCGATAGAATGCCCCGCCCAAGGTATCCTCGAGAATGAGTTTTGGCACGAGCCATGTTTTATGAGATTCATAAGCCACTTTGAATATTTTGGATGATTTGAAATTTGATGCGATGTTATGAACTATTTTACGATGAATTATGGTATTCGTCTCCATTTACTCATCTTTAGATATTTTAGGTGATATTTGTTTACTCACTGGGATTTTATAATCTCATCACCTTCCTTTCCAACCATTTCAGGCCCGGGATAACTTGTAAATAATAGATGTTGTTGAGGATTATAGTTGACTTTACTACTTCAAAAACTGCAGGTTTATTACCCTCGGCACTTTTGTTCATTGTGGGGCCACGTGTCACTATAAATTAGATTTCATATTTCGGTTATTTGTATTATAGTACGTATGAATTTATTTTATTTTTACGTTACAAAAATTATTTACCGATAACTCTATAAATATTGTTTTATAAGAAAATAAATTATTTTATTGAATATTTTTATTATATTCAAACAGTCACAATTTCACTTTAAACAAACATTTCAGACATCCAAATTTAATCCTGATCATGAAATATGTGTTTTCTACTCACCTACTACGATTTTGGTTGGGTTCGAAAATTTTGAAGAAAAATGACCAAAATACCCTGTAAGGTGAAAATTGATTTCTTGCTGTTTTAAGTTGGAAAAAAGTTAAAATCCTTTAAAACATGGTGTTTAGTGATGATTACTCATAAGGGAGACAGGAAAAATGGTACTAAAGCCTTGCGGGGTTCCGGTGGGCATTCCGGGTGACGAATGTCATCGAGACGTTGCAGCGGTTGTCACGAGCTCGAGGAAGGTACCGGGTCGTGACATATAAAAGGTGGTAAAGGGGAGACATGTAGCGCAAGCATCCCTTAGTTCACAAGACCAGACCGACTGCCAACCTTCAAAAGGTGAAAGAGGTCAAGTAGAGGTTTCACTTACTGACTTTCTTAAACTTAAGCCTTTATCGTTTACTGGGTCGGATGCATCAAAGAAACCTTAGGTTTTCTTAGACAAGATGGAAAAGATTTGCAATGCCCTAGGATGTTCTAGCATTAGATTAGTGGAGTTAACAAGTTTTCAATTGGAGGATGTAGCACAGGAATGGTACGACTCCTTACGAAGGGATAGGCCAACAAATGCTACACCGTTGACTTGGAATGAATTCAGTACAGCTTTCTTAGATCAATTTTTATCACATAGTGTACGAAATGCCAAAGCTAGAGAATTTGAGGCATTGGTGCAAACTCCAAGTATGACAGTGTTGGTGTATGATATAAAATTCATGCAGTTGTCTCGTTATGCACTTTATTTAGTTTCCACAAAGAAGATGAAGATCCAAAGATTTGTGGATGGGTTGGTGGAACCATTGTTCAAGGCTGTGGCCTCCCGAGATTTCAATACTTACTTTGCGGCAGTAGATTGTGCTCAATGAATTGAGATGAGGACAAGTGAGAGTAAGGCCACAAGAGATAGAGTAAAAAAGGCCAAGACAGAGGGTTATCAAGGTTGTAGAGATTTCAGCAGTGGGATTTCATTTTCTAGCCATCAAGGCCTACAGAGGGAATCAATGTTACCCCAATGGGGAAGTGACGTGGTGAATACCAGCGTTGGGTCGAGGTAGAAAACTTTGAGTGGAAGGAGGTAACAACAAGATTCAAGGCAGAGTAGTCAGGCCATTGCTTCTTGTGATAATTGTGAAAGATGACACAGAGGGTGCTGCTATCTTCCTGTAAGAACTTGTTTCATTGTGGCTAGCCTGGACATGTTTGGAGGAACTACCCGATGGCTCAACAACAGCAAGATTCTATTGGCGATTCTACTCAGCCAACTTCGTCTGCTCTTTCAATAGCTACCCCATCTGGCCAAGAGGCTAGAGGATCAAGAGGTAGAGGTGTTGTTGCTTCCCCTCAGAGTAGGCCATCTAGGTCTGGATGTTAGAGCTCAATGGGAACAACCCAAGCGAGGGTATATGCTTTAACTGCCCAAGAGGCTTAAACATCCAATGCAGTAGTCTCAGGTACTCTTTCTATTTATAATATGAATGCTCGGGTATTGTTTGACCCTGGATCTACCCGTTTTTTTCTCTATCCATGTTTTGCACATCAGTTAGGTAAGAATTGTGTTAAGATAGAAGAACAATTGGTGGTATCTACTCCTTTAAAGGAGGCATTTATGGTTGAATAGGAATATAAGTCCTGCGTAGTTCGAATCAAGGATAAGGACACCTTAGTGAATTTGGTGGTGTTAGACACCTTGGATTTTGACGTGATATTTGGAATGGACAGGCTGTCACCTTGCAATGCCAGTGTAGACTGTTACCATAAGATAGTTAGATTTGATTTCGCGGATGAGCCATCATTTAGCATCCAAAGGGATAAAAGCAATGCTCCAACTAATGTGATATCAGCCATATCTGCCAGAAGGTTGTTAAGACAGGGTTGGCAAGGTTACTTGGCTGTTGTGAGGGATACCCAAGTGAAGGTTGTAGATATAAACCAAGTATCGGTAGTGAACGAGTTTGTGGATTTATTTCCTGAGGAACTACCAGGTTTACCTCCAGAGTGAAGATTGATTTATGTATAGATTTGATTCCTGCTACTAGACCTATATCTATACCCCCGTATCGAATGGCACTAGTAGAGCTTAAGGAGCTTAAGGATCAGTTGGAAGATCTACTAGATAAAGGTTTCATTTACCCCAATGTTTCACCATGGGGAGCACCAGTGTTATTTGTAAAGAAGAAAGATGGGTCATTTAGACTATGCATTGACTATCGACAACTAAATAAGGTAACGGTGAAGAATAAGTACCCCCTCCCAAGAATAGATGACTTGTTTGATCAGCTATAAGGGGCACAATGTTTCCCTAAGATAGATCTATGATCTGGGTATCATCAATTGAGGATCCGAAAGGAAGACATACCCAAGACTGCATTTCGAACAAGATATGGACATTATGAGTTCTTGGTGATGTCGTTTGGGCTTACTAATGCCCCTGTGGCCTCTATGGATTTGATGAACCAAGTGTTCAAGTCTTATTTGGACAAGTTTGTAGTGGTGTTCATTGATGATATCTTTATCTACTCAAGGAGTCGAGAGGAGCACGAGCAGTATCTTAAGATAGTGCTTTAAACTTTGAGAGAACATCGGTTGTATGCCAAGTTCTCCAAATGTGAGTTCTGGCTTGATAGTGTTGCATTCTTGGGACATGTGGTATCTAAGGATGGGGTACAAGTTGATCCATAGAAAGTCGAGGTAGTGGAAAAGTGGCCAAGGCCAACATCAATTACAGAAATCAGAAGCTTTTTAGGGTTGGCAGGCTACTATCGTCACTTTGTCAAGGATTTCTTGAGAATAGCCGCCCCTCTAACCAAGCTGACACGTAAAGACACAAAATTTGAGTGGTCAAATACTTGTAAAGATAGTTTTGAGAAGCTTAAGACATGTCTCACCACAGCTCCCGTGTTAAGCCTACCACAAGGCACAGGGAGTTATACAGTATTTTACGATGCATCATTGATTGGTTTAGGTTGTGTGTTAATGCAGCATGAGAAAGTGATCACATATGCATTAAGACAACTTAAAAAGCATGAGCAGAATTACTGTGCACACGTTTTGGAGATGGCAGCAATCGTGTTTGCTTTAAAAATATGGAGACATTACTTGTATGGTGAGACTTGCAAAATATATACAGACCATAAAAGTTTGAAATATTTATTTCAGCAGAGGGATCTTAACTTGCGGCAACATAGGTGGATAGAGTTGTTAAAAGATTATGATTGTACTATTCTTTACCATCCCGATAAGACAAATGTAGTGGCTGATGCCTTGAGTCAAAAATCGATGGGGAACTTGGCACATATCTCAACAGGCATGAGAGTTTTGATTAGAGAGATGCATAGCTTGGGAGATATGGATGTGCATTTGGAAGTTTCTGAAGTAGATGCATTGCTAGCACATTTTAGAGTGAGGCCTATCCTAATGGTTCAAATTAAAAGAGCACAAAGTAAAAATGAGTTCATAGCTAAGGTCTTAGAGGATCCTCAAGGAAAAAAAGAAAAGATATTTATCAAAGGCACAGATAGAGTGTTGAGGTATGGAACTAGGCTTTATGTGTCAGATAGTGATGGATTGAGGAGAGAGATATTGGAGGAGGCACATATGGTAGTCTATGTGGTACATCCAGGAGCTACAAAGATGTATCAAGATTTAAAGGAGGTGTATTGGTGAGAAAGACTTAAGAAAGATGTGGCTGAGTTTGTCTCCAAGTGCCTAGTGTGTCAACAAGTTAAAGCAGAGCACCAAAGGCCTGTAGGATTACTACAGTCGTTACCAGTACCCGAATAGAAGTGGGAGCATATTGTAATGGACTTTGTAACAGGTTTACCTCGAACTAGTGGGGATTATGACTCGATCTAGGTCATAGTGGATCGGTTAATGAAATCAGCTCATTTTCTTCTAGTTAAAACTACATACAGGACTACCTAGTATACCCAGCTTTATGTAGACGAGATAATACGGTTGCACTACACTCTTGTTTCTATAGTGTCGGATAAAGGGACACAGTTCACTAGCAAATTTTGGGAAAGGTTGCAAGAAGCGTTGGGCATTAAGTTGGATTTCAAAACGATTTTTCACCCCCAGACTGATGGATAGTCTAAACGGACAATACAAACGCTAGAAGATATGTTGAGGGCATGTGTAATAGACCTTGGAGTCAAATGGGATAGGTATCTACCCTTAGTGGAGATTGCTTACAATAACAGTTTCTAAACTAGCATCCAAATGGCACCATTTGAAGCATTATATGGAAAGAGGTGCAGGTCACCCATTGGATGGTTAGAGGTGGGGGAAAGGAAACATTTAAGGCCTGAGTTAGTGCAGGACACCACTGATAAAATACGTATGATTCGTCAGAGGATGTTTACGGCACAAAGTAGACAAAAGTCCTATGCTGATAACCTACAAAGGGATTTGGAGTTTCAAGTGGGAGACCATGAATTTTTAAAGGTTTCACCAACCAAAGGGGTAATGAGGTTTGGCAAGAATGGAAAATTAAGTCCATGGTATATAGCACCTTTCGAGATCTTAAAAAGGGTTGGAGTAGTGGCATATCGATTTGCATTACCGCCAAACTTTTCGAATATTCACCCTGTGTTCCATGTGTTGATGTTGAGGAAGTATAATCTGGATCCTTCTCATGTAATATAGTATGAAACCATTTAGTTGCAAGATGATTTAACTTATGAGGAACAACCGATAGTTATCCTTGATAAACAAGTCAAAAAGCTCCGATCAAAGGATGTGGCCTCAGTAAAAGTGTTGTGGTGGAATCACACTAGTGAAGAGGTAATGTGGGAAGCTGAGAAGGAGATGCGGATAAAGTATCCACATCTCTTTGATACATAAAGGTGAGTTACCTTACAGTTGGATTTAAATTCGGGGATCGAATTTCTATTAGTGGGGGATAATGTGAGGCCTCAACCTCTATAGACCCATAAATAGAAGTTGTCAAGCCCAACCCTATAAAATATTTGCCATGTCATTCATGTGCTTGATAGAATGCTTGCATACTTGAAACACCTCGAAAAAAAATTATCAAACGTCGGTATTGTACCAAGTGGTGCAATTAAGTTGAATTAAACCTTGAACTAGATCAAATAGAGATTTTAAGATGAAATTTAAATTTTTAAAACCCTAGAATGACTTAATATGGTGATTCGGAGTTCGAAAACTGATTTGGAGTCAAATTGGAATTTTCACTTTGTATGGGCAAAATGGTCATTTTGCCACCTGAGGTTAAGATTGGAATGTTGGATGAAATTTTTGATTAAGATTGATCATTTGGAGTATAATTTGAGATTTGGAAGTGAAAAATTTTAATTTTGATATTTTTTCTGAGCATAATGGGCAAAATAGTCATTTTGCCACCCTAAGGGCAAAATTGTAATTTTGCACCCCAAACACCTATCAAGCCCATAAATTGCAGCCATTAGCATTTTACATCATGGATAATTGAAGGATTTTATGTGGTGGAGAATAAAAACTTAATTATTAAGTTTGAAAAAAAAAAGGCCAATGGTAAGGTGAAAAGTGTCAAGCTTTAATAATTTTCCTTATAAATTAGCATAAAACCAGCCCATTTCTCTTCATTATGGTCGACCTCACCAAGGAAAAGCAAGAAAAAAGAAAAACAGAACCCTAGATAGCAAAATTCAAGAGAAAAGTGTGAAATTTCAAGGAATCAAGTGACAAAAGGTAAAATTTTTCAATTCTAGGTTGTGATGTATCTTACCCATACATTGTTTTGCATTTTCCATGGTTGAATCACAAGATATCATGAAAGATTCATGGCTAACCAAACATGTAGAGAGAAGATTTGATGATGATTTAGATAGATTTTTAAGTGATATGAATGTTTTTAGTTGTTTATGGTGTTAAGTGTAAGAATTAAGCTTGGAAATCACACATTCCTTACGAGTTCATCATTGCCCAAATCTTCCTCATGGTGTGTTGATGGTGGATTTGATTTCATTCAAGTGATTTGGTTAGGAAAAATTAAATTATGGTGTAAAAATTAAATATGAGAAACTATAGTGTTTATGCACCCATCATGGCCAAATTTCATAAGGAATTTAGTGATGGTGATTTTTGTGATATCTTATGTTATTTAGTTAGAAATTAATGAACGGTGATGATGAAAGTCGGAAATGGTGATGGAAACCGAAAATGATTATTTTTTTTAAGTATAGTGCTTTTAGAAAATAAATTGAATCACAATGAGAATGTTAAGCTCAGTGAGGCATTTTGGTGTGTTTTAGACATTGGAAGTGTGATAAATATAATTGGAGCCAATTTGGATGTTTTGGCTAAATCAAAGGTGGAAAATTTGAATTAGGTCGAAAATCGGTCCATTTCAATCACAATCTAATTTACGTATAACACCGATTCCAAGTGACTATCCAAACAACCTCATGCATTCATATAGAACGTGAAATAGATTTATAATGGCATGACACAAAATATTAAATCATGCGTCGTGTATTGTGTATAGGTGTTTAGCCCTCTAACAAGGGTAAAGACATTGTGCCAGGGGGTCGAGAATAGGGGTATTTCAAACTCCTAATACTGTGAGTGAACTTGTATTTTAAAATTGCTTTGGGAATGTGAATGTATTTGAACAAAACGTTTGAATGATTTTATCCAACTTTTCTCTAAAAAGAACGGGTACCATGGGAACAAGCCTTTAGTAAAATATTTTTGTGATGTGGAACATGATTGTGATGAATCTATGTACCTCTATATGATGTTGATATGTATAGTTAATAAATTTTTATGAAATTGAGGTAACCATGCATGTGCGGAGTGGGCAGTGCACATATCGGTTGAATGACAATGTTGTGATAATTATGACTGCGCATGTGCAGAATGGGTAATGCACATGTTGGTAATGATGTGCGAGTAGGGAGTGCACTAGAGTGGAGAAAAATGGTGTGGTGGATGTAATTGCACGTGATGTTATATATATATGTGTGTATGAACTTGAGAACTTCCTCTCTCATTGCAAATTGATTTGAGTTGAGGGAAAAAGGGTTTTAATATTAACTTGATCTAAATTGACTTGTTTCCAATAAGTGCATTATGGTTCTCAACTCTCCTTATTATTATTGCTTGTTCCCTTCTAATGTTCGCTCATTGAGTTTCGTACTCACAGTTTAAAAAAAAAATTCATGTTTTCAGATCAGGAAACTGTTGGATCCTAGATTGAGGAGTCCCCGTAGTTCGTCTCCTAGGTAGGTGTTTGGAATTCAGTAGCTACCCCGTTACCATAATTTCTCCACTAGAAGTCACGGGTCCTTTTGTTTGTGAATGTGCACATGTAATGTAAATTACTAAGTTACATGTCTTGAACAGTATGTGTATATTTTAATCGATAATGCCATTATGAGTTGGCTATGTTCACACCAGTTGAAATGCATATGGATGCATTGGGTGATGAGATGTGAAGCAAAACAAATGGAATAGGCTTGCTTGGGCTTGTTGAGCTATACTCATTGGGCCCATGCACCGGTCATGGCTTGAAAATTTGGGCTGTGACAAAAAATTATTTATGCAGAGTTCTAAAAATATTCTTTTACAAGAAAATGAAATATTTTATTAAATATTTTTATTATATTCTAATAGCTACAATTTCACTTAAAATGAATGTTTTAGATAACAAAACATATCTTTGATTACAAAATATGTGTTTTTCACTTGTATACTACATATTTAGCTAGGTTTAGAAATTTCAGAGGAAAATGACCAAAATGCCTCTGTGAGACATAAATGATTTTATGATTGTTTTGGTTTGGAAATGACTTATAATCCTTTAAAACATGATGTTTGGCAACTGTTGCTCACAAGGGAGGTGAGAAAATTGATATTAAAGCCGTGTGAGGTTTTGATTGGCATTTCAAGTAATAGATGTCTATCGGGACTTCGAGGCGGTTGTCACGGGCTCGATGGGAATTTCTGGTCGTGACACATGATGTGGGGGGATGCATATATCGATGATGACTAAATATAACCGTGCGTGTGCACGATGTGGAGGGATGCACATGCTGGTGATGACAGGGTGTCAAAGTGTGGAGGATGGCATTAGTTGTGCGCGATGTGGGGTTTGCACATGAGCTAGTAATGTGGTGGTGATGTTTGTGGTTATATATGTGTAAATATATTTATGAAATAGGAAGTTT
Organism: Theobroma grandiflorum; assembly: GCA_036013995.1. Lineage (NCBI taxonomy): Eukaryota > Viridiplantae > Streptophyta > Magnoliopsida > Malvales > Malvaceae > Theobroma > Theobroma grandiflorum. The sequence continues at coordinate 16,435,601 of CP142133.1, forward strand.
AGGAATATGATTTATGATTGTAATGTATGTGAATCATGCATGTTGTACCTTGAGAAATGCTAAGTATTTTAATTTGGGTTTATTGCAGCAAAAATGGTTTCCTCTGTGTTCAACAAAAACTCCTTTTTTTTATGCCTTGTTTTTGGCTGCGGATAAAAACTCTCGGGTGGTTCCAGAGTCTTATGCCCTATTTTTACTTCAATAATTTTTTTACCATCTTTCAGTTAGAACTGGGCAAAGTAGTAAACATAAAAGTTGTAGCCCAGTCTATTAGCTTTCTAATGATTCAAAAATCATGTCAATTGGACCTCTTTAGTGTGAGATATGACTAAAAAACAAAACCATACGTAATCGAAAATACCTTTCTGTTGCAGTGAGAGTGCTTTCAATTTGAAAAATATTTTAACCACCTTCTAGCTAGAAATAGTAAAGTGGTCAAAATATAAGTTGTATCCTAGCCTCTTATCTTTCTAATGGTCTAAAAATTAGGTCAATTGGACCTCTGTACCCTGATATACGCTTGAGAAACAGAACCATATGCAAACCCAGAATACCTTTCTGCTATAGTGAGAGTGCTTTCATTTTGAAAAATATTTTAACCACCTTCCAGTTAGAACTGGGCAACGTGGTCAACATTAAAGATGTTACCCAGCCTTTTATGTTTCTAATGATCGAAAAATAATGTCAATTGGACTTCTGTAGTAAGAAATATAATTGAAAAACTGAAATATATGGAAACCAAGAATGCCTTTCATTGCAGCGAAAAGTGTGATGTCACGTTGCTACCTTGCTTAGTTCTAATATAATTTTTTCTTTCAGTCTTTTATCTTCATGATTGAGCATGGGTTTTTGCAACACTAAAAGTTTACTAATCAATGTTTGAAAAAAAGGGTTTTAGTAAGAGGTTAAACTAAATTGCATTATTTTCAAAACAAGTGCATCACGATTTTCGAAGTTTCCTTATCACTGCTTTTCCATTCTTATGTTCACTTACTGAGTTTTATACTCATGTTTTTAAACTTCATATTTTTAGATTTAGAGGCAATTGGGAGCTAGACCAAGTCGTCCATGCATGCTTATCTTTTGGTAGGCACTATAGCATCTCAGTAGCTGTGCCTTTATTCAAAGTCACTCCGCTGATGGTCGGGAGTCTTTGTCTGTGTACAAGTATATGTAATGTAACTACTAGGAGTCTTGTTATAAATGAAGTATATATATATGTTGGATTAATGATGCCTTTATGAGATGGCAATGAATGACAATACTTTGAGATAATGCAAATATAAATATGTGGTATGCATGTTATGTACTGAAATACATTGAGTTATGAATCACGAATTGTGGTTTAGGAACGGTAATGCAATATTTATGAAATGTTGAACATGATTACTGAAAATGCTTGCTTAGACTTAGTGGGCTATGCCTATTGGGCCCATGTGCCAGTCATGGCCCAGAATTTAGGTCATGACAATTGTGGCATTGCATAAGATGCAATGATCAAGTAAAGATGAATTTTTGAACGATTAATGAGATTATAAAGCATATACGCATACTAGATTGCAATTTAACGAAAATGACATTTATCAAATGAAATATGATTAATGACATTGTGATGCAAGGATATATAGTACAATGAAACTTAAGCATATAATTGGAAATGATAAAAAATGAGTATAAGTATGAAAAGGACGTGAAGCTATACATAGGCATAATGAGAATTCGTATGGATTACGTAAAGGATAACTTATGGTAAAACGCAAGTGGAATGATAACTTAAATATCTAAAAAGGGCAATCTGAAATTGATTATACCAAGTGTTCATAGATTGAATATGTGAATGTTGGCACTTAAATGTGCATGTACATACATATGTATGGGGTTGATGATGTGACCAACTAAAGTGAAGAACTGTTCTTAGTGATTTGAGATTTGAACTCAATATGTTTGATGAGTTGTATAGGTAATACAATGATAAGAATTCCCATCAAAAGTAGAGCTATGTTGATATAAGAAATTTTGGAGAAATAACCAAGGAAACGATATCAAGAAAATGTAATCTATAGCGTGATTAAGCCATACAAGATAGATTAATATGATCAATAAGATTTAAGTTGCACAAATACGAGATAAATATGAAGAGTGAGGGAATGGTTGAAAAATTCAACTCCCCATGATATTGGAAATATGTATAGTAATGAATAAGGCATGTTTATAATGCCATAAGTTATGCAATAGTGTATGGGGATAAGGTGAATGAATGTTAAGAAGTTTAACAAGAATCGAAATAAAGATATGTTTAAGGTAAGTAATGGAATTAAAGGCATACTTGGGATCTTAATGATAAGAGAAAGAACAATAATGAAGGGTACCATGGTTCTGACTCAAAGATGACAATAGAGATAAGTTACGTACCCTAACCTTATAAAGTGCTCTAGTCAAACGAAAGGTAACAAAGTGCATAAATAAAAATTTCCTATGAAGAAGGAAATGAAATACAATTATTAAGTGAGAATAACAACTCGACGTTGAGGAGAATTCGAGGACAAATTCTTTTAAGTGGGGCAAACTGAAACAACTTGTAACCCTATATAGTAGTCAACATACTTGTCCTCGTAAGATAAAGGACTAATTGATGCGAATTTATATGCTAAACAGCGATAAAGGGTGAAAGGAATATTCAAGAGTAAACTATTTTGCACGCGCGTAAATAATAATTAAATAATAATTTTTTCATCAGGGATGAATTAGTAAGCTAAAAGGTGATTTGCAAGTGAACCAGGACATAATAGGATATTTAGGGACCCGAGGAGACAAGTGAAAAATGTTAGAATAAAATAATATTTTATTAATAAAATAATATTAAAATATTAAAATTTTAATAATTTTTGAAATTACTCATGAAAGAGGAGAATACGACTATCCAAATGGGGGAGAAGAAATAAAAAAGAATTTTGAAGAAAAACTATGCTTGTGGCACTTGTGTGCCTTTATTAAATAGAGCACAAACAGGTAAGTATGTCACGACCCAATTCCCAGGCCATGACCGGCGCAAGAACCCAGTGAGCATAGCTCACTAAGCCCAAGCAAGCCTATCCATTTACCCTTACTTAATAAATTTATCATATCATGCATACACACACACACCTTTTCTCGGGTGTGAACATAGCCAAATCACAATGGCATTATTTATAATAATATACATGCACTATATCAGCCATGTATTCAGCAATTTACATTGCATACATACATTTACATTATTGAGTGTATTTACAATACAAAAAGACCCAAGACTTCCAGCGGAGGCATTTACAATAAAAGGAATGACTATCGAATGCCAAACACATACCCAAAAGATGCTCTACGGGGACTCCTCGATCTAGGGTCCAACAGTCTCCTGATCTGAAAACATGAGTTTTTATAAAACGTGAGTACAATACTCAGTGAGTGAATATTAGAAGGGAACAAGCAATCTTAATCAGGAAATTTGTCAATCATGATGCACTGGTTGAAAATGAGACAAATTTTTTTTTCTAACCAATATTTAAACCCTTCCCACTTAATTCGAGATTTATTCTAGCCACATAGCAAATCGACGATTATCATTGCAGTAGGAAGGCGTTTTTGCTGCAGCGAAGCGTAATCATAACCTGTTGCTAAACGAGGGTTTTTCTCAATCGTATGAGGTTTTCGTGCTAAACCCATTTTTCCTCAATTTAAAGCAATTCACATACCATTCAATCACACATATATTCACAAAGACCAGAACAATCATATACACCACCAAGTCTTCACTGTTCTTGGTGGCAAAAGAGACATTTATTAGAGCACTTGCAAGCGTTACAAATCGTCGTCCCTGCAAGCCCCTGGACGGATAATCACGCTTCACCAAAGTTCACACATGAAAATTTCCAGGAATCGTGGGCGCTATGCCTCGCCGTCCCCATTTTGCTCAACTTTAGATTTCTAGGAAATTGTGGGCGCTACGCATCGTCGTCCCCACTTTGCTAAATTCTAAATTTTTAGGAGATTGTGGGTGCTACGTATCGCCATCCCCACTTTGCTTAACTCTGAATTTCTAGGAAATTGTGGGCATTACACATCGATGTCCCCACTTTGCTAAATTTTAAAATTTTAGGAGATTGTGGGTGCTACGTATCGCCATCCCCACTTTGCTTAACTCTGAATTTGTAGGAAATTATGGGTGCTACGTATCGCCGTCCCCACTTTGCATACCATTACATCGATTTTACATAAATTTATTAACAATACATGTAAGCACCATATAAAGGTACACAAATGCATCGCAATCATATAGATGAGCAATATTCAACAAAATAAAATTTCACAACAATAAAATAATATTTCACGAAAAGCTTGTTCCCATGGTACTCATTCTTTTAAAGAAGATTGAATAAAATCATTCAAGCATTTTAATCAATAAGTTCATATTTCCCAAAACCATTTTTGAGATGCAAATTCACTCACAGGTTTTCCGAGAGTCGAATTCGAGCACTTCGATTGCTAATTCTCGTGTGCGATTTTCTTGCCTTTATCCGAGGGCTTACCACCTTAACAAATAGCACAATAATTTAATTACTATAATGGTGTTAATTAGGTATAAAATTAACCTAATTTCTATACGGATGTATAGAATACTCGATCAATCGCTTAAACGTGGTGTTAACCTAATTTGGCCAATTACCCGATAAATTGGTCAATGCGTCCGATTTCATTCCAAATTGCACCATTCTTTTTCTAATACCTTAATTCACCACATACCATTTAAATAGTGCCAATTTCAGCATTTAAACTTTTCCATTTCTTCATGGAAAAATTTGGCCATTACAGTGCATTGGCACTGTAATTTTTCCTACTAAATGTTTTTCACTTTAAATTGTCATTTCTAATTTATTTCATTTTCCAATTTCAGCCTATGATATTCGGTCTTGCCTGATTCATGGGGAAATCAAATTTTTTTCTTTCGGTTTTGCTTACTAACATACTAACATACTAACCTATCTCTAAACACTAACATAGTCTAAATTCAACTTATTCCAACATCAAATCCTTATTCATACCCATTTTTCAGAATTCAATTCATCATTATATCTCAATATTTAACCATGGAATTCAAGAACAAAAGCATAAGTATTGTAGAGCATAAGCCAAAGTGAAGAATTATTACCTTTTTCTCTTGATTTCTCCTTGAAATCACACTTTGTCTTGAATTTTTAGCTAGGTTTTATGGTTTTTCCCTTTGTTCTTCTTTCCTTCCCCTTAATTCTGGTGTGTGCCGAATTTAGAGAGAGAAAATGAGTGTTAATGGCTGATTTTTAGGCTTAAATAATAAAATAAACAAGTTTGCCACGTGGCATAATGCCATTGTCCCGTTTTTAATCTTTTTTTACTTTTCTTCCAATTTCTTTTTCCACCATTTGATTAGTCAAGTCAAGATCTGATCCAAAGGTGACCATGGCTGAAAAAAAATGTTTTGGTGGTGGAAAATTACTGTTTTGCCCCCAGGATGGTAAAATTACGATTTTACCCCTATACTCCGAAATGTCCCGGAATCATATTATTTTCACTTTCTAACCTCAAATAACACTAATATTAATCAATATTAACCAAATTGGGCAAAAATCTTTTCAAAAAAATTCCCGTTTAATCTTCAAGTGGCAAAATTACTATTTTACCCTTATGCTCCAAAAATACAGGGAATCACAATTTTCACTGCTAAACTCCATTTTATACTCCAATAATCATAATTATATTTCAAAAAATTATTTTTTGGTCGAATGTGATCAAATCTTGGTTAAAAATCTCCATTTATTCATCAAATGGTAAAATGATTGTTTTGTCCTTAACCGGTCAATTTTCTCGATTGACTCCAAACTGGACCTTGAATTCTGAATCACTATTCTGAGCTATTCTGTGGGTTTCAGAATTTTGAAATTCCTCTTAGAATTTCTATTAAACTAGTTTGAAGCTCGATTTAACTTAATTATACCACTAGGTACAATACCGGCTTTTAACAACTCGGACAGGGTCTCACAAATTATATATTTAAATATTATTACAATACCGCGTTGAAATATAAACTTGATATTTTATTGGTACAAATGTTAAGGAAGAAAAATAGAAAGAAATTGGAAGTAAAAGAGGGTTGTTAGGACTTAATTGAAAGGATGAGAACTTTGGAGGGCAAAATAGTAAATTTTCCATTAAGCTTGGTCAAAGGAAGCTTAGACCCTTCATCCTTATCCCATGGTCGACCATCATGTCCAAGGCATCATATTTCTTCTTCTCCTCCTTCCAACCCCATTTTCATCCTTCACCATAAAAATCAAGCTTTTTCATTTTCTTTTCTTTCCTTTTCTTTTCTTACTTTTTCCTTCACCCACTTCCTTGTACACCATACCCATAACTTTCAACTCCATTTTTCAGCACAATCAAACCATAGGAGAGAGAAAAAAAATCTCTCTTTCTTTTCTTTATTTTTTTTCAATATACTCCACTTTCATTGCTGCCTAAGCTTTTTAGCTTCAAATTAATGCTTTTATAGCCAAAAGGTATATATTTTCAACTCTTGAATTTTGAAATTTATGGGTTTATATATATTTTCAGATTTTAATTCTTAACTTTCTTCAAATTTCTCTTCTTAGAAATATTAGGTTTCTATTGATCTGTTTACATCTGTGCTCATATAGGTAAAGAAATGTTAAATTGCAGTAGTTGGTTTAATGGGTTTATGAATTTGACTAGAAATTTGGGTTAAATATGTCATAGCCCAAATCTCGGGCCATGATTGATGCAAGGGCCTAATAGGCATAAGCCACTAGGCCCAAGCAAGCCTTTCTATATGGACCTGTACATTAGTCCATCTATCATCCATATTTCTTTAAGATCTATAATTCATAATGTTCAAATGATAATTTATTCGGAAACAATTCATAAAATCCAAGTCTATACTCATATTGGCATCATCAATCGAAATATACATAGATAGTTTGCCTAATGTATCTTAATAATTCACATTAAGCATACATGTGCATATACCAAGACCTTGATCATCGACGAAGTGACTCTCGGCGTGGGGGCTAACATTTAGTGTCATGGCAACCTACCGAAAAATGGATAAGAGGAAACACCTTGGCCTACGAATCCAACTACCTTTAAACTTGAAAACTAAAACATGAAGTTGAAAATAATGTGTATAAACTCAGTGAGTGAATATAGGAAAGGAACAAGCATACGATACAGAAAGTTTTAGAAAATACGATGCACTTTTGTTAAAAACAATGTAATTTAACTTCATTTCTAGTTAAAATCCATCAATTTAGCTTTTGACTATTTAAATCCTTAATGTTGAAAAACCACAGCCAACGATGAAGTTGAAGAGTGAAAAACTACACTAAATTCCAAAACAAGTCAACGAGTTTCTTGGTACAGCGAAATTCAATTTGTTCACATTGTCCTTATTTAGGTCCAATATATATTTACTCACTCTTAATGCAATTTATGTTGGTCCCAAATACGTGTGCTAGAGTGTGAGACCTCGATCTCTATAGACTTGTAATGAAAAATAAATACGATAACACGGACTGGGGGTAATTTCATTATTTTTCTTATTGAGATCCTAGAAGTAGGTTTCAAACAATATTTAGGTCTAAGTAGGTCTAAAGCATAAATGAATGATGAAAATAAGGGTAAAATAATGAAGAAAACAGAAATAGTGAAGATTTCCATAATATGGGCAAAATGGTCATTTTTCATCTTGGGTCAAAATATTTAAATTTTCATGAACCTGAGCATTTCTAGACTATTATGGACCTGGTCCTAGTGTTAAAAGAGTAAAAAGATTGCACAAAGAAATAGAGGAAGACAAGTTAACTTGTTAAGGGCATTTTGGTAATTTAAGCAAAAACTAGATAAGTTTTAGCTATAAATATCATTTTTTCCAGCAGCTTCTTCTTCTTCTTCCTCCCATCATACGTTTCTTCATCTTCTGTGAGGATTTTTCTTCAAGCCTCCATAACTTCTCAAGTTAGCCTTAAATTTTCATGCTTTGTGCACCTTTTCACAACTCCTTTGTGCTCTCTTACTCTTTCCCCTTAAAACCCTCAAAAGTCTTTCCATAATACTTTCTATCACTAGCTAGAAATTTAGAGAGAGAAAGAAGGATTTTCCTTGATAGCTTGAGTATTCTTGAGAAGGAATTCGATTACCAAATTATCAAGGTGAGTAATGAAATTGTGTTGAATTTCTAAGTTGTTGATAATGGCTAGTAATTGGAGTTGTGAGTTGTTTTATTGTTGAGGTTTGTTTATTTATTTCTAGTGATACTAGGGTGGAGAGAATAGATAACCACTTAATAGTAGTTGGAAGCTAGTTAGGAACAACTAGTAGAACATGATTTAGGCAATAGCTTTTAGAATTATGGTTATGTGAATTGAGTTGCTTTGTGATGCCATTAAGTGTAATAGGTTCCAACAAGGCCTCACATGTCCATTTGGAGCATTAGTTGAAGCTAGAGTCAAGCAAAAGAATCAAAAAGACCGGTGAGTGAACTTGCATAAAATGTTTTAGGATTAAGGCCTATGTGGTTGATTGAGACATTTTAATTATTTTTTCTATAAAAATGCATGGGAACAAGCCTTTTGTGAAATGTTTTTGTGATGTGGAACATGGTTGTGATGAATCCATATACCTCTATATGATGCTGATACGTATATAATAGTATATGATATGTATTGTTAAGTAATTTTGTGTAATTGATGTAATTGTGCGTGTGCATGATGTGGGGGGATGCACATGCCGGGGATGACTAAATATAACTGTGCGTGTGCACGATGTGGGGGGATGCACATGTCGGTGATGACAAGGTGTGGGAGTGTGGAGGATGACATTAGTTGTGCGCGATGTGGGGGTTGCACATGAACTGGTAATGTGGTGGTTATATTTGTGGTTATATATGTGTAAATATATGTATGAAATAGAAAGTTTATGAATATGGTTTATGGTTGTAATGTATGTGAATCATGCATGTTGTACCTTGAGAAATGCTATGTCACGACCCGGTACTCTCCTCGAGCCCATGACAACTGCTGCGATGTCTCGATAGACATTCATTACCCGGAATGCCGATCGAAACCTCGCAAGGCTTAACATTAGTTTTCTCACCTCCCCTGTGAGCAACAGTTACCAAATATCATGTTTTAAAAGATCATAAGTCATTTCCACATCAAAGCAATAAAAAGATATTTTCTATCTCATAGGGGCATTTTGGTCATTTTTCACAAAAATTTTGAAACTCGTCGAAAATATCATACATAGGGGATAAATACACATTTCATGACTAAAAACAAGTTTTTATATCTAAAACATTCATTTAGAGTGAAATTACAGCTCTCAGAATAAAATGAAAATATTAAATAAAATATTCTATTTTCTTATAAAATAATATTTTTAGAACTTTGCGTAAATAATTTTTGTAGCGTAAAAGCAAAATAAATTCATACATACAGTAATACAAATAACCAGAGTATGTAATTTAATTTACAATGACATGTGGGCCCTCAAAGGACTAAAAGTAGTGAAGGCTGTGAACCTATGGTTTTTGATAATGCAAATCCAACTGTAGTCCTTGATGATATCAGCTATATACAATCTATCCTGAGCCTGAAATAGGTGGAAAGGACAGTGGTAAGATTATATAATCCCAGTGAGTAAACAAAAATCATCTAAAATATCTAAAGCTGAGTAAATGGAGACAGTTAAAATAGATTAGCATAAAATGGTTCATAGCATTTCAAACTCATTTCAATCAGATAAAATATATTCATTTCACCAAATATTTAACAAGGCTTATGATTTCCTGAAAAACTTGGCTCGTGCTAAAGCTCACTCTTAGGGATACCTTGGCCTGGGGCATCAATCGAGTCCGCCAAGGCTATTAAAAAGTCATATATGCATAAAACATTTTTTTACATTTGGAAACGCAATCGTTCCTTGGCGTTGGCTAAGTTCACCCTCATGTGGTGGTTCGACGTGAAGTGAACTCTAAAGTTTTACCTCAAGAGATACCCTACGCGCCTCTGCAACCAAGGTAAGAATATACTTGGATTCCGTGCCCCTCTAATAGGCTGGTCCACAGAACCCGCCACTGCAGTGACCATCTATAACCACCAAATCAATAGAAATTCCAACAGCATAACATGGCAATTACATTAATACCCAGCCTATCAAGGCAAAACAAACAATTCATATAGTTTCAACACAATTTCCAATTCAGCCATTCATGCCCATATTATCATAAGCCATTCAATTCAAATCATAATTTACAACACAACAAGTTGTCTCCAATTGCTCCACTCTATTTTCAAAGCCATCATTCAATTTCAAGACAATTTATAAAATCACTTTATTTAATCACATTTTGCTTATAAAACATAAAGATTTACCATTTAAACACATTTCCCATAAAATCACAAAAAAAACATGAATTAAAATTTACTTCAGATAATCAAGATGATGATAAGGTTACTCACAATATCAGGAGTTCGGAATACTCCTATTATTGGTCCTCGGGTACTACCTCTTTACCCTTGCCAGAATGCTCACCACTTAGACATAATGCACAATAAGCAATTTGCTACACTTATGATAAACCATCATAAAACCAATTCAAGCTCTATACTAATGCATGAAATGGGATGTGAAATACTCGTGTAACCATCTAAATATGGTGTTCAATATAAGTTCAATTGTATACCTAAATAAAATGGTATTGGCCTAATTCGATCTATCACCCGATTAATTGGCCAATACGTCCAATTCAACTCCAAATAATTCCATTTCTCTTCCAATACTCTAAATCATCAAACACAAGTCAAATAACTTGAAATATGGCAAAATCATTCTCACATTTTCTCTTGGAAAATTCGGCCATGGTGAATGCATAAACACTATGATTTTTCATGCTTGGTTTTTACACCATAAATCATTCATTCCTAATCAAATCACTTGAAGTTCAATCAAATTCATCATCAATATTCCACATGGAAGATTTAGCCAATGAAGGTGATGTAAGAACATGAATTTTTCTTGCTTGCTTTTCACACTACACATCACCAAACAACTAAAAACACTAGAATAACATATTTTCTAACTAAATTCATCATCAAATTCTCTCTCTACATATTCAGTCAACATGTTATCCTTCATGATATCTTGTGATTCAACCATGGAAATTGAAAAAGAATGCATAAAAAAGGTAGATCACAAGCTAGAATTAAGAAATTTCACATTTGATTGCTTGATTCCTTGAAATCTAGTGATTTTCTCTTGAAATTTTCACGCTAGGGTTTTTGTTCTTTCTTTTTCCTTTCTTCTTTGAGTTGGTCGACCATATGAGAGTGATATGGGAGGGTTATGGGCTAATTTTTAAAGCGAAGTAGGCATGGATGTAAATTTGACATATGTCACCATGTAATTAGTGCATGTGTCATACTTATTCATTAAGCATTCTTTCTCCACCATTTAAAATTTCCTCAATTATCCATGATAATAATGGGTGAAATTCATGTACTGAACATGTGTTGGGTGAGGTAAAATTACAATTTTGCCCTTATGCTAAAAAAAATGTCAAAATTAAAATTCTTCACTCCTCAAACTCAAATTATGTTCTAATTAGTCAATCTTGATCAAAAACCTCTTCCAACATTCAAATCTTAACCACATGTGGCAAATTGACCATTTTGCCCTTAGGTCATGAAAATTTCGATTTGACTCCAAATCAGTCCTCAAAGTCCAAATCACCATATTAAATCATTCTGGTGTTTGAGAATTCTCAATTTCATCTTAAAATCTCTATTTAGACTAGTTGGCACAATATCGTCTTTTAACGATCTCCAAGGTACCCAAGTAAGCAAACATCCTTTCTAATGTATAAATGGCATAATAAATATATTGTAGAGCTGGGCTTGACATGCTAAGTATTTCAATTTGAGTTTATTGTAGCAAAAAAATGGTTTCCTTTGTGTTCAACAAAAACTCTTTTTTTTATGCCCTGTTTTTGGCTACTGCAAGACTGTTTTTGGCTACAGTAAGACTGTTTTTGGCTGCAGCTAGAAACTCTCAGGTGGTTCCAGAGTCTTGTGCCTTGCTTTTAGTTTGATAATTTTTTTACCACCTTTGGTTCATAACTGGGAAAAGTGCTAAACAAGAAAGTTGTAGCCCAATCTCTTAGCTTTCTAATGGTCCAAAAATCATGTGAATTGGACCTCTTTAGTGTGAGATATGCTTGAAAAACCAAACCATATGCAAACCCAGAATACCTTTCAGTTACAGTGAGAGTACTTTCACTTTGAAAAATATTTTAACCACCTTCCAGTTAGAACTAGTAAAGTGGTCAACATCATAGATGTAGCCCAGTCTCTTAGCTTTCTAATGGTCTCAAAATAATGTCAATTGGACTTCTGTAGTGAGAAATATACTTGAAAAATCGAAACATATGCAAACCAAGAATGCCTTTTGCTGCAGCAAAAAATGTACTATCACGTTGCTACCTTGCTTAGTTCTAATATAATTTTTTTTCTTGCACTCCTTTATCTTCATGCTTGAGTGTGGGTTTTTGTAACATTAAGAGTTTACTAATGGATGTTTGAAATGAAGGGTTTTAGTAAGAGGTTAAACTAAATTGCATTGTTTTCAAAACAAGTGCATCATGATTTTCAAATTTTCCTTATCATTGCTTGTTCCTTTCTTATGTTCACTCACTGAGTTTATACTCACTGTTTTTAACTCTGTGTTTTTAGACCCAGAGGCGGTTGAAACCTAAATAGAGGTGTCCTCATAAAATCTTTTCGATAGGTATTCATGGCATTTAGTAGCAGCACCTTCACTGTGGTCACTCCGCTGGAAGTCAAGAGTCATTTTTGCTTGTGAATAAGTTCATGTGATGTAAAGTACTATGACATATGTATTAGACAATATGTGAATAATTGAATTGGTAATGCCACCATGAGTTGTCAATGGTTAACACTTTTTTGGGATTAGTGTAAATGCAGTACTTGATTACCATAGCACATCATTAAAGTACTTTAGGTTGGAATTATGAAATGTGACCTTAAGAATAATTGATGGAATGATAAGTAGGATCATAGAAATATGCTTGCTTGGGCTTAGTGGGCTATGCCCATTGGGCCCATGCGTCGGTCATGGCCCAAAAATTGGGTCGTGACAAAGTTGGTATCAGAGCGCTAGGTTGTTTAGGTCCTAGGACTTCGTTTTGTTGGTCTAGTGGAGTGTCGGGTCTTTATGTGGAAACTTCGGTTGTGAATTGTGAACCACGACACATTTTACAACCAAGAAACTATATAAATTCCTTGTTCTAGAAACCACCTTTTCTCTTACGAAATATTAAAAAATGTGTTTAATAACAGGTGTTTGCTCTTATCTAGGTAAGAATGCCACCTAAGACACAAGTTGCCTCGAGAATGACGGGGGAGCAAGATGCTCCTGATGAGTTGATAGGTAGGACGCGAGCTTCGACTTCTAAGGGGTGAGGTAGACATGGCAGAGCCACTAAGCCAGTGAGGATGAATACGCTTATGAGTAGACACGGGCAAGGATAGACTTCAGGTGATACAGATAGACAACAGATTGGGGGCATTACCGTCGAAGATTTGGCAACAGACCTACAAGGAGTTAATCGAGTTATAGAGATGATGATAACCCGTATGGATGATATACAGAGGATAGATTAGGGGAGACCTACAATACCAGAATCCTCCAGCTCCTAAGGACAGGTTGATCGCCAACATCATGAGGTTTAGAGGGGTTATATAGAGGTTTCACTCCCCGACTTTCTCAAGCTTAATCCTCTATCATTTACGAGGTCCGATGCATCGGAAGAACCCTAAGTTTTCTTGGATAGCATGGAGAAAATTTGTGATGCTTTGGGGTGCTCTAGCACTAGATTGGTTCATTTAGTCGCTTTTCACTTAGAAGACATGGCACAAGAATGGTACAGTTTCTTCCGTAGAGGTAGGCCAGTTGATGCAATGCTATTGGCTTGGAATGAGTTTAGTATAGCTTTCTTAAATCTGTTTCTGCCAATCATTGTATGACATGCAAGAGCTAGGGAGTTTGAGGCATTAGTATAGACGTCTAGTATGACAGTGTCGAAGTATGACATTAAATTCACACAGTTGGCTCGATATGCACCTTATTTAGTTTTCATTGAGGAAATGAAGATTCGAAGATTTATGGACGGGTTATTGGAACTATTGTTTAAGGTTGTGGCATCTCGAGATTTTGATACTTACTCTACTACTGTAGATTGTGCCCAGTGGATAGAAATGAGGACCAATGAGAGCAGGGCTGCAAGGGATAAAGCAAAGAGAGCCAAGTGATAATTCTATTTTATAGAATTATTTTATTCCAATTTTGTTATTAAATTTTAGCTAAGTCCTTAGTTTTTAATTATAATTTTTTAATTTTTAGTTATTTTTATATATTTAGTTTGTTTTTAAGTAAGTTATTTAATTTTTTGTTATTTCCTTTAATTTAGTTAATATTTAATAGTTTTTATATTTTTGGTAGGACCTAAAGTCATTGGGTTTAATTTTGGAAAGTAAGGTGCTGAAAGATCCAGAAATTTACTTGCATATGCTTCAGTGTTTTAGCCATATCTCGAGCTACAGAACTCCAATTGCTGCGATTCTTATACCATTGGAAAGTTAAGAGACAGAGATACAACTTTCATGAAGATCACTTTGCCCAGTTCTGCCTCGAAGATAGAGAAAATCGCATCGAAAAGTTGCTGGACGTACTGTGCCGGGAATGAAAATTTGTAAAGACTGTTAAGTGATTTTTGGGCCTCTCATTATGTTTTAAGCCCAATTAAACCCTAGGTCAACTTGGAGAAATTTAGGTTAAGTTTGTAGTATAAATAGGATGTTTTGGAAGAACTTAAAGGTGGGGGAGAACTGAGAGAACCTTTGGAGATTCAAGAAGTTAGAAGTTGAAGCGGAAACCCGGAGATCAAAGCGGCAATTATTTTGTTTTCTTCTTTAGCTTTTATTCTTCTTGTTGTTTTCAATGGTTGAACTTTATACAATGTTATTTGATTTTACAATTATGAGTAGCTAATTTTCGTTTTCTAGGATTGCAATTGAACTCACATGTAGTTTAAGTTTTTAATCTTTTTCTTACTTATTTTCAATGGGAATTGAATTGTTTATTCCAATTTGTTCTTAATGCTTTTAATTGCCTGATCACCAATTAAATTGATTTAGGAACCTAAACAAACTTGGGAGAGGGAGTTTAGAGTAGACTAAAATTGGGATAGCATATGATCAATTTAATTGATTTGCGTATAGGATAGGGATATACCTATAGGCCATATGTAGCCAGATTAGAGCCTGAACTTAATGAGTCTGTTTTAATTTCAAATCACATAGGGATATGATGTTTTGGTTAAAATAGATATTTTTATAGGACGAGTCGGGAGACCCTTATAAATAATTTAGGACTCTAGGTTAGCAATTCAACCCATTGAAATAAGTTAAGGAGGAGAGGTAAAATTTAGATGAAGTGTGAGGGATATTGTAATCCTAGGCTTGTTTAATTTAATATTTTCTCCAGTTATTATTATTTTGATTTTTTGTTAGATTAAATTTTAGTTTTATTTAATCACTTAATTTAGATTATTTGAATAAAATTAAATTGTTTTAATTTTAGTAATTAGTAAAGTTTTAGATCAATTCTCCGTGGGAACGATACTCTACTTGCTGATATACTGTCTATTCGATACGTATACTTGCGTAGTGGATTTTTAACTGACACCAAGATAGAGGGATATTAGGGTCGTAGAGACTTTAGCAGTGGTATATCATCTTCCAGTCGTCAAGGCCCATAGAGGGACTCGCAGATACCTCAATAGGGGAGTGGCTCATCGAATGTTAGTATTGGGTTAGGACAAAAAACCTTTAGTGTTGGGAGGTAGCAAGACTCAAGGTAAAGTAGTCAAGTTATCAACCTTTGCAATAATTGTGGGAGATGACATAGCGAACAATGTTTGTTATGAGTGCGGTCAACTAGGACATGTATGGAGGAATTGCCCAATGGCTCATCAATTACAAGGTTTTACCGTAACTCTGGTCAGCCTGCTTCGTCTGCTCCTTCAGTAGCTACCCCATCTGGTCGGGATGCTAGAGGATCGAGAGGTAAAGGTGTTGTTGCTTCCTCTCAGAGCAGGCCATTTGGGTCTTGATGTAAGAGCTCAGTGAGAGTGGGCCAAGCGAGAGTGTATGCTTTAATACCCCATGAGGCCCAGACATCCAATGCAGTGGTCTCAGTAATCTTTCTATTTGTAATATGAATGCTCAGGTATTGTTTGATCCTGGTTCAATCCATTCTTTTATCTCTCCACATTTTGCAAATTGGTTAGGTAAAAATTGTGTTAAGAGAGAAGAACAATTAGTGGTATCTACTCCTTTAAAGGAGGCATTTGTGGTTGAATGGGAATATAAGTATTGTGTGATTTGAGTTAAATACAAGGGTACTTTGGTGAATCTAATAGTGTTAGATACTTTAGATTTTGATGTGATTTTGGGGATGGATTGGCTATCACCTTGTCATGCTAGTGTGGACTATTATCATAAATTGGTTAAATGTGATTTTCCAGGTGAGCCATCATTTAGTATTCAGGGGGATAAGAGCAATGCTCCAACCAACTTGATATTAGTTATGTCTATTAGGAGGTTGTTAAGACAGGTTTGTCAAGGTTACTTGGTGATTGTAAGGGATAGCTATATCAGTTATTTGTGGTTATATATGTGTAAATATAACTTATATCAAGTTGGTGATATTTACACATATACTTAAAACCTAAACCCTAAACCCTAAACCCACACTTTTTTAATACTTAGAGGTACGCTTCTAAACCCCCACATCGCGCACAACTAATGTCATCCTTGGCACTCTCACACCTTGTCATCACCGGTGAGTGCATCCCCCCACATCGTGCACAGGCACGGTCATATTCATTACACAATATGATCCATAAATGTACAATACATATATTTATGTACATATCGACATATAAAGGGATTTTACAAATTCATTACAAGCACATTTCATAACGCGTAAACATTTCAATAAAAGCTTGTTCTCATGCACGTTTTGATGCTAAAACAATTAAAACATTTCAAGTGATACAATCAACATACATGCGTTTATTTTCCAAGCAATTTTAATGCAAGTTCACTCACCGATCTTTATTGACGTTTTGATTGACACTAGCTTTGACTAATGTTCCGAGTGGGGATGTGGAGCCTCGTTGGAACCTATCACACAACAACATCACATTCAACCCAACTTGGCATTAATACCATTCCAAAAGCTATTTCTTAAACCAAGTTCTATATTCATTCCTAGCTAGCTTTTAACTACTATTAAATGGCTATTATTTGCACAACTCTAGTTACACTAAAATAAATAATCAATCTCAACAATAAAACCCTCACAATTCTACCCACTAGTCATCCTTAACCAATTCAAAAATCAACTCAATTTCATTACTCACCTTGCTAGATTTGTAATTGAATTCCTTCTCAAGAATTCCCAAGCTATTATGGAAGGTTTCTCTTTCTCTCTTTAAAACACCTAGCTAGTGAGAGAAAGTATTAAGGTAAGAGTTGAGGGTTTTAAGGGAAAATAGTAAGAGAGCGCAAAGGACTTGTAAAAAAGTGCACAAAGCATGAAAATTTAAGGCTAACTTGAAAGAGTTATGGAAGCTTGAAGAAAAACCCCTATGGAAGATGAAGAAACATAAGATGAAGAGAAAGATGAGAAGAAGAAGTTATTGGAAAATGAAAAGAAGCTGCTGGAATTTAGATATTTATATATAAGGCTTATCCAATTTTTACTTAAATTACCAAAATGCCCTTAACAAGTAAGCTTGTCTTCCTCCATTTCCTTGTGCAATCTTTTTACTATTTTGACACTGGGACTAGGTCCATAATAGTCTATAAATACTCGGGTTCATGAAAACTTAAAAATTTCGACCTGAAAGGAAAAATAACCATTTTGCCCTAATTATGAGAATCTTCATTATTTCTATTTCTTTCATGATTTTACCTTCATTTTCATCATTCATTTATGCCTTATGCCTACTTAGACCTAAATATTCTTTGAAACTTACTTCTAGGCGCTCACTCAAGAAAATAATGAAATTACCCCTAGTCCATGTTACCGTGTTTACTTTTCATTACAAGTCTATAGAGGTCGAGGTCTCATAGGCCAAGGACCTAAATGTTATTACTTTAGATGAGATTTGTGGTTCTCTCTTTACTCATGAGTTAGAGCTCAAATAAGAAAGGGAAAAAGACAAGAGAAAAATAAAGGAAAAAAAAAGAGCATTACTTTAAAAGCCAGCATTCTTGAGGAAGAGCTAGAAAAGCTATCTTGTGATGATGATGATGATGATGATGAAAAACTTATGGGCATAAGAAAATGATGACTAGCAAGAAGAGGGTTTAGAAAAGATCAAGGTTTTTCATAGAAAACCAGAAAAAAAATGACTCCAACAAAAATGATAAGCTGACCTGCTTCGAATGCAAGAAACCTAGCCATTTCAAGCCCATATGCCCATTATTGAAAAATGAGACTCCAAAGAAAAATAAGAAATCTAAGAAGGCAATGGTGGTAGCTGCTTGGTCAGACAGTGACACCTTAACCTCTGAAGCTGAAGATGAAAAATCTAAGAAAAGAGCCAACCTTTGTTTGATGGCACAAGATGATGAAACCGAGGTATCCTTATCCCCTTGTGATATTTCCATTGATGATTTACAAGATGAGTGTGATAGCCTTTATGATGAATTTGAAAAACTTTTTTCAAAATACAAGACTTTCATGAAAAAGGTTGCATCTCTTGAAAGTGATTTGGAAAAGATGAGAGAAGAGTTCAATTCTATTTTTGAGCAAAGAAATTTTCTACAAATTGAATTAGAACATTCAAAAATAGATTTTGAAGTTATGAAATTGGAGCTGGACAACAAAACTGAAGCCTTACAAAAAACAGTTGATGAAAATGTCATCTTTAAGAATTTAAGAAAAGAATCAACAAAAAAGAACATATATTTCAAAAGCAATGCTAATGACTTTTCTCCTAGGTGTTATATTTCTAATAGAATTGGTCATTTATCTCATGATTGCTATAGAAAAAGAAATGTGAAGAAAATTAGAAAAATTTCGATTCCAAAAAGATCTTTTGTTGTAACTAATATTTAAGGACCCATCAAGGTATGGGTACCTATAAAGAAAAATTAATAATTTGTTTTGTAGGTTGAGCTACACTTAAAATAGACATGTTCAAGAGCTCAACTTAAGAGGAAGCAGCTTTAGCACATGGACAGTGGTTGTTCACGGCACATGACAGGAGATGAAATGCTATTTACTCAGTTGGATAATAAAAAGGGAGGTACCGTATGCTTTGGTGATCATTCAAAAGGTAGAATTCATGGGATAGGTATGGTTGGCAAGAACTCTCGAGCTCAAATCAGTCATGTGTTCTTAGTTGAGGGTTTGAAACATAACTTATTGAGTATTAGTCAATTATGTGACAAAGGATTTAAAGCATGTTTTGATTCAAAAAAATGTAAAGTAATAGACATAGATACAAACAAAGTCTCATTTATAGGAAAGAGATTGAAGAATATGTATGTTGCATTTCTTGAGGATCTTGAAATGAATTGTGAATATGTTTAGTTGCAAATGTTGAAAATGATAGCTGGTTATGGCATAGGAGACTAAGACATGCAAGCTTGCATACCATGTCAAAGTTGATTAGAAAGAACTTAGTCGTTGGTGTCAAGCCTAGTCCTAAAACATCTGTCATGCCATTTATATATTTGACATCACACCTGCATATTAGAATATCTCAAAAAAATGGATAAAAGCCTGTATTGTACTAAAAATACAAATAAGTCGATTTATGTCTCGAACTAATTAAAATAGGAATTTAAAGGTGAAATTGGGAATTTCACAGTCCAAGGATGACTTAAAATGGCAATTCGGAGTTCGAGGGCCGATTTGGAGTCAACCGAAAAAATTGACCGCTTAGGGGCAAAATGGTCATTTTGCCACCTAAAATTTAAATTTGGTTATTGGATGAAAATTTTGACCAAGTTTAATCATTTGAAGTATAATATGATCATTTGAAGCATAATATGAGGTTTAGTAGTGAAAAATTTTAATTCTTGATATTTTTGGAGCACAAGGGCAAAATGGTAATTTTGCCACTAGAGGACAAAACGAGAATTTTTAGAAATGATTTTGGCCCCATTTGACTAAGATTGATCAATTGGAGTGAAATTTGAGGTTGAAAAGTGGAAAAAATGTTATTCCGGTACTTTTTGGAATATATGGGCAAAATCGTAATTTTGCCACCCCGAGGGCAAATCGATAACTTTTCACCCCCAACATTTGTCAAGACCAAGGGATTTTATTCATCATGGAAATGGATAAATATGAGAATTGTGTGGTGGAGAATTAATGGAATAAAAGTCAAATATTTAAAATTTGAACCAATTAGAAAATGCCATGTGTCATACTTTTAATATTTTATTATTTACTTAATAAAAAGCATAAAAAATCAGCCCATTCAACCCCTTGGTCGGCCAAAAACCAGAAGAAAGGAGAAAAACAAAAGGAAGAACAAACCCTAGGTGGAAATTTGGAGAAAAAGTGTGGGAATTCAAAGATTTGATCAAACTAAGGTAAAATTTCTTTGATTTTGCTAGTAACCCATCTTACCCATGCATTTCTTTCCATTTTCCATGCATGAAAATTGAGATTTCATACCAAACCCATGCTGGCCGAACCTTCAATGAGGAGTTTTGAGTCTTGATTTTGCTAGATTTCAATGGATTTAGGTGTTTTTAGTTGATTTGTAACGTTAAGTGTGGAAATCTAGCAAGAAAAATATTTATCCTTCATTTAACCCATTTAGGCCGAATTTTCTAGGGGGAGAATTGATGCTGAAATTGATGATATTTCATGATATTTTGGTGATATTTGATGATTGGTGAGACTAGAAATTAAATGAGAATTTTCAGTAAAAAACTTTGAAATTTTGCCTAGTGTATAGACCGGTGTATTTTGTGGTTCAAATTGATAAATTGAACTTCATTCGCAATCATTGAGGTAATTTAAGTATAGTTGGAGTGTAGAAAGTGAAAAGAATTGATTTGGAATTAAATTAGAGATTTTAGCCAATTAGATCAAGTATAGTGTGACTTAGGTCGAAAATCATATTTAAGCGATTAATTGGGCATTTTGCTTTCCATCGCCTGCATTCATTTAGATTTAGAGAGCCTGAAATAGTTTATGATCAATTGACACAAATTATTAAATTTTGTGTCATGTATTATGGATAGGTGGTGAGCCAATTTACATAGGTAGGAGACTACACCCGTGGACCAAGAATAGGAGTATTTCTTCTCCTAAAACTGTGAGTAAACTTATCATCGCATTAATTATCTAGAGTGATTTTTATTTAATATGATGATTTCATGAAAAAAAATTATTTTAAATGGTGAATTTCTTGTTTTATGAGAAAAATATGAATTTATAAAATAAATCGAAATTTTATGAATCAAATTGAAAATTGAACAGTTGTTTTGAAATTGGAGTAATTGGAGACTACGTGCTTGATTGTAAATTGTGATTTAATTTAAATGGCTTATGATCTCATGGCATGATTGGCTGATTTGTGAATTGTATTGAAAAATGTAAAATTATCTATTTTGTGCTGATAAATTAATTAATAATAAAATTACCAATTTATACTAATGAAGTTTTGATTGATTGGTGGGAATATTAATTAGCTTACTGCAATGGGCTAGTTTCCGTGGACTAGGTCTTTTAAAGCGGCATGAGAAACCCCGTTATATGATTACCTCGATAGAGAGGCGAGTAGGGTAACTCTCGAGGTACACCTTTAAAATTCACTTCACGTTATACCACCATGTGCGAGTGAATTTAGCCAACGCCAAGGAACAGCTGTATTTTGAGAAATTTTGAAATTTTAACAACCTTGACGGACTTGGTTGAATACCTCAGATCAAGGTATTTCCCAGTATGAGCCTCATTGGCATGAGCCACGATTTTCTGGAAATCATAAGCCATATAAATTTTTTTGAGCATAATGAATTCAATTTATCAACTAAAAAAGGAATTGAAATATTATGAATCATTAAATGATGATATTTTTTTATCTTCTCTATTTACTTGCCTTTAGATAGTCTAGATGGTATTTGTTTACTCACTGGGATTTTATAATCTCACCCCCTCATTTCCTTACAATACAGGCTCAGAGTATTCTGTAGTTAGCAGATTCGATCAAGGACCATAGAGGACTTGAATCGACAAGAACTGTAGGTTCACAGTTCTAGAGGCATTTTGGTTAGTTGTGGGGCCTATGTGTCACTATAATTTAAATTTCATACTTTTGTAGTTTGTATCATAGTATGTAAAAATATATTTAGCCTTTACGCTGCGAAAATTATTTACCGATAGCTTTATAAAAATTATTTTATAAGAAAATAGCTTATTTTATTGAATATTTTTATTATATTAAAATAGTGGTAATTTTACTTTAAACGAAAAATTTTAGACTTCTAAAACTATTTTCAATTATAAAATATATATTTTCTACTCATCTTCTATATTTTTGCTAGGTTTCGGGATTTTTGAAGAAAAATGACGAAAATGCCCCTATGAGCCAGAAAATAATATTTAATGTTTTGATTGGGAAATGAATTGAATTTTTTTTTGAAATATGATATTCAATTATTGTCGCTCAGTTGGGACGTGTGAAAGTCGATGCTAAGCTTTGCTGGGTTCCGGTTGGCATTTCGGGAAATGAGTGCCTATCGGGACATCGTGATGGTTGTCATGGGCCTGATGGGAGTTCTAGGTCATGACAATTCAAGTGGTATCAGAACATGGTTTTGGTTTTAAAGTGTTATAAAAAGTTACAGTGTTAGTGTGGCCCGAGTGAAGTTAGGTTAAGGGTATGCATTAGTATATAGTACCTAAGGATTTTCTAAATTTAATTTGTTCATTTTATAGATCACCATGTCTAGGGAGAGTGATGACTTTGACATTTCTTGGAGCGTCAGTGAGGGATCATTGGAATCCATAGCTGGGAGTCGTAGACGCTCAGTACCTAGTAGCCTAAAGAGATATCCTTTGAGAGTTCCCGACAATTGGATTCCAGGGGACTTGAGAGCAAGGGTTTGGAGCCTGGAAAGTTCTAGTGCTAGCAAAACTGATGAAAGTGCTAGCAGCAATGATGTTAATGTAAGTATACTGAATTCCCTCTTGAGAGAAGTTGAGAGATGTGCTGAGGTGAGGGAAAGAATGAGTAAGGTAGGAGAAGATTTTCGTAATTGGAGAGCACCTACACTGGTTGTCAGACATTTTCCTCCTGGGTGCTAAAGGAACGCAACCCCAGTAAGTGGCGAGGATTGCCGAAGGATCCAACAAGCTTGGATTCAAGAACAAAGGGAAAAACCTCAAGAAATGAAAAGGATTTGGAAAAGGACCCTGAGGAAAAACGAGAGTAAGAAACTTAACACTCTCGTTAAATTTTGTACTAACCTGACTCTAGGGTTTGAAAATGGGAGTTCCGGGTTGTGACAGTTGGACTGCCAAATCTAAAGTTTGAAAATGATAGAATATGTGGCACTTGCCAACTAAGATAACAAGTTAGAACATCGTTCAAAACTAAGAAAATTGGGTCAACATCTAGACTTCTTGAATTATTGCGCATTGATTTATTTGGTCCGATAAGTATAACTAGTCTAGGTGGAAAATCTTATGGCTTTGTAATAGTTGATGACTATACTAGGTACGCTTGGGATTATTTTCTAGCTCATAAGAACGATAATCTACCATCATTTATAAATCATTGTAGGAGAGTTGAGAATGAAATAAGACTAGCCATAGTTAATATTAATAGTGATTATGGAAGAGAATTTGAATGTGATGAATTTGAGAAATTTTGTAATGAAAAGAGGTTGGATTATAATTTTTCTACACCTAGAACACCCTAGCAAAATGGACTTGTAGAGAGGAAAAACCAAACCTTAAAAGAAAAGGCTAGAACTATGCTATGTGAGAATAACCTACCAAAATATTTTTAGGCTGAGGTAGTGAACACAACAGCTTATATCTTCAATAGAGTACCAATTAGAGCCACGATATCAAAGATTCCTTATGAACTATACAAGGGTAGGAAACCAAATATTTCTCACCTTAGGAGCTTTGGTTGCAAATGCTTTGTTTTGAACAATGAAAAATATTCACTAGGAAAGTTTGATGCAAAAAGTGATGAGGTTATATTTTTAAGATATGCATTGAACTCAAAGGCTTATAAAGTTTTCAACAAAAGGACATTGAGTGTTGAAGAATCAATCTATATAGTTTTTGATGAATCCATTGCCATACAAAACGAAATTCATGATGATGATGATGATGATGTAGAGAGCTTAGAAAAGCAAACAGAAGAAATGAGTTTAGAGAATAATAAGAATGATGAAGAAAGCTCACCTAGATGAAAAAATGAAACTCCACGTCTAAAAAATTTGCAAAGAACAGAAATTCAACATGGTGATCTTCCAAGAGTTGGAGATATGCAACAGATCATCCATAAGAACAAATAATAGGTGACATATCTTAAGGAGTTCAGACTAGAAGAACAACTAGAGAGACTTGTGAGTTTTCAACTTTCATATCCCAAATAAAACCTAAAACTTTTAGGAAGCTGAAAAAGTGGAAAGCTAGATGTTGGCCATGCAAGTGGAACTTGACCAATTCAAGAGAAATTATGTATGGTCATTAGTACCTAGACGTTCAAATCACCCTATTGTTAGCATAAAATGGGTGTTTAGAAATAAGGTAGATGAGCAAAGAAATGTAATTAGCAATAAAGATAGGTTTTTAGCACAAGGATATAACCAAGAGGAAGGAATATATTATGATGAAACCTTTGCACTCGTTCCTAGGATTGAAGCCATAAAGTTGTTGGTAGTTTTTGCATGCTTTATGAATTTTTAAATTGTACCAAACGGATGTAAAAAGTGCATTTTTAAATGGATTCATTTAAAAGGAAGTGTATGTAGTACAACCACTAGGTTTTGAAGACTTTGAAAAACTAGATAATGTTTTCAAACTCCATAAAGCCTTGTATGGATTGAAACAAGCTCCTAGAGCTTGGTATGAAAGGCTTTCAAAATTTCTAGTCGAAAAAGGTTATGTTAGAGGTAGCATTGATACTACATTGTTTATTAAAAGATATTTAAAAGATTTAATTGTTTCTCAAATTTATGTGGATGACATTCTATTTGGTGCAAATAATAAGGCTTTATGCAAGAACTTTGCTAAAGAAATGCATGGTGAATTTGAGATGAGCATGATGAGAGAGTTGAAGTACTTTCTTGGTCTTCAAATAAAACAAAGTGAGGAAGGAATCTTCATTAACCAAGAAAGATACATTCAAGATATGCTCAAAAAGTTCAACATGTTGAAGTTAAAATCAATTTGCACACCAATGAGTCCATCCACCAAACTTGATTTAGATGAAAAAGGAAACAATGATAATCAAAAGCTCTATAGAGGTATGATCAGTTCACTACTCTATTTAATAGCTAGCAGGCTTGACATTCAATTCAGTGTATGTCTTTGTGCTTGTTTTCAATCTAGACCTAAAGAATCACACTTGTCTGCTGTTAAAAGAATCTTTAGATACCTTGTAGACACTCAAGCATTAGGCATATGGTACTCTAGAGAATCAACCCTTAGCTTAGTTGGATATTCGGATGCTGATTTTGATGGCAACAAAACAGATAGGAAAAGCATTAGTGGAACTTGCTAATTTCTAGGTAGTATGATTGCTTCATGGTCTAGCAAAAAGCAAATTTCAGTGGCTTTGTCTATAGTAAAAGAAGAATATGTATCCCTAGGTAGTTACTGTGCCAAAATTTTATGGAGTAAACAACGATTGAAGGACTATGGGTTATCAATGCATAACACACCAATATATTGTGCTAATACAAGTGCAATTAATATTTCAAAAAATCTTGCGCAACATTCCAAGACTAACCACATTGAGATTAGGCACCATTTTGTTAGAGATCATGTAATGAAAGGTGATATTAAGATTGAACTTGTGAATACTTTGCATTAAGTAGCTAATATCTTTACCGAACCTCTAAATGAAGATAGATTTTGTGAGATTAGAAGGAATTTAGGGATGATTAGTATGCAGGAATTGTAAAAAAAATTTTGGCTCATACATAGAAAACAAAAGGCACTTAGTGACTAAAGTGAATCTTAGTCAACTAAGAGTGTTTTGTCATTTTAAATAATAAGACTTGGTCAATTAAATGAAAAAGGAATAAAATAATAAAAAGAATGTGTTACCAAGTAATAAAAGAAAAAAGGAAAACTGCCTAGGAGAATAACCAAAATTTAGAGGGAATTTTAAAATATTAAACACATGAAGTGCAGGCAATATTTTAAAAAGAGGCGAACAGTTTTCTAAGAGAAATTAAAATTGCTGTCAACTTATTTTTCCACATTCTCTCTCCCCCAAACCTCAACCTAAAACCAACTCACAGAAAATTGAAACCCTCATCATTCAGAACCTTAAAACCCTAGTAAGAAACCTCTCAAATCAAAAATGGTAAAAACCTCTCAAAACAAAGAGATTATTGAGAAGAAAAAAGGAAAATGACCACTAGAAAAAGGCAAAGAAGTAGAAATGTAGAAGAAGAAATAGAAAATTAGGTCTACTTCAATGATTCAGAAATTTAAGAAATCGCACAAAGAAAAGAAGTAGAAAATAGAGAAAAAGAAAGATAAGGGTAAATCATCCAACAAAGGTACTACCTCATCTTCTAATTTAATGAATAAAGTACATGAAGAGAGATTTAGGAAAATAGAGAATGTTCCTATCACTTGTGGTAAATACATTGACTGGGAGAGTTTTAAGAACAATCTAAAAATTCAAACAAGCCTGTCTGATTATTTTGATAAGTTAAAATTGAAGGAGTTTAGCACATTTGAAAATCGATCTGATAGTGCTAGTTTAGTGAAATAATTTTATGCTAGTATTGCATTAGGAGAGGAATAACTACATGCTTCTAATGATTATGTCGACCATGGTCTAAATGTGTTTTTGAATGATAAAGAATTTGTGGTTACTGCTGCTAATCTAGGTAGTCTGCTTAAAGCTAAATGTGAAGAGTGAGAGTTTGAATTCCTTGAGAAATATGATCTATCCTCTTTGTGGGAAATAATTATTGGGAAGAAAAAAAAGTACTCCTCAAAAAATGATGCTGGTTTGATAACCAGTCCACAAATTAGAATTTTACATTACTTTGTTACTGCAAACATCAATGGTAGAAGTAGCAGCTTAAGCTATATCAGCCTCTAGGATCTTTAGCTAGTGGAACATGCGTTTAATGGTGTTGTACTCAATCTAGGCATATTCATGATTGAGAGAATGAGAGGAGCATACAATCTTGAGAAAATAAATTTACTTTATGGAAATGGCATTACATCCTTAATGCAGAAAAAGGGAATCTAGGCAAAAAGTTATGAACTGGACATGCTGAAGAGTAGAGACCATACTATCTACTTAGGTGGTCTACCGAAAATGGGTTACAAGTTGGATGGAGAAACTTTTATTAAAACACCCATGGTTTCTACTATACTAGCTCAACCAGAGGCAACACCACCTCAATTTTCAAATAAAGTAATCTTCAATCACCTTATGAGAATTGATGGAAAGCTCATAGACTAAGGGACAAAAATTTAGAAAATAGAAGAAATTCTGACAGAAATGGAAAACAAAATGAATGGCCAAAGAAAAATGCACTCTGAACTTGCTACTATAGATACCTCTGCAACACCAAGCATTGCACCAGCAGAATAATGTGTTAAGGGTTCAGCTTTCTAAGCAAAAGGATCTGCTCTTCATGTTACATGCTTTAGTCATTAAGCTGAAGGCTTTACTTACAAGATTGCCAGTCCCACCCTCTAAATAGAAAACTCTCAACGAAGGATTAATCAACCAACTAAAGCCTTCTTACCTGAAACTCAGAACAAGAAACAGAAGTGCTTGGCTCACTAGATGAGAATACACCTTCAGAACCTCAGAAATAAAAGCCCTCTCTTCCAAATGCAAAAGAGGTATTCATTATGGATATCTTCCACCCAATGGTTGGGGAAGAGTAAGCAGAAAAGGAAGCAACCAAAGCACAGGCACAAAAGTCAATGTTTACTGAACCAGCACACACAGTAAAGGAAAAATTAGTTAAAGGAAAAGAAAAAGCCACTGCAGCTCCACAGACAAAGTCTAAACCACCTACCAAGGGACAATGGCCACAAAAATAACATTTCTTAAATGAAGGAAATCTTCCAGATTCGTAGAAAAGACCAATCCAGCAATTGTTTCTTATCCTCAAGAACCATTAGAAGTTTTTGACACACATTTACTCGATCCCCTTTCCCAAGAACTACCTCTAGAATCCTCTCCTCAACCCCTTAAGGTCTAATATGGCACT
Source organism: Theobroma grandiflorum (assembly GCA_036013995.1). Lineage (NCBI taxonomy): Eukaryota > Viridiplantae > Streptophyta > Magnoliopsida > Malvales > Malvaceae > Theobroma > Theobroma grandiflorum. The sequence goes on from CP142133.1 coordinate 16,464,241, forward strand.
GATGAATCCTCTCCTTCATCCTCCTCGAAAGATGCTTAGGAGTTGATGTTGACAAAATGGGGGAGAAAAGTGAAAAGTAAAGAGAAAGGAAAAATAAATTAAAAAAAATGTTAAGGTGGAGGTACTAGAATCTATGGGAGAAATGAAGTAGAAATGAACCAGAGGTATTTTAGGAACATTAACTGTTACTTTTGTTTCCTTGCTATTTTTGTCGTACAGACAATTGAACACTTGGATTTAATCTTGTTGTTTATGTTTTTGTATGGAATTTAGGGATGTTCACATGTTTATATCATTTGACTGTTAATGGTTGATTGTTTTATTAAGTTTCTACCATTGAGTCTTTGCTGCTATTTAAAATGTGCTGATATTGAGTTATTATGCTGATAACTAGTTTTTGTCATGATATTACGAATGGAATGTGTTTGTGAATATATGTGGATGATGCTCATAAAGTATTTGCTGGAAAATTGATGGCATAGATGAAATCTAGAATCAATATGCTGTTGACAAAAAATTAACTGAAAAACTAATAATATTCTGTCCACTAGTCATTTCCTGTTATTCACTCTATAAGTCTACATATACATACATTCTCTGTCAAAACTTAGAGTATACAATGCCACTGCTTATATGGCATATATAAAAACTTGCTGGAATGAATGGAAAATGTGTACACACTTTAGGATAGTATACACTTAGGGGGAGAAAGCTCTCATTTTCTGTAGAGCGAAAATGAACCAATGGACATTATGCTTTCAATCAATGAATGTTTTGTCATCATCAAAAAAAGGGGGAGATTGTTGGCTCCATTAGTTTTTGAGTGTGCATTCATTTGTGTAGGATAATAAAACAATCCCATTCATTTGTGCATAATATTTCCACTTGAGTGTGCAAGACAAGATTTGTATGCAAATAATAAATCAATCCTTCAAAAGACTATATCAAAAATCATATGATTAAGGAGATATGATTGATCAACAAGAAAAAAGCTCTTTAGTTGAATAATGAAGAATGTTGGTTGGCTAAAATTCAAATTAGAGAAATGGCGGGCTAAAGAATATTGAGAAACAGAACCAACTTAGTCGACCAAGAAGTGAGTTAGTTGACTAAGAAGCTATTGCCAAAAGTTTGGACTTCAAGACAGAACCAACTTAGTTGACCAAGAAATAAGTTAGTCGACTAAATGCCCTCTGCCAGAATTTGTGACCAAAAGATAAAACCAACTTAGTCGACCAAGTAAAAAGTTATTCGACTAAGAGTTCTTTGTCTGAAATTTGAACTAGAGCACTAGAAGACAGATTAAGGGCTAAAATCTACTTTCAACTATTTTCAATGGCCATGAATTGCCAAACTACCATCAAAGTTGTTTCTCTAAGTATAAAAGGGTCTTATAATGGTTAAAAATTAGTTTTGGAGAAGTTTCGAGAGAATTAAAGCCCTCTAAGTCATATAAAGCTGAAAAGCCGAAAAATCTTTTTTGCACCTTACTGCACTTAAATGCCCATCTTTTGTAATTATGATCCGTACTCAATCTTGTACCATTTAGATCAATCTTGTGATCATAGGTACTTTCTTTTTACTTCTCTCATTGTATTTTTAGAGTGAGCAAGTCACTTTAAAGGTTGTTTCAAGTTAAGATTGCTTGAATGTGTTAAGGTTCTAACTTAGCCTTGAAAAGTTAGGTGTTTGGGTTTTAGTTGAGCCCATGAAAAACTATTCTGAAAGGTTTTAGCTGAGCATGGTAAAAGTGATTGTAAAGCTTGGTGAAAGTTTGTGAATTTCATCGGTTCATAGTAGATTAGTTAGAAAATCGGTGGTTGGATAATCAAGGTAGCGGATGTAGGTCATGAACCAAACTGCTCTAAATTCCTGCACATTGTCTACTTTGTTTTTATTTTGTTTGTTCTCTAAATTAGTTTTGCATCTTGCCAACAGCGAATTTGTGCTATTCACCCCCCTCTAGCACATATAATTGGGACCAATAAACACTGGTATTTATAATACTATAGATAACATTTACTTAAATGTCTCTCAATATCATCACCAATATCCATTTTCAACTCACATCAGGCAACCACATAACCTTATCATGCATATAAAATATTTTGAAGTACTATAAACCATCATTCTCGGAACTTTTAGTTTGGTGTATTCTTTTCAAAACTCGTATGCATTTTCGAACACTTAGTTACCTATTTGTTCATTAATCCTTCAAGTACATTCAATCCAAAAGCATGCACTTATCCTCCAAGAGATTTGATTGTATTTACTTATATTCATACCTCAATTTATATTCTTAGATTTCTAGTACACCACATAGTTAACCTTGTCTTATTACTGATCTTTTTCTTTCAACTAAATCCAAATAAGATTGTAAATCCTCCTAACAATACTATAAATTAGTTCATTTGTTATGCCAACCTCATAGTCCTTCACAATTTCCTCACTTGGCATTGGCATCCCTTTATTTCTTAAGATTCATCTTTAATCAACTTAATATTCCTTTTGATTCTTCACATTGCAGCTTATCTCGATAACTTTCCAATTTCCCTTTTACTTACATGCCATGATATCTAAAGCAATAAAGAAACTTTTCAATTCATGTATCATTCTCCAAATAATTTAAATCTCCACATAACAATGTTCAATACCAAAGTCAACGACTCGAATTCAACTTGTAAGTTTATTCCCACACTTCCCACATCTTGCTCATACGTCCAATACATGAGATGTTCCTAGTGCCATGGCGTTGGACAGTTGGTGTTGTGGTAGTGCAACTGTCGAAAATTTCTTCCATAAGGAAGTTCTCCTACCTTTAAGGTTACTATGTCAATCCTTTTCAACCATATGTGTCAAACCCAGTCCCAAAATATTGACCATGCCATACATTTAATGGACAACATGTTTCCATATGTGGAAAGCTCTGAAAATTAGTCAAAAGTCGGTATTGAACTTAGAGGTACGACTAAGGGGAATTAAACCTCGAACTGGCTAAAATAGGGATTTTAAAGTGAAATTGGGAATTTCACAGTCCAGGGATTACTTAAAATGGTAATTTGGAGTTCGAAGGTTGATTTGGAGTCAATCAAGAATATTGACCGATCCACCTAAAGTTGAAATTTGGTTATTTAATGAAAATTTTGACCAAGATTAATCATTTGAAGTATAATATGAGGTTTAGCAGTGAAAAATTCTAATTCTCAGTATTTTGAAGCACAAGGACAAAATGATAAATTTACTGCTCGAGGATAAAATGGGAATTTTTAGAAAAGATTTTGGCCCCATTTGACTAAGATTGATTAATTTGAGGGTAATTGGAGGTTGAAAAGTGAAAAAAAATGTAATTTTGGTACTTTTTGGAGTATAGGGGCAAAATCATAATTTTGTCACCCCAGAGGCAAAACGATAATTTTTCACCCCCAGCACTTGTCAAGTTTTGTGGACTTTATTTGTGGTGGGAATGGATAAATATGGCATAATGTATGGTGGAGAAATAAGGTGAAAAAATCAAATATTAAAATTTTGGACCAATAAAAGGTTGCCACGTGTCAAGCTTTTCATTATTTAATATTTTCCTTATAAAAGGCATGAAAAATCAACCAATTTAAACCCCATGGTTGGCCAAAACCATAACAAAAGAGAAAGAAAGGAAAACAACCCTAGCCAAAGGAAAATTCAAGAGAAAGTGTGAGAATTCAATGAATTAAGTTAGGTAAGGTGAAATTTCTTTAATTTTCTTTGAGATTTAGACTACCGATGCTTTATTTTATTATTTCCATTGTTGAAATCAAAGTTTGAAAATGGGTTTGCATGCTGATAGTTCATGGGGGAAGGATTTTTAGGCTTGAATTTAGTTAGATTTCTAGCTAGATTAGTGTTTTCGGTTAATTAGTTATGTGTAGTGTGAAAACAAGTGAAGAAGATTTCATAAGTTTTGGTATCCATCAATCGCCGAATATCCCTTGTAGTGTGTTGATGATGGATTGATTTTGTTTCAAGGAAAATGGGCTAGGAAATGATGAATTATGGTGAGAAAATGATGTAGGAAATATTTTAGTGATAATGCCCATTTTGGCCGAATTTCCCATGAAGCAATGGGAAGGTGATTAAACTGAATTTTAATGTTATTTGGTTTGCATTTAATGATTTGAAGTATTAGAAGTGAAATGGAGCGATTTGGAATTAAATTGGATGCGTTGACCATTTAATCGGGTAATAGGCCGAATTAGGTCAACATCGTGATTAAGCAATATTCGGATAGTTTTTGCATTTCATCACATGTATTAGTGGTCTAAATTGGTTTATTACAATTTAGGGGCAATGTAGTAAATTTCTTGACTTTGTACTGTGCCAAGGTGGTGAGTCCTCCGAGAAAGGCAAAGAATTGCACCCGATGATCATTAGTCAAAGAACCTGGAATTCGGTTTCCAAAAACTGTGACTAAACTCATTATCGTCTTAATTATCTACAGTAGATTTTATTCAATTTGGTAATTTTGTGAAAAATTAATTTTAAATGGTAAAATGCTTTGTTTTATGTGAAAAATGTGAATTAATAAAATAAATTGAAATTTTATAAATTGATTTGAAAATTGGATAATTGGTTTGAAATTAGAGTAATTGGAGACCACATGTTTTATTGTAAATTGTGATTTGAATCAAATGGCTTATGATATTTATAGCATGATTGGATGACTTGTTAATTGAATTGAAAATTGTGAACTATCTACTTTGTACTGATAAATTGGTTAGCAATTATATTGCCAAGTCGTGCTATTGAACTTTTATTGAATTGGTGGATTTTTAAATGGTCACTGCAGTGGCGGGTTTTGTGGACCAGCCTATTAGTGGGGCACGAAATCTGGGAACATATGTATATTTATTTATACCTCGGTAGAGAGGCGAGCAGGGTAACTCTCGAGGTAACAATTAGAGTTCTCTTCCTGCCAAACCACCACGTGAGGATGAACTCAGCCAACACCAAGGAACAACTATATTTTCAAAAGTAAAAATGTGTTTCATACATATATGAAACTTTTATAGCCTTGGCGGACTCGGCCGGACTTTGATGACGATCAAGTGTCCTTGAGTATTGGCTTTGGCATAAGCCGAGTTTTAAAGAAAATCATAAGCCTTATCAATTGTTTGGGTGAAATGAATTTACTTAAACTGATTTAAAATAATTCTCATGATATGAAACCGTTTTGAGATGGACAGTTTTCATTGTCTCTTTTTACTCGCCTTTAGATAGTTTAGATGGCATCTGTTTACTCACTAGGATATTATAATCTCACCCTTTCATTTCCTCACATTTTAGGCTCAGAATAGCCCGTAGTTAGCGGATTCGATCAAGGACCACAATGGACTTGAATCGACAAGAACTGTAAGTTCACAGTTCTCGATGCATTTTGGTTAGTTGTGGGCCCATGTGTCACTATAATTTAAATCTCATACTTTGGTTGTTTATATTATAGTATGTAAGAGTATATTTAACTTTTACGCTATAAAAATTATTTACCGATAGTTTTATAAAAATTGTTTTATAGAAAATTAAATTATTTTATTGAATATTTTTATTATATTTAATTAGTCAAAATTTTAATTTAAACGAGCATTTTAGACTCCTAAATTTCTTTCTAAGCATGAAATATATGTTTTCTACTTACCTTCTCCGTTTTAGCCAGTTTTGAGATTTTCGAAGAAAAAATGACGAAAATGCCCATGTGAGCTGAAAAATAATATTTTAATGTTTTGATTTAGAAATGACTCGTAACCCTTTTAAATTATGATATTTGATAACTATTGCTCACCGGGGAAGTGTGAAAGCTAATGCTAAGCCTTGCTGGGTTCCAATCGACATTCCAGGTAATGAGTGCCTATCGAGACGTCGCGACGGTTGTCATGGGCCCGATGGGAGTTCCGGGTCATGACAATATGGCTTCCCTTTAAGCCCTTACCACAATTTCCTTAACCATTTATATTCTCTTAACACTTATTATCAATTAACTAAGTCTCGCTTAACGACATCTTTCTCGTATTGTATGATGAATTCTCCATTACATACTACCACACATAATTATTCACCATTTCTAGTATTCCACAATTCCTTGTTATTTGCAACTTATTACCTTTCTTGTCTTGCAACTCATATAATTCAACCATTTCAACTTAAAATTATTATGAAATTTTGTCCATCTTAATCATTCTCTTCATCTTTACATTATTACTTCAAAATCCAAGATTTCATTCTTCCCTTATTTTCATAATCACTTTCCATAATGTATATTATGTCAATTATCATCGCACAGTATCATGGCACTATGTGGCTCTATTCCATATCATTCACACTCCACAAGAAATAATTAAAAGATTTACATACTTTTACCAATGCTAATCTCATTGAACCATGCATAACAAGTTCTAAACACTCAAGCAAATCATTAATTTAACTACCACATAACCGGTTTTGTCAAACTCGGTCTTAAAATATTGACCATGTCATACATTTAATGGACAACATGTTTGCATATGTGGAAAGCTCCGAAAAATAGTTAAAAGTCGGTATTATACCTAGAGGTACAACTAAGTAAATCTAAGCCTTGAACAAGTTCAAATGAGGATTTTAAGAAGAAATTGAGGATTTCACAGTCCAAGAATAGCTTAAAATGATGATTCAGAGTTCAAGGGTTGATTTGGGATCAATCGGGAATATTGACTGATTAGGGTCAAAATGGTAATTTTGCCACTCGAGGACAAAATGGGAATTTTTAGAAAAGATTTTTATCCCAATTGACTAAGATTGATTATTTGGAGTATAACTTGAGGTTTAACAGTAAAAAATTTTAATTCTCGATATTTTTGGAGTACATGGGCAAAACGATAATTTTGCCATCTCGGGGGTAAAATGGTAATTTTACACCCCCAACACATCTCAAATTTGTGGATTTTATTTATTTTGGGAATGGATAAATATGACATAAAATGTGGTGGAGAATTAAAGGTTAAAAGTCAAATATTTAAAATTATGGACCAATTAAAACATGCCATGTGTCAAACTTTTAATATTTTATTATTTTCCTTATAAAAGCATAAAAATCAGCCCATTTAACCCCATATGGGTCAGCCAAAGGAAGAACGAAGGAAACAAAGGGAAAACAAAGAGAAAACAAAAACCTAGTTAGGAAAATTCAAGAAAATTCAAGAGAAATTCTGAAAATTCAACCGATCAAGTGGAAAAAGGTGAAATTCCTTTACTTTTACTTGAGATCTACAATACCCATGCATTTCTTCTCATTTTCCATGGTTGAATGGCATGTTTTCATGATGATTTTATGGTAGGCCAAATGCGTATGGAGAAGAATTAATGTTGAAATTGGCTTGATTTTGAGTTATTTTAGTGTTTAGAGTTAGTTAATCATGTTTGGAAGCAAAACAACAAGAAAAAGATTCATTTTCCCCATCATCCTTCATTAGCCGAACCTACCTTGTAGTGTGTGTGTGATGGATTAATTTTGTTTCAAGGAAAATGGGTTAGGAAATGATAAATTATGGTGAGAAAATGATGTAGGAAAAATTTTAGTGATAATGCCCTATTATGGTTGAATTTTCCATGAAGCAATGGGAAGGTGATTAAGCTGAATTTTAAGGTTATTTGGTTTGCATTTAATGATTTGAAGTATTATAAGTGAAATGGAGCAATTTGGAATTTAATTGGATACGTTGACCATTTAATCGGGTAATAGACTGAATTAGGTCAACATTGTGTTTAAGCAAGATTTGGACAATTTTTGCATCTCATAGCATGCATTAGTGGTCTAAATTAGTTTATTATAATTTAGGGGCAATGTGGTAAATTTCTTGATTTTTTATTATGTCAAGGTAGTGAGTCCTCCGAGAAAGGCAAGGAATGGCACTCGAGGATCACTAGTCAAAGTACCTCGAGAATTCAATTTCCGTAAACAATGAGTAAACTTATTATCGTCTTAATTATCTAGAGTAGTTTTATTCAATTTGGTGATTTTGTAAAAATGAATTTAAATGATGTTTTATGAGAAAAATATGAATTTATAAAATAAAAATGAGTTTTTATAAATTGATTTGGAAATCGGACAATAGTTTTGAAATTAGAGTAATTAGAGACATTTGATGTGTTATAAATTATGATCTGAGCTAAATGGCTAATGGTAAATATGGCATAATTAGCTGATTTGATAATTTTGCTGAGAAATATGAGCTGTCTGCCTTGTTTCGATAAATCGGATAATATTGAAATTGCCATGCCATGCTATTGTGATTTTATTGTTATGGTGGGGTTTATTCTACACTGTAGCGACGGGTTTCCATGGACCAGCCTATTTAGAGGAGCACGGTAAAACCCATTAAATTATACCTCTAATGAGAGGCACAGAGGGTAACTCTTGAGGTATGACAGAGTTCACTTCACGCCGAACCCCCATGTAAGAGTGAACTCAGCCAACGCCAAGGCTCGACTGCATTTTGAGAAATTATGAAATTTCAACAGCTTTGGCGGTCTCGGTCGAATACCTCTGATCAAGGTGTCATCGAGTATGATTTTGTTGGCATAAGCCAAGTTTTTAAGAAATAATAAGCCATATTAATTTCTCGAACAAAATGAATTTGTATTACCTAGTAAAAGGAACTAAAGTGTTATGAACCGTTTTACGATGGTTTATTTAATCATCTCCATTTACTTGCCTTTAGATAGTTTAGATGGTATCTGTTTACTCATTGGGATTTTATAATCTCACCAACCTCATTTCCTTACATTTCAAGCTCAGGAAATTCCATAGTTAGCAGATTTTCTCAAGGACCTTCAGTTGGACTTGAAACGGCAAAAGCTGTAGGTTCCCAGCTTCCGATGCATTTTGGTTAGTTGTGGGCCCGTGTGTCACTGTAATTTAAATTTCATACTTTAGTTGTTTATATTATAGTATGTAAGAATATATTTAGCTCTTACACTGCAAAAATCATTTATCGATGGCTTTAAAAAAAATTATTTTATCGAAAAATAGATTATTTTATTGAATATTTCTAGTATATACAAATAGTCAAATTTTTACCTCAAACGAACTTTTTAGATACTTAAATTTATTTTTAATTACTAAATATATGTTTCCTACTTACCTAGTACGTTTTTAGCCAGTTTTGAGCTTTTCGAAGAAAAATGACGAAAATGCCCCTGTGAGCTAGAAAATAATATTTTAATGTTCTGATTTGGAAATGACTCAAAATCCTTTGAATTATGATACTTGATAACTATGGCTCATTGGGGAAGTGCGAAAGTTGATGCTAAGCCTTGCGGGGTTCCGGTTGGTATTCCGGGTAATGAATGCCTATCGAGACGTTGCAACGATTGTCACAGGCCCGATGGGGAGTTCTGAGTCGTGACAGGTTCAAATTACACAATATTAACCATATCTTAAAGTCTCCACACACATAATTTACAATCATAATTTAGTTCCATTACATCACCGCAGTCTCAGAATTTTACTCATTTCCTTTAGGCCATATGATCTTAAAGAATCAGTGCTAGAAGTTGTACTTGTTGACAAGTCGTCATCCTCGTCCTCTTTAGGATCCTCCTCATCCTTATTCCTCCAAGCTTGTTGTTGCCGCTCGAATTCCTCCCTACTAATAGGTGCAGCACCTCTTCCGCAACTGGGAGAAAAGTGTCAAATAGTAGATACTTTCCTAGGACGATAGCTCCTAATGGTATCTTTTTCCACTATGTCCATATTCTTTTTCCTCAAATCGATTTCATCACACGCCATCCTTGTGAGGTGTCTCTAGCCCATAAATATGATTTCACTACTCGAGGGTACCCATCCAATAGGAATCTGGGTTAGGCTACTCATTATGCTATCACCCTTAGGCACGTATCGACTCCTTGCAGTGGACTCCATCAACCCTTTTTCAACGCTAAGGGACCTTTTCCTTTTCTTTCCACTGTTACTTATGTTGCCATAAGGGCACCTCAAAAACTTGCACACAAACATGCATTAATCCTTATCCTCTCACGTACTAAAATAAAGGTAGGCTTTTAGATGAATAAGAGTTTATGTAACCTCCTTGCCTTGATTCGCGTTGCACACCTGTAAACCTAGGGCTCAGCTAAACCTAGGGCTCTAATACCAAGTCTGTAACAACCCCTCCTTGGTTGCTATCGACGTCCGAGAGCTCCGTGAAAGACGCACCAAGTCTCGAACAAGACTTAATAGAAAAACCCGTTAGTCCATCATACTCGTTTACCAAATCATGTTATTACTCTAAACCATGTGTTTTCATGACATGAATTGAACAATAAACATAATAATGAACTTGATCTTTAAATCATATAATCATAAGTATATAAATTGAAATCCAAAATCTCCAATTTGTCATCTATATCAAAAACAATATTCATTTACAGATTAATAAACAAGTGCTACAACTTGACCTCTAATAGCAGAGTGACTTAGAATGGAAGGGTAAGAGGTGCAATTACCTACGCTGCATTAAGTCTCGGTGTGTTGAACAGTGCACTTGAGCGAATTACTTATCTACAAAAGGAAATGAGGGGGTAAGTCTCATAAACTTAATGATCATAGACTCTGTGAGTAGGGTGTAGATGGGAAGCAAGTGTAAAGCATATAACTTTGAATATTAAAATACAAAATTATGTAAACAATTTAATTCAAACGGAAGTTTGTGCCTTATATGTAAAATCGAGAATTTCTTATGTGTTCTAATCATTCTAAGAAGTATACCAAATCAAGGTAGGTAAAATTATCCACATCGAAACAAGTTAGTAACCTTATTCAAATGAAATCATTTCAAGTATCACTTTAAATCCAGTGTACGCAAAAGATTTCTGCCATTGAAATCATTTAGTGTTTTTCTCAAATCAAATCAGTAAAATTGGGCAAGCTCCCATGAAATCAAATATTATTCAAGTTTATACATAAATCACAAATCGTCTCAAATGCGAGGAGTTTAAATCCATGTCGTCGTATAAACAGAGGAGTTGCAGAAAATCTTGTAGTTTTCACCATGCAAGGAAATACGACTTGAAAACCCAAAGAAATGTCACTCTCGAGTAGGTAATAGTAATAAAAACTCATGGTCCCATTACCACATAATAACATCCGGGAGCCTCGCTCCACCGGATCTTACATGCCATGGCAGTCTCAACGATGTTGGTGGACATCGAAGAATCAAGCGGTCCTAACCGCATACAACATCATGTGGCCTAGCCACGTATATACAACACAGACCATAACCCCAGCCATGTCTAACAGCCCATCGGTGACCTAAAGGTCTCTAGCTAGAGCTCACTTGTGCACAAGGGTCACACTTAACCGAAGTGACAATCGGACTACTTTCGAGTCTCCCGGTTTAATAAAACCAATTGAAAATCCAAATCTAGTTTTCAAAGGATCATTTCAAATCATTTTCAAAATACCGATCACAATGTCATGATAAAACCTCTGGTTTTTATAAGACTTTATGTTATAAACCTTTGCATGAGATTTTTAATATCGAAATGGCATGGTGAATACGTGATTAAATTCATGAATGCACACTACACAAATAATAAGGGATATTTTGAATATAAATTGTATTGAAAATCTTGCTTCTCGGTTTAAAACACTTTACGTATATATCTTATACATATATGCATAATCAAAGCATTTGCAAATGTTTACACATCCAAAAAATACCTAAGACTTTACCAGCTCATGCTTTCCACAAGTTTACATTTAAAGAAATTCATCACATATAAAGATATATATATAACTAAGGAAATTTTAAAATGGGCACCCCTTACTCACCTTACGATAAGGGGATATTATGTCGCTATTAGTTCGGATGTGTATCTAACTATTTCTGCTTGCCAGTCGCTCGTTACTTCCTCCGGCACACTACCACAACACACTATTTTTACTTTTGCACTTCCTAGCAACAATCCAATTCAATATACTTAGTGTATATCTTTCCACTTCTGGTTCACGTTCAATCATGAATCCTTATTCAAGTAACTCGTATCTTGACACATTTTACCATAGCTACTTATATCCTTTGCTCGCGTAATTCTTTAGATTATAAATACTAACAACTTATTTATGACTCTAACATACATATTAATCTTTTCCAAGGATATTTATCAAGTTCAACCATGATTTCCACACCAATAACCTAGCATTTGACAGCAACTATAATTTTACTTCCATCAAGCATTTTTTAAGTCTACATGCACCACAATTTACATTTAAATGTTGTCACCAAGTGTCAAGCCCAACCCCAAAATATACTAGCCATGTCTGTCAAACCTGACCTTATAAAATATCTGCCATGTCATTCATGTGATGGATAACCTAATTTCAAACTTGGAAAGCCCCGAAAAATTTTCAAGAGTCGGTAATGTACCTAGAGGTACAACAAAGTCGATTTAAGCCTCGAACTAGTTCAAATGGAGATTTTAAGATGAAATTGGAAATTTCACATTCGTAGGATGACTTAAAATGGTGATTTGGAGTTCGAGGACTGATTTGGAGTGAAACTGGAATTTTCATGGTCTAAGGCCAAAATGGTCGTTTTGCCACCCGAAGACAAAATGGGAATTTTTAGAAAAGATTTTGACCACATTTGACTTATTAGAGTATGATTTGAGTTTGAGAGGTGAAAAATTTAAATTCTAATATTTTTTCTAGCATAGGGGCTGCATAAATTCCAAGCCACATTTCGTAATCAAGGAACTGCATAAATTCCCTATCTTGGAAACCATCTTATGCCCTTCACTATATTTAATAATGGGTGTTGCTCTTGTCTATGTAAGAATGCCGCCTAAGACACAGGCCACTTTAAGACGAATGGGGGAACAAGATGTCCCCACTGAGATGATTGATAGGCCATGGGTATCCACCCTTAAGGGGCGAGGTAGACGTGGTAGAGCCACTAGGCCGGTAAAGGCGGATACGCTTGTGAGTAAGAGAGATGAGGGATATCTTTTAGGTGAGGCAGATAGGCCACCAAATGGAGGCATTACTGTTGAGGATGTAGCGACAGGTTTGCAGAGAGTTAATCAGGTTGTAGAGATAATGGTAGCCCGTATGGATGAGATACAAAAAGTAGTAGAGGGGAGACATGTAGCTCAAGCGTCCGCTAGTTCGTAAGGCCAGATCGACTACCAACCTCCAGATGGTGAACTTAGGGCTGTTAGAGATAGGGCAAAAAGGGCCAAGATAGAAAGTTATCAAGGTCATAATGATCTCAGCAATGGGATTTCATTTTTTACCCGTCAAGGCCCACAGAGGGAATCAAGGTTACCTTAACGAGAGAGTGACGTGGTAAGTACCGGTGTTGGGTCAGGGCAAAAAACTTTTAGTGGAAGGAATCAACAACAAGATTCAAGGCAGAGTAGTCAGGCTATTCCTTCCTGTGATAATTATGAAAGACAACACCGAGGACGATGCTATTTTAATACAAAAGCTTGTTTTAATTGTGGCTAGTCTGGACACATTTGGAGGAACTGCCCGATGGCTCACCAACCGCAAGGCTCTGTTCACGATTCTATTTAGCCAGCTCCGTTTGCTCCTGCAGTAGTTGCCCCACCTGGCCAGGAGGTTAGAGGATCAAGGGGTAGAGGTGCTGTTGTTTCCATTCAGAGTAGGCTATCTGGGTCTGGATGTTAAAGCTTAGTGGGACCAGCCCAAGCGAGGGTATGTGTTTTAACTCCTTAAGAGGCTCAGACATCCAATGCAGTAGTCTCAAGTACTCTTTCCATTTGTAATATGGATGCTAGAGTATTGTTTGACCCTAGATCTACCCACTCTTTTATCTCTCCATGCTTTGCACTTCGATTGGGTAAAAATAATGCTAGGAGAGAAGAACAATTAGTGGTGTCTACTCCTTTAAAGGAGGCATTTATGGCTGAATGGGAATATAAGTCCTGCGTAGTCCGAATCAAGGATAAGAACACCTTAGTGAATCTAGTGGTGTTAGGTAGCTTAGATTTCGATGTGATATTGGGAATGGACTGGCTGTCACCTTGCCATGCCAGTGTAGACTATTACCATAAGATAGTTAGATTTGATTTCCTGGGTGAGCCATCATTTAGAATCCAAAGAGATAAAAGTAATGCTCCGACCAATTTGATATCAGCCATATCTGTTAGAAGGTTGTTAAAATAGGGTTGTCAAGGTTACTTGGATGTTGTGAGGGATACCCAAGCAAAGGTTAGAGATATAAGCCAAGTATCGGTAGTGAACAAGTTTATGGATGTATTTCCCAAGGAACTATAGGGATTACCTCTTGAGCGAGAGATTGAGTTTTGTATAGATTTGGTTACTGATACTAGACCCATATCTATACCCTCGTATCGGATGGCACCGGCAGAGCTTAAGGAGCTTAAGGATCAGTTGGAGGATCTGTTAGATAAAGGTTTCATTTGCCCCTGTGTATCACCATGGGGAGCACCTGTGCTATTTGTAAAGAAGAAAGATGGGTCACTTAGACTATGCATTGACTACCGACAACTTAATAAGGTAACGGTGAAGAATAAGTACCCCTTCCTAAGAATAAATGACTTGTTCAATCAACTACAAGGGGTATAATATCTCTCTAAGATAGATCTACGATCTGGGTATCATCAATTGAGGATTTGGAATGAGGATTTGCCAAAGACCGCATTTTGAACTAAGTATGGGCACTATGAGTTCTTGGTGATGTCGTTTGAGCTTACTAATGCCCCTGCGCGCTTTATGGATTTAATGAACTGAGTGTTCAAGCCCTATTTGGATAAGTTTGTAGTGGTGTTCATTAATGATTTTTTGATCTACTCGAGGAGTCGAGAGGAGCATCAGCAACATCTTAAGATAGTGCTCCAAACTTTGAGAGAACATCGATTGTATGCCAAGTTCTCCAAATGTGAGTTCTGGCTTGAAAGTGTTGCATTCTTGGGACATGTGGTATCTAAGGATAGGGTACAAGTTGATCCAAAGAAAGTTGAGGCAGTGGAGAAGTGGCCAAGGCCAACATCAGTTACAGAGATTAGAAGCTTTTTAGGTTTGGCCAGCTACTATCATCGCTTTGTCAAGGATTTCTCGAGGATAGCCACCCCTCTGACCAAGCTGACATGTAAGGATACAAAATTTGAGTGGTCAAATGCTTGTGAGGATAGCTTTGAGAAGCTTAAGACATGTCTCAACACAATCCAGTGTTAAGTCTACCACAAGGCACAAAAGGTTATACAGTATTTGGCGATGCATCACTAGTTGGTTTAGGATGCGTGTTAATGCAACACGGGAAGGTGATTGCATATGCATCAAGACAACTTACAAGGCATGAGCAGAATTACCCCACACACAATTTGGAGATGGCAACAATCATGTTTGCCTTAAAAATATGGAGACATTATTTGTATGGTGAGACTTGTGAGATATATATAGACCACAAAAGTTTGAAATATATATTTCAGCTGAGGGATCTTAACTTGCAAGAACGTAGGTAGATGAAGTTGTTAAAAGATTACGATTGTACTATTCTTTACCATCCCGGTAAGGTGAATGTAGTGGCTGATGCCTTGAGTCGAAAATCGATGGGTAGCTTGGCATATATCTCTACAAATAGGAGATTTTTTATTAGAGAGATGCATAGCTTGGGAGACATAGGTGTGCATATGGAATTTTTTGAGGTAGATGCATTGCTAGCACATTTTAGAGTGAGGCATGTCTTAATGGACCGAATTAAAGGAGCGCAAAGTAAAGATGAGTTGGTAGCTAAGATCTTAGAGGATCCTCAGGGAAAGAAATAAGAGATGTTTACCAAAGGCACAGATGGAGTGTTAAGGTATGGAAATAGACTTTATGTGTTGGATAGTAATGGATTAAGGAGAAAGATATTGGATGAGGCTCACATGGCAGCCTATGTGATACATCCAAGAGCTACAAAGATGTACCAAGATTTAAAAGAGGTGTATTGTTGGGAAAAACTTAAGAAAGATGTGGCTGAGTTTGTCTCCAAGTGCCTAGTGTGTCAATAAGTTAAAGCAGAGCACCAAAGGCCCGCAAGATTACTACAGCCATTACCAGTGCCCGAATGGAAGTGAGAGCATATTCCAATGGACTTTGTAATGGCTTTGCCTCGAACTAGTGGGGGTTATGACTCGATCTGGGTTATAGTGGATCGATTAACGAAGTCAGCTCATTTATTCGCAGTTAAAACTACATACAAGGCTGCCCAGTATGCCCAGCTTTATGTAGATGAGATAATACGGTTGCATGGCACTTCTGTTTCTATAGTGTCAGACAGAGGGACACAATTCACTAGCAGATTTTGGAAAAAGTTACAGGAAGCATTCGGCACTAAGTTGGATTCTAGCACAGCTTTTCACCCCCAAACTGATGGGCAGTCTGAACGAACAATACAGACGTTGGAAGATATGTTAAGGGCATGTGTAATAGATCTTGGAGTTAAATGAGATCGGTATTTACCCTTATTGGAGTTTGCTTACAAATAGCAGTTTCCAAACTAGCATTCAAATGGCACCATATGAAGCATTATATGGAAGGAGGTGCAAGTCACCCATTGGATGGCTAGAGCTGGGGGAAAGGAAACTTTTGGGGCCTAAGTTGGTGTAAGACTCCATTGATAAAATATGTATGATTCACCAGAGGACACTTACAACCAAAGTAGGCAAAAGCCTTATGCTCATAACTGACGGAGGGATTTGGAGTTTCAAGTGGGAAACCATGTATTTTTAAAGGTCTCACCAACCAAAGGGGTAATGAGGTTTGGCAAGAAAGGAAAATTAAGCCCTCGGTATATAAGACCCTTCGAGATCTTAGAGAGGGTTGGAGCAGTCGCATGTTGATTGGCATTACCGTCAGACCTTTCAAATATTCACCTCATGTTCCATATATCGATATTGAGGAAATATAACTCGGAACCTTCACATCTAATACGGTATGAAACCATTCAGTTCCAAGATGATTTGACTTATGAGGAATAATCGATAGCTATCCTTGATAGACAAGTCAAAAAGCTCTGATCAAAGGATGTGGCCTCAGTAAAAGTGTTGTGCCAGAATCACACTAGTGAAGAGGTAACATAGGAAGCTGAGGAGGAAATGCAGACAAAGTATCCACACCTCTTTGATACATAAGGTAAGTTACCTTACAGTTGAATTTAAATTCAAGGACCAAATTTTTATTAGTGGGGGAAAATGTGAGGCCTCAACCTCTATAGACTCGTAGATAGAATGCTGGCCTACTTGAAACACCTTGAAAAATTTTTCAACAAATCGGTATTGTACCTAATTGTACAATCAAGTGGATTTAAACCTCGAACTAGTTCTAATAGAGAATCTAAGATAAATTTAAGAATTTTAAAATCCCTAGAATAACTTAAATAGTGATTCGGGGTTCGAGGTCTGATTTAGAGTTAATCAGGAATATTGACTATGTAGGGGCAAAATGGTGATTTTGCCACCCAAGGATAAAATGGGAATTTTTTTAAAAAATTTTGATCACATTTGATCAAGATTGATCATTCGGAGTATATTATGAGGTTTGGCAGTAAAAGATTTTAATTCTTAGTATTTTTGGAGCATAGGGGCAAAACAATAATTTTTCCACCCTAGGGGTAAAATGGTAATTTTCACCAGCAACACTTGTCAAATTTGTGGATTTTATTCATTTATGGAATGGATAAATATGACAATATATGTGGTGGAAAATTAAAGTTTAAAAAGGAAAATATTTAAAATATGGACCAATTATGGTGTGACACGTGGCAAATTTGGAATATTTTATCATTTTGTTATAAAAATCAACCCATATCTTCCCAAGCACACCTCCCATATTCGGCCAAAGGAAGCAAAAGCAAGAGGAAAGGAAAACAAACCGTAGCCAAGAGAAATTCAAAAAGAAAGTGTGGAAATTCAAGCAATTAAAGGGAAAAAGGTGAAATTTCTCAATTTTTATTTGAGATCTTCACTACCCATGCTTTATTTTCTCATTTCCATGGTTGAATGACATGTTTTCTTGATGAATAAGTGGCTGGCCAAATGGCTATGAAGGGATTTTGTCTTTGAAATTAGTTAGATTTCTTGTTAGATTACTGTTTTTAGATGATTAGTGATGTGCAGTATGAAAACAAGTGAAAAAAATAACATTCTCTTGGAAAACCTTCATAAGCCAAATTCTCTATGTGAGACATTGATGTTGAGCTTGGTTTTATTTCAAGTGAATTGGTTGAAAATTAATGATTTATGGTGTGAGAATCAAGTATGGAAAATTGCATGGTTAATACACCACCATGGCTGAATTTTTCCAGGAGACAATGTGATGATGAAATTTCAATATTTCATGTTATTTGACTTGTGTTTGAGGAATTTGAAGCATTAGAAAAGAAATGAAGCAATTTGGAATTGAATCGGACGCGTTGGCCATTTAATCGGGTGATAGGCAGAATTAGGTCAACACCGCCTTTAAGCAATATTTGGGCAAATTGCATTTCATATCATGCATTAGTATAGAGTCTAAATTAATTTATTACGGTCTAGCACCAATGTGGTAAATTTCTTGACTGTGCAATGTGTATAGGTGCTGAACCCTCAAACAAAGGCAAAGGCATTGTACCAGAGGGCCGAGAATAGGAGCATTTTGAACTCCTAATACTGTGAGTGGACTTGCATTTCAACTATTTTGGGAATTCTCATTAAGTTGAAACGAAATACTTGAATGATTATATCTAATTCTCATTTAAAAATGAGTCCCAGGAACAAGCTTTTAGTGAAAATATTTCTGTGATGTTGAATATGATTGTGATGAATTTATGTACATCCATATGATGCTTACATATGTTGTTAAAATATTTCTGCGAAATTAATGTAACCGTGCAAGTGTGGAGTGGGTAATGCACATGCTTGTAATGGTGTGCAAAATGGGATGCTGAGTGATACCCTTTTGCCAAGTTCTCTGTTAAGTCTCCTCCCAAAAGCTTGGAAGGGATGCTGAGTGATACGCCTTGGCAAGTGCTCTGATAGGTACTCCCCGCCCAAGAGCTTGGAAAGGACGCTAAGTGATACCCATTGCCGAGTGCTCTGATGGGTACCTCTTTTTACCACTGAGGATGAGGAAGACTTAGTGGTGTATGTAATTGCACATGATTCTATCTATATATGCGTTATATAATGTGCATGATAGAAAACGTGATTTGTATGGTATGTGAAACTCTTGTTCTGTGACGGTTTGTGATAAACTGTAAATTTTGTTGTCTTGCTAGAATGACTAGTGTAAATTCATGGATACTTTATGCTTGAATGCATAATAAATTTCGAGTTAAGGAAAAAAAGGTTTAAATATTAGTTAGATCAAAATTGCCTTGTTTCCATAAGTGCATCATGGTTATCAAAATTTCCTGCTATTATTGCTTATTCCCCTCTAATGTTCACTCACTAAGTTTCGTACTCACGATTTTAAAAATTCATGTTCTTAAATTAGGAGACTGTTGGGTCCTAGGTCAAGGAGCCCCGAAATTCGTCTCCTGGGTAGGTGCTCGGCATTCGATAGCTTTCTCTTTTCCTTTGTCTCCGCTGGAAGTCACGAGTCTTTTGTTCTGTGAATATGTGTTTGCAATGTAAATTACTAAAATATATGTCTTGAATAATACATGTATACTATTGTTGATAATACTATCGTGGATTGGCTATTTTCACATTGGTTGAAAATGCGTACGGTTGCATTAGTTGACATAATGTTAAGTAAACTAAATGGAATAGGCTTACTTGGTCTTGGTGAGCTACGCTCATTGGGCTCATGCGACCGTCATGGCTCGAAAATTTAGGCTGTGACAAGGAATCGGCTGCATCCACATTTCGAGCAACACCTGCTGCTGAGCAGGCAGACACTCCTCTACATCCTCCACCTCCTCTGCCACCTACGAGTATTCCTGCCATGCCTCCCGAGGCAGTACAAGCATTGGCAACCTTCTTTACCGCAATGGGTAGCTAGGCTTAGACTGGTAATTGTGCTAATATATTAATTGTTGTTTTGCCTTGATAGGCTATGTAGTAAAATAATTGTCATGTCGTGCTATTGGAATTTTTATTGATTTGATGGTTATAGGAACTATTACAGTAGACAGGTTTTCGTGGACTAGCCTATTTAGAAAGGCACGGTAAACCCCGTTATATTTTGGCTCGGTATAAGAGGCGTGGGTGGGTAACTCTTGAGGTAACGATTAGAGTTCACTTCACGCCGAACCACCACGTGAGGGTGAACTTAGCCAACGCCAAGGAATGATTGTGTTTTCAAAATAAAAACATGTTTTATACGTACATGAAATTTTTAACAGCCTTGGCAAACTCAGTGGGAATGCTCCAGGCCAAGGTATCCCCGAGAACTGAGTATGAGAATGATTTTGGCATGAGCCAAGCTTTTCAGGAAATCATAAGCCTCGTTGTTTGTTTGGGTGAAATGAATCTATTTTAACTTATTGAAATGAGTTTAAAATGCTATGAATCATTTTATGCTAATATATTTTAACTGTCTCCATTTACTCAGTTTTAGATATTTTAGATGATATTTGTTTACTCACTGAGATTATATAATCTCACCACCCTCCTTTCCACCCATTTCAGGCTCAAGATAGTTTGTAGATAGCCGATTTTATCGAGGGTTACAGTTGGAGTTGCATCCTCAGAAATAGTAGATTCACAGTCTTAATTCACTTTTGTTATTCGAGGGCCCACATGTCATTGTAAATTAAATTACATACCTTGGCTATCTGTGTCATAGTATGTATGAAAATATTTTGCTTTTATGATACAAAAATTATTTACACATAGTTCTGAAAATATTGTTTTACAAGAAAATAGAATATTTTATCCAATATTTTTATTATATTTAAATAGATATAATTTCACTTTAAATGAAGGTTTTAGACATCTAAACTTATGTTTGATTATGAAATGCGTAGTTTTCACTTGTATGTAATATTTTTAGCTAGTTTCGAAAATTTCATAGAAAAATGACCAAAATACCCGTGTGTAGTAGAAATTTCTTTTTGACTGTTTTTGACTTGAAAATTATCCCTATCCCTTTTAAATATGATTTTAGTAACTACTACTCACAAGGGAAGTGGAAAACTGGTATTAAAGCCTTACGAGGTTTCGATTGGCATTCTGGGTAATGAATGTCATCGGGACATCGTGGCAGTTGTCATGGGCTCGATGGGAGTTCCGGGTCGTAACACTAAGCATAACATCAATATTTATTCATACACACCAACATTCACAACCTTTTAAACCTTTCACAACAACACACATCCACATATTACATTGTTCTAAGCTTTAAACTATGATAATTACTCCTTACTGTACCTTTGACATCACATTAATATCACACATTGCATGCTTTACCACTTTTGTCTCACCTTAATTCCACTAGACACCACAGGTTTGGTGGCTTGCATATCACCAAATTTCCTCCAAATCTAGTTGACCTTTGCTGCCACAAGCACAAACAATCAATATATATCTCATTTTTTCCTTTCTACTTGTGATTTAGAGGTTAGAACACTTACCCATCACTTAATCTAGCTCAAAATAACCATGCATTCCAAGAACCTTCTACATGCATGCCTTAGGTTCCTTGAATCTTTGTAGATTCTTGCTACCACAAACAAAACCTCACATTATAATTGGCTCAAAATGCATGCATTGAAACAAAACAACAATTTCTACCTTCCTTAACTTGAAATCTACAAAGCAAACCACCAAAATCTTTTCAAACCTCAACAATGGTGTGTGGGTTGGGAGGCAAACCTCTCGATTTTCTCTTTTCTACTCTAAGACCAAGCCTCCTCCAAGCTTGTCTCTCATTCCTTCCTTAACCTTTCTCCTTTCTTTCTTTTCTTTCTCTTTCTCTCTTTTTCTTGCTCTCGAGTAAGATTTTATCAAGCTTTCTTTCTTTCCTTTTTCTTATTCTTCTCAGGTGGAAACTCTTCAAGACTTCTTTCTTTCTTTTTCTTCTTCAAATGGCTAGCCTTTACTCTCACTAAGGACTATTCCTCATGTTTCTTTTACTTTTTAAATTCTTTATTACATTGCCACTCATTTAAACCAATCACATTTCATGCCTTCCTTTTCATTTCATTTTATTTGGCCAACTTTCAAAACCAATAAAAATGCATGCACCCATTTCCTTTTAATTTCATTTGGCCATTTTGCCAACCAATAAGCTTTCATGCACCAATTTCCTTTCTTCCACATTGGCTAAAAATCTATCCTTCATTATCCTTCATTTCTTTATTCCACCAATGATATTTTATGCACAACTTAACCTTATATTTTATTTGGTCTTCTATTAAATTATTTAAGTCATACACACATCACATCTTCCTTTCTTTATTTATCTACCTTATGCACCAATCCCTTTTCATGCAAAATAGATTTAACTTTATTATTCTTTTTACTTCACATGGTGGGGGGCCCCACATGTCTTCTACTAACTTCCTTTTTTTTGCATGCTATCATTTGCATGTAATAGTGAATTTTGCATGCAAATTCCATCATTCCACATAATTTAACTTCCCTTGGTTAGTAAATTTCCACTTAGCTTCAAAATGTGGTAATTGCACATAAGTCCTCGACTTTTCCTTATTTACCATTTATCCCACCAACTTTTCATCTTTTACAATTTAGTCCTCAATCATTTCTTTTAATTCCAATTTCTTCCTATCTTTCTTCCTTTACATGCATACAATTAAAATATATAATTTGCAATTCACCTGGATATCATCATAATATTTAAATATATACTTGTGCTAGTATTATTTAATAAAGACACGCGGGTCCCATTTACGTCATTTTTCTTTGAAATTCTCTTATTCTTCTTCTCCCCCACTTAAATTAACCATATAATCCTCCTTTATGACTAATCCCAACATCAGATAAAATATTAATATTTTAATATTATTTTATCAATAAAATATTATTTTATTTCAAAATTTTACACTTGTCGCCTCGAGTCTCAGAACGTCTTATTATGCCCTGGTTCACTCCCGAATCACCTTTTAGCTTAGTAATTCACCCTCAATAAAAATATTATTATTTAATTATTATTTTTGTGCATGCGGAATGTTTTACTCTTGAATATTCCTTTGACCCTTCATCGCTTTTTAGCACATAAATTCATGTTAATTAATCCTTCGTCTTACCGATATGGTTGCGTTGACTACTATACGAGGTACGTGGTGCTACAAAATTTAAGCTTTCCCCTACACACTTAAATAATTTGGTTAGACACTAATGAATGAGAATGTCTTGTTATCATAAAAAACACATGAAGTCAATATTATCTCTCTTATTTTTAATGAGGACAAAATACTTTTAGATGAAGAGTGCAATGACTATGTTCAACATGAATGCTTTAAATCTTTATGCATAATGAGGATTGCTCCCCCTTAGTTAATGCATTTAGTTTTCTTTAAAGATTTGTAATAAAATATTTATAATATCCACAGTAGCTAAACAAAATATACAATATCCATAGTAGGTAAGCGAGATATATTGAATATCTATAATAACTAGCACATAATATTCAACAAAAGCATAACTAAGCATCACACACATAAATTAAACATAAAGACCTATCAAACTCTATTTAACTTAGCCCTTATTCTCCTTTTTTTTTGTCACCATTAAAAAAGATATTGAAAACTCCCATTTAATGACTGTATCTGGATTTTTCTTTAATCTTTAAATTAGACTTTAATGAATGGGAATCATAAGCACACATACAAATAAGTCATACAAGCTTTTAGATATAGTTCAATAACTTCAAGAGTCAAGCTTGTAACTATGTAAGAACAAATCTATCAGAGTTAAATCAATTGAAGAACTTGTCAAGGATCACTCAAATAATGTTCAAGTAAATTTGATAATTTTTTCATAATCAAAACTATAATAATTCTAAAGGTAACATACACTACTCAAATCTTAGTCCAATCCAAAATCTCTTTGTTGAGTGTCAATTAGAACCACAAATCAATTAATTATTGATCATACAATTCAAGGCATTAATAACAGATTTGAATAAGCAAAACTATACCAGTTCATGATAAATAAAAGAGAAACTAATATTCAAACTACATGTTGAAATCCACCATAATCCTAGAAAAACATATTAGTTCATGATGATATCTAAATGAAAACATTATCCAAAGAAATTTAGCCTTGAATTCAATTCAAAGAAAATAAAAATAACACAAAATAGAGAAAAAAACTAATGCTAAAGCTTATGTGGTCTTGAATCTCTCTCAATTATTCTTGTTCTCTTGCTTGATTCTTAACTTAAAATCTCTGGAAAAGGTACTACTCTTCTCCTTACTGAATCCTTTAAAAAAGGTCCTTTTTATTGGTTTAAATTTACTTAATTTCCAAATTCCAACATAGTAATTTATTTTTGGAAAGCAATGTGGCACCACGGGCATGCTTCGTTGGTGCCTTAGTGCCATGCTATTGTTTGTGGCCCTATAGTGCTACTTTTTCAACGTCAGGGTGTTCTCACCTCGAGAGTTTGTACGGTGCACTCCATTCATCTAGCACCACAACCATGCTCTTCCCAAAATTGTAGCCCTAACTTCTTGAGCGCTACAGCCCTGAGTAACTCAAGGCCACATCCTCTAGTCAACATCCTGCCTTGTGCAGAATTGCATCCGTCCATCATCTGCTGACACAATATTCACCTTGATTGGAAAGTTATATATTTTTCTCTTAATTTTCCAATGGATCAGGAATCACATCAATTGGACTTTTGCAGCTCAAGTTATCCTTGAAATACTATAACATATATGAATAAAGCCATCATCATACTTGTACGGTTTTAAATCAAATGAACCTTTCTCATCAAATATCCTACAAAAACAATGACAGAAATCAACAATAACTATTGTTAAAGTTAGTTAAAGCAAAATCAAGTAAAATTAAACTAAAATAACTTAAATTAACTACTCAACATGTAATCCAACTTAAACTAGAAAAACACCTAGAAAAAGAATTTAGTTCATCACCATTTCTTCATCAAACATCACAATTTCAAGAAGACAAATCATTTCTACAGCAAAAGTATAATAGAGAAAGAAAAAACTAAAATGAAGAACAAGGTTATAATTGATTCTTGATCTTCAATCATCTTCGTTTTCTTCTCGTTTCTTCTTTTGTAAAACATTTTTCTTTCTATCTAAATTACCATTTGTTTCCCTCTAACACCTTTCTCTTTCAGCTACTAAAAATCACATATTTGTAGCCACCAAAAAGCCCTAAAAAATATCTCAAATAGTTGTGTTTTAGTAAAACATGTCAAAGCATTGCAGCTTTCCTCCTTGAGCACCATGGCGCTCAAACTCTTTTTTTTCTTCACTTTCTAACTAATGTGATGACACTACTATTGGGATAAACCCTACAACCGTTTGGGATTGGTTAAGGCTTGATTCCAATCATGCGATAGTATCATTTGTGCTGAATAATTAAAGGTTTTCCTTCACCAATAAGATATCAATTATAATGAGTTATAAGTCTAATTGGATGAAGTCCATGAGATTAATATGCCTTGCAAGGAAACTATAATGGGTTGTAATTATGAGATTCTTATGCATCAAAGCATAATCTTAAAATGTTCTTGGTCAATGTATCATTGAGACTAGGCATCAATGATGCTTAGAGACCGATATATTATATGTTTCATACTTTGGAAGTAAGCAATTGATCTCATAGATTGAAGTATAGAGATACTTGAAACTACAATATGGGTGCTTGCTTAGGAGAGCAAGTTCACTGAACATGACCCGCTATGAGAAGTGCATTTGGTAATACACTCCAGTGTCTATGCAACACTTCTCATGTGTCAGTCGTGTAAATACTCCCTAGACTTGAGACGCTAGGTTGTCTTATATATGGAGTGCTATGCTTTGATTTCATTCCTACGAGTGCTTAACCAAGGATGCCAAAACAAGATGCTTTTGGGTATAATAGGAAGCATGTGAAGGCAAATGAGTGGTCAAGATAGGAATCACCACCTCAAGTGTTTTAGAGGACATATCCTATCAGTTCTTGGTTAACATTAGCTTATTGAAGTCCTTGGCCAAGGCGACATAGAGATTGTGAAAATGTTTCATAACTCTCTATAAAGCTAATGCTATAACTACAGGAACAAATATAAAGGTCAATAAGAGTAGACATTGTATCAAGCTCTTATCATCTCTGGGATATATGATGAGGGAATGAATTACACTGATAGACTGTACACCGAAAGGTTATCAAAGAACCCTTTGACTCTCCTAACAATTGGGTGGCCATGATGCATTGCTAGATGCTAATCTTGGTCTATGGAATTGATTATAAATTAATTGATTGAAATTTATATTAATCAATTGAGTCATTAATCAATTTCATTGCAACCATGTTGGGAACCTAACGGCTCACACACAATGATTGCATTTGAATTAAATTGGGAGAGTGATGATTTAAGTTAGACTTAAATCATATGTTAGGTAATTAACTTCCATAAACTTAATTAAAAAGGTTTAATTAAGTTTTAGACATAATTATAAGGCCTTGATTGCAAAATATAAAGGAAATTAATTTTGATTTTAATTTCCAAGGACTTAATTAAAAGAGTTTAATTAAGTAATGGGCCTAATATTATAATGGTCATAATATTGAGGGCTTAATTGCAAAATTGAAGTTATTTTAACCAAACTATATAAGTCACCTTTTAACTGTTTTCCATAAGAAAGTTTTTTCACAATAGAAGAGAACGTAGTTTTTGTCAGAAAAAGAAAAACGTTTTCTCTTTTTGCCACCACTCCCTTTGTGTGAAAGAGAAAAATTGCTTATGAAGTAATTTTCAAGAGAGGTTCGGCCAAGATTGTGAAAAGGAAGAAAAGGACAATTGTTGTCCTCTTTGTTAGCACAAAGTATAGTTAAAAACTCCCTCATTTGTTGAAGGTTCAAGTGCAATCGTGTGTACTACCATTGGAAGCCAAGCACTTGATTGGCTAGGGTTTTTGCTCCTTATGGTGTTTGCTGGATTGCTTTAAGAAATGCCCTTGTGATTACAAAATTACTTGGCAAGGTAACTTTTTGAATTATAATTTATTTTGTGCTTTTATGTTTTAAATATCACTAAGGTGATCCATGGGTGGAGGCATCTTTTTGTTGATTAAATTTTAAAGTTTTAATTTTCTTTCCGCTGTGCATTTTGAGCATGCCCTTCATAGCCAAATCCAACAACTACTCCTTTGCCACTATGGCACTACAGGCTCAAGAATTTGTATGGGAGCAATGATGCTGCTTTGGGCACTGTGGCCTTGAGTCCTTTAAGGTTGCACTCTTACTGCCTTGTGCTACCTTAGTGTAAAAACTATTGTAGTACCCCATCTTGCAATGTAGTTATCTCTTACCTCAAGGCTGCTCTAGGCAAAATTATAAATGAAAGTTGTACATCTTCCTCTTAGCTTATTAATGGTCTAAGAATTGCATTGATTGAATATCTTTAGCTCAACTTCTACTAGAATTACTGAAGCATGTTTAGTGGAAATCTACACTTAGTCTCAATTGCATAGTTCATCACCATCTAACTTTATGCATTTGAAAACCTACAAAGACAAAGACTAAATTAGTATTGGCTTATATTAAGACATTCAACATGCAAATGAACTAGAATTACTTGAATTGAAATAAGCTAACATGCTTTAAACTAACTAACTAAAAACATAAATATTATCTAAAATCGACTTAAAACAAAAGGACTTAACTATTTTAACATCCAAAATATGGCTAAATAACTCTATGTAACAAAGTTATCACACCCCCAAACTTAATATTTTGGTAGTCCTTGAGTAAAGTAAAAGTAAAAATGAGATAACATAGTCGAAAGCATCAAACTAGGAGATTTCACCAATCCATTGATCACCTTTAATTTCATTATAACTTGTCTTCATTTCCCAACTCAAAGCAAAACATAAATATTGTTCACGTTTACATTTAATTCCACTACAAGCTCATTTTTTGGATAAATATTTCGTGTGCGTGTGAAATCTCTTACAATGAATATCGTGCACTTCAAATAAGTTTATGCTCATACAAACTTCAAACTAACTTTGAACTTCATAAGTTTACTTTTCACCTATCTCTCCATGAATGTAGGCTAACATTTAAATAAGGATCTTTAAGACTT
The DNA here is from genome assembly GCA_036013995.1 of Theobroma grandiflorum. Lineage (NCBI taxonomy): Eukaryota > Viridiplantae > Streptophyta > Magnoliopsida > Malvales > Malvaceae > Theobroma > Theobroma grandiflorum. The sequence goes on from CP142133.1 coordinate 16,492,484, forward strand.
TATTTAGCTTGTAATGGATGGCTAGGGTAAAGGTAGGATGTAGGATATAATAAAGCTCAAATCACTCTAAGCATATAATTATTCTAAGACCTATATAGCCTTATTTCTCTTTACCAAGTATACCTTTTTCTTTTCCCTCACTTTTCATTCATCAAGCATTTACTTTTTACAACACCACCAAACTTGTTTCTTTCAATGATAAGGGTATGAATACTTTACATTAAATTTTGAAGTTTTCTCCACTTCATCTTTTCCATCTTTTCATCGAATAATTCAACATATATTTCCTAAAATAATGTATATGCCTAAGAGAAAGAGTGGTAGAATTGGAAAATTATTTAGAAGCTAGGCTAACTTATTCATGGTTGACAAAGCAAAAGGGAAAAATTTTTAGCTCAAAAAAGTATACTAGGGATAAAATTTAATTGGGTTAGCTTGAAAGGCTCAATCGATCCAAAGGTGACCTAAGTAATTTTCCTAACTAAGTTTAGCCTAAGATTTCGCCTCAAGAAAAGGTCAAACAAATTCTAAAACTCCAAACATAATTTGAAAATTTGCATTCACATAATTGTTCTCTACATGTACACAATGACTCAATATAAAAGATAAAGTGCTCAATTGTGGAACATTCATCCTACAATAATGCCAAACATTAGAATTCAACATATTACTTCAACTATATTCATGCTTTACTAAAAGTGACATGAATAACAAGACAACTAGATTTCATCATTGGATAGGTAAATCAATTTCATGGTGCATTTACTCTAACTTCAATTTTCAACATGGTTTTAACCGAACATGCTAACTAATTATCTTATAACTGCAATATACTAGCATAAAGCATAAAAAGTCCCCCCAAACTTAAAGTTAACATTGTCCCCAATGTTGCTAAAAGTAAAAAAGAAAAAAAAAACACACCTCTATGCTTGCAAATGATGTCACATATCATCTTCTTCCTCGTCATTATCATGGGCATCTAGGATAAGATCAGTTGGAAATGTAGGGAAGGTAGCCGTGTCCATGCTAATGTGCTCGGCATATGCCCTTATCATCTTTACAGTGGCTTGACTACATGCTACCTGATGGCCTATGCGATGCTTAAGTTGTTCCATTAGTTAAGATATTGAAAGATTTTTGTTACACAGCTATGGTTAAGGTGCAACAAATGAATGTGAGACCTTAATCATTCTAGACATGTAGTTTGAAGTAGACGCGATAATATAGACTAGGGGTAACTTCGTCATTTCCTTAGTGAGCCTCTAGAAATAGGTTTTCAAACATTATTGAGGCTTAAGTAAACCTAAGGCATAAATGAATGATGAAAACAAGGATAAAATAATGAAGAAAATAGAAATCATGATGATTTCCATAATAGAGGAAAAATAGTCATTTTTCATCTCGAATCAAAATTGTTAAGTTTTCATGAACTCGAGTATTTTTAGACTATTATGGACTTTGTCTTAGTGTCAAAAGAGTAAAAAGATTGCACCAAGGATTAGAGGAAGACAAAGCCACCTTGTTAAGGGCATTGTCCTAATTTAAGTGAAACTTTGATAAGTTTTAGGTATAAATATCGAATTTCTAACAGCTTATTCTCATATTTTAGTAGTTTTTTCTTCTTCTTCCTCCCATTTCATGTTTTTTCCATCCTCCATGGAAGTCTCCTTTAAAAGTTCCATCACTCTTTCAAATTAACCTTAATTTTCATAATTTTGTACACCTTTCATAAGAACTCTTTGTGCTCTTTCACTCTCTCACCTTAAAACCCTCAAAAAGTTTTACTTCCATACTTTCTCTCATTAGTTAGGTGTTTTAGAAAAAGAAAGAGATAGCTTCTATAATAACTTGAGGACTCTTGAAAAGGATTTCAATTACCAATTTATGAAGGTGAGTAATGAAATTGAGTTAAATTTTTAAGTTGTTAAGAATGGCTAGTGGTTTAAATTTGTGAGTGTTTTGTAGTTAAGGTGGTTTATTCATTTTAGTGTGGCCAAAATAGTGAAAATAGATAGCCACTTAATGGTAGTTGGAAACTAGTTAAAAATAACTAGTGAAACATGATTTAGGAGATAACTTTTATAATTATTGTTATGTAAATTGAGTTGATTATGATGCTATTGTTTGTGATAGGTTCCAACGAGACTCCATATCTCCATTTAGAGCATTAGTGGAAGTTGGAGTCGATTTTAGACTCAACAGAAACTAGTGAGTGAACTTGCATTAAAAACTTTTAAGATAAATGCATATGTGTATGATTGCAGCACTTAAAATATTTTACTTGCCTTTTATTGAAAAAAGTGCATGGGAACAAGCCCTTGATGAAACATTTTATGTTGGGAAATGTGTAACATAATGAATTCATGTGCTCCTATATTACGTTGATATATATATATATGTTGTGTATTGATAGTTAATATTGTGTGATACTTGTAACCGCGCATGTGCGATGTGGGGGGGTACACATGCCGGTGATGATGGGGTGTGGGAGTGTCGAGAATGATATTGCCTGTACATAATGTAGGGGTGGGTTGCACATAATGGCATTAGTTGTGTGCGATGTAGGGGTGCACACGATGACTCCAACTATGTGCTTGATGTGGGGGTTGCACATGAGTTGCTTGAGGGAGGTGATGGTATTCGTGTTTATATATGCATATATACTTCTGCAATAGAAAGTTTATGAATATAGTATGTGGTTGTAATGTGTGTGGAATCTTGCATGTTGAACCTTGAAAATTGTTAAGTATTTTCAAATTGATTTGTATTGCAGCAAAATGGCTTTTTTGTTATGAAAAAAACATCTTCCTTGGTTGTTTTGATTCTCACTGCAGCGAGAATGATTCTTATTGCAACTAGAAACTCTCGGCTTTGTGAGGTTGACCATAGTTCTGCTTCTCGCTATAGGGAGATATCTCAAAGGGTTTTTGCTGCAGCGAGAAACTCTCGGGTTCTTGTTGTCTGAAATTTGCTGCAGTGAGAATGCCTTTTTGCTGCAGCAAGAAACCCTCTATTTTGCTTGTCTTGCATGGGCATTTGCTGAAATTTTCATTCTTTTCAACTTCATGGTTTATCATGGATTTTTAGTTCTAAGGAATTAAATAATTATGGGTTGAATTAAATGGCTTTACAAGAAATTAAACTAAATTGCATTGTTTGCAACTAAAGTGCATCATGTTTTCAAAATCTCTCCGTACCCTTTGCTTGTTCCCTTATTATGTTTACTCATTGGGTTTATTCTCACTTTTTTAAATTGCATGTTTTCAAATACGTAGATAGCTAGAACCTAGATTGAGGTGTCCACTTGCAATTCACCCTTGGTAGGTATCATGGCACTCAATAGTCGTATCCTCACCCAAGTCACTCTGCTAGTCATCAAGAGTCTTTGCATGTGTATATATACACTAGATGTAAATCACTGAGGTTTATGTTAAAAAAACCATGTGTATATTTTGACTTATGATGCCTTTATGAAATGGAAATGAATGACAATATTTTAAGATGATATAACTGTAAATATTAGTTTGCTGCCATATATTGTAGAGATACTTAAAATTTGGAATTACGAATCGTGGTTTAGAAATGACAATGCATGATTGTTGAAATAAAGAACAAGATTATAATACAAAGCTTGCTTGGGCTTAGTGGGCTATGCCCATTGGGCCCATGCGTCAGTCATGGCTCGAAAATTGGGTCATGACAATGAATTACCTCCAATGGTAGTTTGCTTTCGTATTTGAAACCTGTGGATGACCGCACCATCCAATAGAATTTTTGGATGTAACAACTCCTCATTGGGTGACCAAACAACTCTAGCTTGATGACACAAGGCAATGATCAAAGAGGGCTACCACAGTCCATCACGTGGTGAATGGGTTGTCATGATAATATTGTTGAAGATTAATTGCCCAATGTCAATGGATTTCCCTATCACAATTTCATATTAGAGGATTACCTTATCCTTCGTCACATCACTTAAAATTTCATTGGAGGCATTTTTGCCCCTAAGAAATGGTGCCAAACTTTGTAATCTCTATCCATGGCACTAGCTTTAAAAGATATTGGAACACCTTTGTGTAATTTCCATTACGTACACAAGATGTTAAGTGATCCAAGAACCTTGTCCAGATTGACAGCACCATTCAGGAATTGGTTGTACTCATCTTGCTCAATGTTAGGTGTGCTATAAAACTGATTAATAGTTCAGGTATTGAAAGACACTTGAGGTCCTTGAATGAGTGTTCACCTATCCACATGGTCAATGGTGTTGGCATAACATTCATGGACAATTCGCATTGTTATTGCCTTTGGTTGAGCACATAATTTATCCCATAGTGTTCATCGATAATATTGTAGATGTCAAGATAACATCCTCTCCAAACATCGTTGCTATGCTCTAGAATTGGGAATTTCTATAAAATGGACTGAGTGTGGTGCTTCCCAACTTCGATCGAAACAAACTTATGATGATCAAAACATTTTCCACTTCCACTACCACGTGACCTTTTCTTTGGTACCATGGTGATTATCTCAACACAAACCGTAATTAACAAGCAAATTTCGACCACAGATAGTTAGTATAACCTAAAAATTTAATAATCTTGATACACAAAATTGTTAATACTAACTACTCAACACCACAACAATTTGAATAGCACTAATATCACCATAACATCATAATTATATGCTAAGTGTAAAAAATTAGTACTATTCATAACACCCACTTTTCAAAATTTTAATTTAGGGCATAACACTTAGAAATTCATGAACCCACATACTACATTATCCAAATTTAGCACATGCCCATCAATATTAAGCAAAAATTCATCTTCAAAACATAAATACATCCATAAGAAAATTTATTCAAAGAGCTAGAGCACTTACCAAAATTTTTCTACACTTTAAGGACTTTGAAGAAGGATAAATACTCTAAAATCCTCTCAACTTGAGTTATAACGTAAGGAAATTGATACTTTGAAGCTGTTTTGGAATGGGTAGGTGTTAGAAGGGTCATAATTTTGCGAATGGGAGAGAATGGTTCAAAACAATGGGTTAAAAAGGTTTTTATAAAGCCATGGGCCAAACATGGCACTACGCAGAGCTATTTTGGGTCTTTTGCCATCGATTCTTTTTTTTAGGTGTGAAACGTTGTAGCTATCCTTGGATAGCACCACAACACTATAGCCTCAGGTTCCATTATGGAACTCGAATGCTACTCCAATGTTGCAGCTTTTCACTGGCTCAATTTTTTTTATTATTTATTTTTTTTATACTAAGCAAAAGTAATAAACAAAATAACCTACAAAAACAAGAAAAAGAATAAAATTAGTAAACAAGAATTAAATTACAACACAAACTAAAAATAAAAGTCCAATAAAAATTTGAATAAGCAAGAATTATTTAAGTGTAAAAATCTTGGGTTGCCTCCCAATCAACATTTTTTTCATCATTTTTAGCTAGACTCTCTTTTCAAGCACTTCATCCTTTTTCATCATAAGGCTTGAGGCTTAACACATTGACCATCAACAAACTATTGTATTCATTTTTGGCCTCCACAATGCCATAAGAATAACTTTTCACAAACTTGAAAGGACCTACCCACTTTGATTTACGTTTCCATGGAAAAAGCTTGAAGTGGCGCTTAGAAACTAATGGCACTTGTTGTCGAAACTCAAAATCAAGATAGGTTGAAGGTGGTAGTTAACACCAAGGCTTAGTGCTTGCTCAAGTGGCGGTGGTGGAGTAATCTTATTTTTACCTTTATAAGATAAATCCACTATATAGCAATGAGATGTGGAGGAAAGGTATTTAGTTGCATTGAAGATAGTAAATTTAGTTGCCTCTTCTCCAACTTTGAAAGTTATTCTGCCTTCCTTTACATTAATGAGTGCGTTTATAGTGGCCAAGAATGGACATCCTAGTATGATTTGAACCTCTTGATCCTCTTCCATCTCAAGTACAAAAGGTCCACTAGAATGTACTATTTCCCCATTTTAATCAAGACGTCCTCTATAATCCCAAAGCTATGCCTTATTGTCTTATTTGCTAGCTGCGATGTGACTGCAGTTAGTTGAATATTTTTCAATCCAAGTTTCCTAGTAACAAACAAAGGAATAATTCAAAAATTAGCACCCAAATCACACAAAGCTTCAAAAAAAATAAAATTACTAATTGAGCATTAGATAGAAAAACTCCCTAGATCTTTAAGCTTTGATGGAAGCTTGTTATGGATTATAGTGTTTCACTTCTCAGTAAGTGCAACTGTCTTGAAATTCTCCAATTTCCTCTTTTTTGTCAATATGTCTTTTAGAAAAGGAATGTTGATGTGAAACTTTTTGAATACCTTAAAAAGCTTTTGGAAGTGCCTACTAAGCTTTTGTTTCTAAAAGCGTTAAGGAAAAATTGGTGGTGGTAGGTTTGCCTTTGCTTTATTGTTTTGACTCTACTTGCCAGAATTCACTATCTCGGTTTTTTTCTCATTAGACTCGTTTGGTTGTTCAGTTTGTTTGGAATTACTTTCAATTTCCTTACCACTTTTCAAAGTGATGGTCTTGACATGTTCCATAACTTTCCTCGGTGCATTTACCTCTATATCACTAGGAAAAGTCCCTTAAGCTCTATTGTTTATTAAGCTGGCTATTTGTCCAACTTGCATCTCAAGGTTTCTCAATGAGGTTGCGTGACTTTGAATAAGGGAATCTGTCTTGGCCATGTACTACATCAACAACTCTCCATTGATGGTTTCTTATCTAAAATAAGGTTCTCGATTGTTGTTAAAAATCAAGTCGAATGTTTGACCTTGAAGTTGATGTTCCTTGATTATTTCCTTATGAGAAGTTTGGATGGTTCCTCCATCTGGGATTATAAGCGTTGGATAAAGGGTTAAGTTGCTATCTGTTCCCCACAAACTGAATAGTTTTTGTGTTGCTACTTCCACACTGATCATTAACACGTCCATCTCCACAATATTCATGCACTACAAAAGGACTTTGAATGCGATTAGTGCCAAAAGAAGCAAATTTTTTAGGTAGAACAATGATAATTCTATTTTATAGAATTATTTTATTCCAATTTTGTTATTAAATATTAGCTAAGTCCTCAATTTTTAATTATAATTTACTTAATTTTTAGTTATTTTTATAGTTAGTTTATTTTTAAGTGAGTTATTTTAATTTTATGTTATTTCTTTTAATTTGGTTAATATTTATTAGATTTTATATTTTTGGTAGGAACTAAAGTAATTGGGCTTAATTTTAGAAAATAAAGTGTTGAAAGACTCAAAAGTCTGCTTGTATATGCTTCAGTATTTTAGTTATATCTCGAGATACGGAACTTTAATTACTGTGATTCTTGGACCATTGGAAAGCTAAGAGAAAAACCTACAACTTTGATGCAGATCACTTTTCCTAGTTCTAGCAGAAAGATAGAGAAAATCGCATCAAAAAGTTACTAGACGTACTGTACCAGGGATAACAGTTTGTAAAAACTGACAAGTGATTTTTAGGCCACTCACTATGTTTTTAAGCCCAATTAAACCCTAGGTCAACTTGAAAAGTTTAGGTTAAGTTTGGTAGTATATATAGGATATTTTAAGACCATTAAGAACAACTTTTAAAGATTCAAGAAGTCAGAAGTCGATGTTGAAGTTTGGAGATCAAAACAACAATCATATTTTGTTCCTTGGCTTTGATTGTCACAACTCGGAACTCCCAATCGGGCCCATGACAACCGCCGCGACGTCCCGATAGGCACTCATACCTAGAATGCCATTCGGAACCCCTCAAGGCTTAGCATCAGTTTCCACATCTCCTCAATGAGTAACTGTTATTAAATATCACACTTCAAGAATCAAAAGTTATTTTCGATTCAAAAACGAAAATGTATTGTCTTCTGGCTCACATGGGCATTTTCGTTAATTTTCATCAAAAATCTCAAAACTGGGTAAAATGTAGTAGAAGCATAGAAAACACATGTTTTATGATTGAAAATAAATTTAAGAGTCTAAAACGTTCATTTGAAATAAAATTTTGACTATTTAAATAAAATAAAAATATTTGATAATTTGACTATTTTCTTATAAAATAATTTTTATAAAGCTATTCGTAAATAATTTTCGTAGCGTAAAAACTAAATATATTCTTACATACCATGATATAAGCAATCAAAGTATGAAATTGAAACTACAGTGACACGTGAGCCCACAACTAACCAAAATACATCGAAAGCTAGAAACCTACAGCTTTTGCCGATTCAGATCCAACTGACGGTCCTTGACAAAATCTGCCAACTATGGAATACTCTGTGCTTGAAATATTAGGAAATGAGGGGGTGAGATTCTAAAATCCCAGTGAGTAAACAGACACCATCTAAACTATCTAAAGACGAGTAAATTGAGACAAATAAAATATTTCCATCCCCGTAAGTTTCATAACATAAAGATTTATCCCATCCCGAATAAGTAATGGTGTTTTTTCCAAACAGTTAATAAGGCTTATAATTTTCTTGAAAAACTGGCTTATGCCAAAACTTGTACTCGGGGATACCTTGTATGAGGGCAACCGCTCGAGTCTGCCAAGGCTGTGAAAATTTCATAATTTCTCAAAACACAGCCATTCCTTGGTGTTGGCTGAGTCTCACTTCCACGCGGTGGTTAGGCATGAGTGAACTCAAACCTCACCCCGGGAGATATCGTACGCGCCTCTCCAATCGAGGTTAGAGTTAACCGGGTTTACCATGCCCCCTCTAATAGGTTGGTCCACAGAAGCTTGCCACTGCAGTATAGAATAAGTCCCTCCATAACAATAAAATCATAATTTCATGGCATGGCAATTTCATTGCTAAGCAATTTATCAATGCAAGCAAACAATTCACATTTTTCAATACAATAAACAATTTAGCCAATCATGCCATGATATCATAAGCCATTTGATTCAAATCATAATTTACAATAAATCATGTGGTCTCTAATTACTCTAATTTCAAATTCAATTGTTCAATTTTACAAGTCGATTTATAAAAATTCAATTTATTTTATAAATCCAATTTATTTCATAAATTTCACAACTTTCTTATAAAATAAGCAATTTACCAACTAAAATGATTTTTCATAAAATCATCAAATTTAATAAAATCTACTCTAGATAATAAAGACGATAATAAGTTTACTCCTATCCTCAGTACGCGGGTGTAGTCTCCTACTCATGTCAAATGGCTCACCACCTATCCATAATTCATGACACAAAATTTAATAATTTGTGTCAATTTATCATAACCTATTTTAGGCTCTCTAAATCTAAATGAATGCAGGCGATGGAACTCAAAATACCCGATTAATCGCTTAAATATGATTTTCGACCGATTACCCGATAAATTAGTCGACGAGTCCGATTTGACTCCAAATTGCACCATATCTTTTCTAATGCCTTAATTCACCAAATATCATTCAAATAATACCAAATTTAGCATTAGAACTCTCACATTTCCTTATAGAAAATTCAGTCATTTGGTGCATTAGCACCGTAATTTTTCCTACTTAACCTTTTCACCTTAATTCATCATTTTCTAAACCATATCTCTTGAAATTCAAACAATCCCTCATTGATACTCAACACACCAGGTTCGGCCAATGAAGAACACTAAAGAGAATCATTTTTTTTGTGGTTTTACTTATAAACATGTTTAACTATCTCTAAACATCAACATAGTTCAAAATCAAGCTAATCCAACATCAATTTCTCTTCCATGCCCATTTGGCTTTAATGATTTCAGCATGATAACTCAATATTCAGTCATGGAAAATAAGAAATAAAGCATGGGTAAGCTAGGTTTCAACCAAAACTAAAGAAATTTTACCTCTATGTTGCTTGATCTTTGAAAAATCCTTGAATTCTCTTGATTTTCCTTTGAATTTTCAGCCTAGGGTTTATGTTTCTTTTCTTTCCTCTTTGTTGTGCCTAGGCCGACCCTCTCAATGGCTTTTGGCTGAATTTTAAGCCTTTTATAAGCCAAATAAAATAATATTTAATTTTAATACATTTTAATTTTTTTATTTATTACTTTTCCATTTGACTTTCTGTTTCCACCACCCATTTTTCTTCAGTTATCCATAGCTTAAATGAAGTTTCTAGAGTTTTCCAAAGTCTTGGTGGAGTAATTTTCAAAAATTACAATTTTGCCATCGTAAAAGTGAAAAATTACATTTTTGCCCCAAATCTAAAAATTGCCAATATTCATATTTTTCACTCCTCATACTCATATCATACTTCAATTAATCAAATTTGATCCAAATTCTATCAAAAAATTAAATTCTGTCCTCGGGTGGTAAAATTACGATTTTGCCCCTATACTCTGAAATGTATCAGAATTACATTTTCTTCCACTTTTCAATCTCAAATAACACCTCAATTGATCAATCTTAATTAAATGGGGCTAAAATCTTTTTTAAAAATTTTCGTTTTGTCCTTTAGAGATAAAATTACCATTTTGCCCTTGGCTCCAAAAATATCGAAAATTAAAATTTTCGAACTACTAAGCCTCATATTATACTTCCAATGATCACATTATACTTCAAACGATTAATCTTGATCAAAATTTTCATCAAATTACCATATTTAAATTTTAGGTGGCAAAATGACCATTTTGCCCATAATCGGTCAATATTCCTGATTGACTCCAAATCAGCCTTCAAACTCCGAATTGCCATTTTACGTAATCCCTAGACTGTGAAATTCTCAATTTCACTTTAAAAATCCTATTTTAATTAGTTCGAGGTATAAATCAACTTTTTTGTACTTCTAAGTACAATATCGAGTTTCATCATTTTTTTTACATATTTTAATATGTAGACATACTATCAAATATATAAATATCATGACAGATATTTTAGGGCTGGGCTTGACATTGATTCTTCTTGTCATTTTCAATGGTTAATTTTAATAGAATGTTAATTGTTTTTGTAATTATGAGTAGCTAATTTTCTTTTGCTAGGATTGCAATTGAACTTACATGTAGTTTAAGTTTTTAATCTTTTTCTTGCTTATTTTAATGGTAATTGAATTGTTTATTCCAATTTGTTCTTAATGCTTTTAATTGCCTAATCAACAATTAAATTGATTTATGAACCTAAACAAACTTTGGAAAGGGAGTTTAGAGTAGACTAAACTTGGGATAACATAAGATCAAATTAATTGATTTGCGTATAGGATAGAGATATACCTATAGGCCATATGCAACCAGATTAGAACCTGAACTTAATGAGTCTATTTTAATTTCAATTCACATATGGATATAGTGTTTTGGTTAAAATAGATTTTTTATAGGACGTGTCGGGAAACCCGTATAAATAATTTAGGACTTTAGGTTAGCAATTCAACCCATTGAAATAAGTTAAGGAGGTGAGGTAAAATTTAAATGACGTGTGAGGGATATTGTAATCTTAGGCTTATTTAATTTGATCTTTTCTCAACTTATTATTTTGTTTCTTCTTGTTAGTTTAAATTTTAATTTATTAGTTTTATTTAATTACTCAATTTGGATTGTTTGGATAAGAGTAAATTGTTCTAATTTTAGTATTTAGTAAAGTTTTAGATTAATTCCCTATGGGATCACCATTCTGCTGGCTTATATACTATCTGTTCGATACGTATACTTGTGTAGTAGAATTTTAACTAACAAGTTTTTGGCACCATTGCCGGGGAATTGTTTCTAGAATTTTTATTAATACTAATACCAAGCAATTTAGTCTTACTTCAAATTTTATTTTTCTTGTTTTAATATTAGTTTTTGTTTGTTTGCAGGTATCTTTGGTCATTGTATGCAAAGAAAAAACAACTTGAATTTGTTCATTTTGATCCTGAGATAGAAAGAACTTTCAGAAGACGTCGAAGGGAGAATTTGCAAGTTGCAGCTTTAAATCAAACAATGGCTGAGGATAACAAAAACAATGGCAATAATGCCACTAATCTGGTTCCCAAAGCAAATAGAGCACTGAGAGACTATGCCGTTCCACTTTTTCAAGGTTTGCACCAAAGCATTAGGAGACTTTCTACCAATGTGAATAATTTCGAAATTCAACCAGCTTACATTTAAATGATTCAATCTTCAGTCCAGTTTGGTGGGTTACCTAGTGATGATCCTAATTCTCACTTGGTAAATTTCTTGGAGATTTATGATACCTTTAAATACAATGGTGTAACTGATGATGTTATCAGATTGAGATTGTTTCCGTTTTCTCTAAGAGATAAAGCAAAAAGCTAGCTTAATTCACTACCTAATGGGTCTATCACTGCATGGGAAGACTTGGCACAAAAGTTTCTTGCAAAAATTTTTCCACTTGCCAAGACTGCAAAGATGAGGAATGATATCACCTCTTTCAAACAATTTGATGGTGAGTCCTTGTATGAAGCCTGTGAGAGGTTTAAGGAATTATTGAGAAGATGTCCACATCATGGGATTCCTGATTGGTTGCAAGTTCAGACATTCTACAATGGGCTGGTTGGGTCAATTAAAACTACAATTGATGCTACTGCTGGTGGGGCATTAATGAGTAAGAATGCTGCAGATGCCTATAACTTGTTGGAAGAGATGGCCTTCAATAATTATCAATGGCCTTCAGAAAGGTTGGGACCGAGAAAAGTGGTTGGAGCCTATGAAATTGATGCACTTGGCAACTTAACTACTCAATTAGCTTCACCAGTGGTTGCACTGACCAAAAAGTTTGACACATTGGGAGTCCATGCAGTTCAAAATTCATCCGTAGTTTGCGAGATGTGTGGAGATGGCCATTCATATGATCAATATCCATACAATTTTGAATCAGTCTGGTTTGTGGGGAACTTCAATAGACAGCAAAATAATCCTTACTCTAATACTTATAATCCTAGTTGGAAAAACCAGCTCAACTTTTCATGGAATAGCAATACAGGGCCTTTTAATCCAAAACTCATCATGCCTCATGGATTTCAACAACAAGTTAGACCAAAAGTTCTTGAAAAGAAGTCCCACTTGGAAAAACTTCTCTTGCAATATATGTCCAAGAATGATGCTTTAATTCAAAGTCAAGCAGCTTCCTTGAGACACCTTGAGACCCAAGTAGGGTAGCTTGCAAATTCCATCAACAATAGGCCCTAAGGTGTTTTACCAAGTGATACACAAGTCAATCCTAAGGGTAAAGAACATTGTAATGCAGTTACACTTAGGTGTGGAAAAGAAGTTTGATGGGTGAATGAAAAATCAATTGAATCTTCAAGGGAGCATGTAGATGATGGTAAGGCAATCATTGAGAAAGAAGTTGAAGTGGAAAAGACAGATAATGAGCAAGCTAAAAATCAAGGGAATTCTGAAGCAAATGATCTTCCACCACCATTCCCACAAAGGTTGAAAAAACAAAAGCTTGAGAAATTCCTCAATGTCTTCAAGAAGCTCCACATAAACATCCCTTTTACTAAAGCTTTGGAAAACATGCCCAGTTATGTTAAATTCTTGAAAGATATCTTAACCAATAAGAGGAAATTGGAAGATTTTGAAACAATGGCACTTACTAAGGAGTGCAGCGCAATAATTCAGAACAAGCTTCCACCAAAACTTAAGGATCTAGGGAGTTTTTCTATCCCTTGTAATATTGGCAGATTTAAATTTATTAAAGCTTTATGTGATTTGGGTGCAGGGGTTTCAATCACGCATTTGTCAATTGCTGAGAAACTTGGACATAATGAGATATAATCTACTACAGTTTTTTTGCGATTAGCAGATAAAACAATCTAGTACCCTGTTGGGATTATTGAGGACGTATTGGTTAAAGTTGGACATATCTACATTCCAGTGGATTTTATTATGCTTGAGATGGAAGAAGATATGGAAATTCCTTTAATCTTGGGACGCCCATTCTTGGCTACTGCAGGCACAATCATTGATGTGATAGAAAGCAAGACAACTTTTAAAGTTAGGGAAGAGGTAGTTGAGTTTAATATTTTCGATACAAATAGACATCATAGCTGTACAAATTTTTGCTATAGAGTGGAGTTAATTGAGGAAGGAAAAGGTGAACCTATTTCTCCACTTACAATTGAGTAAGCACCAATCTTTGAGTTTAAGCCACCACCTTCGCTTGTGAGACCCAAGCAGTTAGCAACTGAGCATCCTCCACCACTAGTTAATTTTCCTTTCGAGATTGGACAACAAGTAATGATGCTTTCTTGATCATACGTCAAGCTTTTTCCATGGAAGCGCAAAGAAAGATGGTAGGGTCCTTTCAAAGTTGTGAACGCTTATCCTTGTGGAATAATTGAGATTTATAATGAGGATACGAGAACAATCATGGTTAATGGGCTGAGCCTTAGACCATATTTTAAAGATGAAGAATTGAAAAAAATGATGCTTTAGTCAAGCTAGTTACTATAAAGGAGCGCTTCTTGGGAGGTAACCCAAGTTCTTAAACTTTAGTTATTTTATCTTTTATTTTAAATAATTTTTTATTAATTACAATTTATTTCTTTTAAACTAATTTTTTTATGTTTCCTTTTTGCAGGTACTTGGTTCCAAAAATTTTTTTTTTTAAAAAAAAATCAAAGCGGTGACCCTCAAATTGAGAGCCGCAGCCTTGAAATTTGTTGAAAAGAATATGTTGGAACAGAATGATTCAGCGTTGCAACCCTCAAAGTGAGAGCCGCGGTGCTTGATGAAGCAAAGCAATGTTCGGAACACAAAATGGTTGAGCGCCGCAGTGCTCAAACTCGAAGCGTAATGCTTCGGGTGTCATGCAATCCTAACGCCCAATCCTTTTAATATTTTATTTTTTTCTACTTCTTTGTCTTGTCTTTTCAGCCGCACCCTCCTTTTCATTTTTTTAATTTTTTTTGTTTCTTCTTTCTTGTCTTCTTCAACATCGCTATTCTTCTCATTTTTTTAAATTTTTTATGCTCCTTTATGTCTTGCCTTCTCTAGCCCCAATGCATAATCTTTTTAATATTTTTTTATTCTATTTCTTTTACTTCTTGTTTTCTCCAACGCACAAGCTTTTTAATTTTTTTTATTCTCCTTCTTTTACTTCTTGTCTTCTCTAGCCCCAACACATAAATTTTTTTAATTTTTTTTACTTCTTTCACTCTTGTTTTCTCTAGCTTCAATGCACAATCTTTTCAATATTTTTTTTCTACTTCTTTTACTTCTTGTTTTCTCCAACGCACAAGCTTTTTATTTATTTTTTATTCTCCTTATTTTACTTCTTGTCTTTTCCAGACTCAACCCTTTAACGCCTTTTCATAGTTTATTTTTTCAACTTCTTTCTCTTGTCTTTTCAACTGCACCCCCCTTTTCAATTTTTTTTAATTTTTTTATTCTGTTTTATTTCTTTCTTGTCTTTAGTCGTACAATCCCTCTCTATTTTTTTTTAATTTTTGCATCTATCACTCTTGTCTTCTTCTTTAGCTGCACCACTTCTTTCTCCTGTAAATTTTGTCTCTCTCTTTTACCTTTTCACTTATATTTTCTACACATTAGCTCTACTTAATTTTTTATTCTTATTTTAAATGTTTTATTATTTTATTTATTTATTTATTTTTTGCACTCATTGTATTCATTCCTCCCTCAAGATTCTGATTATGTTGATAATTTTGGAGGTGACGACGTAGAGGACATGTAGTCTACAACTTCGAAGTTAAGGGAGTATTTTGGTCCTTGTTCTTTTATTTTCTTTTATCACATTGAGGATGAACGGCTACTTGTGTGGTTAATGCCATGATGGCATCCATTTCGAGAACTTCAGCTGCACTTCTATGCGTAGGTTGCTTTAATGGCCATTAGTAGTTATTTGACACCATCTTTTCGAATTAATTGTATGCATCATTAATGGACTTCACCATGAGATCTCCTTCAGTAGCAACATCAATGGTGATTCATACATGACCACTCAATCCATTATAAAATGTTTGTACTTGGAATCATTTTGGAAGACCATGATTAGGACAATGCCTAAATAGGTCCTTGTATCTTCCTCAGGCTTTGTACAACAACTCACCATCAAATTGTGTAAAAGAAGTAATATTGTTCCTCATTTTGTTGAGTTTGCTAGAGGAAAAAATTTGTTAAGGTCATCTTATGTTGTAATTGAGCTAGTGGGCAATGAGTTGAACCACACCTATGCCTTGGCCCACAAGAAAAAAGGGCACAGCCTCAAGCAAAATACATCATCTATCAAACCCAGCTCTACAATATGTTTATTATGCCATTTATACATTAGAAAGCATGTTTGCCTACTTGGGTATCTCAGAAAAGTCGTTAAAAGTCGGTATTGTACCAAATGGTACAATTAAGTTGAATTAAGCCTCGAACTAGTCCAAATAGATATTTTAAGATGAAATTGAGAATTTTATAACCCCAGAATGACTTAATATGGTGATTTAGAGTTCGAGGACTGATTTAGAGTTAAATTGGAATTTTCATAACCTAGGGGCAAAATGGTCATTTTACCACCCGAGGTTAAGATTTAAATGTTGGATGAGGTTTTTGATCAAGATTGACTATTTAGAACATAATTTGAGTTTGACAAGTGAAGAATTTTAATTTCGATATTTTTTCGAGCATAGGGGCAAAATAGTCATTTTGCCACCCAAGGGTAAAATTATAATTTTACACCACCGAACACTTGTCATGCCCATGGATTTCAGCCATTAACATTTTATATCATGGATAATTCAAGGATTTTATGTGGTGGTGGAAGAAAGCTTACTTATTAAGTTTCTAAACATGGACCAATGGTAAGGTGACAAGTGTCAAGCTTTCATTTTTTTATTATTTTCCTTATAAATTAGCATAAAGCTAGCCCATTTCTCTTCATTATATTCGGCCTCACGAAGGAAAAGCAAGAAAAAGAAAGAACAAAACCCTAGATAGGTAAATTCAAGAGAAAAGTGTGAAATTTCAAGGAATCAAGTGACAAAAGGTAAGATTCTTCAATTCTAGCTTGTGATCTATCTTTTCTATGCTTTATTTTGCATTTTCTATGGTTGAATCACAAGATTTCATGAAGAATAGTGTGCTGATCAAACCCTAGGAGAGAGAATTTGATGATGGTTTTAGGTAGATTTTAAGGTATTTTAGTGTTTTTAGTTAAATTATCACGTTTGGAATGAAAACAAGTAAGAAAAATTTTATGTTCTCCCATTACCCTTCATGGCTGAATTTCCCATGTGGAATATGGATGGTGGAATTGATTTTATTTTAAGTGATTTGGTTAGGAATTGATGATTTATGGTGTAAAAATTAAGCATGAAAAACCATAGTATTTGTGCACTCACCAAGGCTGAATTTTTCAAGAGAAAATGTGAGGATGATTTAGCCATATTTCAAGTTATATAAATTGTGTTTAATGATTTGGAATATTGGGAGAGAAATGGAATTTGTTTGGAGTCGAATTGGACGTATTGGCCAATTAATCGGGTGATAGATCAAATTAAGCCAATACCATTTTATTTAAGCAAACAATTGAATTTATATTGAACACCGTATTTAGATGAATACCCAAATATTTCACACCCTATTTCATGCATTAGTATAGAGCTTGAATTGGTTTTATAACAGTTTAGCACAAATGTAGCAAATTACTTATTCTGCATTATGTTTAGGTGGTGAGCATTCTAGCAAGGGTAAAGAGGTAGTACCCGAGGATTAAGAATCGGAGTATCCCGAATTCGATTTCCATTACAGTGAGTAACCTTATCATCATCTCGATTATCTAAAGTAAATTTTAATGTGTTTTTGTGATTTTAGGGAAAATGTGTTGAAATGGTAAATCTTTATGTTTTATAAGTAAAATGTGACTAAACGAAATGATTTTATAAATTGCCTTGAAATTGAATGTTGGCTTTGAAAATGGAGTACTTGGAGACTACTAGCTATGTTGTAAATTATGATTTGAATTGAATGGCTTATGATAATGTTGGCATGAATGGCTGATTTGGTATTTGTGTGAAAATACATGCACTGTTGGTTTTGCCTTGAGAGGCTAGATAGTGATATAATTGCCATGTCATGCTGTTAAACTTTTATGGAATTGGTGAGTTATAGAATGGTCACTGCAGTGGCGGGTTTTGTGGACCAGCCTATTAGAGGGGCACAAAATCCGAGCATATATTCTTACCTTAGTTGGAGAGGTGAGTAAGGTAACTCCTAGGGAAAAGCTTTAGAGTTCACTTCATGCTGAACCACCACATGAGGGTGAGACTCAGCCAACGCTAAGGAACGACTGTGTTTTCAAAATAAAAAAAAACATGTTTTATGCGTACATGATTTTTTTTCAACAGCCTTGACGGACTCGGTTGGGACGGTCCAGGCCAAGGTATCCTCGAGAACCGAGTATGAGAATGGTTTTGGTAGGAGCCATGTTTTTCAGGAAATCATAAGCCTCGTTGTTTATTTAGGTGAAATGAATCTATTTTATCTTATTGAAATGAGTTCGAAATGCTATGAATCATTTTATGCTAATATATTTTAACTGTCTCCATTTACTCAACTTTAGATATTTTAGATGATATTTGTTTACTCACTGGGATTATATAATCTCACCACCTTCCTTTCCACCCATTTCAGGCTCAGGATAGTTTGTAGATAGTCGATTTTGTAGAGGGCTACAATTGGAGTTGCATCCTCAAAAACAGTAAGTTCACAACTATAGTTCACTTCTGTCATTCGAGGGCCCGTATGTCATTGTAAATTAAATTACATACTCTGGTTATCTTTATTACTGTATGTATGAATATATTTTGCTTTTACACTAAAAAATTATTTACACAGAGTTCTAAAAATATTATTTTATAAGAAAATAGAATATTTTATTAAATATTTTTATTATATTCTAATAGTTACAATTTCACTTAAAATGAATGTTTTAGATAACAAAACATATCTTTGATTACGAAATATGTGTTTTTCACTTATATACTACATATTTAGCTGGGTTCAAAAATTTTAGAGAAAAATGACCAAAATGCCCCTGTGAGACATGAATTATTTTATGATTGTTTTGGTTTGGAAATGACTTATAATCCTTTAAAACATGATGTTTGGCAACTGTTGCTTACAGGGGAGGTGAGAAAACCGATGTTAAAGCTTTGCAAGGTTTCGATTGGCATTACGGGTAATAGATGTCTATCGGGAATTCGCGAAGGTTGTCATGGGCTCGATGGGAGTTTCGGGTCGTGACATCATTTGTGACTTCATTGTGCTTAAATGCATCACATATTTCAAAGAAGTTTGAAATAGGCATATTTGGATCACCATCAGGAAGACCTCCAAATTGAACTGATGTTTGAATCATAGTAATCATGGTCGACTTGAACTCGAAATTATGTGCTTAAATGGTTGACCTTTTTAAGCTTGACAGAATACCTCCTACCAATGGAACGACATAGTCTCTTAAATAGCAATTTTCTTCCATTACTTTCTTTTGGACTTCCCACTTTCCCACTTGTTCAATTATTGTGTTAAATGAAGTAGAACCTTGTAAATTTTCCTAAGTCTTTGAAACGTTCATTTCATTTTTGGGTCACAAGAGATAATTTCCAAGTTTCTTATTCTTCTCATACAATGCCCAAGACGTACCTTAAAGACACAAAAAGAAACAAACTTGAGCAAAGATGATTTTGTTTAATTTAATATCAACAAAGTAAATAGGAAATGCAAATCGTCAGTAATGCTGCCAAAAACTTGCCGACAGTTTGGTACACACAGGTATACGTATCGCTCAAGTAATATAGAGGTAAGTCAAGTATTGTTTCCCATAGAGATTTACTCCTAAGCTTTTTCTAAGTGTTAAATTTTTACAAAATTTGTCCTATCCAATCACTCGATTTTTAATACTTAATTTATCACTACCCGAAACTACCATTGACTCCGTGACAACTGTCACGATGTCCCGGTAGGCCCTCATCCCTCGAGAACAAATCGAGACCTCGCAAGGCTCTTGTACCAGTTTTTCAACTCCCTTGTGAGTCTCTATTTACTAATTTAATGTTCATAAACATTTCATCCGATTTCACACCAAAACAGTGAAAAAGACGAAATTCACTGCATAGGGGCGTTTCGGTCATTTTTGTCAAAAATTTTAAAATTTGGTAAAAATGCTATATAGGCGTCGAGAATACATAATTCGCAATCGAAAATGAAATCGGATATCTAAAACATTCAATTTAAGTCAAATTATATTTAATAGAATAAAATAAAAATATTCCATAAAATAATGTATATTCTTATAAAACAATTTTTATATAGATATCTAGAATTAATTTTCACAGCGTAAAAGCAAAGTATATTATTACATACTGTAATACTGTCAACTAAAGTATAAAATTTAATTTACAATGGTAAGTGGGCCCAAAACAAAGAGATGTGGACTAGGAGATGGACCTTTGGAAATTAAAGTGGCCACTCCAAACTTCTTTCTCAACAAAAACTCTCTATCTATTGATGCTTGTTAGCCTAAAATAGGGGAAATTAAGGGTGGTGAGTTTTACAACTCAGTGAGTAAATAAATACCATCCACGACATCTAAAGTCGAGTAGATGGAGACAATATAAAAATGCAATATCATAAAGTAATTCATAACACCAAATTTAGTACATCATACAAAACAATTTCATTTTATCAAAACACCAGGCTTATGATTTCTTTCGTAAAAACTAGGCTTAGGCCAAATCTCATACTCGTGGACACTTGATCAGAGCATCCCATCGAGTCCGCCAAGGCTGTAAAAATCATATGCAGATAAAATATTTATTTGAGTTTACAATACAGCTGTCCCTTGGCGTTGGCTAAGTTCAACTTCACGTGGTGGTTCGGCATAAAGTGAACTCGATCTTTACCTCAAGAGTTACCCTCCTTGCCTCTCGTACCGAGGTAAAAATAATCACTGGGTTTACCGTACCTCTTTAATAGGCTGGTCCACGGAAACTTGCCACTACAATGACTAATTAACGCACCAATGAACAAAATTTTTGCAACATAACATGGTAATTTTTATACTAGCCAGCCTGCACGGCAAACAACAATTCATGCAATTTCAACACAATAAACCAGCCAAGCATGCTTTCCAAGATCATAAGCCATAAGTTTCAAATTAAATACATAAGCACAAGTTCAGCACAGGTCTCCACATACTCAGTGTTATAAAATCAATTCTTTTCAATTTAAAAATCATTTATAAATTCAATTCATTAAAAGCACGAAAACAGATAAAACTACTCTAGATATTGAAAACGGTAATTTATCCACTCACAGTTTTAGGAGTCTGAAACACTCCTAGTCTCGATCGTCCGACACAATTTCTTTGCCTTTGTCGGAAGGTTCACCACCTATACGTTACGCGTGACGTGAATTTCAATAAATTATGTGAATTAATTATAATTGATTTCAGGCTCCATAATTCTAAATGAGTGCATGAAATGCACTACAAACTGTCCGAATAACCGTCTAAACACGGTATTCGACCTAGTTCGCCTACACGCGTTCGAATTGACTAAAGTCTCCAAATTAATCCCAAATTGATTTCTTTCAATTTCTATACTCTAATTACACCCAATTTACCTTAGTGACTATGAATGTGATACATTTTATCAGTCCGAATCACATAGTGCACCAATCTGTACTTTAGGCAAAAATTTTGATTTTTGCACCAAAATTTTCCATTAATTTTTCAACTTCATAATTCATCAAAATTCACCTAATTACCTCAAATTAGCATCAATTTCAGCAGCCATTCTCTCCCTAGAAGATTCGGCCTTAAGGGTTTCAAGGTGAAAGTTTTGGTTTCCATGCTAGGTTTTGTTATATTTCGATTCTACCTAACTAAAAACATTAAATCACCTTAAAATCTATCAAAATAATTGATGAAATCCATCGATGGAGGTTCGGCCAGCAAGGGTGTGTCATACCCACATGTGATTTTTGGATGGAAAATGGAAAAGAAAGCTTGGATAGTGAAATTCACAAGAAAAACCAAAGAAATTTTACCTTTACTTATGAATTTGCTTGAATTCCCACACTTTTCCTTGGACTTTCCACCTAGGGTTCTTGGTTTTTCTTTTCCCCTTTGTGTTCTTTCCAAAGCTGACCCTTATGAGAGAGAAATAATGGTGTGGGCTGATTTTTTAAGTCTATTTATAAGATAAATAAAATATTATTTAATTTTAACACATTTTAATTTTTTATTAATTCTTTATTCATTAATTGTCCATTTGACTTTCTTTCTCCACCACACATTTTTCTTCACTTATCCATAGCTTAAATGAAGTTTCTAGACTTAGCCAAAATCTTGGTGGAGTAATTTTAAAAAATTACACTTTTGCCCACATAAAAGTAAAAAATTACATTTTTACCCCAAAAAATTGAAAAATTACCAAAATGCATATTTTTCACTCCTCATACCCATATCGTTCTTCAATTAATCAGATTTGATCCAAATCCTTTCAAAATTCAAATTTTGTCCTCGGGTGGCAAAATGATCATTTTGCCCCTAAAACACTAAAATTTCGGATTGACTCCAAATCAACCATCGAACTCCTAATTACCATAATATGACACTCTTGGGTTTCAAAATTCTCAAATTCATCCTCAAATCTCTATTTAAACTAGTTCGAGGTTCAATTCTCTTAATCTTACCACTACGTACACTATCGACTTTTAACTAGTTTTTTGAGGCAATTCAATATGCAAGCACGCTATCAAATGCATGTAAATGGCATATCAAAGATAAAATAGGGTCGGGCTTTACATAATTCGTGTAAAATTTACTACTAAAACCATGGATCATGGTGTCTCTTAATATTTGATTTGAATTTAATCTTTTCTTTTAAACTTAGATTAATGAGGTGAATGGTTAACCTAGAATTCAATTTTATGTACAAGTTTCTGTTGAGATTCTTGTGCACATACTCTTCAAAATTAATTCCATATGTCTATTGAAATTGGTTAAGAAAAGCCCATTAAGTTTATGTTCTAATATGGCTACCTACGTTATCTAGGTATGTGTCTATCCAAAATATGAATCTATCGCCTAATCTCTAAGTGAATCGAACATAAGCTATTTTAATCAATGGTTTATTCTAAACTCCCTTTGTCAAGTTGCACATAAAGACCTTAATCATTGCAGCTAGTGATCAAGTAGTCAAAAGCATTAAACATGGATTTGAATATACGATACAATACTCATTAATACGAAACCAAGGAAAAATCATATTTTCAAACTACATATTGAAATAAACCATAATCCTAGAAAAATATATAGTTCATCACCATTTCTTTAACAAAGATCACAATTTCAAGGAAACAAATCATTTCTACATAAAAATTTTAAGAGAGAAAGGAAAAACTAGAATGAAGAACAAGGCTGTAGTTGATTATTGATTTTCAATCGTCTTCATTTTCTTCTCATTTTCTTCTTTGTAAAACTTTTTTCTTTCTCTCTAAACTACTCTTTATTTCCCTTTGATACCTCTCTCTCTTAAATGTTGAAAATCACATATTTATAGCCCCCAAAAAGCCATAAAAATTAAAATCTCAAATAGTTGTGTTTTTGTAAAACACATCAGACTGTCGTAGCACTTTAGCTTCTGTTTTTTTTTTCACTTTCCAACCAGATATGAGACCTTGTCGAATTTGTTAAAAGCCGTATTGTACCTAGTGGTACAATTAACTTGAATCGAACCTTGAACTAGCTCAAATAGAAATTCTAAGAGGAATTTGAAAATTCTAAAACCCATAGAATGACCTAGTATAGTGAATCGGAGTTCAAGGTCCAGTTTGGAGTCAATCGAGAAAATTGACCGGTTATGGACAAAACGGTCATATTGCCATTTGATGAATAAATGGAGATTTTTAGCCAAGATTTGATCACATTGGACAAAAAAAATAATTATATGAAATATAATTAAGATTATTGGAGTACAGAATGAAGTTATTAACGAAAATTTGTGATTCTCGGTATTTTTGGAGCATAAGGGCAAAATGGTAATTTTACCACTGGAGGACTAAACGAGAATTTTTTTGAAAAGATTTTTACCCCATTTGATTAATATTGATCAATATTAGTGTTATTTGAGGTTGAAAAGTAGAAATAATGTGATTCCGGTACATTTCAGAGTATAGAGGCAAAATCGTAATTTTACCATCTTGGTGGCAAAACAATAATTTTCCACCACCAGAACATTTTTTTCCAGCCATGGTCATCTTTTGATCATATCTTGACTTAGAATAATCATGTGGTGGAAAAGAATTGGAAGAAAAAGTCAAAAAAGTTAAAAAAATGGGCAATGGCATTATGCCATGTGGCAAGTTAGTTTATTTTATTATTAAAGCCTAAAAATCAGCCATTTCAACCCATTTTCTCTCTCTAAATTCGGCACACACCAGATTCAAGTGAAAGGAAAGGAGAAGAAAGGGAAAAACAAGAAAACCTAGCCAAAAATTCAAGAAAAAAGTGTGATTTCAAGGAAAATCAAGTGACAAAGGTAACATTTCTTCACTTTTGTTTATGATCTACAACACCCATGCATTTCTTTCCATTTTCTATGGTTGAGAGGCATGATATTAAGAAGAATTCAATTCTGAAAAATGGGTATGGATGAGGATTTAATGTTGGATTGGCTTGATTCTAGACTATGTTAGTGTTTAGAGATAGGTTAGCATCTTAGTAAGCAAAACCGTAAGAAAAAAATTGATTCTCTTGGTTGATCTTTATTGGCGGAACCTAGGGTGTTGAGAATCAATGAGGAATTGTTTCATTTCAAATAAAATGATTTCATTTGAAATGAAATAAATTAGAAAATGACAAATTAAAGTGAAAAAGTTTAGTAGGAAAAATTACAATGCTAATGCACTGTAATGGCTGAATTTTTTGATGAAGAAATGGAAAAGTTTTAATGCTAAAATTGGCACTATTTAAATGGTATGTGGTGAATTAAGGTATTAGAAAAAGAATGGTGCAATATAGAATCAAATCGGACTTATTGGCCAATTTATCGGGTGAGTGGTCGAATTTAATCGATACCGCGTTAAAGTGATAATCGGACGCATTTTTCATTTGCCTATCATGCGTTAGCAATTTAAATTTGGTTTATATTAGCTTAGGGGCAATATAGTAAATTTCTTAATTTTATTCTGTGTCAAGGTGGTGAGACGTCCGAAAAAGGCAAAGGAATCGTGGTTGAGGACTATTAATCTGAGTGCACCTAGAATCTGGATTTTCGACACTGTACGTGAATTTGAATTTCAAATTATTTTGGGAAATGTACGTGTATCGAAATGGATAATTTGAATGATTTTATTTGAATTTTTAAAAATGCGTACCGGAAAACAACCCTTTGATAAAAATGTTTTGATGTGTGAATTGTGATATGCATAAAAGCATGAATTCATGTGCTCTATAATATGCTGCTATATATATGTAGTGATGTGTGATATGTATTGACCAATAATATTGTGTGATAATTATAATCGTACATGTGCACAATGTGGGGAGCACATGTCGGTGATGATGAGTGCAGAGATATGGAGAGTGATATTGTTTGTGCACGATGTGGGGGGAATGCACACGATAACTCTAGCTATGTGTGCGATGTAGGGGTTGCACATGAGCTAGTCAGATAGAGTGATATTGTTTGTGCATGATGTGGGGGGATGCACATGATAACTCCAACTATGTGCGCGATGTGGGGGTTGCACATGAGCTGGTGAGATAGTGGGATATTGTATTCATCTGTGTGCATATGTATGAAATTGAATACTCCTATGTTGTAAATTAATTTGAGTTGAGGGAAGGGGTTTGATAATAAATTGGATCCAAAATGTTTTGTTCCAAATGTGTGCATCATGGTTTAAAATCCTTCTTGGATATTATTGCTTGTTTCCACCTAATGTTCACTCACTGAGTATTGTACCAACCGTTTTCAAAAATTCATGTTTTCAGATCAGAAGATTGTAGAATCCTAGATCATGGGATCACTGTAGTTCGTCTCTTCGTAGGTGTCCGGCATTCAATAGTTGCCTGTTTTTATTGTAAATGTCTCCGCTGGAAGTCGTGGGTCTTTTGTATTGTGAATACATTCAAATAATGTAAATATGTGTGTGCAATGTAAATTGCTAAATACATGACTGGTATAGTGCATGTATATTATTATCTAAAATGCCATTGGAATTTGGCTTTGTGTGCACTGAGTGCATTATGTGTGGATGCCTCACATGATCACACGTGGAGTAAAGTAAATGAAAATCGGCTTGCTTGGGCTTAGTGAGTTATGCTCATTGGGTCCTTGTGCCGGTCATGGCTCGGGAATTGGGTTGTGACAGACCTGGTATCAGAGCCCTAGGTTGTTAGGTTCTAAGGTGTTATGGTCTGGTCTAGAAGAGAGTCGAGTCTTTATGTGGGATCTTTAATTATGAACTGTGAGCCGCAACACATTTCATATTTGAGAAATCGCATAAATTCCCAATCTTCTAAACCACCTTATTTTCATAATTGTGTTTAATAATGGGTGTTTCTCTTGTCTAAGTAAGAATGCCACCTAAGACACGAGCCGCCTCGAGACGAGTGGGGGAGCAAGATGTCCCCACTGAGATGATCGATAGGCCACGGGCACCCACTCGTAGGGGGTGAGGTAAACGTGGTAGGGTCACTAGGCTGAGGAAAGCAGATACGCCCGAGAGTAGAAGAGAGGATGGACAGCCTATAGGTGAGACTGCTAGGCCACCGACTAGGGGCATTACTATTGAGGACTTTGTGGCGGGTCTGTAGGGAGTCAATCGTGTTGTAGAAATGATGACAACTCGTATGGAAGATATACAGAAAATAGTAGAGGGGAGACATGTGGACCAAGAGTCCTCTAGTTCCTAAGGCTAGACGGATCGCCAATGTCCCGAGAATGGCAAAGGTCAAGTCGAAGTTTCACTCACTGACTTCCTGAAACTAAAGCCTCTATAATTGACGGGGTCGAATGCGTCGGAGAAACCCCAAGTTTTCTTAGACAAGATGGAGAAGATTTGTAACTCTATGGGATGCTCTAGTTCTAGATCAGTGGAGCTAGTAGCTTTTTAGTTGGAGGATGTAGCACAAGAATGGTATGACTCCTTACGAAGTGGTAGGCCTACAGATGCTGTACCACTGACCTGGAATGAATTCAGTACAGCTTTCCTGGATCGGTTTTTATCGCACAGTGTGCGAAGTGCCAGAGCTAGAGAGTTTGAGGCATTGGTGCAGACTTCGGGCATGACGATGTCGGAGTATGATATAAAATTTACACAGTTGTCTCGATGTGCACCATATTTGGTTTCCACGGAGGAGATGAAGGTTTAAAAGTTTGTGGATAGACTGGTGGAACCACTGTTTAAGGCTGTGGCCTCCCGAGATTTCCATACGTACTCTGCGGTAGTAGACTGTGCTTAACGAATTGAGATGAAGACCGGTGAGAGCAGGGTCGCAAGAGATAAAGCAAAAAGGGCCAAAACAGAGGGTTATCAAGGTCGTAGAGATTTTGGTGGTAGAATTTCATTCTCTAACCGTCAAGGACCACAAAAGGGATCAAGGTTTCCCCAACGGGGAAGTGATGTGACGAGTGTCAGCGCTAGGTCAGGACAAACCACTTTTAGTGGAAGGAGGCAGCCGTAGAATTCCAAACAAAGTAGTCAAGCTATCCTTTCCTGCAATAATTGTGGGAGACCACACAGAGGACAATGCTATCGTCCTGCAAGGACTTGTTTTAATTGTGGTCAGCCTAGACATATTTGGAGGAACTGCTCGACAGCCCAACAACCACAAGGTTCAGTTCACGGTTCTACTCTGCCAACTTTGTTTGCTCATTCGGCAACTGTCTCAACTGGCCAAGAAGTTAACGAGACACCAGGTAGAGGTGCTGGTGCTTCTTCTCAGGGTAAACCAGCTGGGTCTGGACATCAAAGTTCTATAGGAAGAGGCCAGGCAAGGGTGTATGCTTTAACTCCCCAGGATGCCTAGACGTCCAATGCAGTAGTTTCAGGTACTCTTTCCATCTGTAACATGGATGCTAGAGTATTGTTTGATCCTAGATCTACTCATTCTTTTATTTCTCCATGCTTTGCATTTTGATTGGGTAAAGACTGTGTTAGGAGAGAAGAACAATTAGGGGTATCTACTCCTTTGAATGAGGCATTTGTGGTTGAGTGGGAATATCAATCCTGCATAGTCCAAATCAAGGATAAGAACACCCTAGTGAATTTAGTGGTGTTAGACACCTTGGATTTTGATGTGATATTGGGAATGGACTGGCTGTCACCTTCTCATGCCAGTGTAGACTATTACCATAAGATATTTAGATTTGATTTCCCGGATGAGCCATCATTTAGCATCTAGGGGGATAAAAGTAATGTTTCGACCAACCTGATATCAGCCATATTTGCCAGAAGGTTATTAAGGCAAGGCTGTCAAGGTTACTTGGCTGTCTTGAGGGATACCCAAGCAAAGGTTAGAGATATAAGTCAAGTGTCGGTAGTGAACGAGTTTGTGGATGTATTTCCCGAGGAACTACCAGGATTACCTCCAGAGCAGGAGATTGAATTTTGCATAGATTTGATTCCTGATACTAGACCCATATCCATACCCCCATATCGGATGGCACCGGCAGAGCTCAAAGAGCTCAAAGATCAGTTAGAGGATCTGCTAGACAAAGGTTTCATTCACCCCAGTGTCTCACCATGGTGAGCACCAGTGCTATTCGTAAAGAAGAAAGATAGGTCACTTAGTTTATGCATTGACTACCGACAACTTAATAAGGTAACAGTGAAGAATAAGTACCCACTCCCAAGAATAGATGACTTGTTTGATTAGTTACAAGGGGCACAATGTTTCTCGAAGATAGATCTACGATTTGGGTATCATCAATTAAGGATCCGAAATGAGGATGTGCCAAAGACCGCATTTCAGACCAGGTATGGTCATTATGAGTTCTCGGTGATGTCGTTTGGGCTTACGAATGCCCCTACGGCCTTTATGGATTTGATGAACCGAGTGTTCAAGCCCTACCTGGACAAGTTTGTAGTGGTGTTCATTGATGATATCCTGGTTTACTCGAGGAGTCGAGAGAAACATGAGCAGCATCTTAAGATAGTGCTCCAAATTTTAAGAGAACATCGATTGTATGCCAAGTTCTCCAAATGTGAGTTCTGGCTTGAAAGTGTTGCATTCTTGGGACATGTGGTATCTAAGGATGGGCTATAAGTGGATCCAAAGAAAGTCGAAACAGTGGAGAAATGGCCAAGGCCAACATCAGTTACGGAGATTAGAAGCTTTTTAGGGTTGGCAGGCTATTATCATCGCTTTGTTAAGGATTTCTCCAGAATAGCTGCCCCTCTAACCAAGTTGACACGTAAGGATACAAAATTTGTGTGGTCACATACTTGTGAAGATAGCTTTGAGAAGCTTAAGACATGTCTCACCACAGCTCTAGTGTTGAGCCTACCACAGGGCACAGGGGGTTATATAGTATATTGTGATGCCTTATTGGTTGGTTTAGGATCCGTGTTAATGCAACATGGGAAGGTGATTGCATATGCATCAAGACAACTTAAAAAGCATGAACAGAATTACCCCACACACGATTTGCAGATGGCAGCAATCGTGTTTGCCTTAAAGATTTGGAGACATTATTTTTATGATGAGACTTGTGAGATTTATACGGACCACAAAAGCTTAAAGTATATATTTCAGCAAAGGGATCTTAACTTGCGACAACGCAGATGGATAGAGTTGCTGAAGGATTAGGATTGTACTATTCTTTACCATCCCGATAAAGCTAATGTGGTGGCGAATGCTCTAAGTCAAAAGTCGATGGGTAGCCTAACACATATCTCCACAGACAAGAGATTATTGGTTAGAGAGATGCAAGCTTAAGAGACATGGATGTGCATTTGGAGATTTTTGAGGCAAATGCATTGCTAGCTCATTTTAGAGTGAGGCCTGTCCTAATGGACCGAATTAAAGAGGCACAAGGTAAAGATGAGTTCGTAGTGAAGGTCTTAGAGGATCCTCAGGGGAAGAAAGAGAATATGTTTACCAGAGGCATGGATAGAGTGTTGAGGTATGGAACCAGACTCTATGTGCTTGATAGTGATGGGTTGAGGAGAGTGATATTGGAAGAGGCTCACATGGCAACCTACGTGATACATCCAAGAGCTACAAAGATGTATCAAGATCTAAAGGAAGTGTACTGGTGGGAAGGACTTAAGAGAGATGTGGCTGAGTTTGTCTCCAAGTGCTTAGTGTGTCAATAGGTTAAAGCAGAACACCAAAAGGCCGCAGGATTACTATAGCCATTACCAGTACTCGAATGAAAGTGGGAGTAGATTGCAATGGATTTTTTAACTGGTTTGCCTCGAACCAGTGGGGGTTATGACTCGATTTGGGTCATAATAGACCAGTTGACGAAGTCAACTCATTTTCTTCCGATTAAGACCACTTATGGAGGTGCTTAGTATGCCCAGCTCTATGTGGATGAGATAATACGGTTGCATGGCATTCCTGTTTCTATAGTGTCGGACAGAGGGACACAGTTTACTAGTAGATTCTGGGAAAAGTTACAGGAAGCATTGGGCACTAAGTTGAATTTTAGTACAGCTTTCCACCCCCAAACTAATGGGTAGTCTGAACGAACCATCTAGACTTTGGAAGACATGTTGAAGGCATGTGTAATAGACCTTGGAGTCAAATGGGGCAGGTATTTACCCTTAGTGGAATTTGCTTACAATAACAGTTTCCAATCTAGCATCCAAAGGCACTATTTGAAGCACTATATGGAAAAAGGTGCAGGTCACCCATTGGATGGTTATAGGTGCGTGAAAGGAAACTTTTGAGGCCTGAGTTGGTGCAGGACGCCACTGATAAAATCAGTATGATTCGCCAGAGGATGCTTACAGCCCAAAGTAGGCAAAAGTCTTATGCTGATGACTGACATAGGGATTTGGAGTTTCAAGTGGGAGACCATGTATTTCTAAAAGTCTCGTCAACCAAAGGGGTAATGAGGTTTGGCAAGAAGGATAAATTAAGTCCTCGGTATGTAAGACCCTTCGATATCTTAGAGAGGGTCGGAGCAGTGGCATATCAGTTGGCATTACCGCCAGACCTTTCGAGTATTCACCCCGTGTTCCATGTGTCTATATTGAGGAAGTATAATCCAGATCCTTCACATGAAATATGGTATGAAACCGTTCAGCTGCAAGTTGATTTGACTTATGAGGAACAACCAGTAGTTATCCTTGACAGACAAGTCAAAAGGCTTCGATCAAAGGATGTAGCCTCAGTGAATGTGTTGGGGCAAAATCACACTAGTGAAGAGGTAACATGGGAAGCTGAAGAGGAAATACGGACAAAATATCCACACCTCTTCGATATGTAAAGGTAAGCCACTCTACTATGAATTTAAATTCGAGGACCGAATTTCTATTAGTGGGGGATAGTGTGAGACCCTGTCGAATTTGTTAAAAGTCGGTATTGTACCTAGTGGTACAATTAAGTTAAATCAAACCTTGAACTAGCTCAAATAGAGATTCTAAGAGGAATTTGAAAATTATGAAACCCACATAATGACCTAGAATAGTGATTCGGAGTTCAAGGTCCAGTTTGGAGTCAATCAGGAAAATTGACCAGCTAGGGACAATTTTGCCATTTGATGAATAAATAGAGATTTTTAGCCAAGATTTGATCACATTGGGCAAAAAAAAATAATTATATGAAATATAATTAAGATTATTGGAGTACAAAATGAAGCTATCAGTGAAAAATTGTGATTCTCGGTATTTTTGGAGCACAAGGGCAAAATCATAATTTTACCACTGGAGGACTAAACGGGAATTTTTTGGAAAAGATTTTTCCCCCATTTGATTAATATTGATCAATATTAGTTTTATTTGAGGTTGAAAAGTAGAAATAATGTGATTCCGGTACATTTCAGAGCATAGGGGTAAAATCGTAATTTTGCCATCTCGGGGGCAAAACGGTAATTTTACACCACCAAAACATTTTTTCCAGCCATGGTCATCTTTTGATCATATCTTGACTTAGAATAATCATGTGGTGGAAAAGAATTGGAAGAAAAAGTCAAAAAAGTTTAAAAAAAGGCCAATGGCATTATGCCATGTGGCAAGTTAGTTTATTTTATTATTAAAGCCTAAAAATCAGCCATTTCAACCCATTTTCTCTCTCTAAATTCCGCACACACCAGATTCAAGGGAAAGGAAAGGAGAAGAAAGGGAAAAACAAGAAAACCTAGCCAAAAATTCAAGAAAAAAATGTGATTTCAAGGAAAATCAAGTGACAAAGGTAACATTTCTTCACTTTTGCTTATGATCTACAATACCCATGCCTCTCTTTCCATTTTCTATGGTTGAGAGGCATGATATCATGAAGAATTCAATTCTGAAAAATGGGTATGGATGAGGATTTAATGTTGGATTGGCTTGATTCTAGACTATGTTACTGTTTAGACATAGGTTAGCATGTTAGTAAGCAAAATCGTAAGAAAAAAAATTGATTCTCTTGGTTGATCCTCATTGGCCGAACCTAGGGTGTTGAGAATCAATGAGGAATTGTATCATTTTAAATAAAATGATTTCATTTGAAATGAAATAATTTAGAAAATGATAAATTAAAGTGAAAAAGTTTAGTAGGAAAAATTACAGTGCTAATGCACTATAATGGCTGAATTTTTCCATGAAGAAATGGAAAAGTTTTAATACTGAAATTGGCACTATTTAAATGGTATGTGGTGAATTAAGGTATTAGAAAAAGAATGGTGCAATTTAGAATCAAATCGGACGTATTGGCCAAATTATTGGGTGAACAGTCGACTTTAATCCATACCGCGTTTAAGCGATAATCGGACACATTTTTCATTTGCCTATCATGCATTAGCAATTTAAATTTGGTTTATATTAGCTTAGGGGCAATATAGTAAATTCTCTAATTTTATTCTGTGTCAAGGTGGTGAGACGTCCGAAAAAGGCAAAGGAATCGTGCTTGAGGACTATTAATCCGAGCGCACTCGGAATCCAGATTTTCGACAATGTGAGTGAATTTGGATTTCAAATTATTTTGTGAAATGTACGTTTATCGAAATGGATAATCTGAATGATTTTATCCGAATTTCTAAAAATGCGTACCTAGAAACAAGCCTTTGATAAAAATGTTTTGATGTGTGAATTGTGATATGCATAAAGGCATGAATTCATGTGCTCTATAATATGTTGCTATATATATATGTGTTGATGTGTGATATGTATTGACCAATAACATTGTGTGATAATTATAACTGTACATGTGCACGATGTGGGGAGCACATGTCGGTGATGATGGGTGCAGAGATATGGTGAGTGATATTGTTTGTGCACGATGTGGGGGGATGCACACGATAACTCCAGCTATGTGCGCGATGTGGGGGTTGCACATGAGCTGGTGAGATAGAGTGATATTGTTTGTGCATTATGTGGGGGGATGCACATGATAACTCTAGCTATGTGCACGATGTGGGGGTTGCACATGAGCTGGTGAGATAGTGGGATATTGTGTTCATCTGTGTGTATATGTATGAAATTGAATACTCCTTCGTTGTAAATTAATTTGAGTTGAGGGAAGGGTTTTGATAATAAATTGGATCAAAAATGTTTTGTTCTAAATGTGTGCATCATGGTTTAAAATCCTTCTTGGATATTATTGCTTGTTTCCATCTAATGTTCACTCACTGAGTATTGTACTCACCGTTTTCAAAAATTCATGTTTTTAGATCAGGATATTGTAGAATCCTAGATCGCACGATCACTGTAGTTCGTCTCTTGGTATGTGTCTGGCATTCAATAGTTGCCCGTTTTTATTGTAAATGTCTCCGCTGGAAGTCGTGGGTCTTTTGTATTATGAATGCACTCAAACAATGTAAATATGTGTGTGCAATGTAAATTGCTAAATACATGACTGGTATAGTGCATGTATATTATTATCTATAATGCCATTGGAATTTGGCTTTGTGTGCACTGGGTGCATTGCATGTGGATGCCTCACACGATCATGCGTGGAGTAAAGTAAATGAAAATAGGCTTGCTTGGGCTTAGTGAGCTATGCTCATTGGGTCCTTGCACTGGTCATGGCCCGAGAATTGGTTTATATGCACCCTCTCATTGAGTATTAGATGACTCACCTATTTGATTGTACCATGTGTATATAAATAGGCCATAGAACTTGCATGGCGAGCTTCATCTCTAGATAGAAAATTTGGCATCCGGTTGGTTTCCTATTTGATTGGTCCACTTCACTGAGTTCAAGATATGTTAGCTTCTGCTTTCGATTTTGTTTCACCATCTATGTATACTTAGGACATGTGTAGGCATTGTGTTGCCATTTAAACTTGTTTAAGGGTTGTAAAATATGAACCTACTTTGTTAGCCAGCGTATGGCTTATGAACGTTGTGTTTGAATTATGTGCCAAGGGGAAACCTATATGTATTTGAACTTGAATTAGTTTTAAATAAGTTTAATGTGAAACCCTTGGCTATTTGTTATATGATCAGATGTGATTCAAATTTTTGAGGTTATGCAAACTTTCAAGTTTTAGCAAGGTAACTTTATTTTGAACCTTGAATGTGGGAATTTTGATCATGGTGTTACCTCATCTTGGTACAGGATGCCACTTATGATAAGGGCTGTCTCAAGGACCATGGGAGAGCGAAGTGTCTTATGAGACCATAAATGTCCTTTTCTCGATGTTGTGGAAGAAATAAAGCTATTAGCATGCTCGAAATGTGGATCCCAATGAGATGTATCCCAGTGATAGTTTCGAAGGAGTTAGGGATGACCATCCATTAGGAAGAGGCGTCACCCTAGAGGATTTGGTAGCATGATTGCAAAAATTGGCTCATGAATTTGCTAATTTCACAATAGAAGTGAGGCATATTCCAAAGAATAGGTTTTTCTAATTCATAAGACTTGGAACACTTACCTTAATGTGGGTATAATAGAGAGGCCATTAAGGTTACCTTGGTAGATTTTATGAAACTTAAGCCACCATTGTTTACTAGATCAGATGCAGAGGAAAATCTACAAAGATTTTTGAATGCTATGGAATGCATATGTTCTGCCTTGGGATTCTCCACTTATTTGTTAGTGCAATTTGTGGAATTTAAATTAAAAGATGTGGCTCGAATATGGTTTGCATCCTTTAGACAAGTAGACCATCTGATTCTATTTTGATGACATAGGAGGAATTTATCCAAGCCTTTTTAGATCGCTCCTTACTTGAGAGCATTAGAAACGTAAATGTCTAGGAGTTCGAGACTTTGGTTTAGACCTTAGAGATGTCAGTGATGGAGTACGATGTCTGATTCACCAAATTGTCCCGTTGTGCTCATGACTAGGTCTTGATGAAGGAGAAAAAATCAAGAGGTTTGTTAAAGGATTGATTGAGCCACTATTTAGAGTCCTTGCCACCCAAAGATTTGCTTCATGCTCTATAGTGGTGGATTCCACTAGATTGATTGAGACCAAGAGAATGAAAACTAGAATAGAGAGAAATAAAGGTCAAAGAGCTCGAACACGAAGCCAACAGGGTCAAAAAGATTTTAGTGCAACTAGAAGTCCTATATCCATAAGTCGTTGGAGTCATGAAGGAACCGTTATAATGCATAGGCCATCACAGAATAATGATTCGTTTAGCCCACCTTTTAGACAAGACCAATCTAACGAAGCATCTAATTTAGGCCCTAAACAGAAGGATGTCTTATGTAATTATTATGGAAATCACATGGTGGACCATGTCATAGAGCAGTTGGGTTATGCTTTAGGTGTGGTCAATCTTGACATTTGATGAGAGATTGCTCGAAGCAAATGTAATCGTCCGAAGTTGACTTTAGATATATGCAAGTAGTTGCTACTACCCCACTTAGAATGGCACCATCTATAAGGAATGTCAAAAATGATAAAGGTAAAAGTGTAGCCTTGTCATCTTGAGGTAGATCAACAAAATTAGGTAATGAAAATGGAGGTCAAGTAAGGGTGGTTGCTTTAACACCACAAGATGCTCAAACTTCAAATGTAGTAGTCACATGTACAATTTTTTTTAGTGGTATTTAAGCATTAGATTTGTTTGATCTCGGATCGACACATTACTTTGTGTCACCACACTTTGTATTGAAATTGGATAGGTTTTGTCGTAATATGGAAGAGCCATTGATTGTGATTATTCCTTTAGACGACGCGTTTATGGTGAAATATGTGTATAAGTCCTACGTGGTCTACATTAAAGACAATGACACTTTAGTAGACTTGGTGTTGTTGTTGACTTTAGATTTTGATGTAATCTTGGGAATGAACTAGTTAGCTTCTTGTTTTGATAAAGTGGATTGCCACTATAAGTTTGTGAAGTTTAAGTTTTTGGAAGAACCTTCGTTTATGATTTATAGGCATGACAGTCCAATGTTTGTGGAAGTTATGTCCATCATGGCCACCAAACAAATGTCAAGAAAAAAAGGCCAAAGGTGTCACAGCCCAATTTTCGGGCCATGATCGACGCATAGGCCCAATGAGTGTAGCTCACTAAACCCAAGCAAGCCTATCCCATTTCATTACTTAACGTCTTATCAACTAATGCATTCTTACACATTTCAATTGGTGTGAACGTAGCCAATTCATAATGGCATTATCAATTAAAAATATGCATATACTGTTTAAGACATGTAACTTAGTAATTTACGTTACATGCACACATTCACAAACAAAAGGACCCGTGACTTCCAGTGGAGAAATTATGGTAACAGGGAAGCTATCGAATGCCAAACAACTACCCAGGAGACGAACTATGGGGACTCCTCGGTCTAGGATCCAACAGTCTCTTGATCTGAAAACATGAATTTTTAAAACTATGAGTATGAAACTTAGTGAGCGAACATTAAAAGGGAACAAGTAATAATAACAAGGAAAGTTGAGAACCATGATGCACTTATTTGGAAACAAGTCAATTTAGATCAAGCTAATATTAAAACCCCGTTTTCCTCAATTCAAATCAATTTGCAATGAGATAGAGAGTTCTTGAGTTCACATATATATATATATATATAATCACGTGCAATAACATCCACCACACTATTTTTCTCCACTCTGGTGCACCCCCTACTCGCACATCATTACCGATATTACACTACCCACTCTGCACATGCACGGTCATAATTATCACAACATTGTCATTCAACCAACATGTGCACTGCCCATTCCGCACACGCATGGTTACATCAATTTCACCAAAAATTTCTTAACAATACATATCAGTATCATATAGAGGTTCATAGATTCATCACAATCATGTTCCACATTACAAAAATATTTCACTAAGGGCTTGTTCCCATGGTACCCGTTCTTTTAAAAAAAAGTTGGATAAAATCATTCAAACATTTTGTTCAAATATATTCACATTCCCAAAACAATTTTGAAATGCAAGTTCACTCACAGTATTAAGAGCTCAAAATACCCCTATTCTCGGCCCCGTCGTACAATGTATTTACCCTTGTTAGAGGGCTCAGATCTTATACACAATACACGACACATGATTCAATAATTTGTGTCATGCCATTATAAATCTATTTCAGGTTCTATATGAATGCATGAGGTTGTTTGGATAGTCACTTGGAATCGGTGTTATACGTAAATTCAATTGTGATCGAAATAAATCGATTTTCGACCTAATTCAAATTTTCCACCTTCGATTTAGCCAACACATTCAAATTGGCTCCAATTACATTTATCACACTTCCAATATCTCAAACACACCAAAATGCCTCAATGAGCTTGACTTTCTCATTGTGATTCAATTTATTTACTAAAAGCACTATACTTAAAAAAAATCACCATTTTCGGTTTTCATCATCATCATTCATTAATTTCTAACTAAATAACATAAGATATCACAAAAATCACCATCACTAAATTCCTTATGAAATTCGGTCATGATGGGTGCATAAACAATATAGTTTCTCATATTTAATTTTTACACCATAATTCATTATATCCTAACCAAATCACTTGAATGAAATCAAATCCACCATCAACACACCACAAGGAAGATTCGACCAATGATGAACTCACAAGGAATATGTGATTTCCAAGCTTGATTCTTACACTTAACACCATAAACAACTAAAAACATCCATATAACTTAAAAATCTATCTAAATTATCATCAAATCTTCTCTTTACATGTTTGGTCAGCCATGAATCCTTCATAATATCTTGTGATTCAACCATGGAAAATGCAAAAGAATGCATGGGTAAGATAAATCATAAGCTAAAATTGAAAAATCTTACCTTTTGTCACTTGATTCCTTGAAATTTCACACTTTTCTCTTGAATTTTACTATCTAGGGTTTTGTTCTTTCTTTTTCTTGGTTTTCCTTGGTGAGGCCGACCATAATGAAGAGAAATGGGCTGGTTTTATGCTAATTTATAAGGAAAATAATAAAGAAATGAAAGCTTGACACTTGTCACCTTACCATTGGCTCATTTTTTTAAAACTTAATAATTAAGCTTTCATTCTCTACCATATAAAATCCTTCAATTATCCTTGATGAAATATGCTAATGGCTGAAATTTATGGGCTTAACAAGTGTTGGGGGTGCAAAATTACAATTTTACCCCTTATGCTAGAAAAAATATCGAAATTAAGATTTTTCATTTCTAAATCTCTAATTATACTCCAAATGATCAATCTTAATCAAAAATTTCATCCAACATTCCAATCTTAACCTCAGGTGGCAAAATGACCATTTTGCCCCTACGGAGTAAAAATTCCAATTTGACTCCAAATCGATCCTCGAACTCTGAATCACCATATTGAGTCATTCTGAGGTTTTAAATTCTCAATTTCCTCTTAAAATCTCTATCTGGACTAGTTCAAGGCTTAGTTCAACTTAATTGTACCACTTGGTACAATACCAACCTTTGACAATTTTTTTTCGAGGTGTTTTAAGTATGCAAGCATTCTATCAAGCACATAAATGACATTGCAAATATTTTATAGGGCTGGGTTTGACAGCTTCTATTTACGGATCTATAGAGGTCGAGGCCTCACAAAGGGTATCTAGCGGTGATAGGAGATGTATCGACGAACGAAGACAATTTGGATTCTGTATTGATAGTAGTTGAGTATTTAGATGTATTTCCAAATGAATTAACTAGATTGCCTCTCGATTGGGAAATTGAATTTTGCATTGATTTAGTTTTGGACACAAAGCAAATTTTTATACTTCTGTATCGAATGGCATCAGTTGAGTTAAGGGAGCTTAAAGAGCAGTTGGAGGATTTATTGAGCAAAGGATTCATTTACTCGATTGTTTCAACTTGGGGATCTTTAACACTATTTGTGAAAATGAAAAATTACAGTCTTGGATTGTGTAATGACTATTGACAACTCAATAAAGTGACAATTAAGAATAAATATCCATTTTTGGGAGTGGATTATTTGTTTGATCAATTACAGAATGCAGTGTGCTTTTCTCAGATTGATTTATGCTCTCGGTATCATCGATTGAGAATTCAAGAAAACGATATACCAAAGACGGCATTTCACACACGTTATGGGCATTATGAATTCCTAGTGATGTCATTTGGACTCATTAATGCCCTTATAGCCTTTGTGGATTTGATGAAAAAAGTTTTTTTGGCATATTTGGATAAATTTGTGGTTGTATTTATAAACAACATATTGGTGCATTCAAAGGGTCTGGAAAAACATGTACAGCACATAAGAATCCTGCTTTAGAAGC
The DNA here is from genome assembly GCA_036013995.1 of Theobroma grandiflorum. NCBI lineage: Eukaryota > Viridiplantae > Streptophyta > Magnoliopsida > Malvales > Malvaceae > Theobroma > Theobroma grandiflorum. Next base: position 16,532,284 of record CP142133.1, read on the forward strand.
TAGGGGAGCATAGATTGTATTGTAAGTTTTTGAAATGTGAATTCTAGCTAACTAAAGTTATCTTCTTGGGACATGTTATATAAGAGTGAAGAGTGCAGGTTGATCCTCGCAAGATACAAGCAGTAGAAAACTAGCCAAGGCCAATGTCGATAACATAAGTTTGAAGTTTTATGGGTTTCTTTGGATATTACAAACAATTCATACAAGATTTCTCTAAGATTACATCTTTTTTGACAAGATTAACTTAAAAATGAGTTAAATTTGATTGGTTTGATGCATGTAAAGCTAGTTTTCTAAGGCTTAAAGCTTGTCTCACTTCTACAGCTGTGTTAAGCCTACCATGTGGATCTATAGGCTAGACTATGTATTGCAATGCATCATAAATTGGGTTAGGCTATATATTGATGTAAAACAGGAAGGTTATTGCTTATGCATCTCACCAAACTTAAAAAACATGAGTAGACCTACCCTATGCACGATCTAGAAATGGCAATATTTATAGTCCATTTAGTTTATCCTTTCTTCATGTGGGCAAAGCCACCGCCTTGATAAGTGTTAAGGAATTCATTTTATAAAGTAACGAAGTCTTTGGGTCCCCTCACACTAATAGCCAAAAGTCAACTTTCTCCACATCTTGAAAGACTTTTCATTTCATCAACTCATCTTTCAGCCATTTATGATATCTTTCATAGTGGGAGACTAAAACGACATAGAAGGAAACAAAGAGGAAATACTTAAACCGGCTTTTCCCTCACAACATAAGAATGCCATCTACTTGCTAGCCAATTGTTAAAGCGACTCTAAGCTAAAAAGACAGTTTATGGTCTTACCTCTGCTATCAAGGAAATGGTTTTTGTCCTTGAAGGAAAGAACCGTAAGCCAAGCCAACTAAACTAATTATTGCTCATTTTTATTGAATTTGTTATAATGACTACGATTAAGCCCTTTTTTTTTTTCATCCTTCCAGCGAGAAAACCCTTTAGTTAAAGGTCAAGCCTTTTACGAATATGTTCACCCCATAAATGAGATAAGAGCATATGGCCCAACTTTGAATGAAAATGGGGTGGGACCCTCTAGCAAGGATAGTCCATTGATCCTCAACCTTTTTAATTTAGATGAAATTCTTAAGCTCAAGCTAGGAATGAGATTTTTTCACCAATCCGAGTGGGATGAAAGTAAAGAAAAAGGTAAGTTTGAAAAAGGTAAGTTTCTAGCTCCTAGCTTTTCCATTATTTTTCAAGATAGCACATTTCTAGCTTACTCTGCTCTACTAAGAGTATCAGTTACTAAAGAAAGACTGAATCTTATTCAAATGAAAAAGACCAGGAAACCTTTTAAGTGAATATTAAGTTTTTCTTCCTTTCTTTTCAATTTCGATATTGGAACTTGTGAATGTTCATTTATAAAAGAAAGGTATATCATGAAAAAAGAAAGCCATTTGCACTAGGTGCACTACACTTTCCTTTGCCCGGATTTCGCTTTTCGAAGTTAAGTAATGGTGACCTATCAAAGATTGAAACCTTGTAACATGTTGATGAAGACCTTTAAATTGAGGATTTGATCAATAAAGGGGATGACTTTGCCTCTCTAAAAGAAGAATAGCTCCATTCCCTAGCCAATTGATCTTGTTGATCATATAACTAGGAAAGAACATGTCACATTAGAGTTGAACAATCAGAGATGTCCTCTAATCACCATGATGAGGCTAGTTTCTCTTTTAGCAGACTTAGCTATGAATATGAATAAAGAAATGAATGTCAGACTCTTTCTTTCATTACTAATCCCAATAAGTTTCTAGATGTTGATACTTTCTATTTCATCAAGTGTAGAGCTTGCGGTGCTCTTTTGAGTGTGAGTTCAATTGGATGAATCCATCAAGTCAAGGTCAACATACGTAACAACAAAGATAATGCATTGCCTATTTATTTATCATTCTCGTTCGAGAGCCAAAACATGAACACACTTGCTAGCTGCTGCATTAGACCTTGATTCTGCCATTTCCATGTTCAGTAGGGCTAATCACTCTTATTCCACACAACTGTCCATACATTGAACTTTTAGCGACATTGAAAACATTCCTAACCTAACCTTTTCCTTTGTAGAGCTGTGTATAGTAAGTGATCCAAACTTACCCAAAATGAGCTTCCCACAAAAGTAAATGAAGTTAGTGAGTTGTATGATGAGCAACTATCTCTTGCGATTTGAATAAGACTCAATTGTTAGTTAGTACCCCATTGGTTTTGGGGTGGACTTTTTCATTTTATTTTATTATATACGCTAAGTGAAAATAATGTCTTTTTATACACATAAGACATAGAATCTATATGAACTAATGGGTCATAACAAGTAGTTACTACTAGCAATGAGTTCCTTTTTCATTACTTCATCCTTTCTATATCCCTCTCATTTTATCTTAATTACTCATCAAATGGCACTCAGTTCATATCTTTAAGTTAAATCGTTGATAAGGTTTAAAGAAAGGGTAGGCCATTAATAAAGACCACAATGATAGCAAATGGTGGGCCTCTAATTCTCTTTTCATTAATGAAACACACCAGTTATTTTGGATTTAAATAAAAAAACATAAAAAAATTAAAAAAATGAGGATTATTTAGGCATTTGCCTCTTTGTTCAAAAGAAAAAAAAGACATGGGTGACATTATGATTGAGGTGTTAATTAGAAAAGTTCTTACAATGTTCCTTCGATCAAAAAGTAACATTCTTCTTTTTTATTTTTTACTTAAAGAGAGGGAAGAGAGATTTCTAAGAAGGGCTTGGCACCTATGCATGAAACAACATAAGAACGAATTTGAATGAAAAGCGTCGGATGAAGGACTAATGGGAAATATATAATGATCACAAGAGCTTGACATATATATTTCAGTATAAAGAATTGAATTTGAGATAACGTGAGTAGTTGGAACTATTAAAAGATTATGATTGCACCATACTCTACCATCCCAAAAAAGTGAATGTTATGGCATATGCCTTGAGCTACAAATCAGTTGGGAATTTGGCACATGTGACTATGGAGAAAACATTTTGGGTGCAGAATTTATATGACCTAGGTAACATAGGAGTACATTTTGATGTTAATGATTCTAATACCTTGATGGCATATTTTAGAGTCCAACCAATAATATTAGATAGGATTAAAGACACCCAAAACTGGGATGAATTTTTAGTGAAAATATTTAGAGATATGAGCAAAGATAAAGCTCAAGATTTTATTTACAACACTGATGGTTTTCTTAGGTATTGATTATGAATTGACGTGTTGAATTTGGATAGTTCGAGAAATAAAATATTGGAAAAGGCTCACGTTGCAGCCTATGTTATACACCTAGGAGCCACTAAGATGTACCATGATTTGCAGTAAATTTATTGGTGGCTTTAGTTAAAGGGAGAGAAGGAGTTGAGTACATTACTAAGTGTTTGGTTTGTCAACAAGTGAAAGTCGAATAGTAAAGGCCTTCAGGGCTACTGTAACCATTATTAGTACTCAAGTGAAAGTGGGAACATGTAACCTTAAACTTTTTAACAAGTTGACCTTGAACTAGAGGTGGCTATGATGCCATTTGGGTGATAATTGATCGGCTAACTAAGTTAGCTTACTTTTTAGTGATCAAGACTAAGTATGGAGCAGTTTGATATGCCAAATTTATATTGATGAAATTGTAAGGCTACATGGTGTGCTAGTAATTATATTGTCTGATTGAATATCGTAGTTCACTAGTCAATTCTGGAGGAAATTGTAAGAGGCCTTAGGTACAGGATTGGATTTTAGTTATGACCTTCCATCCACAAATAGACAACTAATCCACGCGTATAGTTTAAATGCTCGACTTTGAAGTGTAATGAAATCATTATTTGCCTTTAACTGAGTTTGCTTATAATAACAGTTATCAAACCATTATTGGTATGGCACCGTATGAGGCTTTTATGGGCAAAGATGTAGATCGCCTATTGGATGGCTTGAAGCTAGAGAAAGAAACCTATTAGGATTGGAGATGGTCCAAGGAGCTGTGAGGTGTCCCTATAATTCGAGAAAGGATGTTGATAGCTCAAAGTTGACAAAAATCATACATTGATAATAGGTAAAAACCTTTAGAGTTTGAGGTTGGAGATTTGGTGTTCTTAAAAGTTTTGCCAACCAAAGGATTTAGGAGATTTGGAAAGAAAGGGAAACTAAGCCATAGATACAATGGACCTTTTAAGGTGCTAAAGAACATAGGCACAATTGCTTATCACTTGGCGTTACGGCCAAATTTGTCTGATGTTCATTTGGTTTTCCATGTATTCATGCTTAAGAAATATGTTTTTGATCATTTGTATGTGATTCAGTATGATTAAGGTCTATTTACAAGATAAACTTAATTATAAGGAGTAGCCCATAGCTATATCAGATTAGCACGTAAAATGGAAAAGTCATTCGATTGAGGAAGGAACATGGGAACTTGAAGAAGAAATGTAAGCAAAATATCCCCATCTTGTTTGAGGCTTAAGATATGACTTAGCTTGTAATGTTTGATTTAAAATTCAGGGAAGAATTTCCTATAAGGAGTAGAGAATGTAATACCCCAAACTTTGATATGAACCATATGTGATTTTAGCTAGACTTTTGGGAAATTAAATTATGTTTTTTTTATATGTGCTTAAATCCTTAAGAATTATGAAATCCTACCTTGATATATACTATTTAACAAAAGATCGTTAGGCGAACAATTAATTGACATCATTTGAGCATTTGAAACTACGTTTTTGAGCTTTAAAAATTCATGTTCTAATGTTCAAAGATGATTTAAAAAGTTTGAGACTGAAAGGAGTCCAATTGGACATGTTTTTAAGGTTCATTTTTGCTTATTGGAGCCTATTTATCGATAGATGTTCTTCATCTATCAATAGATACAATCTTTAAAGGTTTTACCAAATCTGCCCTAAAGACCATCTATAGATAGATGACCAGATCTGTCATAGCTAGCTAGATCTATTGATAGATAAAAACCAAAAAGTTTTTAAAAATAGCTCTAAAGCCCATCTATCGATAGATTGCCCCAATCTATCAATATGTAATGTCGTGCTCATAAAAATAAAAAGGGTAAAAATGTATTTTCACTTTCCAAATTGTAAATACCTATGAAACCTCGACTTTTAGGGATGTGTAGCAAGGGCAGACAAGATAACATGGGATAGGGGTAATTTCGTTATTTCCCTTGGTGAGCTCCTAGAAGTAGGTTTTCCAATATTATTAAGGTTTAAGTAAGTAAAATATACAAAAAGATATTATATAATAATAAAATAAATGAAATAAGAATAATTTCCATAGTAAGGGCAAAATGATCATTTTAGATCTCAAGATTAAATTTTTAAGTTTTCATGAACTTGAGTACTCCTAGTCTATTATGGACCTTCTCTTAGTGGTAGAAGAGTAATGTGAGGCCTCGTCCTCTGTAGACTTGTAGATAGGATGCTTGCTTACTTGAAACCTTCGAAAAAATTTCAAAAGGGTCGGTATTGTATTTAGTGATACAATCAGGTGGATTTAAACCTCGAACTACTTCCAATAGAGATTTTAAGATGAATTTGAGAATTCTAAAACTCACAGAATAATTTAAAAGGGTGATTCGGAGTTTGAGGTCCGATTTGGAGTCAATCAGGAATATTGACTATGTAGAGGTAAAATGGTCATTTTGCCACCCAATGTTGAAATTTGGATATTTGATGAAATTTTTTATCAAGATTGATCATTTGGAGCATAATATGAGGTTTAGTAGTGAAAAATTTTAATCCCCGGTATTTTTGGAGCATAGGGGCAAAATGATAATTTTGTCACCCCAGGGCTAAAACGATAATTTTTCACCCCCAACACTTGTCAAGACCAAGGGATTTTATTCATTAAGGATATGGATAAATATGAGAAATGTGTGGTGCAAAAGTAAAGTAAAAAAGAAAGATATTTTAACTTTGGATCAATGAAAACTTGCCACGTGTCAAGTCATTAATTATTTAATAATTTACTTGAAAAATCAACATAAAAAATCAGCCCATTTTCCCCATATTGGTCAGCCAAGCAAGAACAAGGAAAGGAAAGAAAGAATAAAACCCTAAGTGGAGAAAAATCAAAGTGAGTGTGAAAATCCAAGGAATTAAGCAAGGTAAAGTGAAAATTCTTTATTTTTACTTCGGATCTACAATACACATGCCTTATTTTCTCATTTCCATGGATGAATTGCATATTTTCATGATGAATTAGTGGCTGGCCGAATAGGTATGGGAAAGATTTAATGTTGGAATTGGCTTGATTTTGAGTTATGTTAGTGTTTAGAGTTAGTTAATCATGTTTGGAAGCAAAACAATGAGAAAAAGATTCATTTTCTCCATTCTTCAATGGTCGAATGTCCCATGTTGTGAGCGGATGATGGATTGATTTTGTTTCAAGAGAAATGGGTTAGAAAATGATGATTAATGGTGAGAAAATGGAATAGGAAAATTTTTAATGATAGTGCACCAATATGGCCGAATTTCCCATGAAGGAATGTGAAGGTAATTGTGCTGAATTTTTGGGTTATTTGAATAGTGTTTCGTGAATTGAGGTATTGAAAATGAAATGGTGCAATTTGGAGCTAAATGGGACATATTGGCCATTTAATCGGGTGATAGACCGAGTTAGGTCAACATTGTAATTAAATGGTTACCCGACCATTTCATGCATTCATATAGGATTAGGTCAATTTTATATTGAATTATCACAATTGTAGTGATTTATTGAGTGTGCAATATGTCTAGGTGGTGAATCCACTGACAAAGGCAAGAAAGTTGCATCGGAGGATTTATAGTCGAAGTATCCGAATTCGACTTTCGAAAAATCTGTAAGTGAACTTGCATTTCAACTTTTTTGAGAATTTAATTAAATTGAAAGGAAATGCTTGAATGATTATATCAAATTCTCATTAAAAAATGAATCCCGAGAACAAGCCTTTAGTGAAAATATTTCTGTGATATTGAATATGATTGTGATGATCCTATGTACATATATATAATGTTTATATGTTTTGTTAAGAAATTTATGTGAAATTGATGTAACCGTGCATGTGCGAAGTGGATAATGCACATGCTTGTAATGGTGTGCAAAGTGGGGACGAAGATACATAATGCCCACAATTCTTCAAAACTCAAAGTTGAGCAAAGTGGGGACGACGAAACGTAATGCCCACGATTCTTGGGAACTTTCATGCGTGAACTATGGTAAAGCGTGACTTTCCGCCTAAGGGCTTGCAGGGACGGCGATACGTAACGCCTGCGAGTGCTCTGATAGTTATCTCTTTTACCACCAAGGATGGTGAAGTCCTGGCAGTGTATGTGATTGCATGTGATTTTATATAAATATGCAAGCTATAATGTGATGATGGAAAAATGTGATTTGTGTGGTATGTGAATCCCTTATTCTATGATCGTTTGTGATAAACTGTCGATTTTGCTATCTTGCTAGAATGAGTGGGTAAATTCAAGTATGCATTATCCTTGAATGTATAATTATTTCGGGTTAAGTGGAAAGGGTTTAAATATTAGCTAGATCAAAATTTCCTTGTTTCTAATTAGTGCATCACGGTTATCAAAAATTTCCTGGCTAATATGGCTTATTCCTTTCTAATGTTCGCTCATTGAGTTTCGTACTCACGGTTTTATAAAAATATTCATGTTTTCAGATTTAGAGGAAATTGGAGCCTAAACCAATTCGTCTGGGCATATTCGGCTTCGGTAGGTACTACGGCATCTCAATAGCTGTGCCTTTATTCAAAGTTACTCCGCTGATGGTCAAAAGTTTGATGTTATGTGGACATGTATAAGTAATGAAATCCACTAGGAGTTATGTTATATTTCATTTGATTACTAGTGCCATGATGAGTTAGCAAACAAGTGACATTATTTTGGCATAATGCAAATGTGAGTATTTGATTGCCATAGTGTATCATTGTATATTTTAATCGATAATGCCACCATGGGTTGGCTACTTCCACACCAGTTGGAATGAATGTGGATGCATGATTTGATAAAATTGTTAAATAATTTAAATGGATAGGCTTGCTTGGGCTTGGTGAGTTATGCTTATTGGGTCCATGTGTTGGTCATGGCCTGAAGAAATTGGGTCGTGACAAGTAAAAAGTTTGAACCAAAGGGAAAGAGAAGACAAAGTCAACTAGGCAATGACATTTTTGTAAATAAGTGGAACTTTAGTCAACCATAAAAATAAATATCTCAATTCTCCAGCAATTTGTTCTCATTTCTAGTAGCTTCTTCTTCCTCCTTCCCTCTCTTATCATTTTTTTACGTTCTTCATCTTCCATGGAAACCTCCCTTAAAGCTTCCATAACTCTCTCAAGCTAACTTGAATTTTCTTGCTTTTGTACACTTTTTCATAAAACCCTTTGTGCTATTTCACTCTTTCACCTTAAAACCCTCAAAAGTCTTTCCTCAATACTTTTTCTCACTAGTTGGACATTTTAGAGAGAGACTGAGACTTTCCATGATAGCTTGAGAACTCTAGAGAAGGAATTCAATTACGAATTCACTAAGGTGAGTAATGAATTAAGATGGATGGATTTGAAGTTGTTGATGAAGGTCAATAACTAGTTGTGGGCTGAAATATTGTTAAGGGTTATTTATTCATTTTTAGTGTGACTAAGATAGTGCAAATAAATGGCCAGCCAAATAGCAAGTGGAAACTAGTTTGGAATAACTAATAAAGTTTGATTTAAGAGATAGGTCTTGGAATAATATTTATGTGAACTGAGTTGGTTGTGATGTTATTGTGTGTCATAGGTTCCAACAAGGCCCCACAGCTCCATTGGGACCATTAGTGGAAGTCGGAGCCAAAAAAAGAATCAACAAGACCGATGAGTGAACTTGCATTAAAATGTTTTGGGGTAAAAGCATATCTGTTTGATTAAATCACTTAAAAAATCTTATATGTCTTTTCTTTAAAATGTGCATGAGAACAAGCCTTTAATGAAATGTTTTCATGTTGAGAAATGTGACCGTGATGAATCCATTTACCCCTCTATTACATTGATATATACATATATATATGGGTTGTGCATTGATATGTGATAATGTTGTGTAATTGCTATAACTGTACATGTACGGTGTGGAAGTGCATGTGACGGTGTCGTGGTGTGCGATATGGGAGTGCATATATTGGCGATGACATGGTATGCGAAGGCGTGTGATGATATTATTTGTGCACGATATCAGGGTGCACACGATGGCATTAGTTGTGCACGATTTGAGGGTGCACACGATGACTCTGGCTATGTGCAGTGTGGGAGTGCACATGAGTTGGGTGAAATGATGGTGGTATATATGTTTATATATGATTATATATATGCTATACAGAGTTTTTGAAAATGATATGTGATTGGATTATATGTTGAAATTGCTGATTACCTTCAACTTGATTTTCATTACTACCAAAATGGAATTTTCATTGAAAAAAGGATCCTTTTTACTAAGTACCCTATTTCTCGTTGCAGCGAGAATGCATTCTCGTTGCAATGAGAAAGACTCGGGTGGTGGGGCTTGTATTGGCCCTGATTTTCGCTACAGTGATTGTGTATTCTCGCTGAAACGAGAAACTCTCAAGTGGTCTAAGATTTTGGTCTGAATTTCGCTGTAGTGAAAATTCATTTTCGGAGCGAGAAACCCTTTGTCATCTCTGTCACACTTTTCTTGCTTGGATGTTTGTGAAATTTTCATTCTTTTCAACTTCATGGTTTATCATGGATTTTTCAACACTAAGGGATTAAATAATCAAGGGTTGAATTAAGGGGCTTTACAAGAAATTAAACTAAATTGCATTGTTTTTAACTAAAGTGCATCATGTTTTCAAAATCTTTCCATATTGTTTGCTTGTTCCTTTCTTATGTTCACTCACTTGGTTTATACTCACTCTTTTAAACTTCATGTTTTCATATTCGTAGGCAGTTGGGACTTAGATTGAGTTGTCCATTTATACTCATCTTTCTGGTAGGTACTATGGCATCTCAGTAGTTGTATCTCCACCCAAAGTCATTCTGCTGGCGGTCAAGAGTCTTATGCTTGTGTACATATATAAGTAATGTAGACCACTAGAAAATATGTTATAAATCAAATATGTATATTTGATTATTGATGCCACTATAAGTTGCAAAATGGTAACATCACTTTGGCGTAACACAAATGTGAGTATTGGATTGCCATAAAATGTTATTGAAATATTTATAGTTGAGAATTACAATATGTGGTTTTAGAAATGATGGTTGAGAATGATGATCAGGATTGCATAAAAAGGCTTGCTTAGGCTTAGTGGGCTGTGCCCATTGGGCCTATATGTCGGTCATGGCCTGAGATTTAGGCTGTAACAATACCTCACTTTCACTTAGGGTAATCAACTACCAGTTGACTTTTAGAGGTAATCTCTCCCTTTTAAGGCTTTCTTCAACTTATTTTTCACTCAAATCACTATTTTTGAAAGATTTGAGCTTGGTTTTGAGTTTTGAAGACAAATATGATATTTTTCACTCTAAACACCTTTAAAATCTTAGGTTTTTAACTCTAAAAATATTATGTATTTTCTAGATTTATTAATAAAGACTTATTTCTAGCCTTCTAGTGTCGTACATTCCGCATTGCTTCTAGTCTAGTTTTAAATCGTCTTGTTTGATAATGAACTTTATTTGTGTAAATAATGTTGATAAACTTGTTTACGCTTTCGCATATTATGTTGAGTTCCTCATATGGGTGAATAAGACTATGATGGATGTCCATAGCAAAATAGGCACAAGGTGTATATCGAACCATGGTTGATTTATTTACATGTCAATATTTGTATGAAATGTGAAAGAAACCACACTTTACATTGAAAAGTTATATAATGTGCTGGCGATGATGAATTTTTGCATATTTTGATTATAGATGAACTTACGTTAGTGAATGCGATGGAAGACTAGCCCATGCATTAACGGATTTTGGTTTGTTAGGGCCTAATGGGCCATACCCACATAGGTCCATGGTCGGTCACAATCCTTTTCGAAATGGGATGTGACAAGAATAGGCTTATGTGTATATAGAGAATGACTTTGAATTTATAAATGTGTGTCGAGGACTTTGATGATATGTTGAAATGGCTAAGCTAATGAATGAGCTAATTTGAACTTTGATGAATATTATTATGCTCATAAGTGGATGACCATTAATATTGGCATAATTGAAAGCTCTTCATGGATGTGCGCATATGTTTGGCACTTGCATACTTAAGTATGATATTTATCCAAATCGTGGAAAATGATTGATGATTCTTTAAGTTTGAAGTTTAAATTGAGATTTGATCTTACATTTGAGTATAAGTATACGAATTATGAGTTATAATAGCACTTTGAAGTGTGACTTCAATAAAGCATGATTTGGGAGTTTCAAATTTGGATTTTTGAAAGTTTAGAATGCTTAAAATGCCCATTCTAGAGCAAATGTATAGATACATTATTAGCAGAAAGAACAATAAAAGGTGTTTTGTGAATTTTCTATTGATTCATTCAAGAATGGATCAATAGATTTGAAGAAGAGGGACATTTTTTGGAATTGTATCAATAGATCTCTCAATTTATCGATACATTTGAGGTAGAAAGCATTCTACTTCATTTCTATATATACATTGCCTCATGTATTAATAGATTTGAAGGAAATCCATGAAAATGTATTGATATATTTACAAATGTATCGATGCATGCTTGGGTATTTGTAAAAATTAAAAGGTGTTCGAATTGTTGACCCGTTTCAAAACAAAAGAAAATTCCTCCCCATTCTCTGTCCTCTAAAAGCCCTAACCCCGAATAGTTTTTGGAGCTCCTTTGGAGTATCTGAGTTTGAAAAACCATTATTATGTAAGATTACCCATTTTATCAATTGATTTTTAATTTAATCGATTTATAACTTTGGAATCTATTTGCTTTAGCTTTAGTGTAACTTTCCCTTGAGTTTGCTAGGAATTTGGAGTTGAGATTAAGCAACTTAGTATTAAAGGTAAGAATATCAGCCTTTGAACTTAAGATTTAACACCTAGGTTTTGTATTTATGAGCAGTGGAACTAAACATAGTTTGAAATGCTGGGAACTTTTGAAAGCTAAGAAATAAATATTATTTTGATTTGTTCAAGGGAAAATAGAGCTATTTGCATGTTGGTGAATTGGAGAGCCATTGGCGGCAAGAAGAGCTTGATTTAGCTATAGAGTAGCCTTCGTCTGTCACTATAAGTGGGGTTTAATATTTGGAGTAATGCATGTGATACATAATGCATTTCCATGGTACTTAATATGTGAAAAAATGCCTAGATGGGTATCCCTAGGCTAGTAAATTATATATATATATATATTATATGTTGATGTGTATGTGTGCTTGAGTGCAAGCCACATAGTGGCATATGTTTGAGTATAGATTAAGAGGTTTAGTGAATATGATGAATGTAAGAGAATATAATGAATGTCTAGGAAGACCAAGGGCACTTTGAAATGAATCGAACCAGTTAGGAACTTAAGCTCATTAAGTATGATCTTTGATGTGAAATGGTATATATGTGGTATTAAAGGCATAAAAGCCTTGATTGTGGATATGTAATATATACAATGATGAGAAATTTTGGGCTTTGATTTGATTTGAGGTTGAGTGGAGTCATATCCCTATGATCTATTCTCCACCGAATGCTTTAGCTTTGAGTGTGATCTGATTCTCCACCAACTGTTTCGACAATAAACGTGATTTGTTCTCCATTGAATGTTTCTACTCTGAGTGTGATTTGATTCTCTGCTAGCTACTTCAACACTGTGTGCGATTTGAACACTTCGTTGGTCACTTTGGTGTTCGCGTGTAATTTGATTCTCCATTGGTTGCTTCGACACAATGCATGACTTCACTCAGTCAATTGGCCACAGTACATGATTTGATTATGTTGAGGGAGGACCACTCAATGAGTGTGATTTGAATAATGAGTATTATGCTATCATAATTCGATCATATGATTTTTGAAAAAAATAGATGGATATGACTAGTACATGATGGCATAACTTCGAAGTAAGTAGAAATGGGTTTGAATTTAATATTAATCTTTGGCAACTATGGTATGCTTATAGACACTAACTTTGTAATGGGTCCTAAGGTAAGCCTAGTTTGATATGTACTATTTATGGAGACATAGTGGCATAAATGTGATTTGTAAGGTTTGAAGAATACACTATTGGGATGATTCAATATATGCCCCTAATGTGGAGATGCTTGTTAGAATATTTTGTTTGCTTTGAGAATGCATTATATATATACATTTACCTACACTATTATATTTGGCTTATATGCACCCCTTCACTGAGTATTAGATGACTCACCCACTTGTTTGTACCATGTGAGATAAATAGGCCATAGAACTTAAGTAGCTAACTTCGTCTCTAGACAAAAAATTTTGGCATCTAGTAGGTTTCCTATCAAATGGGTCCACTTCACTGAGTTCAAGTTATTGTAGCCTTCGCTTTTGGTTTTGGTTTCCCATCTATGTGTACTTGGGACATGTGTAGGCACTGTGTTGCCAGTTAAACTTATTTAAGGGTTGTAAAGTATGAACCTACTTCATTAGCCTACTCATGGCTTGTGAATGTTATGTATGAATTATGTGCAAAGGGGCAACTTACATGTATTTGAACTTGAATTAGTTATAAATATGTCTGATGTGAAACCCTTCGTTATTTGTTATATGATCAAATGTGATTCAAAACTTTTAGGCTTGTTTCGGTCTAGCGGACCTTGCCTACTAGACTCATGTGTCAGTCACGACTCCTTGGTTTGGGTCATAAAAGTAATAGGTCTTGATACTTTTCTCCTGCACTTATGAGGTATTGAGACTTTTCGAGAAGTCTTGATATTTCATGCATTTGTTAAATAAAGTCTCGATATGTATGAGAGAGGAATCGATACTTTTATTCCTACAACTCTAATATACACTTTTTGACTTTTTTTGAAATTCATGTAATGGTCCATTTTGATCTTAAAAGATAAAATAAGATCAATTTTAAGTCAAAAACATTTGAAAACATTATTTTGGACCAATGCAAGTGTGATTTCCAACTTAAAATACAATTATAATATGAAAATCAAATTAAGCTCTTTTTCTTCAAAAACATGGTCCATTTTGTTGAGTCTTCAGATTACATGGTGTGTCTATGATCAAGTGCACATTTATATGTAACATGCATAACTAAGCTTCACATTTAGCAGTCATACATAATATCACAACAAAGTACACATGGTTGAATCTTCAAACATTTTTACAACATGAATAATATTTGAAATAAATGATTCAACATAACTTATTATCAAATGTGATGTGTAGTATCAACAATATATAGGTTATTTAAGGCATATCGATCAAACTTAGCTCTCTTTTAATCTTACAAAATTGTTCTCTATTCAATGGCTTCGTAAAAAATCAACTAATTGGTCATGTGTGCCAACATACTCAAGAACAATGTTTTCTTTTGAACATGATCTCTAATAAAATGATGCCTAATTTTTGTATGTTTGGTCATAGAATGATGTATGGGAGTCTTGGTGAGGTTTATGACGCTTGTGTTGTCATATTTAATGGGTGTTCTCTTCGTCATGAATCCATAGTCCTCTAATTGTTGTTTCATCCACAATATTTGAGCACAACAATTTCCAATAATGACATATTTAGCTTCGGTTGTAGGTTGTGCTACATTATTTTATTTCTTAGAAAACCACGAAATCAACATCTTACATAAGAATTGACAAGTGTCAGATGTGCTCTTACTATCTATCTTATATCCTCCAAAATCAGCATTGAAATATGAATGAAGATCAAAAGTTGAACTCTTTAGATACCATATTCCTAAGTTACTGTGTCCTTTAGAGATCTAAATATTCTTTTAACAGCAACAACATGTGATTCTTTAGGAAATGATTTAATTCTAGCACATAAGCCAGTACTAAAACTTATATCTGGTTTACTTGTGGTAAAATAAAGCAAAGAACCTATCATTGACCTATAGAGTTTAGTATCAATAGGTTTACCTCCTTCATCGTTGTCAAGCTTTGTAGATGTGCTCATTGGTGTACAACAAGGTTTGGCATCCTCCATTCCTAATTTATTAGAAAGATAAGCTTAAAGTAAAACTATCATAGGGTTGTTAAATAAAAATTCCCCTTTTCTCAAAAGGTTTTGTCACATCCCATTTCCTGTAGGGATTATGACTAGCACAAGGACTCCAAATGGGTATAGCTCGCTAAGCCCAAGTAAGCCTCTTTAACATTCATCATTAAACGTTCATCATAAAACATTCATCATAAAACATAAATAATCATCCTAAGTATATAAATCAACTCATGCATACAATCATACACAACATTGCACATATATGGAACTTCTCAACAAATTAGTGTAAGTGCAATATTCACATTTCATCTAAGTGCCACATTTTTAGTGCACCATATGCTTTACATGTACAGCTGAAATAAGTGAGTTACATTATTATTCGATGAGTGGGAGCATAAAACAGTTGTAAATGTGCAGGGATAGTTCTACACATATCCTTTAATCATGCATGCATATCATATATCTCATGCAAATACATAATAGGGGCAAGTCGGGCATCACTTGTCAATCATGGTCTGTCACAATCATGGCAACTGTACTATGTTGCACATTTTTTACTATCAGCATACTAAGGTGGTATAATCATCATCACTTTACCCATTCAATACCATTGTCAACACAACCTTTTATCAGTTTAATCTATCGTATGAATTGGCCCACCATATGGCTATTTACATATGTGGCTTATGCATACATACCTTAAAGCACTCACCTTGACGCTAAATCATAGCTCCTCAAACATGCATCACCTCATAATCAGATATAAATTACATATGGCTCTTACCTCAAACCTTTGCATTAATCATCATTTCATAACATCATATAACATGGTTCACATTTCAAAACTTAAGGCATGCCACTACGTAATCATCACACCATATCATATCATAGAGTTGTCCTCCCTTGGACACTAGCAAATCATGAACAGTGACCAACCGATGGAGAAACAAATCATGCCCAGTGCCAAAGCAACCAACAAATATAAAAGTGATTGTACGGAGCAAT
Source organism: Theobroma grandiflorum (assembly GCA_036013995.1). Classification (NCBI taxonomy): domain Eukaryota; kingdom Viridiplantae; phylum Streptophyta; class Magnoliopsida; order Malvales; family Malvaceae; genus Theobroma; species Theobroma grandiflorum. The sequence goes on from CP142133.1 coordinate 16,548,476, forward strand.
TTTTCCACAGACGACATCACAATCCTTGTCCAGGGCAATGTCCTAACAGACGACATCACCCAGAGTATTCTCCATAGGTGGCATCACAATCTTCATTTAAAGTAATCTCACAATGGATGGCATTTTACACAATAGGTGATAATCACAAGTAGGATTTCAACCACTACCCTTGTTTACCATCATCCTTGAGGAACGAACAGAGTCATCACCGCATAGCAAGTAAGAATCACAAGTGGGACAAAACCACCATCCCTATCGATGGAACATGTATAGTCACAGGGATATGGACACACTCAACCTCATAATATCCATCCTTCGAAATTCCTCCACATACGAAACATGCATATCTCTTATCATATCATCGTCTAGAATCATCTATAGACGAAGCATATGCCTCAACACAATTACAGTTCATCATACTAGTCATCATGGCATATTCAATCATTCTAATCATGCCTTATTTCTCATCTGAAGAACATAATCATTGGCATGTTAATTACTTAGCCAAGGACAATCCTTCTAGGCAATTCACATAATTCTCATAACATCACTAGTGTAGACATATTCTTTCTAGATGTTTTCATCATGTACACATTTGTATTAACATCGTTAGCCTAGGCATATTCCTTCTAGGTGCATCACATAAGTTTTACAATATTCACTAGTCTAGACATAACATTTCTAGACGTATCGACCATCTAAACACTCAACATAGTGTCATCGTTTCCATTACATTAACTCATGTTCACATTAACATCATTAGTCTAGGCATAATCACTCTCGGCATACCATATTATTCTCACATATCTTCTAGTCTATGAATTTTGCCTCTAGACATGCCTATAATTCATACATAGCACACATTATGCATTATCATCATTGAAGCATATATGCATCCTAGTCATTATGCTCCTACACATAAAAGTTTTCCCACTCACCTTGGAAATTCAATGGTGTTCATCTATCCACACTGGAACACTTTAACTCAACAACTTAATATTCACAAATAGGCAGAATTCTTACTCTCAAAAGTCACGTATTGTTTAACAACACATATTCTGTAGCATTTACATCAAACTTCTCAATTTCATAGCTAAGTCCCAGCTTTCAAATTATTTCCAACTTTTCTAAACATAGCTAAACCTTTAACATATCAACAAATAAGCTCAAATCTTTTAACAATGAGCAAATCCATACCTTAAAAGTTAAGTTACACTATTGCTTACCCCAAATATCCAATCAACTTAAAAGGTTAATTTTTTCTCCAATGCTTGACCAAGATTGAATTTGAGTTAGTAATTGTTTAAATTGGAAATCAATCAACAACAATTAGCTTAAAATGGGTTTAAAAGCCTTAGAACTGAAATTTACTTTATTTTTTACCTATTCCTTTGTTTTCTAACCTATTTTCCCTCAAATTTCCTACCTTTCAAAACCTTCAAACTCCATCAACAAATCTTGGATTCTAAGGGCTAAAAGTAAGGATTTTCACTCCCAAAAGCTTGATTTTAATGGATTTTGTTTCTCTCTTTAAAAGCTAGAAAATTTTCTAGGTTTTCAAGATTTAGCTAGATCTCTCCACTAGAAACTCACCAAGGAAGAAAAATAAGTAAAATAAGTTGTTTACTTATGGGTATGAGGTTTGGATGAAAGTTTGGTGGAAATAATTGGAAATAAGTGAAGATTAATTACTAGTACTTTGAGAGGATTGATGATCAAATATCATTTTTAGGTGCAATTGGAGAAATTTAAGCTTGTTGTAGAAGCTGAGGTTTTGACAAAAGGTTCCAAAAGGAAAAGGCACGCTTTAAGGGGTGGGTAGATATGGCGTTTTTAATTATTTTAGTATAACTAAGCATGCCTATTCTACAACCTCACATAAAACATATTTTTGCAAACTTTGTGATGTGAAAGATGGTTTCAAGCTTGTTTTAAGAAAGCTAAATATAATATGTAAATATATTATTATGTATTTAGTTTTGAGCATGGGAACAAGCCTTTCAAGTGTTTGATACCTCTAAAAAAATCCATGATTTTCTGTGACTAATTGATGATTGAGAATATACTTGCTTAAGATAAGCCTTGTGCACTTGCATTTATTTTATTTGAATCTTTGTTCTTAGATGGCAAGTGTGATTGAGAATATACTTGCTTGAGATGAACCTTGGACACATGCATTTATTCTATTCGAATCTTTATTCTTGGATGGCAAGTGGGCATATCTATTCATTTGCAAATGAATGTTTTAATATTTGCAATCATAATATAAAAATGTTTCAATGGAGCTTACTTGAGTGACGGACCTATAGCTAGTGATAGTAGCCACTAGCCATTGTGCACAAAGCTTAACTTGAATGGGTCATTGACATGGTCCTACCGCTTGATTTGGTTCGTTGGTAGTCAACATGGTCCTACCTTTTTTATATGACTTTGTTTTGTAGTTGACATGGTTCTTCCATTGATTTGGTTTTGTGGTAGTTGATACAGTCCTACCACCTTTGATATATGGTCGATGGCTATCATGTATCCAACCACTTTGGTGCTATAGCACACTTTAATTTGGTTGTCCATACTACTCAATGCTCCATAACTACATGAAATGATATTGGATACTATGAAACTAGAACTTGATATTTGCTTGAATTTTGGACTTTGCTTTATATTACTTGTATTTTTTTTAAGAGTGTCTTTGACAAAGACTCTCCCATTGAGCTTATTCCCCATCCCTAAATCTACTCACGAAGTTATTTATAACTTAAACGTAAGATGTAATTGTTTTCCAAATCAATAGTTGTTTGGTTTGTTATCTGTTGGGAAGAGCCAATACTTCAATCAATTTCAAGCACGTGAACATATGACATCTAGTAGACGTCAACCTTTTTGTTTTCGTGTCATATTATGTTGGCCATATTGGTGTTGGCTCTATTAGTTTTTGATGATAACAAAACATTCCCATTTCATTTGTATCTAATATTTCTACGTAAGTATGTAAGACAATGGTTTGTAGGAAAAAAATAAAGTCATCATTCAAATGTGTACATCAAAAGCTTTTATGGATTAGGAACATGATTGGTTAACAAGAAGGAAGCTCATTAGTGAATAATGATGAACATTGGTTGGCCAAAATTCAAATTGGAGAAATGGCGGGCTAAAGTATATTGAGAAACAAAACCAATTTAGTTGACCAAGAAAATGAGTTAGTCGACTAAGTACTCTCTGCCAGAATCTGTGACCAAGACAGAACCAACTTAGTCGACCAAGGAAAATGTTGGTCGACTAAGAGCTTTTTGTCTGTAACTTGCACCAGAACACTTGTCACGACCCAATTCCCAGGCCATGACCAGCGCAAGGACCCAATAAGCATAGCTCACTAAGCCCAAGCAAGCCTATTCCCACTGACTTTATTCCACTTATGCTCCTGTGAGGCATCCACACGTAATGCACCCAGTGTGTATACAAAGCCAATTAACAATGGCATATCCAATCATACATACACACACACCTTTCCCCGGGTGTGAACACAGCCAAATCACAATGGCATTATCAATCACAATATACATGCACTATTCCAGTCATGTATTTAGCAATTTACATTGCTTACACATTTACATTCATACCAGTCAAATATAAACTTTGACAGTGTATATTACATGTACATAACCACCATACAAAAGCCCATGACTTCCAGCGGAGACATTTAGAATAAAAAGGGGCAACTATTGAATGCCAAACACCTACCAGGAGATGAACTACAATGATCCCACAATCTAGGAATCTACAATCTCCTAATCTGAAAACATGAATTTTTGAAAACGGTGACTACAAAACTCCATGAGCAAACATTAGATAGGAACAAGCAATAATATCAGGAAGGGTTAATAAAACATGATGCACACATTTGGAACACATTCATTTTGATCCAATTTATTATCAAACCCTTCCCCTCACTTCAATTTAATTTATAATTAAATAATACTCAATTTTACACACAAACACACAATATCACCACTATCTCACTAGCTCATGTGCAACCCTCACATCGCACACATAGCTGGAGTCATCGTGTGCATCTCATGCACAACCAATATCACTCAATCTCACCAGCTCATGTGCAACCCCCACATCGCGCACATAGCTGGAGTTATCGTGTGCATCTCATGCACAAACAATATCACTCAATCTCACCAGCTCATGTGCAAACCCCACATCGTGCACATAGTTGGAGTCATCGTGTGCATCTCATGCACATGCACAAACAATATCACTCAATCTCACCAGCTCATGTGCAACCCCCACATCGCGCACATAGTTGGAGTCATCGTGTGCATCTCATGCATAAACAATATCACTCAATCTCACCAACTCATGTGCAACCCCCACATCGCGCACATAGCTGGAGTTATTGTGTGCACCTCATGCACAAACAATATCACTCGCCATATTTCCGCATCCAATATCATCGACATGTGTTTCCCCCCATATCGTACACATGTACATTTATATATCCACACAATTAAATATCAATACATCTCACATATTTACCCATATATGACAGCACAATTTCATGCCTTCATGCATACCACAATTCACCACATAATTTTTATGCTTTCATGCATACCACAATTCACTACATAATTTTCTTATGCTTTCATGCATACCACAATTCACTACATAAAATCATTTTATTTTCAAGGGTTTATTCCCGGCACGTATTTTTAAGAAATTTGGATAAAATCATTTAGATTATCCATTTTCAATACATTGTGCATTTCCCAAAATAATTTGAAATGCAAGTTCACTCACAGTGTCAAAAATCTGGATTTCAGGTGCACTCGAATTAATAGTCCTCAGGCGCAATTCCCTTGCCTCTTTCGTACGTCTCACCACCTTCACACAGAATAAATTAGGAATTTTACTATATTGCCCTTAAGCTAATAAAAACTAATTTAAATTGCTAACGCATGATAGGCAAATGAAAGATGCGTCCGATTATCGCTTTAACGCGGTATTGCCTAATTTCGACTGATTACCCGATTAATTGGCCAACACGTCTGATTTGATTCCAAATTGCACCATTCTTTTTCTAATACCTTAATTTACCACATACCATTTTTAATACCAAATTTTCAGCATTTAACTTTTCCATTTCTTCATGGAAAAATTCAACTATCATAGTGCATTATCACTGAAATTTTCCTACTAAACTTTTTCGCTTTAATTTGTCAGTTTCTAATTTATTTCATTTCAAATGAAATCATTTCATTTGAAATGAAACAATTCCTCATTGTTTCTCAACACACTAGGTTCGGCCTTGAGTGATTCATGGGGAAATCAAATTTTCTTTTTACGGTTTTGCTTACTAACATTCTAACCTAACTCCAAACACTAACATAGTCTAGAATCAAGCCAATCCAACAATCCTTCCTCATCCATACCCATTTTTCAGAATTGAGTTCATCATGATATCTCAATATTCAACCATGAAAATCAAGAACAAAAGCATAGGTATTGTAGATCATAAGCCAAAGTGAAGAATTATTACCTTTTTCACTTGATTTTTCTTGAAAATCACACTTTGTCTTGAATTTCCACCTAGGTTTTATGGTTTTTCCCTTTGTTCTTCTTTCCTTTCCCTTAAATCTGGTGTGTGCCGAAATTAGAGAGAGAAAATGGGTTGAAATGGCTGATTTTTAAGCTTTAATAATAAAATAAACAAGTTTGCCACGTGGCATAATGCCATTGGCCCGTTTTTCTTACTTTTTGACTTTTTCTTCCATTTCTTTTCCACCACTTGATTATTCTAAATCATGATATGATCAAAAGATGACCATGGCTGGAAAAATATGTTCTGGTGGTGTAAAATTACGATTTTACCCCCGATATGGTAAAATTACGATTTTACCCCTATACTCCGAAATGTCTCAAAATCATATTATTTTCACTGTCCAACCTCAAATAACACTAATATTAATCCATATTAACCAAATGGGACAAAATCCTTTCAAAAAAATTCCCGTTTAATACTCCGGTGTCAAAATTACCATTTTACCTTTGTGCTCCAAAAACACCGGGAATCAAATTTTATACTACTAAACATCATTTTATAACTCAATAATCATAACTGTATTTCATAAAATTATTTTTGGTCCAATGTGTTCAAATTTTGGCTAAAAATCTCCATTAAATCATCAAATGGGAAAATGACCGTTTTGTCACTAATCGGTCAATTTTCCCGATTGACTCTAAATTGGACCTTGAACTCCGAATCACTATTCTAAGACATTCTGTGGGTTTCAGAATTTTCAAATTCCTCTTAGAATTTCTATTTGAGCTAGTTCAAGGTTCTATTTACTTAATTGTACCACTAGGTACAATATCGGTTTTTAATAGATTTGACAAGGTCTCACAACATTACAAGATAGATTAACGGCTATAATCAACTTTAAACTGTTTCCAACGATCATAAATTGCCAAACTGCCATTAGGCATGCTTCTCCATGTATAAAAGAGTCTTCCAAGGATAGATAAGAAGGTTTTTTGAGAGATTTCAACATATTCAAGCCAAAAAAAGACCAGAAAGCTTAGAAACTTCTCTTTGTACTTCACTATACTCAAATGCCTATCCTTTGTAATTGTATTCAACACTTAACCTTGTACCATTTAAATCAACCATGTGATCAATAAGTACTCTTTCTACTTCCTTTCTTGTATTCTTAGAGTGAGGGATTCACTCTAAGTGATTGTCTTCAAACTAGGTTTGCTTGAAAAAGTTAAGGTTCTAACTTAACCTTGAAAAATTAGGTGTTGGGTTTTGGTTGAGCCCTTGACAAACCATTGTAAAGGTTGTGACTGAGCTTGGTAAAAGCCATTGTAAAAGCTTGATGGGAGCTTGGTAATTCCACTGTTTGTTAGTGAATTTTGGTGTAAATCCTTGGTTGGATAATCAAGGTAGTGGATGTAGGCCTTTGACCAAACCACTATAAATTCTTGTCTATTGTCTTCTTGGTTTTATTTTCTTTGTTTTTCAAATTAGTTTTTAATCTTATTAAATAGCTGAATTGTGCTATTCACCCCCCCTCTAGCATATTTTATAGGGACCAACAAGTGGTATCAAAGCTAGTTCCCTGATTTTTAAAGTCTAACACCCTTAGGGAGGATCCAATGGCTCTTCAAAAATCCATAGTTGCTGAGGGACAATCTACAAACAGACCACCTTTATTTGATGGCTCTAATTACCCTTATTGAAGCACTAGAATGTCAATATATACTAGAGATATAAACTATGAAATGTGGGATGTCATAACTGATGAACCCTTTATCCCCTCAGCATTGAATGTTGTCACAAATGAGTTGATGCCTAAGCCAAGGTCTGAATGGACCAAGGCTAAAACTGTCACAGCCCAATTTCCAGGCCATGACCAACGCATGGGCCCAATGAGCGTAGCTCACCAAGCCCAAGCAAGCCTATCCCATTTATATTGCTTAACGTCTTATCAACTAATGTTTCCACACGTATTCCAACTGGTGTGAACATAACCAATTCACGATGGCATTATCAATCAAATTATACATACAATGTTGAAGACAAGTGACTCAGTAATTTACATTACATGAACATATTCACAAAACAAAATGACCCGTAACTTCCAGCGGAGAAACTACAGCAAAAGGATTGCTATTGAACGCCAAACACCTACCCAGGAGACGAACAATGGGGACTCCTCGATCTAGGATCCAATAGCCTCCTGATCTGAAAACATGAATTTTTTTTAAAATAGTGAGTACGATACTCAGTGAGTGAACATTAGAAGGGAACAACCAATAATAACAAGGAAAGTTGAGAACCATGATGCACTTATTTGGAAACAAGTCAATTTAGATCAAGTTAATATTAAAACCCATTTTTCCTCAATTCAAATCAATTTGCAATGAGAGAGAGTTCTCAAGTTCACACATATATATAAAATCACGTGCAATTACATCCACCACACCGTCTTTCTCCACTCTGGTGCATTCCCCACTCGCACATCATTATCGGCATGTGCACTACCCACTTTGCACATGCACGGTCGTAATTATCACAACATTGTCATTCAACCGACATGTGCACTACCCACTCCGCGCACGCACGGTTAAATCAATTTCATAAAAATTTCTTAAAAATACATATCAGCATCGTATAAAGGTACATAGATTCATCACAATCATGTTCCATATCACAAAAATATTTCACTAAAGGCTTGTTCCCATGGCACCCGTTCCTTTTAAAGAAAAGTTGGATAAAATCATTCAAAGGTTTTGTTCAAATACATTCAAATTCCCAAAACAATTTTGAAATACAAGTTCACTCACAGTATTAGGAGTTCAAAATACCCCTATTCTCGGCCCCCTGGCACGATGTCTTTATCCTTGTTAGAGGGCTTAGCACCTATACACAATACACGACACATGATTCAATATTTTATGTCATGCCATTATAAATCTATTTCAGGTTCTATATGAATCCATGAGGTTGTTTGGATACTATCTTGGCATCGGTGTTATACGCAAATTCAATTGTGATCGAAATGGACCGATTTTCGACTTAATTCAAATTTTCCACCTGCGATTGAGCCAAAACATCCAAATTGGCTCTAATTATATTTATCACACTTCCAATATCTCAAACACACCAAAATACCTCAATGAGCTTAACTTTCTCATTGTGATTCAATTTATTTACTAAAAGCACTATACTTAAAAAAAATCACCATTTTCAGTTTCCATCACCATTTTCGGTTTTCATCATCACCGTTCATTAATTTCTAACTAAATAACATAAGATATCACAAAAATCACCATCACTAAATTCCTTATGAAATTCGGCCATGATGGGTGCTTAAACACTATAGTTTCTCATATTTAATTTTTACACCCTAATTCATTATTTCCTAATCAAATCACTTGAATGAAATCAAATCCACCATCAACACACCACAAGGAAGATTTGGCCAATGATGAACTCATAAGGAATGTGTGATTTCCAAGCTTGATTCTTACACTTAACACCATAAACAACTAAAAACATCCATATAACTTAAAAATCTATCTAAATCATCATCAAATCTTCTCTCTACATGTTCGGTCAGCCATGAATCCTTCATGATATCTTGTGATTGAACCATGAAAAATGCAAAAGAATGCATGGGTAAGATAAATCACAAGCTAGAATTGAAAAATATTACCTTTTGTCACTTGACTCCTTGAAACTTCACACTTTTTTCTTGAATTTTGCTATCTAGGGTTTTGTTCTTTTTTTTTTCTTGCTTTTCCTTGGTGATGCCAACCATAATGAAGAGAAATGGGCTAGTTTTATGCTAATTTATAAGGAAAATAATAAAGAAATGAAAGCTTGACACTTGTCACCTTACCATTAGCCCATTTTTTTCAAACTTAATAATTAAGCTTTCATTCTCCATCATATAAAATCCTTCAATTATCCATGATGTAAAATGCTAATGGCTGCAATTTATGGGCTTGACAAGTGTTGGGGGTGCAAAATTACAATTTTGCCCCTAGGGTGGCAAAATGATTATTTTGCCCCTTATGCTTGAAAAAAATATCGAAATTAAGATTTTTCACTTCCAAATCTCAAATTATACTCCAAATGATCAATTTTAATCAAAAATTTCATCCAACATTCCAATCTTAACCTCGAGTGGCAAAATGACCGTTTTGTCCCTATAGAGTGAAAATTCCAATTTGACTCCAAATCAGTCATCGAACTCCGAATCACCATATTAAGTCATTCTAGAGTTTTGAAATTTTAAATTTCATCTTAAAATCTCTATTTGATCTAGTTCAAGGCTTAAATGAACTTAGTTGTACCTCTAAGTACACTACCGACTTTTGACGAATTTATTTTTCAAGCTATTCAAGTATGCAAGCATTATATCAAGTACATGAATGACATGGCAAATATTTTATGGTGTTGGGCTTCACAAGATCTCATAGAAATTAAGATAGTTCAAACCAACTTTAAGGCTATCAACACATTGCATTGTGCTTTAACTCCCACAAAATTCAATAAGGCTTCAAGCTGTACAATAGCTAAGCAAGTGTGGGACAAGCTTAGAATAATTCATGAATAGACTTTTCAAGTCAAGGAGTCCAAGATAAACCTCCTAACACACAATTATGAGATGTTCAAAATGGAACATGGTGAAGACATCACCAGCATGCTAGATAGGTTCATAAACATTACAAAAAAATTAAGCCAACTAGGCAAACAAATACCTTTTTTTTTTATACTAGAATTTCCCGCAAGGCCCAGCTACCCTGTTAAATTTTATTAATTATAAGGTCAAAGGACAAAGGAGGGGGACATAAACCGTACCTCCAACATTACATGCCTAAAATGCAAAATCATAAAAGCACCTAGAGTAAGGATAGCCATCCTAAGTGCATAACTTTTGATGCTACAGAAGGATGGATATTCCTTACTATTACATTAAGATACTAAGCAAATTTGGATTTTATAACAGCAAATGTAAACGAGGAGTACTACTCCTTTACAGTTATCAAAAACGGACATAAGGTAAATTCAATCTGTCTAACTTGAGCATTCCATATAACTCACCTTGTGTTTCGTTGAACACACAAAGGTTTGAATGATTGTGTCCTTCATTTGACAAGAAATCTGCTGCTTGGTTACCTTCTCGAAAGATGTGTGAAATGCGGTAGGAGAAGTTGCTCAAACATTGCCTTATGGACTCTAAGAAATATCTTATGTCATGAGATCCTTTTTGGGACTTCTGATTAGTTGAATCGCCACAAATGCGTCCATTTCGATCCACAACTTTTCAACATGGCGTTCTTTGCACAATAGCAGTCCTCGAAGTAAAGCCCTCAATTCTGCCTGCAAGGAATTACAAAAACCAATATTCTTAGAAAAACCAAAAATAAGGTTACTTGTATGATCTCGAAGCACTCCACCACTAGCTGCTTGTTGACTGTTCCGTGAACCGCCATCCACATTCAACTTGAATTCACCTATGGAAGACTTTTTCCAGAAAAAAAATCAGGCGCTGCTCGTTGCTTCGGGGGAAACTTGTGACCCTACATGGTTGCTATATCGGTGTCTCCCTTCCATTGCCATTGTTGTAAAAGGGAACCATCATGAAGTTGTCTCAACAGCTTCATAATTCGCCATATAACTCGTTCAGGATACAGACCAGATTGCCTATGCTTCGCATCGTTTCTTTCTAACCATAGGAACCAGCAAATAAATATTGGGAGCAATATGCGGATATGACCTTTTTTGACATAGTCCCTAGAATAATTCCATGCCCATAAAATTTGAGAAACCTGCTTGGGATTCAAAACGTGGATTTGAAAGGGTTTAGCAAAGAAATCCCAAACCTGTTTTGCTACCGGACTCTCCCATAGGACATGTATTAAAGATTCCTCTGAGGAGCAACATAAACATCTCGAAGCTAATTGAAAACCTTTTTCCTTCATCCGTAGCTCCACTGGTATCCAGTTGTGTAAGACCCTCCAAAAGATAAAGGAAACTGATAGAGGGATGCTCCTGTGCCAAATGAGAGATCCTAAGGCATGTGGTGCTTGTCTCTACCTAATTGCCTCCCAAGCGCTCCGAGTAGAGAAATCCCCATTTGATGTGAGTGTCCAATATGCAACATCATCTTGGGAAATTTTAAAGGGTACCTGCAATATCTCATCAACCAGTTCCATAGGGAGAACATAATTTAATTTACCTACATCCCAGTTATCACCATTATAGAAGCTATTGACATACGTCATGTCGTCCTGGAACATAGGAAATGAGGTGACCAGGGGCTTGTCTCCCATCCAACAATCGTGCCAGAAAAAAAGTTCCCATTTCCCTATCTTCCATCGAATGTTCTGCATTGCCATGTCGCGGCCTCGAATCATCCTTTTCCAAATTTGAGAGTCACGAAGTTTTGTTGGGAGATAGTGGGGAAGTTTACCAAGACAATATTTGCTTTTCAGAAATTGTGTCCAAAGGCTGGTACCTGTTTGGAATCTCCACCATAATTTCAATGAAAAGCCTCACAAACATCTTCCAATTTATGAATACCAAGTCCCCCCTCCGAGCATGGAAATGTGGATTTAGTCCATTCCGCCCAGTGCATTTTCTTGTTTCCAGCTGAGTCACCCCATAAGAAGCTATTGAACAATCTATCAATTTTCTCAATCACTGACACTGGTGGTTTAAGGACTTGTAGTAAGTACATAGGAAGAGAGGATAGAACACTTCTCAGGAGAGTAATACGGCCCCCTGATGACAATATCTTATTCTCCCACCCTGAAATACGATCTCGAATCTTTGTGATTAAGGAATCAAAAAGGATCACCTTTTTTAGTCCTTTATATAATGGAGCACCGAGATAAGTAACAGAAAGTGATTTGTGATGAAAGTCGGTGGTGTTGGCTATGATCTGCTTTCTTGACGGTGGCCAGCTTGTAGCTGTGATAGAACAACTTTTCTAGGGATTGACCTGCTGTCCAGATACCTGTTCATATTCTTGTAAAAAACTTAAAATTTTCTGCAAGGTTGAACGGCATCCATTAGTGAAAATCATAATATCATCAGCAAAAGCAATGTGACTAATGGGCATTAAGCAACCGAATAAGTAATGCAATGAATTATAGCGGCTGAAAAGGTTATTAATCCCCCTAGAAAGATATTCTGCAGATAAAATAAAGAGAAGGGGAGAGATAGAGTCACCCTATCTTAGGCCCCTCTCGGACTTAAAGTATCCCACCATGGAACCATTGAACAACAGGGAGAACCAACAATTAGAAATGCAGGACTTAATCATACTTATCCAGTGAGAGTTGAAACCAAATTGCTCCATCATTAAGAAAAGGAAATCCCAACTCAACCGATCAGAGGCTTTAGCCATATCCAATTTTAAGACAACATTACCTTGGTTTGGCATCAAGCTTGCCCATTAGCTCCTGTGCTAATAAGATGTTGTCACTGATAAGACGACTATTGACAAATCCACTTTGACTTTCTGAAATGATAGCTGGGAGAATTTTGGACAACTGGTTTGCCAAGAGTTTAGTTACTATCTTGTTTAAGACAGTACATAAACTAATGGGACGAAATTCACTCCATTAGCAAGTATTTGGCTTTTTTGGCAACAGGACAAGAGTAGTGGAAGTAATGCCACGAGGAAACGGGGACCCCCTAAAGAAATCCAGCACAGCATCTAGAAGATCTTGCTTGATTATATCCCAGCAATGTTGGTAGAATAGGGAAGAAAAACCATACGGGCCTGCCACACTATCCTTGTTGATGTTAAACACTGCATCCTTAACCTCTTGGAGAAACGGTTCTGCGCATAAGAAATCATTGTCAGCAGAAGAGAGGATCCGAGGGATAAGAGAGGTGTCAAACCTGGATATTTCACAGTTTTCAGCTTACAACAACTTGTGAAAATAATCAACAGCAGAGTGTTGTATCAGGTGAGGATCTTCTAAAACATTTCCCTCATAGTTAAGAATCCGAAATATATGGCTCCTTACTCGCTTTTTCACAAGTACCTACGCATGAAATAGTTAAAAGACTTCTTAGAAGTCTACCAAAAAATTGAAAGCCTAAAGTAGCTATTATCCGAAAGGCCAAGGATTTGAATGTAATTACACCTGATGAAATATGTGGCTCTCTCATCACACATGAGATGGAGCTCAAGGATGAAGAAGAAGAAGAAGATAGGAGGGATGCAAAAGAAAAGAAGAAGAACATCGCACTTAAAGCTAGCATCCTTGAAGAAGAGCTAGAAGAGCTTTTATGTGATGATGGTGAAGAGCTGGCACTTGTTGTAAGAAAATTCAAAAAACTGATGGGTAGAAGGAACTGAAGAATAGCAAGAAAAGGATTCAAAAAAGATCAAGGTCCTTCATGGAAGAGAAACAAAAACGACTCCAATAAAAAGGAAGAATCCATCTGCTTTGAGTGTAAAGAGCCAGGACATTTTAAGTCTGAATGTCCATTACTGAAAAATAAGACACCGATGAAAAATAAAAAGTCTAAGAAGGCAATGGTAGCAGTTGCATGGTCAAACAGTGACTCCTCAAGCACTGAAGTTGATGGTGAAAGTTCATAGGAGATAACAAACATTTGCTTAATGGCTCGAGATGATGAAACTGAGGTATGCTCATCACCTTGTGATATTTCGATGCATGATTTACAAGATGAGCATGACAGCTTGTGCCATGAATTTGAAAAACTATTTTCAAAGTACAAAACTTTAAAGAAAAAGGCTGCATTTCTTAAAAGTGATTTAGAAAAGATAAAATGTGATTATAACTCTGCTTTTGAACAAAGAAAACTTTTGCAAATTGAGTTAAAACACTCAAAAACAGATTTTAAAATTATGAAAGTGGAGCTGGAAAATAAATTTGTAGCTTTGCAAAAATCTCTTGATGAAAATATAGCTCTTATGTGTTTAAAAAATGATACATTAAAGAAAAAACCTTATGTTAGGAAAAATCATCACAACGCCTCATCTAGATGCTATTGTTGTGAAAAACATAGTCATTTATGTTATGATTGTTTTAGAAATAAAGGCAAGCAGAAAACTAAAAAAATTTAAGTGCCAAAAGGTTCTTATATTGCCACTAACACTCAAGGACCAATCAAGGTATGGGTACGTCTCAAGAAAAATTGAATAATTGTTTTGGAAGTTGAGCTGCACCTAAAGGAGACATGTTCAAAAGCTCAACTCAAGAGGAAATAGCCCTGGTACATGGATAATGGCTACTCAAGGCACATGACAAGGGATGAAATGCTGTTTGCTCAGCTGGACAAGAAAAAGGTAGGTACAATATCTTTTGGTGATGATTCAAAAAGAAGAATCCATGGGATAAGTACGGTTGGTAAGAACTCTCATACTCAAATCAATCATGTGTTGCTTATTAAAGGCTTGAAACATAATTTGTTAAGCATTAGTCAGCTAAGTGACAAGGGATTTGAAGTTTGCTTTGATTCCAATAAATGTGAAGTAATAGATATAAGCACAAACAAAATCACCTTCATAGGAAAAAGATTGAAAAATAAGTATGTTGTCTTTCTTGAAGATCTTGAGATAAGTAGTGAAATATGTTTAGTAGCAAATGCTGAAAATGACAGCTGGTTGTGGCATAAGAGATTAGGACATGTAGGTTTGAATACCATGTTGAAGTTGATTAAGAAAAACTTAGTGGTTGGATTACCTACTCTAACGTTTGAGAATGATAGGATGTGTGAAGCTTGCCAACAAGAAAAACAAGTTAGAACTTCATTTAAAACTAATAATTTTGTATCAACATCTAGACCTTTTGAAATGCTGTATATTGGTCTATTTGGTCCAATAAGTACTATAAGTCTAGGAGGAAATACTTATGGCTTTGTGATAGTTGATGATTTTTCTAGGTACACTTGTGTTTATTTTCTTGCTCATAAGAATAATGCTTTATCAGCATTCATAACTCATTGTAGGAAACTTGAGAATGAAAAAGGTTCAGCCATTGTTAGCATTAAAAGTGACCATGGAGAGTTTGAAAATGATGAGTTTGAAAAGTTTTGTAATGAAAAGGGGTTGGAACACAACTTGTCTGCATTAAGAACACCCTAACAAAATGGAGTTGTGGAGAGGAAAAACTGAACCTTGAAAGAAATGGCTAGGACTATGCTTTGTGAGAACAATATTCCAAAGTACTTTTGGGCTAAAGCTGTAAACACCGTAGCTTATATTCTCAATAGCGTTTCAATTAGAGCTATGATCTCAAAGACTCCTTATGAGCTGTACAAAGGTAGAAAACCAAACATCTCTCACCTTAGGAGCTTTGGCTGTAATGTTTTGTTGTAAATAATGGAAAACAGCCATTAGGAAAATTTAACGCAAAGAGTGATGAAGCAATATTTTTAGGTTATGCCATAAACTCCAAGGCTTATAGAGTTTTCAACAAAAGGACATTAAGTGTTGAAGAATCTGTCCATATAGTTTTTGATGAATCAATCACCTTAGAAAAGGATGTTCATGATGATGATGATGATTTAGAAAATTTAGAGAAGAACTTGGATGAAATGGGCCTAAATGACAGAAAAAATAATAAGGAAGGCTCACCTAGAGGAGAAACCGTAGCTCCACCTCTAGAAAACTTACAAAGACTAGAAATCCAGCATAGTGATTTGCTAATAGCTAGAGATATGCAAAAGATAATCCACAAGAACAAATCATTGGTGACATATCTCAAGGAGTTAGGACTAGCAAAGCAACTAGAGAAACATGTGAATTTTTAGCCTTCATATCTCAAATTGAACCTAAAAGCTTTCAATAAGCTGAAAAAGAGGAAAGCTGGATTTTAGCCATGTAAGAGGAGTTGGATCAGTTCAAGAGAAATAATGTATGGTCACTAGTGCCTAAACCTTCAAATTATCCCATAGTTAGAAAAAAGTGGGTGTTTAGGAATAAGGTTGGTGAACAAGGAAATGTGATTAGAAATAAAGCTAGATTGGTAGCAAAGGAATATAATCAAGAGGAAGGTATAGATTATGATGAGACCTTTGTACCCGCAACTAGGATTGAAGCCATAAGATTATTAGTAGCCTTTACTTGTTTTATGAACTTTAAGTTGTACCAAATGGATGTAAAAAGTGCATTCTTAAATGGACTTATTCAAAAGGAAGTATATGTGGAGCAACCAATAGGTTTTGAAGACTTTGAAAAGCCAAATTATGTTTTTAAACTTCACAAAGCCTTGTATAGGTTAAAACAAGCTCCTAGAGCTTAGTATGAAAGGCTTTCTAAATTTTTGGTAGAAAAAGACTATGTTAGGGGCAGCATAAATACAACATTGTTCATCAAGATATGCTTAAATGACTTAATCATAGTTCAAATATATGTGGATGAAATTATATTCGGTGCAACTAATGAAACTATTTGCAAGAACTTTGCTATGGAAACGCAGGAAGAATTTGAGATGAGCATGATGGGAGAATTGAAGTACTTTCTAGGCCTTCAAATTAAACAATGCAAAGATGGGATTTTCATTAGCCAAGATAAATACACTCAAGACATGCTCAAGAAGTTTGATATGCTGAAACTAAAGCCTATCAGCACACCAATGAGTTCATCCACCAGACTTAATGCTAATGAAAAAGGTAAAAGTGTAGACCAAAAGCTCTATAGAGGTATGATTGGATCTCTTCTTTACTTAATAGCAAGCAAACCAAATATTCAATTTAGTGTGTGTTTGTATGCTAGATTTCAGTCACAACCTAAAAAAACACGCTTAACAACTGTTAAGAGAATATTTAGATACCTCTTAGAAACTCGAACTTTAAGAATATGGTACTCTAAAGAATCATCATTTAGTCTTGTAGGTTATTCGGATGTAGACTTTACAGGAAGTAAAACTGATAGAAAGAGCATTAGCTGAACATCTCAATTCTTAAGGAGTATGCTAGTATCTTGGTCAAGCAAGAAACAAAACTCTGTAGCACTGTCCATGGTAAAAGCTAAGTATGTGTCCTTAGGGAGCTACTGTGATCAAATTTTGTGGATTAAGCAACAACTTACTGACTTTGGGTTATCAATGCATAATACACCTGCATATTGTGATAAAACAAGTGCTATTAAAATATCAAAAAATCCAATACAACACTCTAGGACTACACACATTGAGATTAGACATCACTTCATTAGAGATCATGTAGCTAAATGAGAGATTAATATTGAATTTGTAAGTACTTTGCATCAACTAAGTGATATCTTCACTAAACCCCTTAGTGAAGATAGATTCTGTGAGATTAGAAGAAATATAGGAATGATTTGTTTGCAGGATTTATAAGGTGAAGTTTGGATCAAACAAAGAAAAATAGAAGGCATTTAGTCGACTAAAGTGAAAAACTTAGTCAACTAAGAGCATTATGTTTCATTAAAACTAAGGCACAGACAATTAAATGAAGAAAGAATAAAATAATGAAAAATTATGCCTAACGAAGAAAACCTAAGGAAGTAAATAGTAAAAATTTAGAGGGATTTTTGAGATTTAGAAAAATTGAGGAAATATTTAAAGGGGAAGTAGATAGTTTTTTGGTTAAAAAATTGCATAAAACTCCTATATTCTCTTTCCTGAAAATTGTTCCTCTGAAACAACTCGAAACCACTTCTCTTTTCTTCTCAAAACCCTAAGTCACAAATCTCCCTTGGAGAAAGAAATGGCAAAATCTTCCCTTCTGAAGGAACTCTTAAAAAAGAAAAAGGGTAAGAAACCAATGAAAGAGAACTCAAAGGTAGAGCACCTAAAGAAAAAGAAAAAGGATTTGTCAAGGTCTGAATTAGAGAAGTCTGAGAACTCATCTGCCAAGAAGAAGCAAAAGATTAAGAAGAAAAAGAACCAGGATGAGGCATTGAAAAGAGGTATTTCATCTTCCTCCTCTCTTAACTTCAGAAACAAGATTCAAGAGAAGAGATATAGAAAAATTGAGAATGCTCCGATTACTTGTGGCAAATACATAAATTGGGAAAGTTTTATAGAAGCAATTGAACGTCATACTAGCCTGTCTAATTATTTTGAAGATTTAAAACTGAAAGGATTTAGCACGTTTGAGAACTGAGCCTATAATGCTAGTTTAGTGAAGGAATTTTATTCAAGCACAACAATAGATAAAGAAGAATTAAAAGAACTTGATGACTTTGCTGAAACTAGATTAAATGTATTTTTAAGTAGAAAAGAATTCACTATCATTGTTGCTGATTTGGGTGATTTACTGAAAGTAGAATGTGAGGATGAGGAGTTCGAATTCCCTAAAAATATGATCCTCTTATTTGTGGGAAAGCATTACATGGAAGAAAGAAAAGTATGCTGCCAAGAATAATGCTGGGTTGAATACCAGCCCTCAATTCAAAATTCTACATTATTTTATTGCTACCAATATTCATGGCAGAAGTGAAAGTCTTAGCTATATCAGTCTGCATGAACTGTGGCTAATGGAGCATGCATTCAATGGCACTCCACTTAACATAAGAAGGTTCATAATTGAAAGAATGAGAAATGCAAGCAAAGGAGATAAAGTGAACCTGCCCTATGGGAATGTTATCATTGCCCTGGTTAAGAAGAAAGGCATTTGGGTAAAGAGATATGACATGGACATGGTAAAAACCAAAGACTAGGCTATCTAACTGGGTAACCTAACAAAACTGGGATATAAGCTGTATGGAGAAATTTTCAGCAAGACAGCTAAGGTCTCCACCATGCTAGCCCAACCAGAGTTAGCCTTATCCCAGTTTTCAAATAAAGTTATCTTCAACTTGCTCATGAGGATAGATGAGCATGGATGGCAAGCTCACTGACCAAGGAGCTAGACTATAGAAAATTGAAGAGAAAATATTGAAATGGAAAACAAAATAAAGGAAAAGTCAATAATGCCTTCAGGACCTGCTATGGTTGACACATCTGCTACCCCAAGTGCTGCACCAATAAGACAAGGGGGTGAGGATTCTGCATTCCACGGTGAAACACCTGCTTTTCATGGTGCCAGTCATGTTCAATAGGCAGAAGGTTCTACTTTCCATGATGCTTGTCATGACCCGATACTCCCTTCAAGCCCGTGACAACCGCCGCGAAGCTTGGATAGACATTCTTTACCCCGTATGCCGATCGAAACCTCGCAAGGCTCTCGTATTAGTTTTCTTACCTCCCATGTGATTGACAGTTACTAAAATCATGTTTTGAGACGATATGGACCATTTTTCCGTCTAAAAAAGATGAAAATTTATTTTTGCCTCACAGGGGCATTTTAGTTACTTTTCACGAAAATTTTGAAATTTGTTAAAAATGTAATATGTAAGGGGAGAATCCAAATTTTATAACCACAAATACATTTTTCCATTTTAAATGTCCATTTAAAACAAAATTTTTTTTCTATTAAAATAAAATAAAAATATTTAATAAAATATTCAATCCAATATTATAATTTCTTATAAAACAATATTTATAAAGTTATCAGTGATCAATTTTTTTGTAACATAAGAGTTAAATAAATTCATACATACAGCAATGAAGCTAACTAGAGTATTCGATTTAAATTACAATGACACGTAGGCCCCCAATTGACTACGAACATATAGGACTATGAACTTTTACTTTCTAAGATGCAACTCCGAGATTAATTCTCGTCTTAATCGACTATCCACAAATTGTCCTAAGCCTGCAATATCGATAGGAAGAGGGGTAAGATTACATAATCCCAATGAGTAAATAGATACCATCTAAAGTATCTAAAGCGGAGTAAAAGGAGACAAATAAAATATTCCAATCCAATATATTTTTCACAGCATCAATACTCAGTTTACTCAAGTAATCCACTTGGCTTATGCATTTCTTAAACTTGGCTTCTACCAAAGTCATTCTTGGTGACACCTGGATCCGAGGCATCCACCCGAGATCGCCAAGGCTGTTAAAAATTCACATTTCGCACAAAACATATTTTATGTTAGAAAGATACAACCATTCCTTGGCATTGGCTGAGTCTCACTTCCACGTGGTGGTTAGGCATGAAGTGAACTCAAATCCTACCTCAAGAGATACCCTACGTGCCTCTCCAAATGAGGTAAGCACAATAATCTGGCTTCTGTGCCCCTTTTATAGGCTGGTCCACGGAACCCGTTCTGCCACTATAGTGACCACAATTATATCCCACCAATTCAATAGAATCACCACAGCATGACATGGCCCACATAACCTTACCTTGCCTGTCAAAGCAAATCAAAACAGTTCACATATTTATCATATCATAAAACAGCCAGTCATGCGTACATTCATCATAAGCCATATAATTCAAACAGTAATTTGCAATACAAGTAAGCAGTCTCCCATTACTTTATTTTTGAAACCATTATTCAATTTTCCAGAAAATTTATAAAATCACAATTTCTCTTAAAACATAGCAATTTACCATTTAAACCCATTTTCTATAAAATCACACAGTTAAATAAAAACTACTCTAGATAATTAAGACGATAATAAGTTTACTCATAGTATTAAGAGTTGAAATACTCATATTCTCGATTCGCGAGTACAGTCTCCTACCCGTGTCAAATGGCTCACCACATATCCATAATACATGACACAAAATTCAATAATTTGTGTCAAACCATTGTAAACTATTTCAAGCCCTTATTTATAAGTATGCATGAGATTGGGTGTGAAATGTCTGGACAATCGCTTAAGTGCGGTGTTCGACCTAATTTGCCTAAACACGGTTTAAATTGCTAAAACTTTCAATTCAACTCCAATTCAATCCATTTTAGTTTCAATGCTCCAATTATACCCAAAATACCTCAATGGCTGCGAATGAGATTCAATTTATCAGTCCCAGGTCAATAATCACACATGTCTATATGTTAAGCAAACATTCAAATTTTCACACCAAAATTTCCCATTTAATTTCTAACCTCACTAACCATTAAATATCACCAAAATATCATGAATTATCATCATTTTCAGCATCAATCCTCCCCCTAGAAAATTCGGCCAAAATGGGTTAAATGAAGGTCAAGTATTTCTCTTGCTAGATTTTCACACTTAACATTACTAATCAACTAAAAACACCAAATTCCATTGAAATCTAGCAACATCAAGACTCAAAACTCCTCCATGAATGTTCGGCCAGCATGGGTTCAGCATACCCACTTGAGTTTTAAGCATGGAAAATGAAAAGAAATGCATGGGTAAGGTAAATCACTAGCAAAATCGAAGAAATTTTACCTTTGCTTGATCACACCTTTGAATTCCAACACTTTTTCTCCAATTTTCCACCTAGGGTTTCTTGTTCTTCCTTTCCCTCTTTTCCCTTGAAATGGCCGGCCAAATGAATGAGTTTCTAGAGATTTCTAAGCCTTTTTATAATGCCATTAAAATAATATTAAACTTGACACATGGCAAGTTTTATTGATCCATGTGTAATTGCTTAAAAATCAAGCATTCTTTCTCCCCAACACATAATTTCTCACTTATCCAAAGCATTAAATAAATTTTGTGTGGTTCACAGTTGTCATGGTGGAGTAAAATTCCAAAATTCCAAATTTGCCCCTTAAACTTGAAAAATTACATTTTTGCCCCTATACTCGAAAAATTGTCAAAATTCATATTTTTCACTCCTCAAATTCATATCATACTCCAATTAATCAAATTTGATCTAAATCCTCTTTAAAAATTCAAATTTTATCCTTGGGTGGTAAAATTACCATTTTACCCCTAGAACATGAAAATTCCTGATTGACTCCAAATTAGTCCTCGAACCATGAATAACCATTTTAAAACATTCTGGGGTTTTAATTTTTTTCAAACCAATCCTCGAACCATGAATAACCATTTTAAAACATTCTGGGGTTTTAATTTTCTCAAATCAATCCTCAAATCCCAACTTGTTCGAGGCTTAATCAACTTAATTGTACCACTAGGTACAATACTGATCTTTAATGATTTTATCGAGGCATTCCAATATGTAAACATGTTGTCAAGTATATAAATGACATAATAAACATACTGTAGAGCTGGGTTTGACAATGCTAATCCAGTGCTTCTAGCTGAGGGATTAGCATATCAGACTGTTAGTCTTGGTCAACAACTAGAAGACCTTGAACTAGGGATTGACCAGCCCCATAATTCCCCCTCAGTAGAGCCACAAACCAAAAAACCATCTGAACAAGGAATTGAGATACTTGGTTCACCCATTGGAAGTCCACCCTTTCAACCTCAACCTTAGTAAAAGCCTCAACAATAAACTTTCCCTCTCTATTCTGATGAAGTTTGTATTATGGGACTCTTCTATCAAATGGTGAGGGAAGAACAAGTAGAAAAAGAAGCAGTTGTAGCACAAGCTTCCAAGACAGTGCCTTCTGAACCAAAAGCTCTAGTCAAAACAAAATCAGACAAAGAAAAACGAAAAGCAAAAAAAAAAAAAAAAAGTCCCTGCAACCAAGTCTAAGCCACTAGCCAAAGGCATCAAAAAGATGGCTACAAAAACATCACCTCTTAAAAGAAAGAAGTCTTCTAAATTGGCAGAAAAGGCCAAGTCCCCACCTGCATCTTCACCTCAAGCGCCATTGGAAGTCTCTGCCAAAACTCCTCCTAAATAGCCTCAAGAAAAACTCCCTCTGCGTTAACCCTCACCTTTCCCTCTCAATCCTTTCTATGGTACTGAGTCTTCACCCTTTGCCACCTTAAATGAATGAAGCCTTACCCCCCCTCTGATAATGACAAAATGATAGAGAAGTAAAAATAAGAAAAATAAAAAAATGTTAGGGTAAAGGTACCAAATAACTAGGGAGAAACACAAGGAAAATAAAAAAATCATTAGGGTTGAGGTACTAGACCTAAAAGGAGAAAGGAAGAGAAGATTGAAGCAAAAACTAGTCTAGGGGTAGTTTTGGAACAAAATTTGTCAAATTTTATGGATAATTATTGATTATGCCATGATGGCACTCAAACATTGATATTTAATTTTTGTTGCTATGCTTGCTATATTTAACCTTTGATGCTACGTTTATGGTTATGTTTTATATTTGTTGTTATGTCTATGTGTGGAAAATGAATGTTGATATATGACTATTGACAATGATATTATTTGTGGAATTCTGCTGTTCATAATGTGTTGATGAGAACCTTATGTTGATGCTTTGATAATTAGACTATATGCTGTCAGCTAAGAATCATTGTAATGTTGTGAATGCATTGTGTTTAAGAATGAGTATGAATATCATGTGCAACATACCAGATGAATGATGCAGCCAAAATCTGATAAAATGTCCTATTGGTAGACTTTACAAAATTCTGATAAAAATCTGTCAAACATTCATCTGCTGTAAACAACTTTAAATGTTCTGTATATATATACTTTGAATGCATAATGTTATTTTCTACATTACATGAATAAAATGTAGGCTGAAACAAATAAGAAATATTCCCAAATTAAAGGGGAGCACACACTCAGAGGGAGCAATCCTCACTATGTGCAAAACTAGAAAAAAAATCAAAAGGCACTGTGCAAATTAACCAAAGAATGTTTTGTCATCATCAAAAGGGGGGAGATTCTTGGCTCCATTAGTTTTTTATGATAATAAAACTTTCTCATTTCATTTGTGTCTAATATTTCTACCTAAGTATGAAGAACAATGGTTTGTAGGCAAAAACTAAACTAATCATTCAAATGTGTACATCAAAAGCTTATATGAATTAGGAACATGATTGGTTAACAAAAAGGAACTCATTAGTGAATAATGAATAACATTGGTTGGCCAAATTTTAAATTACAGAAATGGCAGGTTGAAGTATATTGGGAAACAAAACCAACTTAGTCGACCAAGAAAATGAGTTAGTTGACTAAGTGCTCTCTACCAGAATCTACGACCAAGACAGAACCAACTTAGTCAACCAAGAAAAATGTTAGTCGGCTAAGAGTTTTTTGTCTACAACTTGCGTCGGAACGCTACAAGACAGATTAACGGCTACAATCAATTTTAAACTGTTTCCAACAGTCATAAACTACCATCAGACATACTTCTCCAAGTATAAAAGAGTCTTCCAAGAATAGATAAGAAGTTTTTTTGAGAGATTTCAACATATTCAAGCAAAAAAAAAAGCAAAAAACTTAGAAAATTCTTTGTACTTCACTACACTCAAATGCCTATCCTTTGTAATTGTATTCAACACTTAACCTTGTACCATTTAGATCAACCATGTGATCAATAGGTACTCTCTCTACTTCCCTTCTTTTATTCTCAGAGTGAAGGATTCACTCTAAGTGATTGTCTTTAAGCTAGGTTTGCTTGAAAAAGTTAAGGTTCTAACTTAACCTTGAAAAGTTAGGTGTTGGGTTTTGGTCGAGCCCTTGAAGAACTATTGTAAAGGTTGTGGCGGAACCTGGTAAAAGTCGTTGAAAAAGCTTGGTGGGAGCTTGGTAATTCCACCGTTTGTTAGTGAATTTTAGTGGAATTCCTTAGTTGGATAGTCAAGGTAGTGGATGTAAGTCTTAGACCAAACCACTTTAAATTCTTGTCTACTGTCTTCTTGGTTTTATTTTCTTTGCTTTTAAAATTAGTTTATATTCTTGTTAAAGAGCCGAATTGTGCTATTCACCCCCCTTCTAGCACATTTTATAAGGACCAACAATTAGGTTGGTTAGTCATGTTTGGCTTCTATGGATAATATTTTGCTTGTGCCTTGTGTTTTATGACATGTATTTTGAAAATTGCTATGAGATGGCTATGCTTTGTATTTGCCCCATGATGGCCATGCTTGTTATTTTGAAATGTTTTACTGCCATATTTTGAGCACGTGAATGTGCAAACTTGATGTGATATATACATATCCTTTATGCTATAATATGTTCATTTATGTCTAATATACAACTCCATGGTTTTAAGTCCTATGAGGTAATTCTGAGTATTAGTTTTCCTATACATATTTTTAGGCTTGCATGGGTTAAGAAGGTAACTCCTATTGATACATTTGTACCAGTCATGGTCCTCGAATTTGGGTTGTGGCAATCTTGCAAATCATCAAAGAAGTATGAGTTTTTATCTAAAGTACATGAAATAAAATAATAAGAAATGGAACATACCTTAGAGTTGGGGTGAGCATTGGTCGGTTTCGATAGAAACCAAAACCGATGGACCTGAAGTTCCTTATGACCAACCAAGATCGACCGATTGTAAGGGAAAATCAATTAATCGAAACCGACTTCGATTTCGATTGATTTCGGTCAGTTGGAGGGTGGATGGGCATGACTGCATTGGCAAGTCATAAAGTTTCTCGCTATAGTGAGAATGTAAGTTCGCTGCAGTGAAACAAGGCAGAATTAATAAAAGGTTTCTCACTGCAACAAGAATTCAAGTTTGCTGTAGCGGGAAACGAGGAAGAATTAACAAAAAGTTTCTTACTGTAGTGAGAACTCAAGTTCGTTGTAGCGAGAGAGAAGGCAAAATGAACTTCAATCAGAAAAATTTTCACTGCGACGAGAATACTTTCTTGTTGCAGCAAAAAGTAGGATATTTCATATTTATAAATTACAAATTGTAATATTAAGTCAGATGGAATTTCACACAAGCAAAAGAAAGATATTTTACACAACACCAAACCAATAACTTATCTTTTTAAAAGAAGCAATAAATACCATATATTAAATAAAATAACGAGAATATTAAATAAAATGGAAAAGATAAAGGAAAAAGATTTTCATAAATTGTACATAATATGCAATGCAATAAATTTAAATTCGAGAAATACAACATAAATTAATAAATTGTACATACTACAAATTCATTAAGTTAGAAGTTACATAACTAAAAGTGAGACAACATAAATTACTAAAATTCAAAATATAGATTTGATGGACCTCAGAGGCTAACTTCAAAATTGGAGTTAAAAAGAGTGTTGGGATGACTAAATCAAAAGGAAAGAAACTTGGAAGGCAAAGCGATAATTTTATGAAAAGTTTGGTCAAAGCTTTGACTCTATTTTTTTAAGCCAAAATCGTCCTTATCCCTCCAGCGGAAGAGTTTCTTCTTCTTCCCCTCCATCCCATGCCGTTTGCTCATCCGTCACCATGAAAATTTAATTTTCTTCCATTTTCTTTCTTTGTTTTCTTTTCCTTTCATTTCTTTTCTTGCTTCTTTCTTCTCCTAACTTCTTGGGCATCAAAGTTACAGCCTTCAACCCCAATTTCCAACACCTTTAAAACCCTAGGAAAAGAAAAGAAAAAAGGAGAGAAAGGAAGAAAAGCTTGATTTTGTAATTGAAGCAACCAAAGGTAAGGATTTGTGTGTTTTAAGCTCATAGTTGGTTAAATCTTTGGAGAAATAACGTGTGAATCATTTTGGCAACCGGATGATAAATGTTTTGAAGGAATATTGGAGTGCAAGTATGGGTCAAGCAACCATAAAGGTAAAAACAAATGATGTTTTAAGTGTAGTTGAGAAATCTTGAGAAATTGGATATTGTCACGACCAGGAACTCCCTATCGAGCCCGTGACAACAGTCTCGACGTCCCATTAGGCACTCATACCCGAAATGCCAACCGGAACCCCGCAAGGCTTAGCATCAAATTTCCCATCTCCCCGGTGAGCAATAATCATTAAACATCATATTTTAAAGAAACATAAGACAATTCTAAACCAAAACATTAAAATATTATTTTTTGACTCATAGGGGTATTTTCATCGTTTTCTTCAAAAATCTCGAAACCCGGCCAAAACGTAATAAGTAAGTAGAAAACATATATTCCATAGTTGGAAATTAGTTTAAATGTCTAAAACATTAGTTTGGAGCAACAATTTGAATATTTGAGTATAATAAAAATATTCAATAAAATACTCAATTTTCTTGTAAAACAATATTTATAGAAACATCGGTAACTAATTTTTATAGCGTATAAGTTAAATATATTCATACATACTAAAATGTAGATAACCAAAGTAAAAATTACTTTTACAATGACACGTGGGCCCTTGACTGACCAGGAAGGTATAAGTTCATATACCTTTACTTTCTAAGGATGCAACTCTGAACTTATTTCTCGACGTGATCGACTATCTACAGTCTATCTTGAACCTGAAATGTGGATAGGAAGATGGGTGAGATTACATAATCCTAGTGAGTAAACAGACACCATCAAAATAATCTAAAGCTAAGTAATAGGAGACAAATAAAATACCCCATCGTGATATACATTTCGTAACTTGAAAATTCACTCCCACCTAGTTAAATAATTGTATTTTATCTCATTGCTCAAAAGGGCTTATGAATTTCTTGAAAATCTAGCTTATGCCAAAACCTGTACTCGGGGATACCTTGTACGGGGGCATCCGTTTGAGTCCGCCAAGGTTGTAAAAATTTCATATTTTTCAAAAGTCAGCCAATCCTTGGCATTGGCTGAGTCTTACTTCCACGTGGTGGTTAGACGAGAAGTGAACTCAAATCCTACCTCAAGAGTTACCCTACGCGCCTCTTCAACCGAGGTAAGCACAATAATTGGGTTTCCGTGCCCCTCTTATAGGCTGGTCCACGGAACTCATTTTGCCACTACAGCGACCACAATTATATCGCACCAAATTAATAAAATTTTTAGCAGCATGAGTAGCCCACAATCCTTACCTTGTCTATCAAGGCAAATCAAAATAGTTTACATATTTATCATATCATAAAAACAACCAGTCATGCCTACATTCATCATAAGCCATACAATTCAAATAGTACTTTGTAATACAAGTAAGCAGTCTCCAATTACTCTATTTTTGAAACCATTATTTAATTTTCTAGAAAATTTATAAAATCATTTTATAAAATCACAAATTTTCTTAAACAGAGCAATTTACCATTTAAACCAATTTTCTATAAAATCACACAATTGAATAAAATCTACTCTAGATAATTAAGATGATAATAACTTTACTCACAGTTTTAGGAGTAAAAATACTCTTATTCTTGATTCTTGAATGCAGTCTTTTACCCGTATCAAATGGCTCACCACCTATCCATATTGCACAATACACAATTTACCACATTAATACTAGACCATTACCAATTCAGGCTCGATGTATATGCATGAAATGGAATGCACACTACTCGATAACTAGCTAAGCACAGTGTTCAACATAGCCTCAATTATGCACCCAATTCCAATGATATTGGCCCAATTGATTTACTACCCGATTAATTAGCCAATATACTAAATCCAACTCCAAATAAATTCCATTTTTCTCCCAATTCACCCATTCATCAAACACTGGTCAATTACCATGAAATGTTACCAAAATTATCCTCACATTCCATTTTGGCAATATTCAGCCATGTTGGTGCATAAACACTAAAATTCTTCCTACTAAATTTTCTTACCATAAATCATTATTTTCCTATCATACCACTTGAATTGAAATTAATTCCACCATCATTAAATTATATTGGACATTCGGCCAATAAAATGTTCACTATCAATAAATTTCTTTCTAGCCTAATTCTTACACTAATATTCATCAATTCCCATTCAAACCACTTGAAATTCAATTAAATTCACCTCCAATAATTCACATAAGAAATTCGGCCTAATGAGGATTTAATACGAAATTTGTGATTTCATGCTAATTGTCATCAATTTCGGATTCTATCACCACAATTTATTAAAACCCTTCAATCTTAACCAATTAACATAGAATGTCACAAAATTCCTCCCCATTATTCACTCCATAATATTCGGCCTTGATAGGTTTAAGGAAAAACAAATTGTTTTCTTGCTTGTTTTGCTCACAAACATGTTATACTAACTAAAAACACTAACATAACCTAAAATTAAATCTATCCAACATCATTTCCCTCTGCATACCCATTTGATCAGCCATGATTTCACCATGAAAACATACAATCCAAGCATGGAAAATAAGGAGAAATGCATTGGAAACATAGATCTTAAGCTTAATTTGATAAATCTTACCTTTTTCCACTTGATTCTTGAATTTCCACCAATTTTCCCTTTGAATTTCTTAGCTAGGGTTTTATTTTCTTTCTTTCCTCTCTTGTTTCTACTTTGGCCAAATATGGTGAAGGAAATATGGGTTTATGGGCTGATTTTTATATGGAAAATATTAAAGTAATAAAGCTTGACATGTGTCATGACATTATTGGCCCTTTTTTTCTAAATATTTGACTTTTTAATCCTTATTTCTCCACCACACATTTCTCATATCTATCCATTTTCATGATGAATAAAATCCCTTGGTCTGGAAATTTGTTAGGGGTGAAAAATTACCGATTTGCCCATGAGGTGATAAAATTATGATTTTGCCCTTATACTCCGAAATGTACCATAATTACATTTTTTCCACTTGTCAACCTCAAATAACACTCCAATTGATCAATCTTAGTCAAATTGGGCTAAAATCCTTTCTAAAAATTCTCGTTTTGTCCTTAGGTGGCAAAATTATCGTTTTGTCCCTATGCTTTAAAAATATCGAGAATTACAATTTTTCACTGCTAAACCTCATATTATGCTTCAAATGATCATATTATACTTCAAATGATTAATCTTGGTCAAAATTTTCATTAAATAACTAAATTTAAATTTTAAGTGGCAAAATAACCATTTTACCCTCAGTTGGTCAATATTCCCGATTGACTCCAAACCGGATCTCGAACTCCGAATCACCATTTTAAGTAATCTCTGGACTGTGAAATTTCCAATTTCACCTTAAAATCCCTATTTTAATTAGTTCGAGGTATAAATCGACTTAGTTGTACTTCTAAGCACAATACCGACTTTTATCCATTTTTCTGAGATATTTTAATATGCAGGCATAATGTCAAATATATAGATATCATGACCAATATTTTAGGGCTATGCTTGATAGATATTGTTGTGTGGTTGACATTTTAGTGGCATATAGTGAGAAATTATGATTGTTGTGGAAGTAATGGTTGAACATGATAAATATCCTTAGAAAGGATTAATATATGGGTTAAAGTCATAAATAAGTTGTCGGTATCTATAATCCAAAGAATTTCGTAAGTAAAGGATAAAGGCAACTTTGGAAAAAATGTGTCGAGATGTAAGTTAATTGAATAAGGATTCATGATGGAAGGAAAAAAGAGAAGTAGCAACGATGTACACTAAAGGTATTGCATTTGTATTGTTGCTAGGAAGTGCAAAGGTAAAGTCAGAGTATGGTGGAGCTGGTGCTGGGGGAAATAACGAGCAACTGGCAAGTAGGAATAGCTAGTTTCACCTCCGAACAAATAGCGATGTAATATCCAGCTATCGCAAGGTGAGTGAACCTGCATTAAAATTGCTTGAGAAATAAATGCATGTATGTTGATTGTTGTGAGGCCTCAACCTCTATAAACCCGTAGATAGAATGCTTGCCTACTTGAAACAACTCGAAAAAATTTTCAAAGGATCGATATTGTACCTAGTGGTACAATCAAGTGGATTTAAACCTCGAACTAGTTTTAATAGAGATTTAAAGATGAATTTGAGAGTTTTAAAACCCACAGAACGATTTAAAAAGGTGATTCGAAGTTTGAGGTCTGATTTTGGAGTCAATCAGGAATATTGACTATGTAGGGGCAAAATGGTCATTTTGCCACCCAAGGTTGAACTTTGGATGTTTCATAAAATTTTTAACCAAGATTGATCATTTGGAGCATAATATGAAGTTTAGCAAAGAAAAATTTTAATTCTCGATATTTTTAGAGTACAAGGGCAAAACGGTAATTTTGCCACCCTAAGGGTAAAATGGTAATTTTCACCCCCCAACACTTGTCAAATTTGTGGATTTTATTCATTATGGGTGTGGATAAATATGACAAATTGTGTGGTGGGGAAATAAGGTTTAAAAGATAAATATTTAAATTTTAAACCAATAAGAAAATGCCACGTGTCATGCCTTGATTATTTTTTTAGCTATAAAAATTAGCTCATATCTTCCCCAACACACCTCCCATATTCAGCCAAGCAAGAGGAAAGGAAACCAAAGGAAGAACAAAACCCTATGAGGAGAAATTCAAAGGGAAACTATGAAAATTCAAGGAATCAAGCAAGATAAGGTAAAATTTCTTTATTTTTGCTTGAGATCTACAATACCTGTCACGACCCAATTTCCGGGCCATGACCGGCGCAAGGACCCAATGAGCATAGCTCACTAAGCCCAAGCAAGCCTATTTTCTCTTACTTTACTTACTGTATACAACGTATACTCGTGTGAGGCATTCACACGTAATGCATCCTGTGTGCATACAAAGCCATTTAACAATGGCATTTTCAACATTTATATACATGCACTATACCAGTCATGTATTTAGCAATTTACATTACATACTCATATTCACATAATTAGATTGTATTTACAATACAAAGGACCCAAGACTTCCAGCGGAGACATTTACCACAAAAGGAATCACTAGCGGATGCCAGACACATACCCAGGAGATGCGCTATGGGGACTCCTCGATCTAGAGCCCAACAGTCTCTTGATCTGAAAACATGAATTTTTGAAAACGTGAGTACGAAACTCAGTGAGTGAATATTAGAAGGAACAAGCAATCTCATCAGAAGATTTGACAATCATGATGCACTGGTTGAAAATAAGGCTATTTTCAACTAACTAATATTTCAAACCCCTTTTCCCTTACCCAGGAATTTGTTATGCATTCAAGGATTAAACATCCTTGAATTCACACTCATCATTCTATCAAAGTAGTAAATGGACGGTTGTTTACAAACCGTCACATAATAAGGGTTTCACAACCCGTACAATTTATATATGCATATGTACCACGTACAATTTAATTCACCAATTATTCTATCTCATTCATTGTCCCCTCTTTTCCTCCACTCTACTATACTCTCAACTCATACATCACTACCGGCATTGCACTTCCCACTCCGCACATGCACGGTAGTAATTATCACACTCTTTATCATTCAACTGGCATTGCACTTCCCACTCCGCACATGCACGGTTGCATCAATTTCACCATAATTTATTAATAATGCATATAGACATCATGTTGATATACACAGATGCATGACAATCATATTTAACGTCATTGAAATATTTTCATCTTTAATTTCAAACAATTCGCATACCATACAATCACATATATACACAAATACATAAGCAATCATATACACTGCTAATATTCACTATCCTTAGTGGAAAAACATTTATCAAGGAACTTGGCAAGCAGTATCACTCAGCTTTGCCGCCAAGTTCTTGGGCAAACATTATTTGGTAAAGGGTATCACTCAGCATCCCTTCCAAACTCATGGGCGAAAATCATTTGGTAAGGGTATCACTCAGCATCCCTTCCAAATTAGTAGACAGAAATCAATTGGTAAGGGGTATCACTCAGCATCCCTTCCATCTATAAGTCCCTTATCATCATTCGCTCATGGATAGGAGATCACACAACAATCCTATCCTCTATGAGCCCCAAATCATCATTCACACGAACGGTTATAATCATTACACAACATTATCTATCGATGCACAACATATATACATATATGCACACATTTTGGAACACAATCATTTGATCCAATTTATTATCAAACCCTACCCCTTAATTCAATTTAATTTATAATTAAATAATATTCGATTTCACACATATATACTCAAGGACATGAGCAATCATATATATACACAAACACATTTATCTGAGCACTCGCAGGCGTTATGTATCGCCGTCCCTGCAAGCCCCTGGATAACAAATCACACTTCACCAATGTTCACGAGTGATAGTTTCCAGGAATCGTGGGCGTTACGTATCGCCGTCCCCATTTTGCTCAGTTCTCAAAATTTCTAGTAAATAGTGGGCGTTACATATCGTCGTCCCCACTTTTACTCAGTTCTCAATTTCTAGTAAATAGTGGACGTTACGTATCGCCGTCCCCACTTTTACTCAATATCACTCAATCTCACCAGCTCATGTGCAACTCTCAAATCGCGCACATAGCTGGAGTATCAGAGCTTTCGGCAAGCGGTATCACTCAGCGTCGCTGCCAAGCTCCTGGACTTCAAATCACGCTTTACCACAATTCATGCGTGAACATTTCCAGGAATCGTGGGCATTACGTCTTGTGGTCCCCACTTTGCTCAATTCAGAATTTCAAGGAGTTAGTGGGCGTTACGTCTCGCGGTCCCCACTTTGCTCCATTCTGAATTTCAAGGAGTTAGTGGGCGTTACGTCTCGCGGTCCCCACTTGGCTCCATTCTGAATTTCAAGGAATTAATGGGCGTTACGTCTCGCGGTCCCCACTATGCATACCATTCAGGCATATGCATTTTCCTTCTTCACACGTGCACGGTGGTAACACTTTCACAACACTTCTCAATCATCCATGTAAACATCATCACAATGTACACATTTATCACACTTAAATTTCACATCAAATAAATAATATTTCATGCCTTCATGCATACCACATAATTTCATGCTTTCAAGCATAACACATAATTTTTATGCCTTCACGCATAACACATAATTTTATGCTTTCATGCATAACACATATTTTCTATGCCTTCATGCATAACACATATTTTTATGCTTTCATGCATAACACATATTTTCTATGCCTTCATGCATAACACATATTTTTATGCTTTCATGCATAACACATATTTACCGCATAAAAATCATTTTTATCAAGGGCTTGTTCCCGGCACGTATTTTTAAAAAATTTTGGATAAATCATTTAATCATCTATTTCAATACAATGTGCATTCCCCAAATAATTTGAAATGCAAGTTCACTCACCTTCTCACAAATCCGGATTCCGGATGCTCTCGGATTAAAAATCCTCAATCACGATTTCCTTGCCTTTCTCGGACTTCTCACCACCTTAACACAGAATAAAATTAGGAAATTTACTATAATGTCCCCAACTAATATAAACTAATTGAAATTGCTCACATATGATACTCAAAGGCAAAAATGCATCCGATTATCACTTTAACGCGGTATTGCCTAATCTCGACCGATTACCCGATTAATCGGCTATTATGTCCAATTTGATTCCAAATTGCACCATTCTTTTTCTCATAGCTTAATTCACCCCACATCATGTAATTGATGCCAATTTCAGCATTCAATATTTTCCATTTCTTTATAGAAAATTTTGGCCAATACAGTGCATTAGCACTGAAAATTTTTCTACTACATTTTTCACTTGAATTTGTCATTTTCTAATTTCTTTCATTTCAAATGAAATCATTTCATTTGAAATGAACCAATTTCTCATGCATTCTCTACACCCTAGGTTCGGCCTAATGAAGAATCACCATGACAATCAATTTCTTTCTTTCATTTTTGTCCATAATCATGCTTAACTACCTTTAAACACCAACATAGCTTAAATTCAATCCAATCCAACATCAAATCCATACTCATACCCATTTTTCAGAATTCATTCCATCATGATATCTCCATATTTAACCATAGAAATCAAGAACAAAAGCATAGGTAAGCTAGGGTTAGAGTAAATCTAAAGAAAAGTTACCTTTGTTCTGCATGAATCTTGAAAAACACTTGAAATCTATGGATTTTGGCCTAGGTTTTTATGGTTTTCCCTTTATTCTTCTTTTCTTCCCTTCAATCAGTTTTTTTTTCCAGAATTTGGAGAGAGAAAATGATGGTTAAAGGCTGATTCTTAGGCTTAAATAATAAAATATAAAAGCTTGCCACGTGGCACCATGTGATTGGCCCGTTTTCTTTACTTTTTGACTTTTTCTTCCATTTCTTTTCCACCACTTGATCAATCAAGTCAACATCTGATCCAAGGATGATCATGGCTGGAAATAATGGTTCTGGTGATGAAAAATTACGGTTTTGCCCCCGGGATGACAAAATTACGGTTTTACCCCTATACTCCGAAATGTCCCGGAATTGTTTTATTTTCACTGTCCAACCTCAAATAACACTAATATAAATCAATATTACCCAATTGGGGCAAAATCCTTTTAGAAAATTTCCCGTTTAGTCCTTCGATGGCAAAATTACTATTTTGCCCTTGTGTTCCAAAAATACCGGGAATCACAATTTTACACTGCTAAACATCATTTTATGATTATGGGATCATAACTGTATGTCATATAATTATTTTTTTTGTCCAATGTGATCAAATTTTGGCTAAAATCTCCATAAATCAACAAATGAGAAAATGACCGTTTTGTCCCTAACCGGTCAATTTTCTCGATTGACTCCAAACTGGACCTTGAACTCTGAATCACTATTCTGACCTATTCTGTGGGTCTCAGAATTTTGAAATTCCTCTTAGAATTTCTATTAAACTAGTTGAAGCTCGATTTAACTTAATTGTACCATTAGGTACAATACCGGCTTTTCAACCAATTAGACAGGGTCTCACAATACCCATGCTTTATTTTCTCATTTCCATGGCTGAAATCAAAGTTTGCAAATGGGTATCATGGCTGACCGAATATGGGGGGAGGGTTTTTGTGCTTGAATTTGGTTAGATTTCAACATATGTTAGTGTTTTTAGCTAGTTAGTGATGTGTAGTATGAAAACAAGTGAAGAAAATCACCTAGTCTTTGGTTTCCTTCATGGCTGAACCTTACATGTGCAGAATTGATGGTGGGTTTGATTTTATTTCAAGTGAATTGGCTATGAATTGATGAATTATGGTGTAGAAATCAAGTAGAAAAAATCATGGTGTTGATGCACCCACCATGGCCGAGTTTGCCATGAAGAAATTTGAAAGTGGTTATGTTAAATTTTAGGTTATTTGGCTTGTATTTGGTGAATTGAAGTATTAGAAAAGAAATGGAGTAATTTGGAATTGAATTGGACGCGTTGGCCATTTAATCGGGTGAGAGGCCAAATTAGGTCAACACTACATTTAGACAATATATGGACAATTTGCATTTCATATTATGCATTAGTAGTCTGAATTAGTTTATCACTGTTTAGTACCAATGTAGTAAATGTGTGATTTTGCAATATGTCAAGGTGGTGAATCCTCCGATAGGGGCAAAGAAATTGTACCCGAGGATTAGCAGTTGAAGTACCTGAACTCGACTCTCTAAAATTTGTGAGTGAACTTGCATTTCAACAGTTTTGGGAATTTAATTAAATTGAAATTAAATGCTTGAATGATTATATTAAATTCTTATTTTTAAATGAGTCCCGGGAACAAGCCTTTAGTGAAAATAATTCTGTGATGTTGAATATGATTGTGATGAACCTATGTACATCTATATGATGCTTACATATTTTGTTAAGAAATTTATGTGAAATCGATGTAACCGTGGACGTGTGGAGTGGACAATGCACATGCTTGTAATGGTGTGCAAAGTGGGGACGACGATACGTAGTGCCCACGATTCTGGAAAACTCAGAGTTGAGCAAAGTGGGGACAACAAAATGTAACGCCCACGATTCCTGGAGACTTTCACTCGTGATTGTGGTAAAGCGTGACTCTTCGCCTAGGGGCTTGCAGGGACAGCGATTCGTAATGCTTGCGAGTTCTCTAATAGGTACACTTCGCTCAGGGGCTTGCAGGAATGGCGAGATGTAATGCCTGCGAGTGCTCCAATAGGTACCTATTTTTGCATGTAATTGCATGTAATTGCAAATGATTTTATCTATATTTGCGTGATATAATGTGCATGACGGAAAACGTGATTTGTATGGTATGTGAAACCCCTGTTCTATGACGGTTTGTGATAAACTGTAAATTTTGCTATGTTACTAGAATGATTGGTGTAAATTCATGGACACTTTATCCTTGAATGCATAATAAATTTCGGGTTAAGGGAAAATGGTTTAAATATTAGCTAGATCAAAATTGCCTTGTTTCCAATTAGTGCATCATGGTTCTCAACTTCCTGATTATTATTGCTTGTTCCCTTCTAATGTTTGTTCACTAAGTTTCGTACTTATGGTTTTATAAAAAAATTCTTGTTTTCATATTTAGAGGAAATTGGGGCCTAGGCCAAGTCGTTTACGCATACTTGTCTTTGGTAGGTACGACGACATCTCAATAGTTGTGCCTTTATTCAAAGTTACTCCACTTACGGTCAAAAGTCTGATGTTATGTGGACATGTATAAGTAATGAAATCCACTATGAGTCATGTTATATTACATTTGATAACTGGTGCCACGATGAGTTGGCAAGCAGGTGACACTATTTTGGCATAATACAAATGTGAATACTTGATTGCCATAGTATATCATTGTATATTTTAATCGATAATGCAATCATGGGTTGGCTACTTCCACACTAGTTGGAATGAGTAAGGATGCCTTAGTTGATGAGATGATAAACAATGTAAATGGAAAGGCTTGCTTGGGCTTGGTGAGCTATGTTCATTGGTTCCATGCGCCGGTCATGGCCTAAAAATTAGGTCGTGACAATTGTATCACTTGAAAATGTTTTAATTGTTTTATCTTCAAAACGTGTGCAGGAATAAGCTTTTATTGAAACGTTTTTGTGTTGTGAAATGTGATTGTAATGAAATTGCAAAGTCCCTTTATATGTCAATATGTATATATATGTATTGTACATCTATAGATAATATTGTGTAATGAGTATGACCGCGCGTGTGCACGATTTGAGGGGATGGATATGCTGGTAAGGACTGAACATGACTGTGCATGTGCACTATGTGGGGGGATACACATGCTGGTGAGGAATACACATGCTGGTGAGGACTGAGTATGACCATGCGTGTGCACGATGTGGGGGGATACACATGTTGGTGATGACAGGGTGTGGGAGTGTGGAGGATGACATTAGTTGTGGGCAATGTGGGGGTTGCACATGAGTTGGGTTGTCAAGCCCGACCCTAAAATATATGTCATGTCATGCATATAATTGATATCATGCCTGCACACTAGAATATCTCGAAAAAGTAGATAAAAGTCAATATTATGCTTAGAAGTACAACTAAGTCTGTTGGCTCCATTAGTTTTTGATGATAATAAAACATTGCCATGTCATTTGTGTCTAATATTTTTACCTAAGTGTGCAGGGCAAATGTTCATAAAGCAACAATAATCCAATCTTCCTTATAAGCACTTAAAGTTGCAATTTGGATAAAGAACAAGGATGATTAATATTAGGGAAGCTCTCTAGTAGAACAAGAAAGATCATTGGTTGAACAAATGACAAAAATGGAGAAGTTTCGAACTGTAGCATATTGAGAAACGGAACCAAGTTAGTCAACTAAGCGAAAAATTTTAGTCGACTAAGTGCTTTCTATTTGCAACACTCACCAAGTCACTACAAGACAGAATAACGGCTAGAATCTTCCCCAAACTGTTTTTAACGGTCATAAACGTCCCAACAGCCATCAGACAAGCCTCTCCAACTATAAAAGGATCTTCAAATGCCAAGGAACTAATTTTGGACAACCTTTGAGTACTTTGAACAACTTTTGGCTTCATACACAAATACACCATAATATTCAAGCCAAAAAAGAGCAGCAAACTTTGAATATCTTTTGTACTATTCATTGAACCTCAACGTCTATTCTTTATATTTGTGTTTAGCACTTAAACTTGTACCACATAGATTAACCGTGTGATCATTAGGCACTTTCTCTACTTCTTTTTATATTCTTAGAATGAGTGTTTCACTCTAAGTGTTTGCATCAATCAAGGTTTGCTTGGATGCTTGTAAGTTCCTACTTCGCCTCAAAAAGTTGGGTGTTAGGTTCTAGTTTAGCCCGTGAAAAACTAGTGTAAAGGTTGTGGTTGAGCTTTGAAAAACCACATTGGGGTTTTAGTTTAGCCCGGGAAAAACTAGTGATAGGTTGTGGTTGAGCCTTGAAAAACCACCTTGGGGTTTTAGTTGAGCCTATGAAAAACTAGTGTAAAGGTTGTGGCTAAGCCTTGGAAAAGCCATTGTAAAAGCTTGGTGGAAGCTTGTGAATTTCACCTTTTTAGTGTTTGGTTGAAAATCCTTGGTTGGATAGTCAAGGTAGTGGATGTAGGTCTTGGACCGAACCACTATAAATCCTTTGTGCATTGTGCTTCATTGTTTTACCTTTCTTTTTTTGAGATTAAGTCTCAATCTTGTAAAAGAGCCGAGAGAGTGCTATTCAACCCCCTCTAGCACTCATTTGGGACTAACAATTGGTATCAAAGCTAGCTCTCTACATACAAAGTCTAACACCCTTTGAGAGGATCCAAATGGCTCTACAAAAATCAGTTGTAGCTGAGGGACAATCTACAAACAGACCACCTCTGTTCGATGGCTCTAATTACCCTTATTAGAGCACTAGAATGTCAATATACATTAGGGCCATAGATTATGAAATGTGGGATGTCATCACTGATGGTCACTTTATTCCCTCAACTGTAAATGTGGTTACAAATGAGTTGATGCCTAAGCCAAGGTCTGAATAGACCGAGGTTGAAACCAAGAAAGTGCAGACCAATTTTAAGGCAATCAACACCTTGCATTGTGCCTTAACTCCCACTGAGTTCAACAAAGTCTCAAGCTATACAACATCTAAGCAAGTGTGGGATAAGTTAAGAATAATTCATAAAGGGACTTCTCAAGTAAATGAGTCCAAGATAGCCCTTTTGACCCACAACTATGAGATGTTCATAATGGAACCTGGTGAAGACATCACCACCATGTTTGATAGGTTCACAAATATTACAAATAAACTTAACCAACTAAGAAAACCTATCCTTGAGCATGAACTTGTAAAAAGACTTCTTAAAAGTCTACCTAAGTCTTGGAAGCCAAAGGTGACTACCATTAGAGAAGCCAAAGGTTTGAACATCATCACACTTGATGAAATGTTCGGGTCACTCCTCACACATGAGCTTGAGCTCAAGGAAGAAGAAGAAGAAGATAGAAGAGAGACCAAAGAAAAAAAAAATATAGCACTAAAAGTCAACATGCTTGAAGAAGAGCTGGAAGAGCTTTCATGCGTTGGTGATGATGAACTTGCACTTGTTGCAAGAATATTCAGAAAACTGATGGGAAGAAAGAATCAAAGATTTGCAAGAAAAATTCTAAAGAGAGACCAAGGCCTTTCTTGGAAGAAAAACAAGATTGACAATAGCAAAAAGGAATAAGTGATCTGCTACAAATGCAAGAAACCAGGGCACTACAAGTCTGAATGTCCATTGCTGAAAGAAAAAACTCCAAAGAAAAACAAAAAATTGAAAAAGGCAATGGTTGCTGCAGCGTGGTCAGATAGTGATTCAAGCACAGAATCTGATGAAGAAAGCTCAAAAGAAAGAACAAACATTTGCTTGATGGCAAAGGATGATGAAACAGAAGTATGCTCATCAACTTGTGATATTTCAATGAATGATTTACAAGATGAGTATGATAATTTATGTGATGAGTTTGAAAGCTTGTTTTTAAAGTACAAAAACTTGAAGAAAAAGGTTGCATCACTTGAAAAAGATTTGGAGAAAATAAAACATGATTTCAACTCTGTTTTTGAACAAAGAAATTTGCTTCAAATTGAACTAGACCACTCAAAAATAGATTTTGAAATTATAAAGGTAGAGCTGGAAAATAAATCTACTGCTTTGCAAAAATCTTTTGATGAAAAAACAGCTCTCAAGTGCTTAAACAATGATACTTTAAAGAAAAATTCATATGATAAGAAGAATCAGTATAATGCATCATCTAGA
Source organism: Theobroma grandiflorum (assembly GCA_036013995.1). Classification (NCBI taxonomy): domain Eukaryota; kingdom Viridiplantae; phylum Streptophyta; class Magnoliopsida; order Malvales; family Malvaceae; genus Theobroma; species Theobroma grandiflorum. The sequence continues at coordinate 16,589,671 of CP142133.1, forward strand.
TGCTATTGTTGTGAAAAATATGGCCATTTATCCTATGTTTGTGCTAGAAATATGAATGTGTAGAAAACCAAAAAAATCTGGGTGCCAAAAGGTTCATATATTGTCACTAACACTCAAGGACCCATCAAAGTATGGGTACCTATCAAGAAGAACTGAACCATGTTTTTGTAGGTTGAGTTGCACCTAAATGAAACATGCTCAAAGGCTCAACACAGTAAGAAAAAGCAGCCTTGGTACATGGACAGTGGCTGCTCTCGACACATGACAGGAGATAAAATGCTGTTTGCTCAACTTGACAAGAAAAAAGGAGGAACCGTGTCCTTTGGAGATAACTCAAAAAGAAGAATTTAAGGGATATGAACGGTTGGTAAGAACTCTCATACTCAAATAAGTCATGTGTTGCTTGTTAGAGGTTTAAAGCATAATCTGCTAAGCACCAGTCAACTTTGTGATAAAGGATTCAAGGTTTGTTTTGATTCCAACAAATGTGAAGTAATAAATATAGACACTAACAAGACCACCTTCATAGGAAAAAGATTGAAAAGCATGTATATTATCTTTCTTGAAGACCTAGAAAAGGATAGTGAAATGTGCTTAGTAGCCAATGCTAAAAATGACAGCTAGTTGTGGCATAGGAGATTATGACATGTAAGTTTGAATACCATGACAAAACTGATCAAGAAAGATTTAGTTGTTGGACTACCTAACATTAAGTTTGAAAATGATAGAGTATGTGAAGCTTGTGAATTAGGAAAACAAGTCAAAACTTCATTCAAAGCTAAAAATGTTATGTCAACATCTAGACCTCTTGAAATGCTGCACATTGATCTCTTTGGTCCCATTAGCACCACAAGTTTAGGTGGAAAATCTTATGGCTTAGTGATAGTTGATGACTATTCTACGTTTACTTGGGTTTATTTCCTTGCCCACAAGAATGATGCATTATCAGCCTTTATAGGCTTTTGTAAGAAAGTTGAGGATGAAAAAGGTACACCCATTGTTAGGATTAGGAGTGACCACAAAGAAGAAATTGAGAATGATGAATTTGAAAAGTTTTGCAATGAAAATGGGCTGAAACATAACTTCTCTGCACCAAGAACACCCTAGCAAAATAGAGTTGTAGAGAGAAAGAATATAACATTGAAAGAGATGGCTAGAACTATGCTTTGTGAGAATAACCTTCGTAAGTATTTTTGGGCTGAAGTTGTGAATATAGCAGCTTACCTTCTTAATAGGATCTTAATTAGAGCAATCATGTCAAAAACCCCATATGAGTTGTACAAAGGAAGAAAACCAATCATCTCTCACCTTAGAAGCTTTGGCTGCAAATGCTTTGTTCTAAATAATGGAAAACAACCATTAGGAAAGTTTGATGCAAAAAGTGATGAAGCAATATTTTTGGGATATGCCTTGAACTCAAAAGCATATGGAGTTTTCAACAAAAGGACACTAAATGTTGAAGAATCTGTCCATAGAGTTTTTGATGAATCAATCCATGTTGAAAAGGAAACTCATGAGGATGATGAAGATTTAGAAAATCTAGAAAGACACATGGAAGAAATGAGTGTGAATGATAGCAAAAACAATGAGAAAGACTCATTTAGGGAAGAACCCATTGCTCCACCTCTTGAAAATTTACAAAGACAAGAAATACAGCATAGTGACTTGCCTAGAAGCTGGAGATATGTTAAAGATCACCCATAAGAACAAATCATAGGTGACATATCTCATGGAGTTAAGACTAGGAAAGGAACTAGGGAGACATATGAATTTTCATCATTCATTTCTCAAGTTGAACCTAAAATCTTTGAAAAAGCTGAAAAAGAGGAAAGTTGGATTTTAGCCATGCAAGAGGAGCTGGATCAATTCAAAAGAAACAATGTATGGTCATTAGTGCCTAAACCCTCAAATCATCCTATAGTTGGCACTAAATGGGTGTTTAGAAATAAGGTTGATAAACAAGGAAATGTTGTAAGAAACAAAGCAAGATTGGTGGCAAAGGAATATAATCAAGAGGACGGCATAGATTATGAAGAAACCTTTGCTCCGGTAGCTAGACTAGAAGCCATAAGGTTATTAGTTGCCTTTGCTCGTCATATGAACTTCAAGCTATACCAAATGGATGTGAATAGTGCATTCCTTAATGGAATCATTCAAAATGAAGTATATGTTGAACAACCTATTGGTTTTGAAGACTTTGAAGAACCAGAATATGTTTTTAAACTTCACAAAGCCTTATATGGATTGAAGCAAGCTCCTATAGCTTGGTATGAAAGGCTATCAAAATTTCTGGTAGAAAAAGACTATGTTAGGGGTTGTATAAACACCACACTATTTATCAAAAGATACCTAAATAATTTGATTATAGTTCAGATATATGTAGATGACATTATATTTTGTGCTACTAATGAATCTCTTTGCAAGAACTTTGCTAAGGAAATGCAGGGAGAATTCGAGATGAGCATCATGGGAGAATTGAAGTACTTTCTTAGCCTTCAAATCAAGCAATGCAAAGGAGGAACCTTTATCAGCCAAGATAGATACATTCAAGACATGCTCAAAAAGTTTGATATGCTAAAATTGAAATCCATCAGCACACCAATGAGTACATCTACAAAGCTTGATGCTGATGAGAAAGGTAAAGATATAGATCAAAAGCTCTATAGAGGTATGATTGGATCTCTTCTTTACTTAACATCAAGTATACCAGATATACAGTTTAGTATGTGTTTGTGTGCTAGATTTTAGTCTCAACCTAAAGAAACACACCTAACTACTGTGAAAAGAATATTTAGATATCTCTTAGAAACTCAAAGCCTAGGAATTTGGTATTCAAAAGAATCACCATTCAGCCTTGTAGGATACTCAGACACAGACTTTGCGGGAAGTAGAACTGATAGGAAAAGCACTAGTGGAACATGTCAATTCCTAGGTAGCATGCTTGTATGCTGGTCAAGCAAAAAATAGAATTCTGTAGCATTGTCCACAGCTGAAGTTGAATATGTATCCTTAGGAAGTTGTTGTGCACAGATTTTACGGATTAAGCAACAATTGAAAGACTACGGGTTGTCCATGAATAACACTCCCATATATTGTGACAACACCAGTGCTATAAATATTTCAAAGAATCCTATACAACACTCAAAAACTAAACACATTGAGGTTAGACATCATTTCATTAGAGACTATGTAACTAAGGGTGAAATCAATATTGAATTCGTGAGCACATTGCATCAACTTGCTGATATATTTCCAAAACCCCTTAGTGAGGATAGATTATGTGAGAATAGAAGAAATATAAGAATGTGTTGTTTGAAAGAGTTATAGTGAGAAGTCTGGACTGAATGAAGAAAACAGAAGGAACTTAGTCGACTAAAGTGTGAAACTCAGTCAACTAAGAGCATTCTGTTTCATTAGAGTAAAAGAATTGACAACTGAATATTAATGGATTAAAGTAATGAACTTTTGTGCTTACCGGGTAATGAAATAAAAAAGGAAAACCTAGAGCAGTAAATAGTAAAAATATTAGAGGGAGTTTTGAAATTTAGGAAAATGAGGCAACTGATAAAGGGGAAGGCAGACAATTTCTAAGTTAGAAACTGTCAATCATTTCTTGATCTTCTGAAAATCGACTCTCTCAACCTTAACTATCTCATTTGCTTTTCTTCTTCTTCTAAAACCAACCGAGAACCCTCTTTCTGTCACATCTTGGAGCCCTAAGTGAAAATCATCCTCAAAAATCGTAATGGCCAAGTCAACCCTGGTCAAGGATTTTCTAGAAAAGAAAAAAGGGAAGAGACCAACAGAAGAAAATCCCAAAGCTAAGCACCCAAAGAACAAACAAAAAAGAGCTTCGAGTTCTGTAACAAAAAAGACTGGGAAAGATTCTGAGAAAAAAAAAGGCTGAGAAACTAGGAAAGAATAGCAAAGGAGAAAAAGGTACATCATCTACTTCATCCCTAAAATTTAGGAACAAAATTCATGAAGAGAGGTTTAGGAAAATAAAAAATACTCCCATTACATGCGGGAAGCACATTGATTGGGATAGTTTCAGTGAAACTCATGAACTCCAAACCAGCCTAACAGACTATTATAATGAATTGAGGATTAAGGAGTATAGCTCTTTCAAAGACAGGACATATAGTGCTAGTTTAGTTAAAGAATTCTATGCTAGTATTACATTTAGTGAGAGAGAGCTCAATGATTCAGAGGACTTTTCAAAGGCAAACCTGAATGTATTTCTAAATGGGAAAGAGCTCTTAGTTACAGCTTCAAACTTGAGTAACTTGCTAGGAATTGAAGGAGAAGATGGAGAGTATGAAATTCCTGACAAGTATGATCCTGCATCTGTGTAGGAAATTGTCACAAGAAAGAAAGGAAAATTCTCTTCAAAGCGCAATGCAAGACTAATCATGAGTCCACAATTTAGAATCCTGCATTACTTTGTGGCAGCCAATCTACATGGTAGGAGTGGTAGCTTAAACTACATCAGCCTTCAAGACCTTTAGCTGATGGAGCATGCATTTACTGGAGAAGTACTGAACCTTGGAAGGTTCATGATAGAAAGAATGAGGGCAGCATGTAAACTGGAGAAGATCAATTTGCCATACGAGAATGTAATGACATCCTTTGTTAAGAAGAAATGAGTATGGGCCAAAAGGTATGATATGGATATGGTCAAAAGCAAAGACCAACCAATCTACCTAGGAAGCTTAATCAAGATAGGATATAAGGTGTCTGGGGACACTTTCAGTAAGACCTCCAAGATTACTTCAGTGCAAACTCAACTAGAGGCAGCCCCCACAGAACCAGAAACAACAACCCCTCCATTCTTTAATGAAGTTATGTTTAATCTACTGATGAGAATGGATGCCAAGCTCAATGATCAAGGAGCAAGGCTTGTAAAAATAGAAGAAAGAATGAACGATATTGAGACCAATTTAAAACCAAAATCTGACATACCATCTGGACCTGATAATGCTAACTCATCTGCTACTGAAAGCATGGCACCAGAAAGACAAGGTACTGAAGGATCAGCTTTGCAACTAGAAGGATCTAAATTTCAAGATGCCAGTCCTAAATTCCAAGCTGAAGGATCAACCTACCAGGGTGCAAGCCCTAGTCATCATGACCTTGAACCAGAACTTGAAAAACCTCACAAAACCACCTCAACAGAAAGGGAAACATCTAATCAAGGCACTGAGGTAATTGGTTCACCACCTAGTCCTCTTAAGCATCAATTTTCACCACAGCCTAAATAGGAAGCATTGCCTTCTTATTCTGATGAAGTGTTTGTCATGGGACTTTTCTATCAGATGGTAAAAGAAAAGCAAGTAGAAAAAAAGGCAGCAGTAGCTCAAGTTGCTCAAGCAATGACTTTAGAAAAAGAAGCTGCAGAAAAAGGCACAAGAAAAGGAAAAACAAAATATGTAGCTCCAGTAACTAAACCTTAGCCACTTGCCATGAAATAGAAGAAGACAACAAGAAAATCAATACCTCCAAGGACAAGGAAGTCTTTAAGATTGGCAGAAAAGGAAAAATCACCCCCTTGAAGCACTCCTCAAGCCCCAATAGAAGTTTCTGATCAGGGAACTTCAAAAAAAGCTACAGAGACATCTCCTCAGCCTCATCAGCAAACTCCTGAAACAGCCTCTCAACCCCCTCTGAGACCACCCTCTCTTGTTCCCCTAAATCCTTGGTGGGAACAAACCATGTCCCCTAAATCCACACCTTCTGCCTCTGATAAGTGATGCCTCAGACCTCTTCCCTGATGATGACAAAAAAATAGAGTAGTAATTACAAGAAAACAAAACTGAGGGTAGAGGTATTGGACTGCTACTGAAAATATTAGAAAAACAAAAAAAATCATGAAGGTAGAGGTATCAGACTTCTAGGGTTGCAAGGAAAGAAAATTGACTCAAGGGCATTTTAGGAACAAATCTGTTGCTAGTGTTTTTGTTGGATATTCATGCCACAATGGCATTCAAACATTGAATTTTAATCTTGGCTAACTTTATGGATGTTTAGAATATGCTTGTTGAAAGTTGTTTGTAGTACTTGAACTCTGAATATGTTATCTACGACATTATGAAGCATGGCTGGAAATTTTCTGCTAACATTTGTGAAATCTTGCTACAATTTTCTGATATTGTGCTGATATTGAGTTATTATGTTGATAAACCATTTCTGAGACAATAATGTAAAGTTGAATATGTGTTTGAGTACATATGGATAATGATTCATAAAAAGTTTGAGGGAAAAATGATAGTCTTAGTAAAATTTGGAGCTAACATGATGAAATCTGAACCTGCATGCTAGTTGATAGAAAATTGCAAAAAAAGAAAATTGATAAAAATCTGTCAACATGTCATTTGCTCTTGAACTTGCATATATGAACATTTTCTATCAGAAGCAAGCGTGTATAATGTCATCAGGAATATAACTAAGATAAGAACTTGTCGGAATAAGATGAAAAATATGCACACACGTAGGGGGAGCAATCCTCATCTTTGTAGAAACTGAAAAAGGTATTAAAAAAGCACCATGCTATTAACCAAGAGATGTTTTGTCATCATCAAAAAGAGGGAGATTGTTGGCTTCATTAGTTTTTGATGATAATAAAACATTCCCATGTCATTTGTATCTAATATTTTTACCAAGTGTGCAAGGCAAATGTTCATAAAGCAACAATAATCCAATCTTCCTTATAAGCACTTAAAGTTGCAATTTGGATAAGGAATAAGGATGATTAATATTAGGGAAGCTCCCTGGTAGAACAAGGAAGATCATTGGTTTAACAAATGACAAAAATGGAGAAGTTTCAAGCTGAAGCATATTAAGAAACAGAACTGATTTAGTCAACTAAGTGAAAAATTTTAGTCGACTAAGTGTTCTCTGTCTACAACACTCACCAAGTCACTACAAGACAAAATAACGGCTAAAATCTTCCCCAAACTGTTTGTAACGGTCATAAATGTCCCAACAGCCATCAAACAAGCCTCTCTAACTATAAAAAGATCTTCAAATGCCAAGGAACTAATTTTGGACAACCTTTGAGTACTTTGAACAACTTTTGGCTTCATAAACAAAGACACCATCATATTCAAGCCAAAAAAGAGTAGCAAACTTGAATATCTTTTGTACTCTTCACGAACCTCAACGTTTATCCTTTGTATTTATGTTTAGCACTTAAACTTGTACCACATAGATCAACCATGTGATCATTAGGTACTTTCTCTACTTCTCTTTGTATTCTTAAAGTGAATGTTTCACTCTAAGTGTTTGCATCAAGCAAGGTTTGCTTGAATGCTTGTAGGTTCCTACTTAGCCTTGAAAAGTTGGGTGTTGGGTTCTAGTTTAGCCCATGAAAAACTAGTGTAAAGGTTGTGGTTGAGCCTTGAAAAACCACATTGGGGTTCTAGTTTAGCATGGGAAAAACTAGTTATAGGTTATGGTTGAGCCTTTGAAAACCACATTGGGGTTTTAGTTGAGCCCGTGAAAAACTAGTGTAAAGGTTGTGGCTAAGCCTTGGAAAAGCCATTGTAAAAGCTTGGTAGAAGCTTGTGAATTTCACCATTTTAGTGTTTGGTTGAAAATCCTTGGTTGGATAATCAATGTAGTGGATGTAGGTCTTGGACCGAACCACTATAAATCCTTTGTCCATTGTGCTTCATTGTTTTACCTTTCTTGTTTTGAGATTAAGTCTCAATCCTGTAAAAGAGCTGAAAGAGTGCTATTCACCCCCTCTAGCCCTAACTTTGGGGCTAACAAAGTCGATTTACACCTCGAACTAGTTAAAATAGGGATTTTAAGGTGAAATTGGGAATTTCACAGTCCAGGGATGACTTAAAATGGTAATTCGGAGTTCGAGGACCAATTTGGAGTCAGTTTGGAATTTTTGAAATCTAGGGGCAAAACGATAATTTTGCCACCTAAAAATTTGATTTAGATATTTGATGAAATTTTTGACTAAGGGTGATCATTTGGAGTATAATTTTCAGGTTTAGAAATGAAAATTTTTAATTTCGGTATTTTTCAGAGCATAAAGGCAAAACGGTAATTTTGCCACCTCGGGGCTAAAACGGTAATTTTCACCCCCAACAAGTGTCATAAACCAAGGTTTTATTCATTATGGAAATGGATAAATATGACAAATTGTGTGGTGGAGAATAAAAGTTTAAAGGATAATTATTTAATGTTTGGACTAATATGAACATGACAAGTGGCACGTTCATATTATTTTGTTAGTAAGGTATAAAAATCAGCCAACACACTCCCCATTCACTTAAGCTGGTCGGCTAAAGGAAGAAAAGAGAAGAAAGGAAGAGAAACGAAAAACCTAGCATAGAAAACCAAGAAAAATTCATTGATTTTTCAAAGATTAAATGACAAAAGGTAAAATCTTTCAATTTTTGCTTGAGATCAACATTACCCATGCATTTCTTTTGATTTTCTATGGTTGAGAAGCATGTTTTCATCATGGATTCATGGCTGGCCGAATGGGTATGGAAAGAAATTGATGAGGGACTTGGTTTGATTTTAAGTTATGTTAGTGTTTTTAGTTAGTTGATTATGTTTGGAAGCAAAACAACAAAGAAAAAATTCATTTTCCCCATCATCCTTCAATGGCCGAATATCTCATGTTGTGTTTGGATGGTGGATTGATTTTGTTTCAAGAGAAATTGGTTAGGAAATGATTTTGTTTGGAAGCAAAACAACAACAAAAAAATTTCAGTGTGAATGCACCCACAATGGTCGAAATTTTCAAGAAGAATTGTGAGGGTAAATATGCTGAATTTTAGGTTCTTTAAATTGTGTTTGGTAAATTGAAGTATTAGAAAAAGAAATGGAGAAATTTGGAATTAAATTGGACGCGTTGGCCATTTAATCGAGTGAAAGACCAAAGTAGGCCAACATTATGTTTAGGCAATATTCAGACAATTTGCATTTCATATCATGCATTAGTATTGAGTCTAAATTAGTTATTTTAGCTTACTATCAATGTAATAAATTCCTTGATTTTGTACTATGTCAAGGTGGTGAGCTTTCCGACAACGGTAAAGAAGTTGCACCCGAGGATCACTAGTCAAAGTACTTCAAAAATCTGACCTTTTGACATTGTGAGTAAACTTACTATCATCTAAATTATCTAAAGTGGTTCTTGTCTATTATTATGAATCTTATGAAATATGGATTTAAAAAGAAAAATTTTTATGTTTTAGAAACAAATGTGTATAAAATGAAATTATTGTGTAAATTCTTTCGAAAATTGATACTGATTTAGAAAATAGAGTACTTGGAGACTACGAATGATTGGCTGATTGGTTATTGTGTTGTAAATGTATATGAAATGTTATTTGTCGTGCTCAGATTGGCAGCTTTCTTTACCGCTATGGCTGGTCAAGCTCAGATTAGTCAGGTCCCACCTACAGTGCCTCTAACTACTCCTTCAGTTCCGCCAGTACCTGACGTCTCCATTTCTAAGAAGTTGAAGGAGGCCAAGCAGCTTGGCTACATTTCTTTGACTGGTGAGTTGGATGCAACCACAACGAAAGATTAGATCAATCAAGTTTCACAGACGCTCTCTGACATGAGATTGGATGATAAGATGAAATTAATGGTGGCCACGAGACTACTGGATTAGAGACCTTGTACTTGGTGGAGTTCAGTAAAGTCTCGTTCCACCACTCCGCTGACTTAGTTAGACTTTATCAGAGAGTTTGATGGTCAATATTTCACTCACTTCCACCAAAAAGAAAAAAAAAAGAGAATTTTTGAGTTTGAAGTAAGGGAATTTAACGATAGAGGAGTACGAGGCTTGTTTTAACGAGCTAATGTTGTACATCCCGGAATCAGTGAGGACGAAGCAAGATCAGGCTAGTTATTTTGAGGAAGAGCTCCGTAACGAGATTAGAGAACGGATGACAGTGACAAGTAGAGAGCCTCATAAGGAAGTAGTACAAATGGCTCTAAGGGCCGAAAAGCTCGCTAATGATAATCGAAGAATGCGAGTTGAGTTCGCTAATAGGAAGAACCCGAGTGTATCCTCTAGTCAACCGCCTAAAAGAGGTAAGGACACATCCGCTTTTGGGAGTACTGCTTGTGTTTCGATGACATCTCTTCGACCTCTATTTTCACAGTCGTAGTAAATATCTTCGAGATTCATCAGATCGGTGATGTCTGGTTCCGGGAATAGTTTCGAAAGTCTTAATAGATGTAGAAATTATGGGAAAACTCATTTTGGACAGTGTCGAAAACCTATACGATGTTTTCAATGTGGATAGTCGGGTCATATTATGAGCGATTGCCCACAGTTCAGAGAGGCTACTGCAGTTGCTCTATCTCCACCAGCCCGTACAGATATACAGGGGAGAGATTTGGCTGGGCCACAGCAAAGGCAAGGTGTGACTATACGATCTGGTGTAGAGAGTAACACTCCAGCACATCCACCCCTTAGACCACCAGTTCGCACTTCGATGAGGGTTTTTGTAGTTACAGAAGAGGAAGCGCGCGCTCGACCCAACGCAGTGACAAGTATCATGTCTTTATTTGATAGAGATGCATATGTCCTAATAGATTCTAGCTCGGATAGGTCTTATGTTAGTACAACATTTGCATCATTTGCGAATAGAAACCTATCACCATTAGAGGAAAAATCATAGTTCACACTCATTTAGGAGAACAGTTAGTTAGAAACAATTGCTATAGAAACTATGGAGTAAGAGTCGCTGAGGAAGAATTAAGGGGTGATTTGATTCCTCTAGAGATTTGGGATTTCGACTTGATATTAGGTATGGACTGGTTAAGTACACATCGGGTGAATGTGGATTGCTTTAAAAAAAAGTTGTTCTTCGAAATTCGAATGGAACGGAGATTGTATTTACAGGGGAACGTCGAATATTACCGTATTGTGTAATTTCAGCCATCAAAGCTTTTAAATTGGTATAGAAAGGGTACCCAGCCTATTTGGCACACATGATAGATACTTCAAAAGGGGAACCTAAGATAGAAGATGTCTCGGTAGTGAGTGAGTTTCCTAACGTATTTCCAGATGAGTTACCAGGACTACCTCCAGATCGAGAACTTGAGTTCCCTATTGACTTACTCCTGGGTACCGCACCTATTTCTATTCCCACGTATCGAATGGCTCCTATAGAATTGAAGGAATTGAAAGTTCAGTTACAAGATCTAGTAGACAAAGGTTTCATTCGCCCTAGTATTTCTCCTTGGGGAGCACCGGTCTTATTTGTCAAGAAGAAGGATGGCACTCTTCGATTATATGTAGATTATCATTAGCTGAATAGAGTGACCATCAAGAATAAGTATCGTTTACCCCGGATCGATGATCTCTTTGATTAAATGCGAGGTGTAACGGAATTCTCCAAAATTTATTTGAGGTCTAGGTACTATCAATTCAAGATTAAGGAACAGGATGTACCCAAAACTGCATTTAGGACTAGATATGGGCATTATGAGTTTCTAGTGATGCCATTTGGTTTGACTAATGCCCCGACAGCTTTTATGGATCTCATGAACAAGGTGTTTCATTCGTATTTAGACAAACTTGTAATAGTCTTTATAGATGACATCCTAGTTTATTCGAGGAATAATGATAAACATGCTGCCCATATGCGTATTATGCTGCATACTTTATGTGAAAGACAACTCTACACCAAATTCTCTAAATGTGAGTTTTGGCTGAATGAAGTGATTTTCTTAGGACATGTGGTATCTGGAGCTGGAATTTATGTTGATCCCAAGAAGATTGAGGTAATTCTACAATGGGAGCAACCGGAGACAATAACGGAGATTCAAAGTTTTCTCGGATTAGTCGGTTATTATATGAGGTTTGTTCAGGGATTTTCGCTAATAGCTGCTCCACTGACTCACTTGACTCGTAAGGGAGTTAAGTTTGAGTGGGACGATGTCTGTGAGAGTCAGTTTCAAGAGCTAAAGAATCGATTAACCTTTGTTCCCGTTTTAACACTTCTTGTGAATGAGAAGGAATTTGTGGTATACAATGATGCTTCCAAGTCCTAGATTAGGGTGTGTATTGTTGCAAGAGGAGAAAGTAATAGCCTATACTTCCCGACAATTGAAGAAGCATGAGGTAAACTACCCTACCCATGATCTGGAATTAGCAGCAATGGTATTTGCATTAAAATTTTGGAGACATTATTTATATGGTGAGCGTTGTCGAATTTTTACGGATTAGAAAAGTTTGAAGTATTTGCTCACCTAGAAGGAGCTTAATGTGAGACAAAGGAGATGGTTAAAGTTAATAAAAGGTTATGACCTAGTGATCAACTATCACCCTAGAAAGGCAAATGTAGTAGCTGACGCTTTAAGTCGTGAATTCTCATCGTCATCGGCAGCAGCACTTCAGAGTTCTTATCTCCCTATGTTGATTGAGATGAAGTCTTTAGGGATTCAGTTGGATAATGGTGAAAATGGGTCCCTGCTTGCTAGTTTCATAGTAAGACCTTCATTGTTGGATCATATCAGAAAATTGTAATAGTTTGATGAAGAGTTGAACTAGGAAATTCAAAAGTTGCAAGATGGAAAAGCTAGTGAGTTTAGATTCAAAGATGATGGTACTTTGATGTTCAAAGACCGAGTTTCTATCCCAAGGGATAATCAGTTGAGACAACCAGTTTTAGAAGAAGCACATTCATCCGCCTATGCTATGCATCCCAGAAGCACCAAGATGTATCGGACTATTAAGGAAAATTATTGGTGCCCGGGCATGAAGAGAGACATAGCAAAATTTGTAACAAAATGTCTCATGTGCCAACAAGTCAAGGTGAAACATCAAAAGCCAGCAAGTACTCTTCAACCTTTACCAATTCTTGAATGGAAATGGGAGCATGTGACTATGAATTTTGTATTGGGTTTGCCACGGACACAAAGTGGAAAAAATGCCATATGGGTGATTGTTGATAGATTAACTAAGTCCGCTTATTTTCTAGCTATCCATAGCACGTACTCTATTGAAAAGTTGGCTAAGCTTTACATAGACGAGATAGTGAGACTACACGGAGTCCCAGTTTCCATTATGTTAGATTGGGATCCCCGATTCACATCTCGATTTTGGCCAAAATTTCAGGAAGCTCTCGAAACCAAATTAAGATTTAGTACTACTTTTCATCTGCAAACTAATGGTCAATCCCAAAGAACTATCCAAACCTTAGAAGATATGTTAAGGGCTTGTGTCATTGATTTTATTGAGAGTTGGGATAGACACTTGCCTATGGTGGAGTTTGCATACAATAATAGTTTTCAGTCCAGTATTGGCATGGCACCATACGAAGCTCTGTATGGAAGAAAGTGCCGAACTCTGCTTTGTTGGGACGAAATCGGTGAAAGGAAACTATTTAATGTGGAGTTGATTGATTTGACTAACGACAAGATTAAAGTCATTCGAGAGCGATTAAAGATAGCACAAAATAGGCAGAAGAGCTATGCTGATAGAATGAGGAAAGATTTAGAGTTTGAAGTGGATGATAAAGTTTTTCTTAAAGTCTCTCCTTAGAAAGGTAATAATTTCAAAATTTTGAATATTAAGTCTTGTCTGATTTCACTATTATGATAATTTATGGTATCTATTAGGTAATGAAAGGTGTAATTCGATTCACGAAACGAGGAAAGCTCAACCCCAAATATATCGGACCCCTTTTGGATTACTGAAAGGATTGGGCCAGTGGCTTACAGACTTGATTTACCTTCAGAGTTAGATCAAATCCATAATGTATTCCACGTCTTGATGCTAAAGAAGTATGTACTTGATCCTTCTCATATTCTCGAGGCACCTCCAATTGAGCTACATGAAGATTTAAAGTTCGAGGTGCAACATGTACGAATTTTAGATCGAAAAGATCGAGTATTGAGGAACAAAAGCATTCCAATGGTCAAAGTGTTGTGGAAAAATGCTCGTATGGAGGAAATGACATGGGAAGTCAAGCAACAAATGAAAAACCAATACCCATATTTGTTCATTGAATCGGGTAAGTGAAATTTTGAGGTCAAAATTTTATTTTAAGGGGGGTAGTGCTATCAAGCCCAACCCTAAAATATCTGTCACGTCATGCATATAATTGACATCATGCCTGCACACTAGAATATCTCGAAAAAGTAGATAAAAGTCGGTATTACGCTTAAAAGTACAACTAAATCGATTTAAACCTCGAACTAGTTAAAATAGAGATTTTAAGGTGAAATTGGGAATTTCACAGTCCAGGGATGACTTAAAATTGTAATTCGGAGTTCGATGACCAATTTGGAGTCAATCTAGAATTTTCAAAATATAAAGGCAAAATGGTAATTTTGCCACCAATAAATTTGATTTGGATATTTGATGAAATTTTTGACTAAGATTGATCATTTGGAGTATAATTTGAGGTTTAGAAGTGAAAATTTTTAATTTCGGTATTTTTCAGAGCATAGGGGCAAAACGATAATTTTGTCACCTCGGGGGCAAAACAATAATTTTCACCCCCAACACTTGTCATAAACCAAGGATTTTATCCATTATGGAAATGGATAATAATGACATATTGTGTGGAGGAGAATAAAAGTTTAAAGGATAATTATTTAAAGTTTGGACCAATAAGAACATGACAAATGGCGAGTTCATATTATTTTATTATTAAGCTATAAAAATCAGCCCGCACACTCCCCATTCACTTAATCTGGTCAGCCAAAGGAAGAAAAGAGAGGAAAAGAAGAGAAACAAAAACCCTAGCTAAGAAAACCAAGAAAAATTCATTAATTTTTCAAGGATTAAGTGACAAAAGGTAAAATCTTTCAATTTTTGCTTGAGATCTACATTACCCATGTATTTCTTTTGATTTTCTATGGTTGATAAGCATGTTTTCATCATGGATTCATGGCTGGCCGAATGGGTATGGAAAGAAATTGATGATGGACTTGGTTTGATTTTAAGTTATGTTAGTGTTTTTAGTTAGTTGATTATGTTTGGAAGCAAAACAACAAGAAAAAATTTCATTTTCCCTATCATCCTTCAATGGCCAAATATCCCATGTTGTGTGTGGATGGTGGATTGATTTTGTTTCAAGAGAAATTGGTTAGGAAATGATGAATTATGGTGAGAAAATTAAGTAGAAAAAATTTTAGTGTGAATGCACCCACAATAGCTGAAATTTTCAAGAAGAATTGTGAGGGTAAATATGCTGAATTTTAGGTTATTTGAATTGTATTTGGTAAATTGAAGTATTAGAAAAGAAATGGAGCAATTTGGAATTAAATTGGACGCCTTGGCCAGTTAATCGGATGAAAGACCTAAGTAAGCCAGCATTATGTGTCAAGCCCCACCCTAAATTATCTGACATGACATTTGTACATGTGACATTATGCCTGCATATCTGAATAGCCCGGTAGAGTTGATAAAAATCGGTATTGTACTTAAAAGAACAAATAGGTTGATTTATGCCTCAAACTAATAAAATAGGGATTTTAAAGTGAAATAGGAAATTTCACAGTCCAGGGAAGGATTCAAACGGCAATTCAAAGTTCGATGGCCAATTTGGAGTAAATCGAGAAAATTGACCGGTTAGGGGCTAAACGGTCATTTTTCCATTTATGGACAAAATAAAGATTTTTAGCAAAGATTTTGATCACAAATAACCAAGAATAATTATTTGGAGTAAAATATGAGGTTTAGCAGTGAAATATTTTCAATTCTCGGTATTTTTAGAGTATAGGGGCAAAATGGTAATTTTACCTTATCGAGGGCAAATCGGTAATTTCCACTACTAAAATTTGTCCAAAATCAAGGATTTTGTTTGACGATAAAATGGAGAAATATGGGAATATTTGTGGTGGGAAATTAAGTAGAAAAAGTTAAAAAATTAAAAAATTAAAATAATGGGCCAATGGCTTTATGCCATGTGTCAAGTTTTAGTATTTCATTATTAAACTATAAAATCAGCTTTTAACCTTCATTTTCTCTCACCAAAGTCGGGCTAAACCAGAATCAAAGGGAAAGGAAAGGAAACAAACGGGGAAAAACAAAAACCTAGCCAAAAATCAAGAGATTTCAAGGGTTTTTCAAAGATCAAGCAAAGTAAAGGTAAAATTTCTTTAGTTTTGCTTTAAACCTAGCTTACCCATGCTTTAGTTCTTATTTTTCATGGCTGAATATTGAGTTATCATGCTGAATTGAGGAAGGCCGAATGGGTATGAGATAGATTTGATAATGGAAATTAGTTGATTTTTAGTTATGTTGATGTTTGGTGACAGCTAAGTATTTTTATGAACAAAACTATAAGAAAAATATTCAATTCCTCTAGGATTCTTCATTGGCCGAACCATAAGGGTTGAATATCAATGAGGGATTGGTTGTATTTCAAGAAAAATGGCTTGAGAAAATGATGAATTAAGTGAGAAAATTGACTAGGAAAAATCACGATGTTAGTACACCATAATGACCAAATTTTTAGATGAAGAAATTGAAGGATTTTAATGCTGAAATTAAGTTATTTGATATGTGACTGGTGAATTAAGATATTAGAGGAGAAATGAAGCAATTTGGAAGTGATTTGGACACAATTGTCAATTAATCGGGTGATTGGTCGAATTTAGTCGATATCGCGTTTAAGCGACATT
Organism: Theobroma grandiflorum; assembly: GCA_036013995.1. Taxonomy (NCBI): domain Eukaryota; kingdom Viridiplantae; phylum Streptophyta; class Magnoliopsida; order Malvales; family Malvaceae; genus Theobroma; species Theobroma grandiflorum. The sequence goes on from CP142133.1 coordinate 16,606,294, forward strand.
TGGATGCATTTTTGCATTTGCATATCATGCATTAGTAATTTAAATTAGTTTATATCAATTTAGGGACAATATAGTAAATTCCTCAACTTTATTATTTGTCAAGGTGGTGAGACTTCCGAAAAAGGCAAAGAGATCGCACCTGAGGATCACTAGTCCAAGTAAACCCGAAATTTAGATTTTCGACAATTGTGGGTGAACTTACTGTCGCCTCAATTATCTGAAGCGATTTTTATCTATTTTGGTAAATTCTATGAAAAATGGATTTGAAAGATGAATTTTTATGTTTTATGAATGGATGTGTTAAATGAAATTATGTCATAAATTATTTAGAAATCTACCGTGGTTTTGAAAAATAAAGTATTGGGAGACCACTATTTGTTGTATGATAAATTGTATTTTTAAATCAATATGGCTTATGAAATGTGACATGACTGGTTGCTAGTTTATTGTGTTGACAATTATATAAACTGCTGTTTGCCATGCAGGCTGGTTAGTAATAAAATAGCCTAGTCATGCTGCTAAAATTTTGTTAACTGGTGGATTGTTATCTACTGTAGTAGATGGGTTTCCATGGACTGGCCTAATTAGAGGTGGCACGGTGAAACCCTTACATACTTTTATCTTAGTTGTAAAGGCGTGCAAGGTTGTCTTGAGGTATAAAAAAGTTCCCTTCATGCTAAACGACCACGTGAAGGCGAACTCAGCTAACGCCAAGGATCGACTGCATTTTTGGAAAAAAAATTATAAATTCAACGACCTTGGCAGACTCAGTTAGATACCTCGGCCAAGGTATCTCCGAGTATGTATTTTATGGCACGAGCCACGATTTTGATAAATCATAAGCCTTATTATTATTATTATCATACTTGTTATTATTTGAGTGAATTGAAATTATTTGTACTGATTCAAATAAGGTTTCATGTTATGAAACCCTTTCGTGGTAAAAAAGTTTTCTTTGTCTCCTATTACTCGCCTTTAGATATTTTAGGAGATATTTGTTTACTCACTGAGTTGTGTAAACTCACCACTCTCCCTTCCAACATTTCAGGACCAGACTAGTTGTAGATAGCTGTATTTAGGGAGGATGATAGTTGATTTTTACAACTTCATCCGCAGTAGGTTTTCGTCCTCCTTACTTTTGCATATTCATGGGCCGACGAGTCACTGCAAATATACTTGCGTAGTCTACTTATTTATATTTCAATATGTATGATTTTATTTTGTGTTTACGCTATAAAATTTGTTTACAGAACACTCTGTAAATATTGTTTTATAAGAAACTAAGATATTTTATTAAATATTTTCTTTTATTTTTATTATATTCTGATAATTACTATTTTGTTTAAAAATGAACATTTTATATAATAAAATGTGTTTTTATTTTTGAAATATGTACTTTCTAAGTATTTGACACATAATTATCTGGATTTGAATTTTTTGATAAAATGACTGAAATGCCCCTGTGAGTCGAGAATCATTTTTTGGTCACTTTGGTTTGAAAGTGGCTAGTAATTATTTAAAATATAACATTCGGAAATCAATGCTCACAGGGGAGGTAAGAAAACTGATACAATAGCATTACGAGGTTTCGGTCGGTATTCGGGGTATGAATACCTATCGAGACGTCGCGCGGTTGTCGCGGGCCCGATGGGAGTTACGGGTCATGACAATTCGATTAGTATCAGAGCTCTTGGTTTCAAATGTTGATTTTAAAGAGTTGGTTTTAAAAAATTGTTTTAAAGTTTACAGTGTCAGTGTTGCCCCAAGTTAGGTTAAGTCAGGTTAGGTTTACTAGGATGCATTTGCATATAGAACCTGAGGTCGCTTAAATTTGCGTAAATTTTCTGTATAGATCGATATGCCTCCTAGACGCAAGCAACCACCTGTCACTCAATCGGTCGGGAGAGGAAGGGGTTATTCCCAACCTCGACTGTTAGAGGCAGTAGAGGAGGAGACAACTGCATTTACATTTCGAGCAGCACATGTTGCTGAACAAGCAAAGAGTCCTCCACATCCACCTCCTCTGCCACCTACAAGCGTCCTGCCATGCCACTTGAAGCGGCACAGGCATTGGCAGCATTCTTCACCACGATGGCTAGTTAGGTTCCACCTCCAATGCCTCCAGTTGTACCTACAGTACCATCACCGACGTCGAAAGTTTCCATTTCCAAGAAGCTGAAGGATGCTAGGCAGCTTGGCTGCGTTTCTTTTACCTGTGAGTTGGATGCAACCGCGGCAAAGGATTGGATCAATCAGATATCCGAGACCTTTGTGGACATGAGACTGGATGACGAGATGAAATTAATGGTCGTCGTAAAGTTGTTGGAGAAACGGGCTCATACTTGTAGAGCGTAGTAAAATCCCGTTTCACTATGCCATTGACCTGGATAGATTTTCTTAGAGAGTTCTATGGTTAGTACTTCACGTACTTCCATTACCAAGAGAAGAAAAGAGAATTTTTGAGCTTGAAGCAAGGGAATTCAACAGTAGAGGAGTATGAGACTTGTTTTAACGAGTTGATGTTGTAGGTTCTGAAATTTGTGAAGACGGAGCAAGATCAAGCAAGTCACTTTGAGGAAAGGCTCCGTAACGAGATTAGGGAACGAATGATTGTAACTGGTAGAGAGTCTCACAAGGAAGTGGTGCAGATGGCTCTAAGGGCCTAAAAGCTCGCTAATGAAAATTGGAGAATGCAAGTTGAGTTTGCTAAGAGGAGCAACCCGAGTGTTTCCACTAGTCAGCCACCCAAGAGAGGCAGGGACACATCTGCTTCTAGGAGTACTACTTCTATTTCGGTAACATCTTCTCGACCCCAATTTTCACTATCGCGGCAGAGACTTCTGAGGTTCACTAAATCAGGGATGACTAGTTCGGGAAAGAGTTTCAGAGGTTTAGACAAGTATAGAAGATGTGAGAAATTTCATATTGGACCGTGCAAGGTGCTTGTACAGTGCTTTCAATGTGGGCAGTCAAGCCATATTAAGAGGAATTGCCCGCAGTTTGGACAGGGTACAATAACTGCCCTATCTCTACCTGTCCGCATGGACGTACAGAGGAGAGAATCATTAGGACCACAACAGAGGTAAGGAATGGTCATACGATCTAGTGTGAAGAGTAATACTCTAACACATCCATCTTCCAGACTATCGATTCGCACTCCAACGAGGGTATTTGCAATTACAGATGAGGAAACGCGTGCTCGACCTAACACCCTGACAGGTATCATGTCTTTATTTGGTAGAGATGCATATGTTTTAATTGATTCTGGCTCAGATAGATCTTATTTTAGTACAACATTTGAATCATTTGCGAAAAGAAACCTATCACCACTAGAGGAAGAAATCATAGTTCAAACTCCTCTAGGAGAGCAGCTAGTTAAGAATAGTTGCTATAGAGATTGTGGAATAAGAGTCGGTGAGGAAGAATTTAGGGGTGATTTGATGCCTTTGGAGTTTCGAGATTTTGATCTGATTTTGGGTATGGACTAGTTAAGTACACATCGGGCAAATGTAGACTGTTTTAGAAAGGAAGTTGTTATTCGAAATTCAGAGGGAGTAAAGACAGTATTTGCAAGGGAACGCTGAATATTACGGTCTTGTGTAATTTCGACCATCAAAGCTTTGAAATTGGTGCAAAATGGATACCCAACTTATTTGGCCCATGTGGTTAATACTTCAATAGGGGAACCTAAGTTAGAGGATGTCTCGATAGTGAGAAAGTTTTCGGATGTACTTCTTGATGACTTACCAAGACTACCTCCAGATCGAGAGCTTGAGTTCCCTATTGATTTACTTTCGGATACTGTGTCTATTTCTATTCCCCCATACCAAATGGCTCTTGTAGAATTGAAGGACCTGAAGGTTCAATTGCAAGACTTAGTAAGTAAGGGTTTCATTCGCCCCTAGTATTTCTCTTTGAGGAGCACTAGTCTTGTTTGTTACGAAAAAAGATGGTACTCTTCGACTGTGTGTCGATTATTGACAGCTGAATAAAGTGACCATCAAGAACAAGTATCCTTTACCCTAGATAGATGATCTCTTTGATCAGTTGCGAGGTGCTATGGTATTCTCTAAAATTGATTTGAGGTCTGGGTACTATCAGTTGAAGATTAAGGAGCAGGATGTACCCAGGACTGCATTCAGAACTAGATATGGGCATTATGAGTTTCTGGTGATGCCATTTGGTTTGACTAATGCTCCGACAGCGTTTATGGATCTCATGAACAGGGTGCTTCATCTGTATTTGACAAGTTTGTGATAGTCTTTATTAATGACATCTTGGTATATTCGAGGAGTAATGATGATTATGTTGCTCATTTACATTTTGTGTTGCAAACTTTACGTGAGAGACAACTCTACGCCAAATTCTCTAAATGCGAATTCTAGCTAAAAGAAGTGATATTCTTGGGACATGTAGTGTCTGGGGCTAGAATTTATGTGGATTCTAAGAAAATCGAGGCAATATTACAATGGGAGCAATCGAGGACGGTAATAGAGATTCAGAGTTTTCTCGGATTAGCTGGTTATTATCAAAGGTTCATTCAGGGATTTTCCCTAATAGTTGCTCCATTGACTCACTTGACTCATAAGGGAGTTAAATTTGATTGGGACAATGTTTATGAGAGTCGGTTTCAAGAGCTAAAGAATAAATTAACCTCCGTTCTCGTTCTAACCCTTCCGGTGAATTGAAAAGAATTTGTAGTGTATAGTGATGCTTCTAAGATGGGATTAAGGTGTGTACTGATGTAGGATGAAAAAGTGATAGCCTATGCTTCCCGACAGTTGAAGAAGCATGAGGTAAACTACCCTACCCATGATCTTGAATTAGCAGCAATTGTATTTACACTAAAGATTTGGAGACACTATCTATATGGTGAGAGTTGTCGGATCTTTACTGATCATAAAAGTTTGAAGTATTTGCTCACCCAAAAAGAGCTAAATTTGAGACAAATAAGATGGCTAGAATTAATCAGGGATTACGACTTAGCGATCGACTATCACCTTAGGAAGGCGAATGTAGTAGCAGACGCCTTAAGTTGTAAATCCTCATCATCGACAGCAACAGCATTTCAGAGTTCTTATCTCTTTATGCTAATTGAAATGAAGTCCTTAAGGATTTAGTTGAATAATGGTAAAAATGGATCTTTACTTGCCAGTTTCTTGGTAAGGCCTTCATTGTTGAATCAGATCAAAGAGTTGCAGCAATCTGATGATGAGTTTAGACAAGTAGCTCAAAAGTTGCAAGATGGGGAAGTTAGTGAATTCAAACTCGGAGATGATGGTATGTTGAAGTTTAGAGATCGACTTTGTGCTCTAAGTGATGGACAGTTAAGGCAAGCTATTTTAGAATAAGCACATTCATCCGCCTACGCTAGGCATCCTGGTAGCACCAAGATGTATTGGACTATTAAGGAAAACTATCGGTGGTCGGGCATGAAGAGGGACATAGCACAATTTGTAGCAAAATGTCTTGTATGTCAAGAAGTTAAAGTAGAACATCAGAAGCCAATAGGTACTCTTCAGCCTTTACCGATTCCCGAGTGGAAGTGGGAACATATAACTATGGATTTTGTGTTGAGTTTGCCACGAACACAGAGCGAGAAAGATGCCATCTGGGTGATTGTTGACAGATTAACCAAGTCCACTCATTTTCTAGCTATCCATAGTACATACTCTATTGAAAAGTTGGCGAAGCTCTACATAGATGAGGTAGTGAGACTATATCGAGTACCAGTTTCCATTGTGTCAGACAGGGACCCTCGATTTACATCTCGATTCTGGCCAAAATTTTAAGAAGCTATCGGAACTAATCTAAAATTTAGTACAGCCTTTCATCTATAGACCGACGGTTAGTCTGAGAGGACTATTCAAACTCTAAAAGACATATTACGGGCATGTGTCATCAATTTTACTGGAAATTGGGACAGAAACTTACCTATGGTGGAGTTTGCATACAATAATAGTTTTCAGTCTAGTATTGGCATGGCACCATACGAAGCTTTGTATGGAAGGAAATGTCGAAGATGAAGTAGGTGAAAGGAAACTAGTTAATGTGGAATTGATAAATTTGACTAATAACAAGATTAAAGTCATCTGGAAGCAACTAAAGATAGCACAGGATAGGCATAAGAGCTATGCGGACAAAAGGAGAAAAGATTTGGAATTCGAAGTATTTGATAAAGTTTTTCTTAAGATTTCTCCCTGGAAAGGTAACAACTTAAAAATATTGAAAATGTTAAATTGTGTTTGATTTCACTATTACGATACATTATGGTATCTATTGGGTAATAAAAGGTGTGATTCGATTCACGTAGCGGGGAAAGCTCAACCCCAGATATATCGGACCCTTTCAGATTTTTCAGAGGATAGGGCTAGTGGCTTACAGACTTGAGTTACCCCCAGAGTTCGATCGAATCCATAACGTCTTCCACGTCTCGATGTTAAAGAAGTACGTACCTGATCCTTCTCATATTCTCGAAATGCCTCCGGTGGAATTACATGAAAGTTTGAAGTTCGAGGTGAAACCGGTAAGCATTTTAGATCGAAAGGATCGAGTATTGAGGAACAAAAGCATTCCCATGGTGAAAGTCTTGTGGAGGAATGCTCGTATGGAAAAAATGACGTGGGAAGTCGAACAACATATGAGAAACCAATACCCACACTTGTTCTTGGAATCGGGTAAGTTAAATTTTGAGGGCAAAATTTTATTTTAAGGGGGGTAGTGCTGTCAAGCTCGACCCTAAATTATCTGACATGACATTTATATATGTGACATTATGCCTGCATATCTGAATAGCCCAGTAGGATTAATAAAAGCCGGTATTGTACTTAAAAGTACAAATAGGTTGATTTATGCCTCGAACTAATAAAATAGGGATTTTAAAATGAAATAGGAAATTTCACAACCCAGGGATGGACTAAAACGACAATTCGGAGTTCGAGGGCCAATTTGGAGTAAATCGGGAAATTTTACCAATTAAGGGCAAAACGGTCATTTTTCCATTTAAGGACAAAACAGAGATTTTTAGCAAAGATTTTGATCACAAATGACCAAGAATAATTATTTGGAGTAAAATATGAGGTTTAACAGTGAAATATTTTCAATTCACGGTATTTTTGGAGTATAGGGGCAAAACGGTAATTTCCACCACTAAAATTTGTCCAAAATCAAGGATTTTATTTGACAATAAAATGGATAAATATGGGAATATTTGTGGTGGGAAATTAAGTAGAAAAAGTCAAAAAATTAAAATAATGGGCCAATGGCTTTATGCCATGTGTCAAGTTTTAGTATTTTATTATTAAACTATAAAATCAGCTTTTACCCTTCATTTTCTCTCACCAAAGTCGGCCTAAACCAGAATCAAAGGGAAAGGAAAGGAAACAAAGGGTGAAAAACAAAAACCTAGCCAAAAATCAAGAGATTTCAATGGTTTTTCAAAGATCAAGCAAAGTAAAGGTAAAATTTCTTTAGTTTTGTTTTAAACCTAGCTTACCCATGCTTTAGTTCATATTTTTCATGGCTGAATATTGAATTATCATGCTGAATTGAGGAAGGCCGAATGGGTATGAGAGAGATTTGATAATGGAAATTAGTTGATTTTTAGTCATGTTGATGTTTGGTGATAGTTAAGCATATTTATGAACAAAACTATAAGAAAAGTATTCAATTCCTCTAGGATTCTTCATTGGCCGAACCATGAGGGTTGAATATCAATGAGGGATTGGTTGTATTTCAAGAAAAATGGCTTGGAAAAATGATGAATTAAGTGAGAAAAGTGACTAGAAAAAATCACAGTGTTAGTACACCGTAATGACCAAATTTTTACATGAAGAAATTGAAGGATTTTAATGCTGAAATTAAGTTATTTGATATGTGATTGGTGAATTAAGATATTAGAGGAGAAATGAAGCAATTTGGAAGTGATTTGGACACAATTGTCAATTAATCGGGTGATCGGTCAAATTTAGTCGATACCGCGTTTAAGTGACATTCGGACGCATTTTTGCATTTGCATATCATGCATTAGTAATTTAAATTAGTTTATATCAATTTAGGGACAATATAGTAAATTCCTCATCTTTATTATTTGTCAAAGTGGTGAGACTTCCGAAAAAGGCAAAGAGATCGCGCCTAAGGATCACTAGTCTGAGTAAACCCGAAATTCAGATTTCCGACAACTCTGAGTGAACTTACTATCGCCTCAATTATCTGAAGTGATTTTTATCTATTTTGGTAAATTCTATGAAAAATGGATTTCAAAGATGAATTTTTATGTTTTATGAATGGATGTGTTAAATGAAATTATGTCATAAATTATTTAGAAATCTAACGTGGTTTTGAAAAATAGAGTACTGGGAGACCACTATTTGTTGTATGATAAATTGTATTTTTAAATCAATATGGCTTATGAAATATGACATGACTGGCTGCTAGTTTACTGTGTTGAAAATTATATGAACTGCTATTTGCCGTGCAGGCTGGTTAGTAATAAAATAGCCTAGTTATGCTGCTAAAATTTTGTTAATTGGTGGATTGTTATCTATTGCAGTAGATGGGTTTTCATGGACCGGCCAAATTAGAGGTGGCATAGTGAAACCCTTACATACTTTTATCTCAGTTGTAGAGGCGTGCAGGGTTGTCCTGAGGTATAAAAGAGTTCCCTTCATGCTAAACCACCACTTGAAGGTGAACTCAGCTAACACCAAGGATCGGTCACATTTTTTGAAAAAAAAAATTATAAATTTGAACAACCTTGGCAGACTCGGTTATATGCATAAACTAAGGTATCCCTGAGTATGTATTTTATGGCACGAGCCACAATTTTGATAAATCATAAGCCTTATTATTATTATTATCATACTTGTTATTATTTGAGTGAATTGAAATTATTTGTACTGATTCAAATAAGGTTTCATGTTATGAAACCCTTTCGTGGTAAAAAGGTTTTCTTTGTCTCCTATTACTCGCCTGTAGATATTTTAAGAGATATTTGTTTACTCACTGAGTTGTGTAAACTCACCACTCTCCCGTCCAACATTTCAGGGCCAGACTAGTTGTAGACAGTTGTATTTGTGGACGACGACAGTTGATTTTTGTAACTTCATCCGCAGTAGGTTTTCGTCCTTCTTACTTTTGTGTATTCGTGGGCCCACGAGTCATTGCAAATATACTTGCGTACTCTGCTTATTTATATTTCAATGTGTATGATTTTATTTTGTGTTTACGCTATAAAATTTGTTTACTGAACACTCTGTAAATATTATTTTATAAGAAACTAAGATATTTTATTAAATATTTTCTTTTATTTTTATTATATTGTAATAATTACTATTTTGTTTAAAAATGAACGTTTTATATAACAAAATGTGTTTCTAATTTTGAAATATATACTTTCTAAGTATTTGACACATAATTATCTGGATTTGAAATTTTTGATAAAATGATCGAAATGCCTCTGTGAGTCGAGAATCATTTTCTGGTCACTTTGGTTTGAAAATGGCTAGTAATTATTTAAAATATGTGAGACCCTGTCAAATCTGTTAAAAATCGGTATTGTACCTAGTGGTACAATTAAGTAAATCGAACCTTGAACTAGCTCAAATAGAAATTCTAAGATGAATTTGAAAATTCTGAAACCCACAGAATGGCTTAGAATAGTGATTCGGAGTTCAAGGTCCAGTTTGGAGTCAATCGGGAAAATTGACCGATTGGGGACAAAACGGTCATTTTACCATTTGATGATTTAATGGAGATTTTAGCCAAAATTTGATCACATTGGACCAAAAGTAATTTTATGAAATACAGTTATGATTATTAGATTATAAAATGATGTTTAATAGTGTAAAATTGTGATTCCCAGTGTTTTTGGAACACAATGGCAAAATGGTAATTTTACCACCGAAGTACTAAACGGGAATTTTTTTTGAAAGGATTTTTTCCCATCTAGTTAATATGGATTAATATTAGTGTTATTTGAGGTTGGATAGTGAAAATAATATAATTCCTGGACATTTCGGAGTATAGGGGAAAAATCGTAATTTTGCCATCTCAGGAGCAAAATCGTAATTTTACACCACCAGAACATATTTTTCTAGCCATGATCGTCTTTTGATTCAGATCATGATTTGAATAATCATGTGGTGGAAAAGAAATGGAAGAAAAAGTCAAAAAGTAAGAAAAAACGGGCCAATGACATTATGCCACGTGGCAAACTTGTTTATTTTATTATTAAAGCTTAAAAATCAGCCATTTCAACCCATTTTCTCTCTCTAATTTCAGCACACACCAGATTTAAGGGAAAGGAAAGAAGAACAAAGGGAAAAACCATAAAACCTAGGTGAAAATTCAAGACAAAGTGTGCTTTTCAAGGAAAATCAAGTGAAAAAGGTAATAATTCCTCACTTTGGCTTATGATCTACAATACCTATGCTTTTGTTCTTGATTTTCATGGTTGAATATTGAGATATCATGATGAATTGAATTCTGAAAAATGGGTATGGATGAGGAATGATTGTTGGATTGGCTTGATTCTAGACTATGTTAGTGTTTGGACGTAGGTTAGCATGTTAGTAAGCAAAACCGTAAAAAAAAAATTTGATTTCCCCATGAATCACTCAAGGCCGAACCTAGTGTGTTGAGAAACAATGAAGAATTGTTTCATTTCAAATGAAATGATTTCATTTGAAATGAAATGATTTCATTTGAAATGAAATAAATTAGAAAATGACAAATTAAAGTGAAAAAGTCTAGTAGGAAAAATTTCAGTGATAATGCACTGTGATAGTTGAATTTTTTCATGAAGAAATGGAAACGTTTAATGCTGAAATTGGCATTAATTAAATGGTATGTGGAGAATTAAGGTATTAGAAAAAGAATGGTGCAATTTGGAATCAAATCGGACGAATTAGCCAATTAATCGGGTAATCGGTCGAAATTAGGCAATACCCCGTTAAAGCGATAATCGAACACATCTTTCATTTGCCTATCATGCGTTAGCAATTTAAATTAGTTTTTATTAGCTTAAGGGCAGTATAGTAAAATTCCTAATTTATTCTGTGTCAAGGTGGTGAGACATCCGAAAAAGGCAAGGGAATTGCGCTTGAGGACTATTAATCCGAGCGCACCTGAAATTCAGATTTTTGACACTGTGAGTGAACTTGCATTTCAAATTATTTTGGGAAATGCACAATGTATTGAAAATGGATAATCTAAATGATTTTATCCAAATTTCTTAAAAATACATGCCAGGAACAAGCCTTTGAAAAATAATGATTTTATGTAGTGAATTGTGGTATGCATGAAAGCATGAAAATTACGTGATGAATTGTGGTATGCATGAAAGCATGGAAATTACGTGATGAATTGTGGTATGCATGAAGGCATGAAATTGTGCTGTCATATATGTGTAAATATGTGAGATGTATTGATATTTAATTGTGTTGATATATAAATGTACATGTGTACGATATAGGGGAAACACATGTCGATGATATTGGATGCGAAAATATGGTGAGATTGAGTGATATTGTTTGTGCATGAGATGCACACGATGACTCCAGTTATGTGAGCGATGTGGGGGTTGCACATGAGCTGGTGAGATTGAGTGATATTGTTTGTGCATGAGATGCACACGATGACTCCAACTATGTGAGCAATATGAGGGTTGCACATGAGCTGGTGAGATAGTGGTGACATTGTGCGTTTGTGTGTGAAATTGATATTATTTAATTATAAATTAAATTGAAGTGAGGGGAAGGGTTTGATAATAAATTGGATCAAAATGAATGTATTCCAAATGTGTGCATCATGTTTTATTAACCCTTCCTGATATTATTGCTTGTTCCTATTTAATGTTTGCTCACTGAGTTTTGTACTCACCGTTTTCAAAAATTCATGTTTTCATATCAGGAGATTGTAGATTCCTAGATCGTGGGAGCATTGTAGTTCATCTCCTAGTAGGTGTTTGGCATTCAATAGTTGCCCGTTTTTATTGTAAATGTCTCCGCTGTAAGTTATGGGCTTTTGTATGGTGGTTATGTACATGTAATGTACACTGTCAAAGTTTATATTTGACTGGTATGAATGTAAATGTGTAAGCAATGTAAATTGCTAAATACATGACTGGAATAGTGCATGTATATTGTGATTGATAATGCCATTGCGATTTGACTGTGTTCACACCCGGGGAAAGGTGTGTGTGTATGTATGATTGGATATGCCATTGTTAATTGGCTTTGTATGCACACTGGGTGCATTACGTGTGAATGCCTCACACGAGCATATGTGGAAATAAAGTAAGTGGGAATAGGCTTGCTTGGGCTTAGTGAGCTATGCTCATTGGGTCCTTGCGCCGGTCATGGCCCGGGAATTAGGTCATGACAAAATATGACGTTCAGAAATCGACGCTCGCAAGGGAGGTAAGAAAACTGATACAATAGCCTTGCGAGGTTTCGGTCGGTATTTGGGGTATGAATACCTATCGAGATATCGCAACGGTTGTCGCGGGCCAGATGGGAGTTTCGGGTCGTGACATTATGTTTAGGCAATATTCGAACAATGTGCATTTCATATCATGCATTAGTATATAGTCTAAATTAGTTATTTTAGCTTAGTATCAATGTAGTAAATTCCTTGATTTTGTACATTGTCAAGGTGGTGAGCCTTCCAACAAAGGCAAGGAAGTTGCACCCAAGGATCACTAGTCAAAGTACTTCAAAAATCCAACCTTTTGATATTGTGAGTAAACTTACTATCATCTAAATTATCTAAAGTGGTTCTTGTCTATTATTATGAATCTTATGGATTATGGATTTAAAAAGGAAAATTTTTATGTTTTAGAAACAAATGTGTCTAAAATGAAATTATTGTGTAAATTGTTTCGAAAATTGATATTGATTTAGAAAATAGAGTACTTGGAGACTGCGAATCATTGCTTGATAAATTGTATTTTGGTCTAAATGGCTTATGACAATTGTGCATGATTGGCTGATTGGTTATTGTGTTGTAAATGTATATGAAATGTTATTTGTCGTGCAGGTTGGTTAGTGTTAAAATTTCCCAATCATGCCGCTAAAATTTTTATTGACTTGGTGGGATATCGATTAGCTTACTGCAGTGGGCGAGTTTCTGTGGACCAGACTTATAAGAGGGGCATGGTAAACCCCGTTAATTTATACCTCGGTTGGAGAAGCGCGTAGGGTATCTCCCGAGGTATGGTTAGAGTTCACATCACGCCAAACCACCACGTAAGGGTGAACTCCGCTAACGTCAAGGAATGGCTACGTTTTCAAAACAAAAATATTTTTATGAGTATATGAATTATTTTTACAGCCTTGGCGGTCTCGATAGGATGCCCCGGCCAAGGTATCCTCGAGAATGAGTTTTGGGCACGAGCCATGTTTTTCTAGATTCATAAGCCACTTTGAATATTTTGGATGATTTGAAATCTGTTTCAGTGTTATGAACTATTTTACTATGATTAATGGTATTCATCTCGAATTACTCGCCTTTAGATATTTTAGGAGATATTTGTTTACTCACTGAGTTTTGAAAACTCACCACCCTCCTTTCCAACATTTCAGTCCCGGGATAGCCTATAGATAGCAGATAGCGTTGAGGATTTCCATTGGCTTTACTACTCCAAAAAATGTAGGTTCACTGTCCTTGGCACTTTTGTTTATTGCCGGCCCACGTGTCACTGTAAACTCGATTTCATATTCCAGATATCTGTATTATAGTACATATGAATATATTTTGCTTTTACGCTGTAATAATTATTTATGTAGTGTTCTAAAAATATTGTTTTATAAGAAATTACAATATTTTATTAAATGTCTTTATTATATCTTAATACCTATGATTTCATTTAAAAAGAATGTTTTAGAAATTAAAACGTGTTTTTGATTACAAAATACGTGTTTATACTCATGTACTACGTTTTTGGTCGAGGTTGGGAATTTGTAAAAAAATGACCAAAATACCCTTGTGAGGTAAACTTTGATTTTTCATTATTTTAAGCATAAAAAAGGTTAAAATCCTTTAAAGCAAAATGTTTGGTGATAATTACTCACAAGGGAGATGAGAAAAATGATACTAAAGCCTTGCGGGGTTCCGGTGGGTATTCCGAGTAACGAATGTCTATCGGAACGTTGCGACGGTTGTCACGGGCTCGAGGAGAGTACTAGGTCGTGACATGGGTAAGGTGGTGGTGGTATTTGTGTTTATATATGTATATGTGATAGGAAGTTTATGATTATAATATGTGATTGTTTGAATGTTGATAACTTGATCATTGTCAATGTGTTCACTTTGATGTGCAATATGGAAGGGATGGATTTTGTGGCATGTGAAAACCCCTTAATTGTCATCTGCCCTGAATCTTGCTGCAGCGAGCATGGATTCTCACTGCAACTAGAAACTCTTGGGTGATTCCAAATTTTTGTGCACTACTTTCACTTTAACAACGATTTTGACCATCTTACGATCAGAACTGGGTAAAATGGTCAACATAAAAGTTGTATCCCATCCTCTTATCTTTCTAATGACCTAGAAATCATGTCAATTGGACCTCTGTAGTGTGAGATATACTTGAAAAAACTGAGACATGTGCAAACTAAGAATGCCTTCCAGCTGCAGTGAGAAAGTGCTTTCATTTTGAAAAATATTTTAACCACCCTCCAATTAGAACTTAGTAAAGTGGTCAACATAAAAGTTGTATCCCATCCTCTTATCTTTCTAATGGGCTAGAAATCATGTCAATTGGACTTTTGTAGTAAGAGATATACTAGAAAAACTAAAACATATGCAAACCAAGAATGCCTTTTGCTGCAGCAAGAAATGTGCTGTCACGTTGCTACCTTGCTTAGTTCTAATATAATTTTTCTTTCACTCCTTTATCCTCATGATTGAGCATGTGCTTTTGCAATACTAAGAGTTCACTAATCAATGTTTGAAATATAGGGTTTTAGTAAGAAGTTAAGCAAAATTGTATAGTTTTCAACATAAATCCATTATGTTTTCTAAGTCTTCCTATGTTTATGCTTGTTCCCTTCCTATTTTCACTCACTGAGTCTGTACTCACATTTTTTTTAAACTTCATGTTTTAGGTTTTCTGAGTTAAAGGTGATTGGATCTTAGGACAAGGTGCTCCTCCCTATTCATTGCTCGGTAGGTTTAACATGGTACTAAACCTTAGCAATCGTGCCCAGAGTCACTCCGCTGACGGTCAAGGTCCAATTATGTGTATATGAATACTTGATGTGAATGTTAAGGTTTATTTCTTAATCTATATATGTATATAATGGTTGATGATGCCATTATGAATGCATGATTGGGTTTTATCAACTATTTTCAAAGAAACCATATTTAAACATTACAAATTTTGGATTTTAAGGAAACATGGATTAAAGTATAAAATTCTATGAATAGGCTTGCTTAGGCTTAGTTGGCTGAGCCCATTGGGCCCTTGCGCTAATCATGGCCCAAAAATCGAGCTGTGACAGAGTTAGTATCAAAGCCCTAGGTTTAGTTGAGTCCTAGGGATTCCTGTGTCTATCAACGGAGTTGTTGGAGTCCATGTAGAGTCTTGTTGTCAAGCCCAGCTCTATTATATACTTGCCATGTCATTCATGTACTTGATAGCATGTCTACATACTAGGATGCCTCGAAAAATTTTTAAAAGTCGTTATCGTACCTAGTAGTACAATGAAGTCTATTAAAGCCTCGAACTAGTCTGAATAAAGATGTTAGGATGTATTTGAGAGTTATTGAACTTTAGAATGTCTTAATATGGAGATTCGAAGTTCGAGGATTTATTTAGAGTCCAATTGGGAATTTTCATAACGTAAAGGCAAAATGGTCATTTTGCCACTCGAGGGCAAAATTGGAATGTTGGATGAAATTTTGACCAAGTTAGACTATTTAGAACATAATTTGAATTTGAGAAGTGAAAATTTTCAATTCTGACATTTTTTCGAACATAAGGGCAAAACGGTCATTTCATGTGTCCACGAGGACATAATTAGAATTTTTGGAATTTTACACCACCATGACAGTTGTCAAGCCTATGAATTTCATCTATTATCATTTTATACTTTGGAAAATTGAGGTATTTTATGTGGTGGTGAGAAAAGGCTTAATAGTTAAGTTTTAAATATGGACCAATCACATGATGACATGTGTCGAACTTTGATTATTTTATAATTTCACTTATAAACTAGCACAAACCCTTCCCCATCCACTCTCTCATGTTCGGCCAAACCAAAAACAAAGGGAGAAAAGAAAGACACAAACCCTAAGGAAGAAAAATTCAAGAGAATTCACCAATTATCGAAAAAAAACATGATCGGAAGTAAGATTTCTCGATTTTAGCTTGAGATCTACCTTTTCCATGCTTTCTTTTTCATTTTCCATGGCTGAAACTCAAGTGTTCATGAACAAAGACTTGCTAGCCGAACCTAAGGGGGGAGTTTTGATGATGGATTTTGCTAAATTTCATGTTATCTAGGTGTTTTTAGTTATTTTGTGATATTCGGTGTGAAAAACAAGCATGAAAACCACATGTTCTTCAACAAACCCTCTTTGGCCAAATTTGATAGGTGATATGTTGATGATGAATTTGGTCATATTTCATGTTATTTAGCTCATATTTGATGATTGGTGGTGTCAGAAATTAAAAAGGAAAAATCAGACATGAAAATCATATTTTGACCAATTATATATATATGCACGTTATATGGTTGGATGTGATAAATTAAGTCACAATCAAGTTCATTGAGGTACTTTGAATATAATTGGAGTATGGAAAGTGTAATGAATAGATTTGGAGTTGAATCGGATGTTTTGGCTAATTCAACAGTGTATAATTAGAGTTAGGCCAGATACCATTTCAGTTCGATAACCATCGAGTATATGTAGAACACCATCTTTAAGTGATTATTTGAACATTTCTCATTCAATTTCATGCATTCATATAGAGCCTGAAATAGTGTTATAACAGTTTGGCACAAAGGTATTGAATTACTTTTGTGTATTATGTATAAGTGGCGAGCCCTTTGGTAAGGGTAAGGATATCGTACCTGAGGACTAGAAGTAAGAGTACTCCCGATATTGTGAGTAAACAGAGTATCATCTTAATTACCTAAAGTAGTTTATACTCATTTTTATGATTTAAAGAATAAAGAACTTAAACTGTGAATTATTATGTTTTACAATTGAAGTGTCAGTTAAACGAAATAAGATTCATAAATTGTTTTGACATTGAATGCTGGTTTTGGAAATTGAGTAAGTGGAGACTATATACTCGTATTATATATATGTTTTAACTATTGTTCATTATGCCAACCTTGCTTTGTAATGAATGTTTCAGCATAACAGGATTTGTAATTGATATATGGTTTGAATTGATGGCTTATGACAATGTGATCGCATGAATAGCTGGATTTGTGGTTTTGTGGAATATACGAACTATTTTGTTTTACCTTGACAGGCTAGGTAATATCATATTAGCCATGTCGTGCTGTCGAAATTTTATTGATTTGGTGGGTTATTTGATTAGCTTACTGCAGTGGGCGAGTTTTGGTGGACCGGACTATTAGAGAGGCACGGTAAACCCTATTATATTTTGCCTTAGTATGAGAGGTGCGAAGGGTATCTCCTAAGGTAGTTTAGAGTTTACTTTACGCCGAACCATCATGTGAGGGTGAAACTCAGCCAACGCCAAAGAACGACTATGTTTTTAAACGTACAAACATGTTTTACGTGTAAATGTTGTTTTAATAGCCTTGGCGGACTTAGTTGGATTCCCTGCGCAAGGTGTCATTGAGTACGAGTTTTGACACAAGTCAAGTTTTTAAGAGAGTCATAAGCCTTGTTGATTATTTTGATGAAATGTAATTGTTTTATATAGGTTGAAATGAGTTTTAATGTTGTGAATCATATTATGAAGAGATGTTTTAATTGTCTCCATTTACTCGGCTTTAGATGTTATAGACAATCTTTGCTTACTCACCGGGTTTATAAAAACTCGCCACCCTTTTTTCCACCCATTTCAGCCTCAGGACCATCTGTAGACAGCTGATTTAGTCGAGGGTTTACTGTTGGATTCGCAACCTTCAAAATCGTAGGCCTACAGTCTTAGTTAATTTTGTTATTTTAGGGCTCACATGTCATTGTAGAATTATTTTGTATACCTTGGCTTAGTGTGCTATTCTATATATGAATTTATTTTGTTATTATGCTACATTAATTATTTACGTAGGATTCTATAAATATTATTTTGTATGAAAATGGAATATTTTTATTCAATATTTTTATTTAGTTTGATTAACTATAATTTCATTTTAAATGGATGATTTAGATCACTAAACTTATTTTTAGATATGAAATGCATATTTTTCAATTATATCCTCTATTTTTAGTAGGTTTCAAAATTTTTAAGTAAAATGACCAAAATACCCTTATGAGGTAGAAATTAATTTTTTACTGTTCTTGATTTGAAAATAGTCTATATTCCTTTTAAAACATGATATTTAATAATTGTTTCTCACAAGGGAAGCAGAAAAACTGATGCTAGAGCCTTACGAGGTTTCGATCAGCATTTCAAGTAAGGTATGTCTATCAGGACATCGCAACGTTTGTCACGGGCTCGAAAAGAGTACCGGGTCATGACACTTGTCCTTGGATTGTGGGTACGCAACACAAGCCAAGTACGGGAGGCTACATGGGCCCATACTTTATTAGAAACCTACATGCTCTTATGATGTATAAATGGCTAGGTAATTTATACTTGGTTGCATATAGGTTTGGAGGCATGCCTATTGCACGCTCCATGTCTAGAAGAGACAACAGTCCTGACACTTCCCTCTTGGTTGTGAGAGAAGTGCTACACCTATTAGTAAGGAGTAATTTGAGAGGCAACGACAAGCTAGGATTAAGGAAAAAATAGGAAAATCCCAAAAGAGGGAAGAGAACCCGAAAGAGGATCCGTTGATGTGCCTGGATTAAGGCGATGAGGATTCTAAATATATTTAATATTTTCGTTGAAGTTCGTATCCCTTAAAGTCTAGGCAGATGCTATGTAAAGGAAATAGCAGTAGTTATCTGTGCAAAAAAGTTGATTTTTGAGTAAACACATTGAGATAGGGGACTATGTTATAAGAAGCAGGTTCAATGTGTTGTAGCCGCATAGGATATCATGAGAAAGTGTGGTAATGTAAGAAATCAATTGCATAAATGTGAAATTGGGAATCTTAATTGTCATTTTAATTCAGAAGGATATAAAAGAAATCAATGAGGCTATAGACGACACTTTGAGTGGTTAATGTGATTAAGTCAAGGATTGTAAACTTAAGTATGGAGGAAATTATAAAATGATGCTATAACATTATAAAATGATAATCTGACACAAATATAGCCCATTGGAGGTAAATGATGGAACATGAGAAAGATAAATTCTTGATTAGTAAGGATTGTGAGTATAAGGTGTGGAAAAGATGAACTATTTTCGTGGTCATTTGTACTGAAAGTTAATAAACTATTTGAGTTACAAGATAAGAAAGACAATTCATTATGGATAATAAGGATTGTGGGACTGCATAAATAATGAATAATTGTGTGTGTAATGTTATATATATTGTGAATTCATTACATCATATGGGAAAGATGTTTTAAGGTGGGACTTGGATCATGTGGATTTCTGGATATGCTCTAAGAGGGAGCTTCTGCATCTTAAATTCAAGAAATTTGAATTGTATTAATTGCAAGGGTGAGATCCAATAATTAAGTGAGCTATTCACTTTATAAATGTAATTGGTTGAGAACTGATGAGTAAAGTCAAGCTCTCGGCAGTAAGTGGCGTACAAGCTAATATACTTGTAGCTAAGAGTAAATTTAGAGATCATCGCTTAATCAAACTTGTACTAAATATTATGATAGAGATATGTGAATACTAGAAGTGAAACATGCCCAAAAGACGATTTTGGCATACCACAAGAGGTGATATAGATATGTTGAAATCAATTTTTCGATCACGTACTTATGATAGAAAGTTAGTTTTGCTAATTGATGTATAGACTCAGAAAGAAGCCACACAGTTGAGAATGATTAAGGTAGTAGCCTTAAAGGAAGAAGAATTGTTTTGATAAAGCAAATTCCAACAGTTGCAACGCCGCAGCACTAGCTACCCAACGTTGTCACGTTAAGAACCCCTTATGGCTAGAAAACACAAGCAATTGTGAGTGGCGTGAAGATGAAATTCACAAGTTGAATTATGGTCATTGATCTTAATGTTAAGCCTTGTTATTTGGAGTTTTAAGTACATTGGAGAAGTATTAAGATAAAGATGATGAGTGAATTGAAAAGTTCCTTTTTTTTGCCTTATATATTGAAATGTGAGTAAAAGAAAGGTTAAAGAGTTCTTGAGACGGCTACATTGAGATAAATTACCATGAGAAGCATTACAATGAATAATATGTTAACTAAAGTCAAATCCTAAGAAATAAAGAAGACAGAAGATTAAGCCTTGTTAAAGGCTAAGGAAAAGTGAGTGAAAAGTTAGATGAATATATGAGATATGGATAAGGGACGTCAATACCAAGTGATGAAAGTATGAATGAAGGATACAAGGGTGGTATAGCAAATGAGTTTATATATAATACTGCTATGAGAATTCGTAATTCTTGTCTTGACTCAGTTGAATGAAAAGGATTAGTAACAACACAAGGCCGATTACGTGGCATGCTAGAAACCTTTGGAGATAAATTGAAGTATGAATAGTTGAGTATGCATTTAAATATCTTGGTGAGTAAGTGCATGCCTTTATGGAAAGGATATGCTCGAAATATGAAAGAGTAAATAAGTGATTAAGTGTTTCAAGAATGCTTAAACACCCTTAAGAAAAAATTACAAATTATATGCGATGAGTATAAGATGTATGATTTTGAAACTTGCTAAGGAGCCTAACGGTCACAGGTTAAGTGATCACATGCTGTGAGACATAAGTTTAATATAAGTATTCCTAATGAAACACTCAAGAGAAGCTCTGTCATGGATCTTGTGAAAACAAGCATTAAGTTATGTGGTTACAATAAGGAAGCCATAAGCTGAGAATGATATTCGTATTGACATTGAAAAGTACTTGAGGAGGACCTTGTTTCTAGTCTTGCAATTTCAAATACAATTTGTAAATTGGATAAGGGAAAATGATGTTATATTTGTATGAAAGAATGGAACAAAATATGATTGAAGGAAACCTTGATAATGAAGTTAGATAATGAAAATTTCCTAATATATTGTGGAAATTGGAATTCAAAAATGCTTGAGACATGAATGATTTGACTGAGTCTAAGTCTTAAGTGACTAATCAATGTCGAAATGCAATAAGGATACAATATATGTCAGAGGCATGAAAGATAGTCGAGAAATAAAGATGACTTTTAGGAATTGTGTCATTGCATGAGATACAATGATCAAGTCGAGGCAAATCTTTGAAGCACCAAAAAGATTATAAAGCATATACGCATATTAGATTGCAATTTAATGAAAATGACATTGTAATGCAAGGACATATAATACAAGGAAACTTAAGCATATAATTGGCAATAATAAGAAATTTCATCCAAATTTAGTTGTGTCGATATAAGAAATGTTGGGGAATTTGTCAAAGAAATGATATCAAGGAAATGTAATCTATAGTGCGGTTAAGTCACACGAGATGGACTAATATGATTAAGAAGATTGAAGTTGCACAAATGCAAGGTAAACATGAAGTATGTGGGAATAATTGAAGCCATTAGCTTTCCCTAACGTTAAAGATATGTACAGGAAGGAATATGCCATGTTAATGATGCTGTAAACTACACAATAGTGTATGAGGATAGGATGAATGAATGCTAAAAGGTTAATAGGGAATGAAGCAATAAGATGGTGATTAGGTATACATAAGTAAGTGTAAAATCCAATTGAAATCGGTATGATTCAGATGGAGTTAAGGTTCAAATTTAAGAATGGTGATAACGACATACTCGACGTCTTAAAATAATATATAATAATCGTGATGGTACTGTCGATTTGATTCTAAGGAATGATGATTGACATAAATGAGATATTCTCATCTAACTAGAGGTAAATGAGGTGAATAAATGACTAGAGGTTTGACAAGAATTGAAATAAAGATATGTTTGAGGTCAATGATGGACCTAAAGGCATACTTGGGATCTTAATGATAAGAAAGAACAACTGAGAAAGGTACTGTGGTTTTGACTCAAAAAGGATAATAGATATAAATTACGTACCCTGACCATGTAAAGTGTTCTAGTCAAATTGAAGGTAACGAAGTGCATAAAAATCAAAATTCCCTACGAAGAAAGAAATGGAATATGACCATTGAGTGAGATTAACAACCCAACGTTGAGGAGAATTTGATGATGAATTCTATTTAAGTGGGGGAGATTGTAATACCTCGTACTTTGATATGGTGACTAATAAAGCTTATTGGTTGCCAATTTACGTTAATTATAATGTCTACAAATGATGGAAGATGAAAAGAATAGTTGGGGGTAAAATATTCCGCACGCGACGAAATAGTAAAATAATAATATTTTTGTTGGAGAAGAATTCGCAAGATAAAAAGTGATTCAGAAGTCCATTGAGGCATAATAAGGTATTTTGGGTACCAAGGAGACAAAAAGAGACAAGAGGAAATTTTTAGAATAAAATAATATTAAAATATTAATATTTTATTCAATGTTAAAAATTTTCATGAAGGAGTATATGGTTAATCTAAGCGGGGGACACGAAGAATGAGGAAATTTCAGAGAAAAATGAAGTTAGTGGGGCCCACGTGTTGTTATTAAATAATGACAACGTGGGTAAATAAACATTTTAAATATTATGGGGACACCGCGTTGCAGTACAAACTTTATATTTCATTTGTACATGTGTAATAGAAGATAATAGAAGGAAATTGGAGTTAAAAAGAGTGTTGGGAGGACTAAATTAGAAAAAAAAGAAACTTGGAGGGTAAAACGATAATTTTATGAAAAGTTTGGTCAAAGCTTCCAAAGAAAGCTTTGACTCTGATTTTTTTAAGCCAAAACCGTCATTATCCCTCCAGCAGAAGAGTTTCTTCTTCTTCCCCTCCATCCCTTGCCGTTTGTTTATCCTCCACCATGAAAATTTAATTTTCTTCCATTTTCTTTCTTTCTTTTCTTTTCTTTTCTTTTCATTTCTTGCTTCTTTCTTCTCATAACTTCTTGAGCACCAAAGTTACAGCCTTTACCCCCAATTTCCAGCACCTCTAAAACCCTAGGAAAAGAAAAAAAAAGAGAGAAAGGATGAAAAGCTTGATTTTGTAATTGAAGTAAGCAAAGGTGAGGATTTTTGTGTTTTAAGCTCATGGTTGGTTAAATCTTTGGAGAAATAATGTGTGAATCATTTTGGCAGATGAATGATAAATGTTTTGAAGGAATATTGGAGTGCAAGTATGGGTCAAGCAACCATAAAGGTAAAAACAAATGATGCTTTAAGTGTAGTTGAGAAATCTTGAGAAAATGGATATTGTTGTGTAGTTGACATTTTAAGTGGCATATTGTGAGGAATTATGATTGTTGTGGAAATAATGGTTGAACATGATAAATATCCTTAGAAATGATTAATATATGGGTTAAAGTCATAAATAAGTTACCGGTATCTATAATCCAAAGAATTTCACAAGTAAAGGATAAAGGCAACTTTGGAAAAAATGTATCAAGATGTAAGTTAGTTGAATAAGGATTCATGATGGAAGGAAAAAAGAGAAATAGCAATGATGTACACTAAAGGTATTGCATTTGTATTGTTGCTAGGAAGTGCAAAGGTAAAGTTAGAGTACGGTGGTGGTGGTGCCGGGCGAAAGAACAAGTAACTAGCAAGTAGTAATAACTAGATACACCTTCGAACAAATAGCGATGTAATATCCCGCTATCGTAAAGTGAGTGACTTGCATTAAAATTGCTTAAGAAATAAATGCATGTATGTTGATTGTATCACTTCAAAATGTTTTAATTGTTTTATCTTCAAAACGTGCATGGGAACAAGCTTTTACTGAAATGTTTTTGCATTCTGAAATGTGATTGTATTGAAATTGCAAAGTCCCTTTATATGTCGATATGTATATATATGTATTGTTTATTAGTAGATAATATTGTGTAATGAATATGACTACGCAAGTGCATGATGTGGGGGGATGCACATGCCGATGAGGATTGAGTATGACTGTGCGTGTGCACAATGTGGGGGGATGCACATTCCAGTGAGAACTGAATATGACCGTGCGTGTGCAAGATGTGGGTGGATGCACATGTTGGTGATGACAGGATGTGGGAGTGTGGAGGATAACATTAGTTGTGCGCAATGTGGGATTTGCACATGAGCTGGGTAAAGTGGTGGTGGTATTTGTGTTTATATATGTATATGTGATAGCAAGTTTATGATTATAATATGTAATTGTTTGAATGTTGATAACTTGATCATTGTCAATGTGTTCACTTTGATATGCAATATGGTAAGGATGGATTTTGTGGCATGTGAAAACCCCTTAATTGTTATCTGCCCTGAATCTCGTTGCGGAGAGAACGGAATCTCGCTGCAATCAGAAACTCTCGAGTGATTCTAGATTTCTATGCACTGTTTTCACTTTAACAATGATTTTGACCATCTTATGATCAGAAATGGTAAAGTGGTAAACATAAAATTGTATCTCAGTCTCTTAGCTTTCTAATGGTCCAAAAATCATGTCAATTAGACCTCTGTATTGTGAGATATACTTGAAAAACAGAGACATGTAAAAACCGAGAATGCCTTCCTGTTGCAGCGAGAAAATGCTTTCATTTTGAAAAATATTTTAACTACCCTCCAATTAGAATTGGGTAAAATGGTCAACATAAAAGTTGCCCATCCTCTTATCTTTCTAATGACTCAAAAATCATGTCAATTGGACCTTTGTAGTGTGAGATATACTTGAAAATGTTGAGACATGTTCAAACCGAGAATGCTTTCCCGCTGTAGCGAGAAAGTGCCTTTATTTTGAAAAATATTTTAACCACACTCCAATTAGAATTGGGTAAAGTGGTCAACATAAAAGTTGTATCCCATCCTCTTATCTTTCTAATGACTGAGAATCATATCAATTGGACTTTTTAAGTGAGAGATATACTCAAAAAACCAAAACATACGCAAACCAAGAATGCCTTTTGCTGCAGTGGGAAATGTGTTGTCACGCTGCAACCTTGCTTAGTTTTAATATAATTTTTCTTTCACTCCTTTATCTTCATGATTAAGCATGTGTTTTTGCAACACGAAGAGTTTACTAATAAATGTTTGAAATAAAGGGTTTTAGTAAGAAGTTAAGCAAAATTGCATAGTTTTCAGCATAAGTGCATTTTGTTTTCTAAGTCTTCCTGTGTTTATGCTTGTTCTCTTCCTATGTTCACTCACTGAGTCTGTACCCACGTTTTTTTTTCAACTTTATGTTTTAGGTTTTCTGAGTTAAAGGTGATTGGATCCCAGGACAAGGTGCTCCTCCTTATCCATTGCTCGGTAAATTTAACATGATACTAAACCTTAGCAATCATGCCCAGAGTCACTTCGTTCGATCAAAGTCCAATTATGTGTATATGAATACTTGATGTGAATGTTAAGGTTTATTTGTTAATCTATATATGTATATAATGGTTGATGATACCATTATGAATGCATTATTGGGTTTTATGAATTGTTTTCAAAGAAACTATATTTGAACATTATGAATTTTGGATTTTAAGGAAACGTGGATTAAAGTATAAGATTCTATAAATAAGCTTGCTCGGGCTTCGTGGGCTGAGCCTATTGGGCCCTTGCGCTGGTCATGGCCCGAAAATCGGATTGTGACAAGAGATTATACATGAGTCCACCATCCATCAAGAATTTGGTTTTACTATAAGCAAATGCATAAGTGTGAGATCAAGATTTAGGTAACGGTAAAACTTAAATTTGATTCTCACATGATTCCGGTTCATGTTATAGTGTCATTACTTGAAGTCAATCATTTTGATGGTTTGAGACTCATCATTCCCTTGAAATGAATCACATTCATTTCATTGGATGTAATCTGGACATTATACCCTTAACACAATAAAGTGACTAGCTTTATTATGTGGCTGTGAACAATTTTTAGATTCAATTAAAATACATGTCTCTTATATATAACTCTTTATACAAATGTATTTTAATATCTCAATAGAATCTTGGTACCTTAATAACTAGATATTGAATGCTTACTAAAACAAACTCTTCGTCTTATTATCAAAGTGTACTTTCATTACAAATAAATTTAATGAAATTAAGCATGAGAATATACTTCATTTCCAGGGCACCATATTCTCAAAATTTCGAACAAATAAATTTAAGCATAATAAGTATCAAACTTTAACATTCTCAATATTTTTCAGTATATGGACAAAAATGCCTTTAAAATCATTCAAGCCTTGATTTGTAACAAGAACATGTCATGATAGCATTTTCAACACAAGGCGCATTTCTTTAAGTTTTATATCATTAAAATCATTGTTACCACAAGAATGCCAAGCATTGGAGGAATATTTGTTCATTTTCTTGAAAAATGTCATCAATGTCAAATTTCAAGACCATGCTTGAGAAAATATTTTCAATCAATTTCACAAAGCATGAGAAAATCACCTATGAATAAGAAATTTATATGCATGTATCAAAAACATTTTTTTTCAACCAAGCTATGTCATCAAAATACAAAATAAGTCAAATTCAATCAAATGAAATCAAGGAGATTTTGCAAGAAAATCATTTGACAAAAATTTAAGTTCTCTTTTCCAAAAATTTTGTACTTGAAC
Source organism: Theobroma grandiflorum (assembly GCA_036013995.1). Lineage (NCBI taxonomy): Eukaryota > Viridiplantae > Streptophyta > Magnoliopsida > Malvales > Malvaceae > Theobroma > Theobroma grandiflorum. Next base: position 16,633,176 of record CP142133.1, read on the forward strand.
ATATAAGATTTGAGTTTGACATGCATAGTGTAAAATCATACACTCAAAGTCATTCAATTCCATTCAATGTGCTTTAAATGATATATGAAATGTGTAATAGGTATAATGAATCATGTTTAAGCATGTCAAGGATCATTTTCAATTATTCATCAATTATGTATAAAAAATTCCCTTATGATCATTCAAGCTTGCAAGCAATCTTGCACATCCAAAAAGAACAAGTCGAAAAGTTTTCTCATCATGTAGTAAAACATTTTCAATTCATAACTCACTATAAACTCTAAGATGGCAACCGTTTTTCTCATGTGAGTACATTTTGCTTTAAGAAACATCAATTCAAGTAGTCAAGACATATCCAGCTCACTATTAACCATTTTGGACTATTCAAGTAAATTCTAAATTTCAAGATTGTACAAATGGTTAATTTATCATAGATATAAAGAAATAAAAGAATCAACTTTGAAAGCTCACTTTTCCTTGTTCAAACTATTAGAATGAAGGACAATGTAACTCATCAAATATGCTCATATGCTATCACATTATCAAATCTTGCATGCTCAAGATTATTTTTACTTTTAATTTTTTGTAAATACAATTTCACAAATCATGAGGAAAGTTTATCAAACAATTTTTAATAATCAAGCAAAATCAATAAACTCAAACAAGACAGTGATGATATATTCAAAATCAAATATAAATGCCTAATTTTAGTGTCATGGGCTCATACTTTCTTCAAGATTATACAATTTATAACATTTATCACATTTTAAATCAATTTTGCATAATCAAGATTTGTCAATAACGTTCAAAGAAGAATTATGCATTTAGAACTCAAGCAAGAATAAGCAACAAAACATTTTCAATCAAAAATGCAATCAACTTTTAGAAAACAAGCTAAATCAAATAATCCCAAGAAAAATTCTTAAATTTGAAAGCATAAAGAGATTTTTGAAAAAGAAGTCACTCATTTTCATTTTGTGTGTCTAGAGAGCATTCAATCTTCAAGTTGTTCCTCCTTGTTCTTGCACACTTGATTTCTCTTTTTTTTTTTTTTCCTCTTGCAGCTAACAAGGATCTTTATTCAAAGGTGATTAGACCTACAAAATTGAGACCATGCTCTGATAATAATTATTAAGATTGTTAGGTCATTGAATAAAGTAACAAGAATATCCAAGAAAAGGGTGAATTGGATTTTAAAAAGTTTTGGAAAGTGTAAAACAATATGCTATAGTCAACTATAGTGAATCTCTAGTCAACTATGGTTGTAGTTTTTTTAACAAACCAACTTCAATGTCTTTCAAACAAACTCATGGTCGACTATAAAACTTAAAGATAGACCCTAGACAAGAGAACTCATTTTTAAGAACTTGTAAAAGGAATGTAAAAAAAAAAACCCTTGATGTACATTCAAGTTTTAATCAAAGCTACTCAACCAAACATAGCAAATGACCACTTTGAAATGTTTAAAAACATTCTTCAAATGTAAATTAAATAAAGGAAACTTTGAGAAAAAAACATTTCAAGAATCTTTTCAATAAGTGATAGACAAATGATAATGGTTTGAAAAGATTTAACAAAGAGACAAATCAACATGTGAAGAATATAAGTAAAAAACACAAGCAATTTATGAAATGGATTTTCTTGAAATGAAATGCTACAAATCAAAGTAAAAAAAAAATGAAGACACAAGAATTTTATAGAGGTTCAGCTTTCTTAAATGCCTACATCCATTCCCTTGGAACACCAAGGAGTTTCAAATCCACTAATGGAAATGAGCTTTTTACAAGATCAAGCGAAACCCTTATAATAGTCTTTTAATGAGATCAAGAAAAACCCACATAATAGCTTTTTAACGGGATTAAGCGAAACCCTTACAACAGCTTTTTACCAAGATCAAGTGAAACCCATGGTTTTTAACAAGTTCAACCACAAACCCATGAGTTTTATCGAGCTCAACCACAAACCAACACTAATTTTTCAAAGATAAGTTAGAACCTTTACAAGGAATAGCAAGTGTGCCTCTAAGAGGTGGATTTCACTAGTTTGGTACAATGGAGGAAGAATGCCTAACATTAGATATGAAGATAGGATATAAAGATGGGAGTGAAGGTGTCACGACCCGGTACTTTCTTTGAGCTCTTGACAACCGCCGTGATGTCCCAATAGGCATACCTTACACGGAATGTCAACCGAAACCTCGCAAGGCTATAACATCAGTTTTTTGCCTCCCTTGTGAGCAACGGTTACTAAATATCATGTTTTAAAGGAATATAAACTATTTTCAAATCAAAGATAGTCAAAAAGTAATTTCTACTGCATATGGGTATTTTGGTCATTTTACCTGAAAATTTTGAAACTTGCTAAAAATATAGGATATAAATGAAAAATATACATTTTATGTATAAATATAAAGTTAGGTATCTGAATCATCCATTTAAAGTGAAATTATAGTTAATCGAACTAAATAAAAATATTATATTTTCATATAAAACAATATTTATAGAATCCTACGTAAATAGTTAATGAAATGTAATAACAAAATAAATTCATATATAATAGCACATTACGCCAAGGCATACAAAATATTCTACAATGACATGTGAACCCCAAAATAATAAAAATAAACAAGACTGTAGGCCTATGATTTCTAAGGGTGCGAACCCAACAGCGAACCCTCGACAAAATCGGTCGTCTACAGATTGCCCTGAGCATGAAATAGGTGAAAGAAGGGTGGTGAGTTTTTATAAACCCAGTGAGTAAGCAAAAATCATCTATAACATCTAAAGCCAAGTAAATTGAGACAATTAAAACATTTCATCATAATATAATTCATAACATTAAAACTCACTTCAACCCATATAAAACAATTACAATTCATTAAAATAATCAACAAGGCTTATGACTATCTTAAAAACCTAGCTCGTGCCAAAACTCGTACTCCATGACACCTTGGCCCGAGCATCCAACCGAGTCCGCCAAGGTTATTCAAACGACATATACACATAAAACATGTTTTTACGTTTAAAAACATAGTCATTCTTTGGCGTTGGCTGAGTTTCACCCTCACACGGTGGTTCGGCGTGAAGTGAACTCTAAACTACCTTAGGAGATACCCTCTGTGCCTCTCATACTAAGGTAAAATATAATGGGGTTTACCGTGCCTTTCTTATAGGCCAGTCCACAGAAACCCGCCCAATGCAGTAAGCTAATCAATTAACCCACCAAATCAATATAAATTTCGATAGCATGACATGGCTAATATGGTATTACCCAGCCTGTCAAGGTAAAACAAAATAGTTCATATATTTCACACAACCACATATCCAGCCATTCATGCCATCACATTGTCATAAGCCATCAATTCAAACCATATATCAATTATAAATCCTGTTATGCCGAAACATTCATTACAAAGTAGGGTCGGCATGATGAACAATAGTCAAATTATATATATATATATAATGCAAGTATATAGTCTCTACTTACTCAATTTCCAAAACCAACATTCAATTTCAAAACAATTTATGAATCTTATTTCTTTTAGCCAACACTTCAATTATAAAACATAATAATTTACAGTTTAAGTTCATTATTCTTTAAAACCATAAAAATGAGTATAAACTACTTTAGATAATTAAGATGATACTTTGTTTACTCACAATAACGGGAGTACTCCTACTCTTGGTCCTCGGGTATGATATCCTTACCCTTACCAGAGGGCTCACCACCTATACATAATACACAACAAGTAATTCAATACATTTGTGCCAAACTGTTATAAAACTATTTCAAGCTCTATATGAATGCAAGAAATTGAATGAGAAATGTTCGAATAATCACTTAAAGATAGTGTTCTACGTAAGTTCAATTGTTATCAAACTAAAATGGTATTCGACCTAGCTCGAACTATACACTGTTGAATTAACCAAAACATCCGATTCAACTCCAAATATATTCATTGCACTTTCGATACTCCAAATACACCAAAGTTCCTCAATGAACTTGATTGTGACTTAATTTATCATATCCGAAATTCATTCCAATTCCGAACTGACGTGCTACTCAGTGTCAACATAGTCCAATAAGTCCATCTATATCATTAGAAATCAAATCCAAGTCCATTTACTATGATTTTCTCATTGTCGTTCAAGTCATTTACTAAAGGAAATATACTTTTTGATAACCGTTGTCGATATCCAACGCCATAAATCATCAAATACGAGCTAAATAATATGAAATATAACAAAATTCATCATCAACATAGCCCCTATTGAATTTGGCCAATGAGGGTTTGGTGAAGGACGTGGTTTTCATGGTTGTTTTTCATACCAAATATCACAAAACAACTAAAAACAACTAGATAGCATGAAATCTAACAAAAACCATCATCAAAACCTCCCCCCTAGGTTCGGCCAACATGAATTCCTTCACAAAATTTTGGGTTTCAACCATAGAAAATGAAAAAGAAAGCATGGGAAAGGTAGATTTTAAGCTAAATCACGAAATTTTACCTCAAATCGCGTCGTTTTCCGAAAATCTGATGAATTTCTCTTGAATTTTCTTCCTCAAGGGTTTTTTCTATTCTTTCTCCCTTTTTCTTTGGCTTGCACGGCATGAAAAAGTGAAATGAGGAAAGATTTATGCTGGTTTATAAAGAAAATTATAAAAGAATTAAAGCTTGACATGTGTCAACGTGTGATTGGTCCATGGTTAAAACTTAACCATTAAGCATTTTCTTACCACCACATATAATTCCTTAATTATCCAAGGTATAAAATGATAATAGGTGAAATTCATGGGCTTGACAAATGTCGTGGTGGTGTAAATTTTCAAAAATTTCAATTATGTCCTCGTGGACACGTGAAATGACCGTTTTGCCCTTATGTTCAAAAAAATGTCAGAATCAAAATTTTTCACTTCTCAAATTCAAATTATGCTCCAAATAGTCAAACTTGGTCAAAAATTTCATCCAACATTCCAATTTTGCCCTCAGGTGGCAAAATGACAATTTTGCCCTCAAGTGGCAAAATGATAATTTTGCCCTTACTTTATGAAAATTCTCGATTGGACTCCAATCAATCCTTGAACTCCGAATCACCATATTAAGACATTCAAAGGTTCAATAACTCTCAAATACATCCTAAAATCTCTATTTGGACTAGTCTGAGGCTTTAATCGACTTAATTCTATCACTATGTACGATACCGACTTTTAACGATTTTCTGAGGCATCCCAGTATGCAAACATGTTATCAAGTACATGAATGACATGGCAAGTATATAATAGAGCTGGGCTTGACAGAAGGCATAAAGAAATTTTAGCTCAAAAAGGTTTGGTTTCTCTCAATTTTTTTCAAGACTTTGATCCTCAAAAGTTTGGTATTTTTCTTTTTTCTTCCTCACATTGAAATGATTCCAAATGGTCTTTTTTTATAGCTAAAAAAGCTTGGAGCCGTTAGAGGTGATTAATGCAAGAAACTAGTAATAACACTACTAAATAACATTATTTTGACACATTTTGGGAGCTTAAGTAGCTGGATCTTTGAGATTTTAGGTTTAGATTTTAGTATTTTAGGTGTTTTTCTTGTTTAAGTTTAATTACATGTAGAGTAGTTTAATTTAAGTTATTTTAGTTTAATTTTACTTTATTCTACTTTATATTACTTTGAGAATAGTTATTGTTGATTTCTCGCATTGCTTTTATAAAAAATTTGATGAAAAAGGCCCATTTGATGGAAAACTGTACAAGTTTGGTTTTGGCTTATTTGCACATGCTGCAGTATTTTGAGGATAACTTGCACTATAAAAGTACAATTGATACGATTCTTGAACCATTGGAAAGATAAGAGATACGGATAAAACATTCATGTTTACCACTTTACACAATTCAAATCAATCAAGGTGAAACTTGCATTGGAAAATACTATACTGCTACAACTTTGCACAAGGCAACACATTCTCAAGGCTACGGTGTCGAGGAAGCCAAGGCTGTAGTGCTGAGGATAGCAAGGCTACAATACTGATGAAATGAAGGGCATCATGCAAAATCCCAAGAATGAAGCATCACAATGCCATGAAACAGGACCATGGCTTCACAATGCCAAGGAGACTAAAGCCACAACACCTGAGTCATTTCCAAAAATAAAAATTTTTATATGATTTTGGAAATTAGGTTATTGGGAGCCAATTTAAGAAGCATTTTAAAGGTTTTAAGGAATGGATGGCAAGCAACTATTCTGCAGAAAGGGAACTAAGAACAAAGTAAGAAAGCAAGAGAAATTGAGAGAGAATCAAGATCAAAAGCTTTAATCATTAGTTTATTCTCTATTTTTGTGTTTCTCATATTTTCTTAACTTGGACTAATGGCTAATTTTCTTTGGATGATGTTTTATTTAGATGATATGAACTAATTTGCTTTTGTACAATTATCGTGCATTTCAACATGTAATCTGAATATTTGTTTCTCTTTTATTTACTATCACGACCCAAACCTAGGGGCCATGACCAACGTATGAGCCCAGTAAGCAAGCCCACTTGACCTAAGCAAGCCTAAAAGTTCAAATCCAAGCATGCATAGGCCAAGATATACAATCATCAAATATTCATAATAAATCCAAGTAAAATACAACATCCCTAGCTTAATTTCCATACAAATATTGATAAGGCCCTATGTTCGCCATCTAAATGGGTTCATATATATTAACTCTTAATACATAGTATAATATGGCAATCAGTGCTTACACACATTATCCACAGCGGAAGACTTTAACTGACTCAGCGAAGTGACCAAAACGGAGAACCTACTAGATGCTAAAATTGGTCTATCATTGAATGACCTTTATCACGCAACTATGTGGCCTATTTATCTGGTCATGGTAAACAAATGGGTAAGTACTATAATACTCGGTGAGTGGTGCACTTAAAAAATCCATTCATATATATATTAAACACATATATAAAATATATGCATCATCCATGCATCTAGATGTTCTATTAAACATCTCTAAAGATAGGGCATATCATTATCCCTAAATCTCTAATGTGAGAGCATATCATCATCCTCAATATCTCGAAGGATCATTACACATATCGTTAGGCTTACCCTTAAAATCAATCAAAGTTATTAAAATCATTCTCCATGACACACTTTAGTCACTAGAGTACCACATTAAAGTCATTTCACATTTATTTAAGCCTTTCTATGGCTATCTCACATCATATACAAATCAAATCAATGAGTGGTCCTCCCATGGACATAGTCAGATCACGCATGGTGGCCAACTGATGGAGAATCAGATTACGTTCAGGGCAAAGCCACTAGTAGAGAAACAGATCAAGCACATGTCAAAGCATCGGGTGGAGAATAGATCATGCACAACGCAGAAGCAACTGGCAGAGAACAGATCATTAACTGTAGTAATCTCCCCGACGTCAACATCACCAGGAGTAACTCAACAAATGGCATCAAAGCACTACATGAGGGAATCACAGGCGGGATTAGTGCCACCGTCCCTACTTACCACCATCCCTGTAAGCACACAAATAGTTACAACGGGACAAAAATTCATTCAGCCATGAATCAAATCAATGTTTGAAATTCATTCGTTGGACAAAAACACAAATCCACAAATAAGGCCATCATGCCTTTATTATTCACAATTTTCTTATCAAACCTCAATTCACATTTATCAAGCTTCAATCATCTTAAGCTCAATTAAGTTTTCAGAGCCTCTAAGTCTACAAGGTATCATTTACTCAAATCATCTCATATATCATTCACCTAAGCTAATCTACTCCTAAGGTTTCATCATAGCCTCTAGATTTCCTAGTCTAAGCACACACAACATAAACCACCAATGTGGCTCACATCCTAATGTAATCACACACAATTCACATATATCGTTCTCTAGCTTAGGTTCATTTTCCTAAGCATACATATTTAATTCTAATACTAGTGCAATGTATCTTTCATGCGTCATGCATTACATGCATATTAAGCTAAACCCACTCACCGTTATAATAAGAGGCACTCCTTGCCAAGCTTCAATCCTTAGCTTCTGATTGTCATCTAGCTTGCCAATGAGTTGATTTGACTTTGTTACCCCTTTCAAACAAATCAGAACCTCAAAAGGTTAATTATTCCTAGCTTTTGAAAAATGTCAACTTTTCACACAAATAATTAAATCTTAGCAATCCAACTATTTAAGCTCAAATCTTTCATTAATGAGCTAAAATCATACCTTATGTAAAGCCCAACTCTATAAAATATATGCCATGTTATCCATGTGCTAGATGAAATGTTTGCATACTCGAATGCCTCAGAAAAGCATTAAAAGTCGGTATTGTAACTAGAGGTACAACTAAGTCAATTTAAGCCTCAAACAAGTTCAAATGAAGATTTTAAGATGAAATTGAGAATTTTAAAGTCCAAGAATAACTTAAAATGATGATTCAAAGTTCAAGGACTGATTTAGAGTCAAATTGGAATTTTGACTATATAAGGGCGAAATGGTAATTTTGCCACCCGAGATTAAAATTGAGATGTTGGAAGAATTGTTTTATCAATGTTGACTATTTAGAACATAATTTGGGGTTAAGAAGTGAAAATTTATAATTTTGATAATTTTCGGAGCATAGGGGCAAAATCGTCATTTTACCACCTTGGGGGCAAAATAGTCATTTTGCCACCATAAGGGCAAAATTGTAATTTTGCACCACCCAACACATGTCCAGCACATGAAATACACTTATTATTATTATGGATGAGTGAGAAATTATGTGTGGTGGAGATGGAATACTTAATTATTAAGTTATGAAAAGTGGACTAATAAAAAAGTGACACGTGGTACATTTTGGTCCATTTAAATATTTTGCTTTAAAAAGCCACTTAAACATCAGCCCATTCACTTCATTTGGCCGGCCATAGTTAAGCACAAAGAGGGAAAGAAGAACAAAAACCCTAGCCACCAAGATTCAAGAGAAAAGTGTGAGAATTCAAGGAAACAAGTGAAAAAGGTAAAACTTCTTGATTATGGCTAGTGATCTATCATTCTTGTGCTTTATTTTCCATTTTAAACAATTGAGAATCAAGATTTCATGATGGTGTTCTTGCTGGTCAAAGCTTTAAAGAGAGGTTTTGATGCTTGAATTGGTTAGATTTCAATAGATTTTAGTGTTTTTAGTTAGTTAGTTAGTGATGTGTAGTATGAAAAACAACCAAGAAAAATTCATTTTCTCCTATTACCCATCATTGGCCGAATTCTTCATGTAGTGTGTTGATGTTGAAATTGATTTTATTCTAAGTGAATTTGGTTAGGAATTGATGAATTATGGTGTGAGAATCAAGCTTGAAAAAATTTTATTAGTAGTGGACATTTCATGGCCGAATTTCACTAAAGAATATGTGAGGATGATTTTGCCATATTTCAAGTTATTTAAATAGTGTTTGATGATTTGGAATATTGAAGGAAAAGTGGAATTATTTGGAGTTGAATTGGGTATATTGGCCAATTATTCGGGTGAAAAATTAAATGAGGCCAATACCGATTTATTTAGGTATACAATGGAATTTAGAAAAGATACCGTATTTAGATAGTCACCCGAGCATTTCACATTTCATTTTATGCATCAGTATAAAGCCTGATTTGGTTTTATATCAATTTAGCACCAATTCAGTGAATTGTTTGCTATGCATTATAAAAAGGTGGTGAGCAAACTATACTGGTAAAAGTAAAGACATTGTGCCTGAGGATAGAGAATAGGAGTCTTTCGAACTCCTATTACTGTGAGTAACCTTACCATCATCTTAATTATCTAGAGTAAATTTTACTCAATTTGGTAATTTTGTGAAAAAATATTATTTTAAATGGTGAATTGCTTTGTTTTATGAGCAAAGTATGAATTAATAAAATAAAATGAATTTTTGTAAATCAATTTGAAAATCGGATGATGGCTTTGAAATTAGAGTAATTGGAGACCACTTGTTGTGTTGTAAATTATGATTTGAAATGAACGGCTTATGATAATGTGAGCATGAATGGCTGGATTGGTGGTTGTGTCAAAATATGTGCACTGTTTGTTTTGGCCTTGAGAGGCTAGATAGTGATATAATTGCCATGTCATGCTGTGGATATTTTTATCAAATTGGTAGGATTAGAGTGGTCACTGTAGTGGCGAGTTCCGTGGACTAGCCTATGAGAGGGGCATGAAAACCCAATTATATGTGCTCACCTCGATTTGAGAAACGCGTAGGGTATCTCTTGAGGTGGGATTTGAGTGCACCTCACGTCGGCCCATCACGTGAGAGTGAGACTCAGACAACGCCAAGGAACAGCTGTGTTATCGGATGTGAAAATGTGTTTATGTGTATATGACATTTAACAGCCTTGGCGAACTCGGGTGGATGCCCTGCGCAAGGCATCGACGAGTACTAATTTTGGCAAGAGCCAAGTTTTTAAGAGATTCATAAGCCATATTAATTATTTGAGTAAAATGATTCTATTTTCCTCGATTGAAAAGATTTGAGATAAGATGAAATGTAATACGAAGAACGAATTTGAATTTGTCTCCATTTACTCGACTTTAGATATTTTTGATGATGTCTGTTTACTCACTGGGATTATATAATCTCACCACCCTTCTTTCCATCCATTTCAAGCTCAGGATAGTCAGTAGTTAGCTAACATCGTCAAGAGATAAATTTTGGAGTTGCAACCTTGGAAATCAAAGGTTTACCGACTCACAGCCTTAGTTCAATATTATCGTTCGAGGGCCCACTTGTCAATGTATATTGAATTATATACTCTGATTATTCTTACTACTGTATATATGAATTTATTTTGCTTTTACATCCCAAAAAAAAAATTATTTACGCAACTTTCTAAAAATATTATTTTATAAGAAAATAGAATATTTTATTCAATACTTTTATTATTTTCAAATAGTTATAATTTCACTTAAAATGAAGACTTTAGACATCTAAACTTAGATTTGATTATGAAATATGTGTTTTTCACCCACATATTTCATTTTTATCCAGTTTCGAGATTTTTGAATAAAATGACCAAAATGCCCCTATGTAGTAGAAACTTCTTTTTGACTGATTTCAACTTGAAAATGGTTCTTATTTTTTTCAAAATATAATTTTAGTAACTAATGCTCACAGAGGAGGTGAGAAAACTGATATGGAAGCCTTGCGAGATTTCGGTCGGCATTCGGGGTAAGAATGTCTATCGAGACATCGCGGCGGTTGTCACGGGCTCGATGGGAGTTCCAGGTCGTGACACCTTAGGAGTTAGATTGCACAATTCTTAGCTCCTAAATTCCTCAATCCAAGCCAAAGAGGGAAAAATACCAAATTTAAAGAAAAGTCATATTCGAAGTTATTAACTGATTAAATTGGAAAATAATCAATAAAAACGTTAAATCTTACCTCCAAAATGGTTTCTCAAGCTCCAAATAGCTTCAAATCACTTCAAAAATTTATTTAGGGCTTTAAGGTTTCGGGATTCTAGAGAGAAGGGAAGAAAAAGCCAAAAGAAAAAGTTAGCCGAAATGGCCCAAATTCCCTTTTTATTTTTACCTTTCCTGTCTAATGTATCGATACATTTTGACAATGTATTGATACATTTGCCCTAATTTCAAATGAATGTATTGATACATTAGGGTAATGTATTGATATATTTTGAGCAAAATGGCCTTGGGTGCTTTTTGCTTGAAATGTATCGATACATGTTCATCTTTAGCCAAATCTATTGATACATTCTCAAATGTATCGATAGACTATGCTTCCTTAGGCCTTTGTTGTTCATCCTAGCATGCATGCATCAATACATTGGGGTATGTATTGATACCTTCATCCTTGTAAGCAATTCTAAGCCTCCCAAAAACTTCAAAAATCTAAGTTTAATAGTCCAATATTATTCTAGGTTGATATTACACCTCAATTCATTCACTTAAATTAACCCCAAACATATAAATTTACAATCATGACATCATACTTAGATTAAAACCTCAAATTATATGATTTATCATGTTTTTCCTCAAATTTGCCTAAGTGTCAATATGTGCACTCTCAAACAGTAGGCATACATATCATATCATCAAAGTCCTCAAGACTCCACATATTTCTTCAATCATTCTCAATTTACATAAAATATTGGGAATGTTACATTTACTATAAAAGGGTAAAGTTTCGTTTATTCTAATTTGCCCTTAATGCTTTTGATTGTCTAGCCAGCAATTAACTAATTTGCTTATCTAATTGAGACTCGACAGATAGATTTTAGATTGGATTAAAGTTTGACTAATGTGAGTTCATATCACTTAAGTGATCTGATTCACAATTAGGTAGACATATGCCAATTACCTTACATAGCCCAATTAGAACACTAGCTTAATAAACCTTATTTAATTAATTACTATAGACATATAGTGACCCAATTAAGTTAGGTATTTGTGCTAGCAACTCGACAGAGACTTATACATAGCTTTGGATTCTAGGTTAGTAAAACCACCCATGAATATAAATAATAAGAGGAGCTAGTATCAGATGAAGTGTTGAATGAACCCATGATTCTAAGTTTTAGTCTAATGCCTTTCTGAAGTGAATTTTTAGTTTCTATTAATTAATTTAGTGTTTGCTTTAATTTAGATTTAATTAATTTTCTAAAACATCGAGTTACTTGAATAAGATTAGTTTATCATAATTTTAGTACTTAGTGAAGATTTAGAAACAAATCCCTATGGGGTACAATTTTAGATTTACTATCTACATTAGTTGTTTGATACTTATAGTTACATGTGCAAAATCGACAACAACTAGCCATTTTCCTTTTGAATTTTATGTCTAACGATCATCTATAGTCGAGAATAGAAGTTCTCTAGTCAATTCTCTTCCAAAAAGCTTGTATTTTACTCATCAGAGCTTAGAAGGTTGATTGGCATTGTTCCAGGGTCGATTATAGCTTCATCAAGATCGACTATGGCACTATTCCATGATCAACTATAAGCCTTATGGGGTCGATTATGGCTATGTGTTTTCCAAGTTTTCTCACTTATTCTCACTTGTTCTTACATAGGATTGACTTGCCTTGCTCTAGAATAGATTGGAGCTTTGTTTCTTTCAAATTCCTTGATATTTTAGCATGTGACGTTGGCCATATCTTCCTTGTGATCAAATGTTGAGTGATGACTAAGTTTCTTGACTTGGAACAAGTTTGGTGTAGTGTAGATTGATGATCTTTGAATGCTTTAGGATAAATTTCACTATTTAAGAACCTATCTTGCAACTTCAACATCTCAAAGGTAAATGTTAGAGTGATCATAAATAGAATTCTTTTAAGCAAATTTAACACTCATACAATTACGCCATTCAAGCTTGTAGAACAAATGTGTGATAATTCAATAGTTTCCAAAGTTCACACAACTAAAACAATCAAGCTTGTAATCATGTAATAACAAATGTATGAGAGCTAAATCATTTCAAGAATTTGTCGAGGATCATTCAAATAATGTTCAAGAAAATTTGATCATTTTGTCATGCTTAAAACTATAATCATTTTAAAGCGCATAATCAAACTATAATCATTTTAAAGCTAATAGGATGATTAGACCAATTATTTGAATTGGACGTTAAAGAATTATTAAAGACCATCTTGAGGTGGTATGTGATAATTGGTGTTGTAATATTGGCTTCCAATCGATGTGGGTTCGAGGTTAGGTGGATAGTGTATAGTCAAAAAGTAATGTTTTTTGTAGTAAGTGACCTAAGTTACAAAAATTCTATACAAGGTTAAACTCACAATTGACCAAAGAGTTAGTAAGGAGAATATGGGATCGAATAAATTAAGAAATATTTAAGTGTGCTACTATGGGAAATGATCTTATTGCGTTAAAGGAACAAGAATAGCTCCCATCGTGATGAGACCCAATAATTGAGTAATAATTGGTACTTAGAGGTTTATGATTATAAGCCTATGCAACTATGTTTGGAATGATGTTTGAAAAAGATTCATGATTTTGAGTTGATTCAATGTTGTTGAGATTTTGAACTAACTCTAAATCAATAAGTTAAGAAAACTTGTTATGATTTACTTCATGAATACCAATTTAGATCCTCTTAACCAAAACCACATTATTCTCACACACTCCAGCATTAACACCATCTGTTCAAGCATTAAGTAAACAAAATAAGTTTTCCAAGTTGGTTTTGTTTTGTAGTTCTTCTTACATTGATGTGCATGTGAAATTAGAATTCGATTATTATCTAAATCAACAAAATTTTCCATGCATTAGGTTTATATATATATATATATATATTCTGAATTTGTGGAGGACAAATGGGATAAAGTATTTCACATTGCAAATGATTGTCAAAGACTTTATTGGGTTTTTTTCTACATATATATTCTGAATTGGTGGAAGATAAATGGGATAAAGTATTCCACATTGCAAATGATTGCCAAAGACTTTCATGCTATTCCTATCTTTACGGTTGCATTCAAGCAAACCTTTAGCACTACTAGGAGAATGGTGAGTTGTGACAATTTGAAGGCATTTATGTACACCTAAAATTGGTTGAAAAATGAAATAAAAGGTAAATATTATGCTCCTTATTATATTTTTATTTCATTTACTTTATATATATATAAGATATATTACATCTCATCTTAAAAGTTACATAATTTGCATCTTTTGCATAGTGTAGGATCAAGTTCAGCTGTAGGTTCAACTTGATGTTGACGTTGAGGAAGATGAATGATTTTTCATGAGTTGTTCAAAAACTAAATCTTTTCTTTCTTAAAAAATCTTTGTTGTTATTTAACTATGGATGCATTTTTATTTAGTTTTTAGTTATTTAAGTTGTTGTTTGGTTTATTTTAAAATTTATTTGTTTTTTAAATTTTCAATTTTAATGTTTAATTGTTTATATAAATATAAATTATTAGTAAATTGTGATTTTAGATGTGAAATAAATTTTTTTTATTTAGGTTCGGGTTTGGATTCAGATTCAGTAAATTAATAGGATAGCCATAAATAGATAAAAAAAAATTGGCTTGCATAATTGTGTATTTAATGATAGTGTCTAAGTTATTAAGATACGAGTTCGAGTATCATTTTCAAATTTTAACTACGCATTTATAACCAGTGGCTTAGCCAAGATTTAACGCTTGGGGATGGGTGAAGGGTGAAAACAATATCTATAAAACAGTCATACTAGAAGTTCAATGTTTGACAAAAACGTAAAGTAACTTAGATGGAAAAAATTCATGTGAATATTACACAAATAAGTCCAACTACATGTTAAGTACAAAATAAAAACATTTTTTTAACAACTATTGCATGCTAAGATTAGGCATCTTTAGTCCCTAAGTCTACTAAAATCAATTATTGACTAATTGTTGTGAGAGCATCTCACCAAACAAAAGTATTGTTGTAGGGGCAAAACTATAAAATTATAAACAAAAAAAAAGGCAAAAGTATATTATGAAATTTTAAAACTTTTGGGGAGTTGGAGGCACTTACTAGCTCCCCATTCCCTCCACCACTTTTTTTAAGGTTCAAGTACCCTATCAATTAATAGGATTTGAGGTAAAGTACCTAAAAACTATCAGGTACCTCAAAAAAAATTAAGTACCTTTCTTGGTGACTTCCCTATTGAACATCAAAGCCTCCAGAGTTCAACAAATAAATCGAAGAAAGAAAATTTGAAGAATCAAAACTTCTCCAGAGTACCAACTTACAAATTCAAAAGGAAGATTTGAAGCATAAAGTCTCCAAAATTCCAAAAGACATGATTTAAAAGAAAAGGAAGATTTTAAAGGGTTAAGATTTCTCTAAAGTCTCAACAACCAAACTATGAAGAATTGAAGAAATCTTACAAAACCTCAATATTAGGTTTCAAGATTTTTCGAGAAATTGCTCTTTGATCATATTCCTGTCCAAGGAAGGAGATCAATTTTTGTTTGTTTATAATCAAGTCAAGAAGACCCTTGAAGTGGATTTTTATTGAAACATATAATCAAAAAAATCATCTTTTATTTGTAAAAATTTTCAGAGATTATAGTTGTACGTTTGATCAATAAAATCGTTAATTATTTGTCTTCAAATTTTCTTATCTCTTTTTCAACATGAAATTTGTATATACATATATAATTAAAAGGTAGGCATGTATGGATCCACGCTTTTCATTAATATGATACAAAATTATTACCAAAAAATAATGGATCCTTATATGCTAATGTGACTTATTGTAAGAATGTGTGAGTTCTTGATTTGTCCTATAAGCCGACATGGTAGAATTGTCTAATTTATTATAGTGCCCTTTATTGTCTTTAACTATCAACTGACTTTTAAACCATAACATTAAATTAAGATGGAACTTAGACCAAGAAGTAGCTATCTTATTAATAGATTTGGTTCGTCTTTATGGTCATTAAAATTAGTTCAACTAAATAAAACTCCCAACATTTATTATACACACGGAATATGAGATGAAAGGCAATAATTGGTAAACGGGAGTTGAGGTGTCTATGGGAACAATTAATGAGTAATGGCATTAGGTTAATTTGATCAAACTTGGTCTTATCTATAATTAATGTTTGGCTTGCGCC
The DNA here is from genome assembly GCA_036013995.1 of Theobroma grandiflorum. Classification (NCBI taxonomy): domain Eukaryota; kingdom Viridiplantae; phylum Streptophyta; class Magnoliopsida; order Malvales; family Malvaceae; genus Theobroma; species Theobroma grandiflorum. Next base: position 16,649,788 of record CP142133.1, read on the forward strand.
ATACGAAAATCGCAAGTTTTGTTGTGTATCATGTGGAAGAGCAGGAGTGTGTGTGGATTTCTCTTGCAAAGTTTGCCCTCTAGAAATTATGTAAGAGGGCATGTATGAGGAACTAAAGCTCAGATCACAATCAAGAGAAATGACAAAGATTATCATATTTCAGTTACCTATCATCACAATTCATCATCATCCTTTATATGCAAGATATTATTATGATTTTTAAATGAATCCCATTTATACACATAGTATATAGTATTGATTAAGAAAAAGTAAATATCAAATCTTTTTTCCATCTCTAGTCATAATTTTGAAAGCGGAAGCAAGGTTAGTTTTCACAAAATTAATCATAAGGTACCCGAAAGTTTTTAATATTGTTTTCAAAAGAACGTACACACGTACACATATAAAGTGATCATTGTATGCCAAACTCAAAATTTATTGAAGAAAAAGGTATAATGCTTTAAAAAGCCCTCAAATTGTTTAAAAATTTTTAAATAAATCTTTATTTTTCTATTTGCGTTTAGTCAAACTTTTGTATAAGTCAAAAAGGCTCTTTTAACTAACAGCTGACTAATTACCCTTACTTAAAATACAACTTGTTATTTTATGCTTGAATGACATTGATGTGGAGGGTAAAAAATACTACATGACCATACAATCATTCATTATGATATGTCAACATTCCATGTCAATGTCACGTGACTAATAACAATTATTTAACTATTAATTATAGGGATTTATTTGACATGAAATAAAAATATAAGGACTTGGTTAAAAATAATAAAAGAATAAAAATTTATTTAAATTTTTTTTTTTAGATATTATGTTTTAAAAAGAGTGTTAACTCAAGTCAAAGGTACAAATTCTTAAAAATTGAGTAGTACCTTTTTTGTATTCAAAGGATAGGGAGGACAACTATTGAGGCATTATAAATGTGGATATAAATCTAAAATTTCTTATAAACCGTGCCACATGACCTTGGCATTTAAGAAAGTAGGGTTGGGGTTCTTTATTGTTGCTATCGATGACCAAAATGAAAAGCAAGTTACGTCCTAACTTTAAAGCAGTCTCTAACATTGTAACTACATTAACGTCACCACCAAGGAGTCTTTAAATTTTCCTTTATTGACACAATCAAGTTAAATCTAACTAAGCACAACAAATCGACTCTATCCAAGGGGATATCGAAAAATTTTTATTTAATGGGTATTTTAAGGAAAAATTGTAATAAATTAGATTTTGTGGATAAATATTATTTTCAATTAATTTTTTACACATTATTGATTTACTCCGTAAACATATTCTACTAATCTATTGATTTTGATTTTAAGTTTTAGTTTTTTAAAGTAAAAATTTTGACAAACTTCACTTAAGAATTAATGTACTTAATTACCGTTAAATGAAAATATCTTTTGAAATGATAACTTTAACAAATCCCTTTAAATGCAAATGAACCAGGTCCCTTATTTAAAGTGTTAGGGAACTCTATGTACCATGTATTGTAGTTGTCAACGAAATTAAAATACTTAGTTCAACCAAACATAACTCTACCATTTATGATGACATTTATGATGCATTAAATATATACATATACGAAACTGTGCCCACAATAAATTATCGAGAATTTCCGGTCTATATAAGCTAATATTGAATGAGGAACCATCATTTGTTGGTCTCATGTAAAAATTGGTCCTTCTATTTTTGGACAAAAAAATTGGCCTGTATGAATTTTTTTTCCAAGCATTATTCTATCAAAATTTGCAAAGTACAAACTGCTACTGCTATGCAATTCGATTAATTTCGCTTCTAAAATCAGTATTTTATGCTGAAAAAATAGTTCTATTACATGCAATATTATTTGGGTTGCTATTAAAAATAGGAAAATGTTAATCGATACCTATTGTTAATTATTAAGATGATTATAAATAAAAAAAATGAGTTCGGTTAATAATAGGTGTTTATGGGCATTTGTTTTCTTCTAATTAATGTATTGTCTCCTCTTGAATTGGATGAAAAATAATTAAAAAAAAAGTGCATTAAATGTAGAAATCTTTCCTAAGTAGTATCTAACTGTCCTTAACTAGAGCCGAAAATATAATTTCAAGAATACTTTATCATTATCAAAATGGCCTAATGTTGGAGTAATGAAACATTTAACATTTTCCATTACTTTGTTACACATGTACCTTTGAGAATACTGCACCCATTAATGGACTCTTAAAAGTAATTCCGAGGACACTTTATCATTATCAATTCGGCCAAAAAATGTGGAGTGATAAAGCATTTCCCATTAGCTTATAAATGGTTCGATATCTGAAGAGAGAAAGACAAATACGAAGGGAGTGTATGTAAATAATATAAATATTCAGACCCATATATATGTTTCTAACTCTTACCATTTCCCTTTCCAATACGATGAAACTCAAAGAGACTGCTTTCTTTCAAGTTTCTCAAGTCTCTTAGCTAGAAAGAAGAGATACAATGATTGGAGACAATGGAAATGCACTACTTCAATGGAAGACACATCAACCTCGGACATTCTATAACATAAATTTAGCAAGGGCATGTGCAGAGTTCATCGTCAGTGACCAAGGCTTTCCAGCCTTATTCCTTGTTTCATCTATTAAATTAAAGTCCATTATCAAGGGAATTGAGTTTCTTCACCACTTCCTTTCCTTGCATCTCCCTCAGCCTCAACGAATTCAGCAGCTCGTTATAATAATGATTTAGTTGCTGCCTTACCTTTCCTGTCAAAGGGTCCACTAACCATCCTTGTTTAAAGGCAGCAGTACCAACAACATCCACTACATGAGGTAGGAATTAATGCAGTTGTCTCAAAGCATGTTAAACTGAACAAGGATCGAGCCTTGTTCAATAGAACTATATGTTAGAAGAATTCAATTCATGGCCAAGAAACAAGAAGACTTGTTCTTCAACTAGGCTTGAAAAATTAAATTAAACACTAGAATCAAATACAATTATTTTCATGTATACGAGGCTTCAAGTTTTGGTGTGAGGGTTTTGAATTTTGAGAGTGTGAGATTTTGGGATTGGTTTAATTTGATGCTTTTAATACTTGTACTTCACTAAAATTATAATATATGTTTTTCTCTCGTCAATTGATATAGATAAAGGGTACCGAATCTCATTAAAAGTTTTTAATATAATACTTAAAAAAATTTCTAAGTTATTTACGAAAATTCAAATAAATTCTTATTTTTTATTATATTGAATTAAATCTTTAACCTTTTACTTTGGATTAATTAAGTCTTTATATTTTTATTTTAAACTAAATAAGCCCTTATAACTAATGATTGAGTTAATCAAAATACCACTTATCATTTTATACCATATAGTACTGATGTGACATACTAACGTATCATAATAGATGATAAAGATATCATGCTAATGTGGAATGATGGTAAGATCGTGTGACATTTTTCATTCTCTACATCAGTGCCATGCCAATGCCATGTATGTTGGGTGAGAGCTGATCATGCATCAAATGCAAATAAAATGCAACGAAAATAAATTCAAAAAAAAAAATTTCACCTCACTTACCCAAGATTTCTTTCATGCCAAATCAAGTACGAAGTTAAATGAAATTGAAAGAATATGATCATATCACTTTACCTGAATAACAAAAGTTGATGAATCCTTTGTTAAACCACCAAATCAGCCTTTAAAAGCTCAACCACCTCAATCCGGTTGTTGCAAACCAAAGTTGTCCAAGGAATCCTTATGCAGCCTCTAATGATGATCCACACCAATGAATGAGAAAATCCTTCTTTAAGGATTGAGAGTGCTAAGCCTTGACAATGTGCTAGCAAAGATGAGTTTCATAAACTCATAATCCACACAAAATTGTGGGGCTGAACACAAAAAAGGGAGTGAATGAAAAACTCTTTTTCTTCACACAAGGAATTCTAATGTGCCGTTCACCTCTCTTTTTTCTTTTTTTCAGCCGTTCTCCTTTTTTTTTTTTTTTTGTTTGGAGGTTATAGCTAGGTATTTATACCTTGGATTAATTTTAAACTGTAAGTACAAAACTATTTTGTAATTGCTAATTGATCCAATAATTTGAATAAACAATTTAATTAAGTCCTTTAGAAGCCTAATTAACTTAATTGTTTAATTTAATCAATTAGGCCCAATAACTTAATTAAATAATTTAATTAATTAATCCCAACAATTTAATTAAACAATTTTAATCAATTAGACCCAAAGACTTAATTAAACAAATTTAATCAATTGCATGAGAAGTTCATAACTTCTAATTTGATTAAGTCCAACTTAATCACCTCTCCCATTTTATTTTCAACATTCATTTTGGGTGTGTGACCCATTAGGCTTCTAACATGTTAGCAATGAACTCAACATATAATTCTTAAGTTAAATTTAGAATTAGATAACTTTAAACTATTTTAAATTTATCATTAACCAAGTCAACTACCTAGAGTTCATGGACCAAGATTGGGATCTAACAATCCATCATGGCCACCCAAATGTTAGAAGAGACAAGATGGTTTGACTCAACCTTTCAGTGATCAGGCTTTCCGTGTAATTCATTCTCTCATCATATATCCTAGAGATGATAAGAGCATGGTGCAGTGTCTACTCTTATTGATCTCCATATTCATTCTTAAAGTTTGATCATCAGCTTTATAAAGACTTATGAAACTCCTTTCATAATTTTCAAGTTGCCTTGGCCAAGGACTTCAATAAGCTAATATCAACCAAGAACAGCTAGGATATGTCCCCTGCATCACTTTGGGTGATGATTCCTACCTTGACCACTCATTTGCCTTCATATGCTTCATGCTATACCCAAAAACATCCTGTTTTGGCATCCTTGGTTAGGCACCTGTAAGGATAAAATCAAAGCATAGCACTCCACACATAAGACAACCTGATGTCTCAAGTCTATGGAGTATTTACACAATTGACACATGAGAAGTATTGCATAGAGACTTGAGTGAAATACCAAATGTACTTCTCATGGCGGGTTATGTTCAGTGAACTTGCTCTCCAGTCTCAATGATACATTGACCAGGAACATTTTGAGATTATGCTTTGATGCATAGGAATCTCATAACTGCAACCCATTATAGTTTCCTTGTAAGGCATGTTAATCTCATGGACTTCATCCAATTAGATTTATAACTTATTATAATTGATGTCTTATTGATGAAGGAAAACCTCTAATCATTCAACATGAATGATACTGTTGCATGATTGGAATCAAGCCTTAACTAATCTCAATTGGCTGCAAGGCTCATCTTAACAATGTAGGCATTTCGACTATAAGTAATCAGTCAACCATTAGTTATAAGGGTTTATTTGATCCAAAACAAAATTACAAGAACTTAATTGAATACAATGGAAAAATAAGAGTTTATTTGATTTTTTTATATAGTTCAATTTTTTTTAATATTATTACAAATTTTTTTCTTTTGTGTCTGATTATTTGTGTTAATTTTTGTTTATTTTTTCTTTGTGTGTTTTTGGTTAGATGACGATTGGTATGCTTTATACTAATATGTGCCAAATATAAAGTTACAAAAATTACAAAAATTATTTTAAAATCATAAAATGAATCTTGGTTGTAGGATCTTTTGAAACACGCATTATCATGATACCCCTTCAATGCATTTTGAATTTTATGGTTCTATGCCAAACGGATGTAATTATAGATAAGCCAAAATGCACCCAAGGTAGCCAAAGTTGTTTACAATATTCCATTTAAATTGCTAAAATTTAATATTTGTTCCAATTCAATCATCAACAGTAATTAAATGGTTATATTTGATCTTTTATCAATTTAAGATTGACCAATTTTAGATGTTGTATGGTGACCGGTTGTGGAGGAAAAAGGTGTTGCCACGGTGGTGAAGAGAGTGACGGGTTGGAGGAGGAAGAAGGAAGAAATGGGGAAAAGAAAAAGAAGAAAGAAAAAAAAAAGAAAAGAAATAACAAAAATGGGCATGGTCCAATGGCAAGCAAATGGGCATGGCCCAATAAATAAAAAATAAATGGGCTTAGCCCAAATAGGAAAAATTGAAAAAAAAAAAAGCCTATGGAGGGGGTCCAAAGGTCATAAAGAAATGAAAAAAACCCAATGGTAAGTTAATGTTATATTTTAAGGTTTATGAGTAGTTTAATATTGTGCATATTTTGGATGAAAAATATGCAAGTTGCTTAAGGAATTTTTAATTAAGTTGCTACCCATACGAATGTGTGATTAAGTATGTTGAGTTTAAATTGTTGCTAGGAAAGTTGTCGTGGAGGCGTGCCGAATGAAGTATATACCCGACAAATTGGAATAATTATATATACAAGTACGATTCAATAGTGAAGAAATATCCCACTATTATGAGATGAGTAAAGGGTGTCAATTTTAAAATTTTCATATTATCTATGGATATATATATTCACGCATAATTTATCGAACTCGTACAATTGTGGAAAGCATACATTGATAGAATTTTAAGGAATTGTGAATGCAAATGATTTTTAGAAATCATTTGGAATATATATGTATATAAATTATATGTAAAGTGTTTTAAACCGAGAAACAAGCTTTTCGAAACGCTCTACATCAAAGAAAAATGTGCCTTATTGTTTGTGTCATGTGCATTCATGAAATTTATTATATATTCACCATGCCACTTTGATATAAAAATATCATGCAAATATTTACAATAAACATTGTACGAAAAGAGAGTTTTAACGTGATACGGGGATCGATATTTTGAGAAAGATTTAAAATATTCCCTTGAAAATCAAATTTGGATTCTTTAAAAGTGATTTTATTTAACCAAGAGATTCAAGAGTAAGCGGAGAATACATATTTGTGTTATATATATGTGTGTGGTTTAAACTGATAGCTTATGACAATGTAAGGGCATGGATGACTGGAATTGTGTTTGTAGGGATTAAATGAACTGTTGTTTTGCCTTAATAGGCTGTGTAGTAAAATATTAGTCATGCCATGCTACTGAAATTTTTGTGGATATGGTGGGTTAAGTGATTAGACATTGTAGTGGAGGGTTTCGTGGACCAGCCTAGCTGAGGGGCACGGTAAACCCGGTTATATTTTACCTCGGTAAAGAGGCAGCGGAGGGTAACTCCTGAGGTAACGATAGAGTTCACTTCACGCCGAACCACCATGTGAAGGTGAACTCAGCCAACGCCAAGGAACGGTTGTGTTTCCAAATGTAAAAATATGTTTTATGCGTATAGGAAATTTTAACAGCCTGAGCGGATTCGGTTAGATGCCCCAACGCAAGGTATCACCAAATATGAGTTTTTTTTTTTTTGCAAGAGCCAAGTTTTTAAGAGAGTTATAAGCCTTGTTGATATTTTGATGAAATGTGATTATTCTACATGATTTGAAATGGGTTCAATGCTATGAATTATATTTCTTTGCATGGTGAAAATGGAATTAAACAGTTTTCGCAACTCCCCTAGTTTTACAGTTATATGAATTTTACCCTCGCGTGCGAGGCGATTTGTGAATGATATATACACCCGATTAATGTTTGGTTTCGCGGGAGCTTGCTCAATTTTATGGATTTGATTCAAAAATGATGATTAACGTATTTTGATATGGGAAATTTTATCCACTTTGGATGATTTATCACCTGAAGTGATTACAATGTATAAAAAATTCTTAATTTTTATATAAGGATCAAAACCCCCGTTTGAAGCAAATTATGTTTATAATCTTGCATTTTTATATTCAACTGATCTGCTACTTGTTTGTTTCTCATCTACGCCCTACTCACGGAGCCGATGATCATTGAGTCTATGAGACTCACACCCCTTTTATTTCCCTTTTTGTAGACAATGATCAACCTGGCACGTCATCATCGACGTGCTTAGTTTCCTACGGATAGGTAAAGGCATCTCCTAACATTTTATTTCGAATCACTCCGCTATTAGAGGTCAAGTCGTAATACTTTTTTTATTAAGTTGTAAAGGATATTGATTTTGTTACAAGTAAATAATTGAATACTGTGAATTTCAATGTATAAACTTGTGACTAAATGCTTGAGAGCTTGAATAAATAAGTATAATATTTATGCATTTAATATGAAATAGTGATCATATATAGTTAACTGATGGGTAATTTAAGATAGGCTTGTTCGGGGCTTAACGGGATCTCCCGGAAGTCTCAAACGTCGGTAGCGACCAAAGGGGGGGTCGTTACATTAACCCACTTTATTAGATCATATTTATAGATTCTAATATTGTCTCTTTATCAAAACCAAATACAAACAAATAATGTAAGTCCACACATTGATTTTATTAGAAAATCAAACATAGTAAACTAGTAATCTTGCAGGACAATAAGGCTTTGTTTGGACAACAAAGAAGAAGTAATTAAGGTGTTACAGTTCCAACTGTGAATCACTGTAATCAGGGGCGGAGCTAGCCAATTTTTATTAGAGGGGCCAAAGGTTAAAAAGAATAAAAGTTAAAAATTTTTAAAACTAATATATTGAACTTAACTATTAATAATCAAAAGATTTATAATAGATAATAATTTTATATAACATATAAATTAAAAGAAACAAAAAGAAAAAAACTTATAATAGTGCTTTAAGAAAGTTTTATTCGACGATAGTAATATCTTTTTTATTATAAACAATTAAATTATTTGTAAGAAACTTATCATTCATTTTATTTTGAAGTCTTGTTTTTCTCAATACAAACAACAAAAAAATTAATATAGTCAACATCCAATATTTTTATTTTATTATATTTAAGTTTATAATACTAACTATTAAATTATAATGTATAAAATATAAATAGTTAAATATGATATACAAAATTAATAATTTTTTCTTATACTCAAGATAATTCCCTTTCAACTAAATATAAAACGTAAAGTACATTAAAAATTTATACTCAAGATAATTTTTTCCTATATAATTAGGATTAATAAAAACTAATATTTTAGTGAAGTTTTAAACAAAAACTAGTAATGCAACACTAAAACTTATATTTGGGAATTAAATATACAATAATTTTTTAATTTTTAAAAATTAAAATCATTAAAAGTAAAATCCATATAATAGGAAAAAAAACATGATAAGTAGGAGATATAACCTATATAACCAAAAAAAATATGGTTGATGATTCATATAAATTTAAAAAAGAAAATCTATAGATATTTAAAATATATGAGCAAATAGAATATAATTGAAAATAAATAAATAAATATGATAATAATATAAGTAGAAAAAATTAAATAAAAACTTTATCTTTTTATAATTTCACAATATAAAGACAGAAAAGAAAAAAGAAAAAAATGGGTAGAGAAACTTAAAAATTTAAAAAAAATTAAGAATTTAAGTTAAATTAAATGAGGTTTGTAAGATCATTTTATTATTTTTTAATTATATTAATTATTTAATAAAAATTATTTTAAAAAATTATTAAAAATATATAATATATAAAATATTTCAAAAATTTTAGAGCGGCCATCACAGGGGACGCTCCGCCCGTGACTGTAATGATTTTAATTTTGATTTCTTATAATAAAATTCACTTTGATGATATGGTACAATTGGTATAAATATGAAATTAAAATGTTATACAGGCATTTATGGTAGCAACCATTTATTTAATGATTTGGTTGGTCACAGTCACCATTGAAGTTAGTTCAACTAAAAAAACCTCCAACATTTATGAGACGGATGGAATATATGATGGGAAGCCATTATGACAGGTGGAGTTGGCATGTCTCAAACAACCATAAAGGCGGAATACAAAGCGTTTATATGTGGGCAACACTTTCTGAGTAGGACAATTTCTTTGGATCAAAGAAAAGGCACGTGTGCCTTTGAACCTCTCAGGTGAGTCTTAGTTGGGTGTCTGAGGTGGGTCATCACTGATCATGAGGCTGAGATTAATTTACAGCTATTTTAGCAGCACTTCACCTTTAGACCTGTACACGGATCAAGTTGCCCCCAAGTCTGACTTAAGATATTATTATTATAATAATAAATAATTATTTAATTTTAGAATATTAAAATATTACTATAAAATATTTTAATATTTTAATAATAAATATAATTTAAATAGGTGAGATGTGTTGAGTCGAAGCTTAAGTTTTACATCAAAAAGTCAGTCTAACTCATGTATGCCTCTATTTACCATATCAAAGTAAGATATACACAGAATTTAGAATTAGGTATAAATTACATTGAGAATCTCAATAAGAAAGAATCTCAATAAGAAATATGAGGAATTAGATAACAAAGGAATCATCATCAGCATACTTGACGAAAAAAAAAACAAAGGCATCAACAAAAGCATAAAATATTGCATTAGAGTTAGGTGTTAGATTTTCCTATAAAATTAAAATGTAAACTTGCATTATTTATTTTTTGTATTTTATCAAAAATCAGTTAAGTTAATTTGGTTTTGTTAGAAATGTTAGCTCAATTATAATGAGCAAATATCCAAGAGAGGGTGAGAATTAGATTTATAAAAAAAAAATTTCAACGAATTAAACTTTTAATGAAGGTAAGCTTGAAGACAAGTTTCTCAAATTTGTTTTTCACTTTAAAACATGTCAATTACTAAAGTTCTGTCTTAATCACTTTATACATAAGATTAGCATGACTCTGTTTTCAGCCTCGAGCACCTCTTTAATCAGTTAAGCTTGGTGTTAACTGATTAAGACTCATCTATCTTGCTTTATCCTAACACCCAGTTGTGCCTTAACTGATTAAGGCTCCTTGTTAATCAATTACTAAAGTTCTGTTTTCATTAATCACTTTGTTCTTTTTTTCTTTAACTAATTAACTCATCTTTAAATTTAGCAAGCATCTTGACTTACCTTTAATTAACAAATTTTTAAAAGAATTAAATAATATCCTGCACACTTAAATAGTAGAGTTAGACATTAATAAATAAGAAATGTTTTATTATCATCTAAAACATATGGAGTCAAAACCATGCATTCTGAATTTTATTACTAAATAGGAGATGGTAAAATTGTTAAGGCGAAAATAACTAAGTTTTTAGAATTATATATGATTGATAGTAGTTACTCTCAAGATAGAGATAAAGGAGAGCGTACTAAGATTTAAGTATTCTTGCACCTATACAAAAGGATAATGTAGCACATACACCAATTGGGGAACATAAGCAAGTTCAACTAGTTCTTTATGAGGTCCCTCAACATAAAAATATTGTAAAATAAATGCCACTAAAAAAAATCCATAAGAGTAAGACAGTTTACTCTTTTCTGAAGCATCTACAAATTCTATCTTGGAAATTGTGATTATGATATTGGCCATGTAGTTGATCCAATAACTCCTTAGAAGTTGTTTCTTGTTCTTAGTACAATTTGTGGTGGGATGTAATGAGGTATACGTATGAGATACAATCTATGTCATATAACGATGTGTGGGTGCTTATTGAGCTAACTAAAGGTTGTAGACCCATTGGTTGTAAATGGGTGTACAAGATCAAGAAAGATTTCAAAGGGAAAATTAGGAGGTTTAAAGCCAAAATAGTTGCCATAGGTTTTATTCAGAGAGTAGGTATTGATTACAATGAAACCTTTTCTCCTATATCTTACAAGGATGCTTTTTTATAGTGATTATGGCTTAGCAGCCCATTATGATTTAGAGCTGCACCGGATGGGTGTAAATAGTACCTTTCTGAACATGTATCATATTGAAAAGGTCTATGTGTTGCAACTTGAATGATTTAAAGAATATGGTAAAGATCGTCTTGTGTGTAAATATAAAAAGTCTATTTATTGACTCAAACAAGCTTTTCATAAGTGATATATTAAACTTATCGAAGTAACCACCCCTTTTGAGTTTGTTGAGAATAAGTTTGACTAATGCATATATCTCAAAATCAATAGGAGCAAGTTTATTTTTCTTAATTTTTTTGTGTTGATGATATCTTGCTTGATATTAATGTTTGAGCTATTTTACAAGAAAAAACTTGAGAAAGTATCATATAGTTATTGGGATAAAAATTCATAAAGATTGATTTCATCACTTGTTGGGACTCTCTCAACGTGCATACATTGACCGAGTGTTGAATAGATTTTCTATACTTGATTGCAAAGATGGAGATGTGCCAAATATTAAAGGTGATAAATTGAACTTGGCACAATATCCTAAAAATGATGTTGTGCATGAATCTATGAAAGTGATGTCATATGCTAGTGCAATAAGGAAGCTTGATGTATGCTCAAGTCTACAAGCGGCCTGACATTGCTTTTTTAGTGGATCTTTTGGAAAGATATTTGTCTAATCTCGAAAGAGATTATTAGGAAGTTGTAAAAAAGGTGATGAGATATTTGAAGAGGGTTAAGGATTATATGCTAGTTTACTAAAAGGTTGAAGAGCTTAAGTTGGTGGATTATACAGATTTTTACTTCGTTGGCTAGTTAGATGATATGAAGTCCACATTAAATGCATTTTAGTAAAATTTTTTACAGGTAAAAAACTTATGAAAAAAAGGATGACATTTCAACTAAGCATATTTGGACTCGTGACATAATAGTTGATCCTCTTATTGAGGGATTACAATTTGAACTTTCAATTTCTTAGTTGAATTTCATATTCTCACCGTAGAAATATTATCTTCAAAATTGGATATCTTTTAGATAAAACCAAGGAAATGAGAAATAAATCTTGGACATTTACAATCAAGTGGTAAAAAGGGCTAATTACTTGCAATTGTTATTATTTTTTTACTTTTCTTTTTTCTTATGTATTCAAAAGTATGCACGCTTTTCCCAAAGAGTGGCTTGGAGAGCCGCCTGACTTTTTGGTTATTCCGTTGCTTAAGTATGTGCAGATTTTCATTGAATGAAATAATATTCATTTTCTTCTTTTTCTGATCTATAAGCAGATTTATTAGGCAATTAATTTCTTTTCTATCCATTCTCATACTTCTTACCTGTTAATCCCAAAATTTTAAAGCAATCAAGACTTCCAAGATAAAGCCTTCAAATTTATCCCAAGTAATTCTTTTGGAGACATACTATGGGAGTTGGTTTTCTTCTCCATATGCATATGTGCCAATGTAGAGGAGACTTTTCATCACTTATCTCTTTGAAAATTAATAGCATAATTCTTGAAAAGAATTCTTGAACTATTTAAGAAAATTCAAAGAAGTTCTTCTTCTTCTGTTACGTTAACTCAAACTTTGTACTTTTATTTTAGATCAAATAGATCCTTATAACTAACAGTTGATTAATTACCACTAATCAAAATGTCAGTTATTATTTTATACTCATATGATAATGACATGACATCGATGTGAAGAGTAAAAAATATCATATGATTATGTCATCATGTCATATTCAGTATATCATATCAACATCATGTGATATCGAATGACATTTGATATTTTGATTAACAATAGTTAGTCAATCATTATTTATAATGATTTATTTGACTCAAAATAAAAATATAAGAATTTATTTGAATGTAATAAAAATAAGAATTTATTTAAATTTTTAAAAATAATTCAAAGACTTTTTTAAATATTATATCAAAATTTATCTAAAAACCTTCAAGTTTGAATCCTAATTGAACTAAAATTTGATAGAAAATTCTGTTTTGAAAACAAGTGATAGCGGAGTAAATGATATGAACCTAAACCTAAACTTTGTATAAGCTGCTGACACACGGCATTGACATTTAAGAAGTAGGGCTATATGAAAGTCTTTGTCCTATCAATGATCTAAATGAAAAGAAACTTAATGATATATCCAAAGCTCAAAATTAATTGAATCCCCACAATTAGAACTACATCAATATCAACCAAAACTAAAACGTCTTTGAATGTTCCTCTTACATCAACTGAAATTAATACAAACCGGTTTGAATAGTAATCCTCCATCTACTTTTATCATTATTTCCATTTGTACTTAACAATAATTAAGATTATAAATTGACTAAAACCCACAAGACTTGACATTTATATTAGCAGAGGCCTTTGCTATTTCAAGGTTTTGCATTTGTGATATACAGTTGTCATTAAAATTTATAGTTTTTTCAACTAGAATAAGATCCTAACATTTATGATACATTAAATATATGGAGTTATGCCACTATCAATTATTGTGGCTATTTATTCAATAAATACTTAATGGGGGGACCATTTGTTAGTCTCAAAATCTTTTCCTTTTAACTGAAAATTTGTTTGATGAGTTTGACATCCAATGCATTGAACAAGGTTATAAAAACGATATATATGGTAAAAAGTACCAACATAACATGATGGAACCCTTTTTTTTTTTCATTAAAAAGCTTGAAATTCTGAATTTTGAGTATTAAAATGCAGATGAATATCATAAATAGATTTTTGGTAAAAGAAACAAAGGGAGAAAAGGAGGAAGAAGAAAGAATTAAATAATGAAAAAAGTATGAAACCTTTTTATCATTATTTTTTTTCTTTTCCTTTTTCCAATACTGCAAAATTTTGGTTAGAATTATACTTGGTTGGCCCATCATGGGTGCCCAACCCACTCTAATATCCAACAATAACAAAATGAATAATTTCAAAATAAATGTAAAAAATTGTATAGTATTAACTTTATTGTGTTCATTTTCTTTAATTATAATATATATGATAAAAGAAACAGCATTGCTTTTTTTTTATTTCGATTTTGATTTTGATTTTTTTAAAAGAGAGTATTTTTAATTTAAAAATAGAAGAAAAACCATTATACGTATATGCAAAAAAGAGAAAAAAAAGAAAAGGTTTATGATAGGGGTTGGTTAATTACATATCATAGTTTTATGATAGGACATCTTTAAACATGTGTCACGCTCCAATTGTGCAATGTACTTAATGGAATGAAAAATGAAGTACTTATTTTGTAATTTTACTTCAAGTATTAAATCGACTATTTTATTATTATTTGGATACTAAATATATGATTAACTGATATGATAAATTAATTTATTGTAATTAGTTAGTTTGAAAAAAGTAAAAGATTTTAAAAAAGCAGTACCAATTTGATAGGGAGGTCTTCCACTAAATTATAGCATACAATTGATAATCGAAATTAGTAGAAAAACTAACTGGATGAACTTGATCAAATACAATTACATAAACAAGTAGATATTATAATTAAAATTTTACCTCCTTAAAATTTGTCTAATTGAGTTAATAAACATATAATTAAGCTTAACAATTCCTACCAAATGCCTTGTAAAAAAACTGAAAGGTGTAATGCGTTGGTAATGGATTATCTGATATTAAAAGCACAAATTAAAGTTGTTATATTTAATGTAAACATATTTTTATATGATACCTTAACAAATACTTTAAGAAATACTTGTTAAGGATTCCCATATTGAAAAGATTGTTTTAAATACGTTAAGTGTCCAGTTATCAAGTTACCTGCAAATGCTCATGAGCCTAGAGCAATTTGGACTGGACTTGGACATTCATTTTTTAAATTCGGTTTAATCTGATATTAGTGAATTATTAATTTTTGTCACATCTCAAACTCAGAATTTAATTTGTAATTCAAAGTGTGAACATCTTAACATATGCTCAAATTACAACTTATTCCAATTAACAGTCTTAATATATTAACTTATTCAAAATTAGCATCTTATTCAGAAATCAGTTGTTTATTAATTTCATCCCTGATGATAAAGGTACATGTGGAACTCATCTGTTCAAGGAGACTCTGCACAAATATATGAATATGGCTCAATAGATAATCAATCTTTGAGAAGGAAATTTCATTTTATCTTCAATTATTCCCTGTTCCTTTTTCCTTTCTTCAATTTCATTTCAAGCATATAAAATTGCAAATGTGCAGGTTGAAAGTCCATCATTCATAGTAGATGATGATGTTGTGCCTAATACATTCGAAAGTAAAAGTCCTTATGCACATTTGGCACTTGAACCTCAAAATCTTTTGAGTATTGATAATCCTTTAGATGTAGTGAGTCATTCTATTGATTGATGTTATATGTGAATTTGCTGGTATATACATAGGAAAGGACAATTAAACTCAAATATGTTTTTGAGTCATTTGCAGCTTACAGAGACAGCACATCATCCTCAGTCTCGAACCCCCTGATATGGCTGGCCATTATGAGGCCCTTCTAGTGTGAAAGCAGAGAAGATGTCTAGGTAACTGAATGCTCAACAGAATTAAGAAAGCTTGGTGAGCATTTATGCAAAGGAGGTGCAACCTCATTATCGTGTTGAATCAAGTTCTATGAAGGTGCTAACTCCTATAGTGGCCCCATCAAATATTTCATATCCAAGCAAAACAGTTATTTTGGTTCTTGCCCTAAGCACTATTGAAATAGTGCAAGCACACTTTAGTAATCGGAATTTAGGGGGTTTTCATATAAATTTCACTACCTAGCATTCTCAATCATGTTTCTTAGCAGCTTTCACAGTTCAGCTTGCCCGAGTGAGTTTAAAATTCATACAACGAAATAATGAGACCTTTCTCCTAGTGATAATTGCAAATAAACCTCTTCATCCAATAACCCCAGCCACTGCAATGGTCACATTGTGCACACACTAGCAGCAGTACGACCACCAGTGTTGCATTGGTATCCATTACTTGGATATGGTGTGAATGGTTATAATATGGGCACGCTCAGTTTTAGCCTTATTTTTTTTTATATGTGATGTTGGGAGTTAGCTTTATGTCCAACATAGGTATGTTAGGAAAAATCAACAATGGCAATTTAGATATAGTGCTTCATAATGATGACAATTCTTCCCATTCATCATCCATGACTCATGTCCACTTTCTAGCCTCGACTTATCACTTTATCCATTCACATTTGAACTTGTGTATTGATTTATCACTACTCTGAAGTGCAGAATATCATATATGTCTGAGCATAAGGATAAAACTAACACATAATTTAGCATATATATCTAAATCCCTAACCAGTAATGCATACTACAATTTGATTTACTGATGAGATCATTTCAAAATTGTAGAGTCAAAATCCATTTATTGATCAAAACAGGTTCTGTTTTTGGAATCAATTTGCTGGCACTACTCCGATGCTGCAACTGAGTACCACCAACAACCTTGCTTTTAGCTTCCTGCATCAAGCCCATATGACAATCTTTTGAATGCTGATGATTGCTAAACTAGAGAAAATGAAACTTAGGATCCTTTTGAGGCCCGACTTATATATTAGGAGGAGCAACAAAAGATCAGAATACTCATTGCACCTTTCTGTTTTCATGTACAGGATTTTATTAGAATTAAAAAATAAATTAAAAACATCTTTTGTAAATTAAAAAAAAAAAAAGGTTCTTGAGTTATCTTTAATTTTCATGTATAGGATTTATTAGTACTAGGTGACGACAATAGTGTAACATAAAAAATTGATCAGCAAAAAAGCTAATGTTTGATTAATTCCAATACCTTTTTTTTTATCATGCAAATGAATTAAACAAATATAGAAATTAATATTATATATTCCCCCACCCCACACATGCGATGCCATATTCATCTCTTTTATGCAAATGCAAAGAAAATAAAAGGTTTGCTTTCGGAATATACAAGGGCCTTAACTTTTTACTTTCATTTTCGTTTCAATTTCGATTAGAAGTCCTTTAATAAACCAAATTGGTCAAATAACATTGTTAATTCATCAGTGTTTCATAGTAAATGTTGGAGAAAGATTTAGGTTTCTAAATCATATTAAGCACTCAAAACATGTTCATAACGCAAAATTGTAACGTAAATAGACCAACCGGACTCGACCTTATCTCTGCCAACCAATGAGGCCCAAATCCAAAAGCGTTTTAGTGGCCTACTAGTGCATTTGGTAGCCCAATAAACACAATAAGGCACAATTATTAAAAAATTAAAGTGATCCAATTTGTTCCAAATTTAAATGAGGGAGAATTCATTAGACCCATGCCTAATCAAGACCAAATTTGATTGGGCTTGAGAGACGTAATCAAGCTCAATTGCTAATAAGGCTAAAAGCCGATGTAGACCCAAATTGTAAAAGGTGGCTTAGAGAAGCCCTTTAGTAGCAGAACATAACTGAGCAAGAAATAAATGACAGTGGTAATTAGCTTCAATATGAACCACGTTGTATGACTGTATAGTCCAAATGAAGTCTCACTCCAAGTTTAACTAAATTAGAGCTCAATCATGTGAATGTTTACAGCACAATATTCCAGCTTATGCTCAAGCTTAATAACATGAAAAAAGATTAAGATTTAATGTTTCCAACCATCAAAAGAATGAGTGTCTCAGGTTTTGGTAGAGCCCATAAAAATGAAAAAAAAAATTCAATTAGGTGGGCATCAGGGATGAGGCTTTTGATATCTAAATCGTTGTTATTTGTTATTTAGTTTGTTTGATGCATGTTTCATTACAAATGGAAGAGGATTGACAGTGTCGTAGAAGGATTTTAGTAAGTTGGTGATATCATAAATTTATTCTTATTTGAACATGAAAATAGTGAAATCTCTATTGGCAAAAGTAGTATCTTTTAGACTTGTAGGGTAATCTTTTGCTTCTTCAGTTAAGGTATTGGGATGCAAATAGTTTGATATTATCCTTTGGTTTTTCTATTCAAGTTTCCTTATTATTTAGTATTAAATTGTTCAAAACGATCCCATTCTTATTGTTTTGTTTATTACAACCACGACTTATCCTAATTATTATAGAGTTTAATCTAAAAATTAAGCATAATTAAAATTGTATGGAGCTGTAACGAGAAACGGACGAGAAAGGTTTCAGGGCACTAGGTTTTGTGGTCAAACTGAGCTAACAATGTGGAGGCGGTTTCTTTTTATATTTTTTGTGGACAACATTAAAGTGGGTACCTCATGGGCAAAGATCAAGGAGGCATTTGCTAAGTATGAGGTGGTTGTGGATGTTTTTGTCTATATAGAAAATAGAAGAGAGGGAACAACTGCGCCTTTGTGAAACCCCACCCTATAATAAAGGTTATATTCGTAACTTGGTGAGCTGTTAATTTGATGTTTTGAACATGATTTTTGGACCACAATAACTTAGAAAGTTGATGTTTGGATAGCCAAACATGTTCATTTGAAAGAATGGACCATTAGAGGGTCAAAAAGATTGTTTTGAGCTTCAAAAATGCAAGATCAAATTTATCGATAGATCTTCATCATCTATCAATAGATTAAACCCAAACTTATTGATAGATTACAAACAAAACCAAATCTATCAATAGACCTTAAGCAGACTTAAAAAAATTATAATTATTTCAGAAATTTCACACTCATTTAAAATCCCTAAAACCTCAAACTTTTTTTCATTTAACTAAGAACGTGTTTTCTAGTAAAACCTAGCGACCCTCTTCTCTTTTTTCTCTCTATACTCATCCTAATTAAATATAAGGAGTTCAAGCATTTAAAAGTCATTCTCAAGCTTAGATTTTGATTTTTAGAATTTTGGAAGGTAAGGTTTTATCTTCCTAAATCTCGAAAATCATGGCTTTAATTTTCTAAACTTATGGAATTTGAAAATTTATTTTGTTCATGAAAACTTGGGATTTTTCATTGGTTTTGAAACTCTCAAGCTCACCAAGATAAAGTTGCTTTTAATTCTATCTGGTAGTAGTTTAATCCTTTAGTTAAAGTTAGATTTAGGTACTGACTTTGAATTAAGAGGTTAATGAAGAATATTTGAGGGAGGGTAGATGATTATTAGACTAAGATATTGTTAGAGAACAAGGCATTTATGATGGAAACTTTGTGATTGGTGTTGCTGAAGAAGTTTGAGATTTTAGAAAAATTGAGTGTTCAACGAAAGTTGCTTGAGAGGAAGGCACACTTCAATGAGATGGGTAGATACGATGTTTTTAATTATTTTGATATAATTAAGCATGCCAATTCTACAACCTTGCATATAAATGAATTTCAATGAATTTGTGATGTGAACAATGGTTTGCAAGTATGTTTTGATGAAAGCTATACACTATGCATTAGTTTTGAGCACGAGGAACAAGTCTTTCAAACCCTTTTCATCTCAAACATGATATTTATCAATTATTGATGTTTGATTGATGATTTAAATGCCAATATGAGAATTTTTTTTTTTTTTACATTGATGAGACTATAGCATTTGGTGACTTTGTTTATGAGATTATGAATTTGGTTGAATGACCATAAACTTGTTAGGTCTCAACCTCTATGATATGTTGGTGATTGGATTCTATCACATTCTATTTCTGGAAGGATCGTGATCGGCTCATGGACCTATGTGGGAGTGGCCTACTAAGCCTAAACAAGTTTAAATCCATAATGCATGGGCTAGTCATCCGTCGAATTCACAAACATAAATTCATCCATAATCAACATATATATTAATTCATCAAGACCACCTTTTTACGAAACTTCACAATGTAAAGTGTGATTTTTATTATATATCATGTAAATTTCACAATGTTAAACATCTATGCTTCGACACACAACCCATACTTATATTGCTATAGTCCAACCATCATTGTCTCAACATCAACATGCACCCATATTCGGGGTTTAACACAATATGTAGACAAACAAGTTTATCAATATTATTTACATAACAAGGTTTAGAATCAACAAGATAGTTCAAGACTACACTAGACACACTGCAAAGTGTATGACATTGGAAAGTTGGAAGGAAAGCTCTACCACACCTACCACGAATGAGTTGGACCACTACTCTAGAAGTTGTCTAGCCATGCAATCTACTGATCTAAAACAAAATATGGGAAAATAACATGTGAGTCAATAAAACTCCGTGAATGGATTCAGGGAAGGGGACAAGTTAACGGGAAAGAATTTTGCAATCGACTATAATTTGCAAAACAACAAGATAATCATATAAATCTTTTCAATAGTCATGAACGCATTTGATAACTTTAAATGGATAAATATAATGTCCATATACAAGTTCAACTTACAAGAATTTACAAAGAGATAACGAAAAGTAACGCTCAACCTTTCAAGCTCAACAACAAACATTGAAATCAAGAATGTGTAATTCATTTAACAACTCATATCATCATTTCCATATGAACACAATAATTATCAATTGCCAACCACAAGTGTCATGATACCTAATATACAAATGACACATTAATGAACTTTAGCCCAACTCATCCATGGGGTATTCTTGCCCCCACACCAAGATTCATAAAGAGGGGAAAAGTGGTATGATGCCCAACTTAACCCTATGGAATTCTTACCCCCAAACCAGGACTAAAGCTAATATACAAAAGGCGAAAAGGTGGCACGTTGGCCAAACATAACCCTGTGATATTCTTACCCACACACTGTGTGAGACCCTGTCTAATTTGTTAAAAGCCGGTATTGTACCTATTGGTACAATTAAGTTAAATCGAGCTTCAAACTAGTTCAAATAGAAATTCTAAGGGGAATTTCAAAATTTTGAAACCCACAGAATAGCTCAGAACAGTGATTTAGAGTTCAAGGTCCAGTTTGGAGTCAATCGGGAAAATTGACCGGTTAGGGACAAAACGGTCATTTTCTCATTTGTTGATTTATGGAGATTTTTAACCAAGATTTGATCACATTGGACCAAAAATAATTATATGACATACAGTTATGATTATGGGATTATAGAATGGAGTTTAGCAGTGTAAAAAGGGTGATTCCCAATGTTTTTGGAACACAAGAGTAAAGTGGTAATTTTGCCATCGGAGTACTAAACGTGAATTTTTTTGAAAGGATTTTGCCCCATTTGATTAATATGGATTAATATTAGTGTTATTTGAGGTTGGACAGTGGAAATAATGAAATTTCAGTACATTTCGGAGTATAGGGGCAAAATCGTAATTTTGCCATCCCGGGGGCAAAACCGTAATTTTTCACTACCAGAATAAATTTTTCCAGCCATGATCATCTTTGGATCAGATTTGGACTTGATTAATCAAGTGGTGGAAAAAGAATGAAAAGAAAAGTCAAAAAAAGTAAAGAAAATGGGCCAATGGCATAATGCCATGTGGCAACTTGTTTATTTTATTATAAAGGCCATAAAAATCAGCCTTAGCCCTCATTTTCTCTCTCTAATTTCGGCTCACATCAGAATTGAGGGGAAAGAAAGAAGAACAAAGGAGAAAAACATAAAACCTAGGTGGAAATTCAAGGAAAAGTGTGATTTTCAAGGGAAATCACTTGAAAAAGGTAATAAATCTTCACTTTGGCTTATGATCTACAATATCTATGCTTTTGTTCTTGAATTCTATGGATAAATATTGAGATATCATGATGGAATGAATTCTGAAAAATGGGTATGAATGAGGAAAGATTGTTGGATTGGATTGAATTTAGACTATGCTAGTGTTTAGAAGTAGTTAAGCATGATTATGTACAAAAATGGAAGAAAGAAATTGAATCTCATGGTTGTTCTTCATTAGGCCGAACGTAGTGTGTAGAGAATGCATGAGGAATTGTTTCATTTCAAATGAAATGGTTCCATTTGAAATGAAATAAATTAGAAAATGACAATTTAAAGAGAAAAATGTAGTAGAAAAAAAATTTTCAGTGCTAATGCACTGTATTGGCCGAATTTTTTCATAAAGAAATGGAAAAGGTTGAATGCTGAAATTGACATTAATTAAATGGTTTTTGGTGAATTAAAGTATTAGAAAAAGAATGGATCAATTCGGAATCAAATTGGACATAATAGCCGATTAATCGGGTAATCGGTCGAAATTAGGCAATACCGCGTTAAAGCGATAATCGGACGCATTTTTGCCTTTGCGTATCATACGTTAACAATTTAAATTAGTTTATATTAGTTGTGGGCAATATAGTAAATTTCTTAATTTTATTCTGTGTTCAGGTGGTGAGAAGTCCGAGAAAGGCAAGGGAATCGTGATTGAGGATTTTTAATCCGAGAGCATCCGGATTTGTGAGACGGTGAGTGAACTTGCATTTCACATTATTTGGGGAATGCACATTGTATTGAAATAGATGATTAAATGATTTATTCAAAGTTTTTAAAAAAAAAATACGTGCCGGGAACAAGCCCCTGATAAAAAACGATTTTTATGTGATGAAATTATGTGGTATGCATGAAGGCATGAAATTATGTGTTCTTATAACATGTTGTCACATATGTGTGAATATGTGTGATATATTGACATGTGATATTGTTGATATATATATGTAACTGTACATGTGCGTGACGTGAGGAAAAACACATGTCGGTGAAATTGGATGTGGAAAATATTGTCAGTGCACGAGGTGCACACGATGACTCCAACTATGTGTACGATGTGGGGGGATGCACATGAGCTGGTGAGATTGAGTGATATTGTTAGTGCACGAGGTGCACACGATGACTCCAGCTATGTGTCCGATGTGGGGGGATGTACATGAGCTGGTGAGATAATGGGACATTGTATTTATCTGTGTGCATATGTATGAAACTGATTATTCCTTCATTATAAATTAAATTGAGGTGAGGGGAAGGGTTTGATAATAAATTGGATCAAATGAATGTGTTCCAAATGTATGTATCATATTTTTAACCCTTCCTGATATTATGGCTTGTTCCTATCTAATGTTTGCTCACTGAGTTTCGTACTCACTGTTTTCAAAAATTCATGTTTTCAGATCAGGAGATTGTAGATTCCTAGATCGCAGGATCACTGTAGTTCATCTCCTGGTAGGTGTCCGGCATTCAATAGCTGCCCGTTTTTATTGTAAATGTCTCCGCTGGAAGTCGTGGGTGTTTATTGTATTGTGAATACAATCTAATTATGTGAAATGTGTAAGCAATGTAAATTGCTAAATACATGACTGGAATAGTGCATGTATATTGTGATTAATAATGCCATTGTGATTTGGCTGTGTTCACACCCAGGAAAAGGTGTGTGTGTGTGTGTATGTGTGATTGGATATGCCATTGTTAATTGGCATTGTATGCACATTGGGTGCATTACGTGTGGATGCCTCACACGAGCATGTATGGAATCAAGTAAGTGAAAATAGGCTTGCCTGGGCTTAGTGAGCTATACTCATTGGGTCCTTGCGCCGGTCATGGCCCGGGAATTGGGTCGTGACACACTGAGACTAAAGTCAATGATAACCCTATGGTATAGAGTTATTTGGTCTTTATTTTGATAATAAATTGGCTTAGTTCTTGTGATAATGCATAGAAATTAGTAGATTTTATTTAATTATTTTAAATTAGTTAATTTGGTGAGTCAATCGAATCTTAGTTAATTTTATGCCTAAATTGGTGTTAATGTGCTTATGATAGGTTGTTATTGATTTATTTGTGCCTTTAAAGTGTTTATTGAAGGAAGAATTTTAATGAAAGAAGGAGAGCAATTGTGAGGTGCAGACTTCCATTGCACATGTCTCAGTTTTTCAACCATAACTCTCTCTACAGAAATCCAAATAAGATGATTCTTGGACCATTGGAAAGCTAGGAGAAAAAAATAGAATTTTTTTTGTTTACCACTTCACCTAGTTTAGTCTAGTGGTCAAAAATCACGCCAAAGTTGATATATTGCAGCAATCCTAAAGCAATTACAATTTTTTCTAATTAAATAGTCGAGGCTGCGGCCTTGGTGGAGGTAAGCCGTGTCTCATGTAGTTTGATAAGGAAATCTTGATTATCATTGACTTTTTTCTTCACCCAACTTGGCCCAACTTCAAACCCTTATAAAAACAACATTTCAGAGGACTTTTAGTTATACAAAACACCTGAATTAGAGCTTAAAATTAGCCACAAAATCATTAAAGAAAAGGTCTCATTGAAGCTTAAAAGAAATAAGGAGATTCAAGAAGATTTAGAGATCAAGATCACAATTCTTGGATTTCTTTTATCTTTTTGTTATTTTTTTATTTTCTTGGTTTATTTTCAATGTTTAAACTTAATTTGATGATGATGTGTGACTTGATGGGGAACTAAGTTATTTATCAAAGATTATGATTGAATTCAATACGTAGTTTGAATTATTTATCTCTCTTTTACTTATATTTGATGGTCTTAAGTTTTTTATCTATTTTATTTTTAATGCTTCTAATTGTCTAATTGCCAATTAGATTGATATACAAACTTAGGTTAAACCTTGATAAAAGAGATTTAGGTAAAGCTAGAATAGAGTAGCATATGATTGAATACACTTAGCTGATTAGGTGGTTTGATTTACGTATGAGTAGACATGATTTGCATATGAGTAGACATATACTTATTAGCCATACGTAGCCAAGATTAGAGCATAAACTTAATGAATCTTTTTTCAATTTAATTTGCATATATATACAGTAAGTTAATTGTGAGAGATATTTTTATGAGAAACTCGACAAAGACTTATAAATTATTTAAGACTTTATGTTAACAACGTAATCCATTGAAATACGTTAAGAGAAAGAGAGAAACAATATTCAAATTAAGTATTGAGGGATATCATAATTTTAGGCCTAGTAGTCAATTGAAGTTTATAAATCAATTTTACGAATTAGTTTAGTTTGTTAAATTTAGTTTTTTTTTTAATTTTAATTGTTTGGATAAAATTAAAATATGTAATTTAGTAGTTAACAGTAGGAATCAAAACAAGTTTCTATGCGAACAATAGTCTACTTCATCATTATATTATTTGTTTATGATACGTGCACTAGCATGAGAAATCAACAAGTTTTCGGCATTGTTAATGAAGATTTGATTTTTAATTCTTTCTTGTTAATATTAATACCAAGCATCCTTGATCTTTATCTAGACTTTTCTTTTCTTTAATTTTTCTGGTACTTTGATCATTGTATGCAAAAAGTCTGAAATTTGGAAATTGTTCCTTTTGATCTAGAAATTGAAAAGACTTTTCATAGACTTTAGAGGAAAAATCAATAAGTTTCTGCTCCAAGTAAAGCAATGGTTAATCAACAAGGGAAAGAGAATAGCTCTTTGAAGGAATATGATGCCCCTCTAGTACTAGGTATCCACACTAGTATCTAAAGACTCACTATTCAAGTGAACAACTTTGAAATTAACCCAACAATCATTCAAGTGATTTAGACTTATGTTCAATTTGGGGGATTTACCTAATGATGATCCTAATGCTCATTCTTGGAAATTTATGACACATTCAAGGCTAATGGTGTTACTGATGATGCCATAAGATTGAGGTTTTTCCCTTTTTTAATGAAAGATAACGCAAAAAGTTAGTTAAATTCATTTCCTACTAGTTCCATTAGTACTTGGGATGATTTGGCCTATAAATTCTTAGAAAAATTCTTTCCACCTACCAAGATAGCAAAGATGCGGAATGATATCACCTCTTTCATGCAATTTGATTCTAAATCACTATATGAGGCTTGGGAGAGGTACAAGG
The DNA here is from genome assembly GCA_036013995.1 of Theobroma grandiflorum. Taxonomy (NCBI): domain Eukaryota; kingdom Viridiplantae; phylum Streptophyta; class Magnoliopsida; order Malvales; family Malvaceae; genus Theobroma; species Theobroma grandiflorum. The sequence continues at coordinate 16,676,118 of CP142133.1, forward strand.
ATTTGTTAAGAAAATGTCTTCACCTTGGATTACCTAAGTGGCTGCCAGTTCAAACGTTTTATAATGGTTTGCTAGGACCTATTAGAACTACCATTTATGTTGTAGCTAAAGGTGCATTTATGAGTAAATCCATTGATGAGGCTTATGATTTGCTTGAAGAGATGGCTTCCAATAACTATCAATGGCCATATGAGAGATAGGGAACAAGAAAAATTACTAGAGTTCATGAATTAGATGCGATTAATTTTTTGTATACGCAATTGGCTTATCTCATAAAGAAATTGATAAATTGAGTGTCAATGTTGTTCAAAGCCCCTTTGTGATGTGTGAACTTTGTGGAGAAGGACATTTCAATGACAATTGTCCCATTTATTCTGAATATTGTCAATTTGTTGGAAATAAGCAACAAAACAACGATCCCTATTCCAACATTTATAATCCTAGTTGGAAGAATCATCCTAATTTCTCATAGAGCAATAACTAAAGGTCTTCATCAGCATCTAAGCCAAACTTCCCACCTAGAGCTCTCATGCCATAGAAAAAGCCTTGAATGGAGGATATGTTCATACAATTCATGACAAAGATTGATGCATTCATGAGAAAGACCGATGCCTCCATTTAAAGTCAAGCAGCATCAATAAAAAATCTTGAAACACAAGTAGGCCAATGTGCTAGTGCTCTGAATAATAGACCTCAAGGTACCTTACCAAGTGACACTGAGCCCAACCCAAGAAGAAAAGGTAAGGAACATTGTAAGGTAGTCACTCTCTGCAATGGAAAAGAGATAAGCGATCAAGATTTAAATTTTGAAATTTTATTTCAATTTGATGAAAAAGAAATTGAAAAAAATGCTCAAAAAAATTATGGTTGAACAATTTACTAAAAATTCAAAAAAAGAAAAATCACAATTAAAAATTGCTCCCACACTTCCACCACCTTTTCCTCAAAGATTTTAGAAAGCAAAACTTGATAAACAATTCTAGAGATATATTGATGTGTTTAAAAAGTTACATATTAATATCCTCTTTGTTGAAGCTTTGGAACAAATGCAAAAAAAATTAAATTCTTGAAAGACATCTTGTCTAAAAAGAGGAAATTGGGTGAGTTTGAAATTGTTGCACTTGTTGAAGAGTGTAGTACCATTATTCAAAATAAGCTTCCACCAAAGCTTAAAGATCCAAGCAGTTTTACTAGTCCTTTCACTATTAGTTATATTTGTTTTACTAAAGCTTGATGTGATTTTGGTGAAAGTATAAATTTGATGCTACATTTTACTTATAAAAAATTGGGTTTGGAAAAGATTAAGCCAACTTCTATGACTTTACAACTTATTGATCGATCCATCACTTATCCTTATGGTATTATGGAAGATATTTTGGTGAAAGTTAGTAAGTTTATTTTTTCAGTTGATTTTATTATACTTGACATGGAAGAAGATCGTGAAATACTAATCATTCTTAGGAGACCCTTCTTGAGAACTACTCAAGCTCTAATTGATGTGGAAAAAAGTAAGCTTACCTTAATGGTTAAAGAGAAAAAAGTGAGCTTACCTTAATGGTTAAAGAGAAAAATGTGAGCTTACCTTAATGGTTGAAGATCACAAGGTAACATTTAATATTTTTAAAGCTTATAAATTTTCCAATGAACATGGTGAGTGTTTCTCAATTAATATGGTGGATAGCATTACTAATAATGTGTTTATGGAGAATCATTAAAATGATCCACTAGAAGCATCTTTGATTTCTTCTTGTGATATTATTGATGAAAAAGTATATGAATATGCTAACCATCTCGATGCACCATCACGTCTCCCAAAATTTCAATTTGAGTCTTTGGAATTATCAATTACAACTTCACCAATCTAGCTTTCCATTGAAAAACCTCCTTTAGTTGAACTCAAACCACTATTTAACTATTTAAGTTATGCTTTTTTGGAAAATTCTTCTACATTACTAGTAATTATTTCTTATTTTATTTCTAATAAAGAAGAAAATAAACTTCTTCACATTTTAAGAGAATACTATAAAGTAATCAGATGGACCATTACAGACATCAAAAGAATTAGTCCATAAATTTGCATACACAAAATTCTTTTGAAAGAAAATCACAAGGCAACCATTGAGCATCAACGGAGGTTAAATCCAATTATGAAAGAAGTGGTAAAGAAAAAAATTATCAAGTGGCTAGATACAGGTATTGTTCATAGTATTTCTGATAGTTCATAGGTAAGTCTAAGCTAAAGTGTCCCAAAGAAAAAAGGTATGACTATAGTTTTTAATGAAAATAATGAGCCCATTCCCACTAGAATTGTGACAAGTTGGAAGGTATGTATGGATTATAGAAAATTGAACAAAGCCACTAGAAAAGATCACTTTCCCCTCCCTTTTATTGGTCAAATGCTTGATAGACTAGCAAGTAAGATTTTTTTTTCTTTTGCTTTTTGGATAGTTATTCTAGTTATAATCAAATTGCCATTTCTCTTGAAGACTAAGAAAAAACCACCTTTACTTGTCCTTATTGAACTTTTACTTTTCATTGCATGCCTTTTAGACTTTGTAATGCATCAGCCACCTTTTAGAGATGTATGATGGCAATTTTTCTAATATGATTGAAAAGTGTTTGGAAGTATTTATGGATGACTTTTCAATTTTTGAGGATAATTTTAATGATTGTCTATTTAATCTTGTTAGAGTACATAAGTGTCACAGCCCAAATTTCGAGCCATGACCGGTGCATGGGCCCAATGGGCATAGCCCAAGCAAGTCTTTTTCAGTAATCATGTTCTGCATTTCATAAATCTTGCATTACCATTCCTAAATCACAATTTGTGATTCACAACTCAATGTATTTTAATACATAACATGTATACCACATATTTATATTTGCATTATCTCAAAGTACTATCATTCATTGCCATCTCATAGAGGCATCATCAATCCAATATAAATATATATATACTTCATTTATAACAAGACTCCTAGTAGTTACATTACATATACTTGTACATAGACAAAGACTCTCGATCGTAAATGGAGTGACTTTAAGTAAAGGCACAGCTACTGAGATGCCATAGTACCTACCAAAAGACAAGCATGCGTGAATGACTTGGTCTAGGTCCCAATTGCCTCTAAATTTGAAAACATGAAGTTTAAAAACGTGAGTATAAAACCCAATGAGTGAACATAGGAAAGGAACAAGCAACGATAAGGAAAATTTGAAAATCATGATGCACTTGTTTTGAAAACAATGCAATTTAATTTAACCTTTTACTAAAATCCTTTATTTCAAACATCAATTAGTAAACTCTTAGTGTTGCAAAAACCCATGCTCAATCATGAAGATAAAGGAGTGAAAGAAAATTTATATTAAAACTAAGCAAGGTAGCAATGTGACAGCACATTTTTTTTCGCTACAGCGAAAGGCATTCTTGGTTTGCATATGTTTCGGTTTTTCAAGTATGTTTCTCACTACAGGAGTCCAATTGACATTATTTTTGACCATTAGAAAGCTAAGAGACTGGGATACATCTTTGATGTTGACCACTTTTCCCAGTTCTAACTGTAAGGTGGTTAAAATATTTTTCAAAATGAAAGCACTCTCACTGCAGCTGAAAGGAATTTTGGGTTTGCATATGGTTTGATTTTTCAAGCATATCTCACACTAAAGAGGTCCAATTCACATGATTTTTGAACCATTAGAAAGATAAGAGATTGGGCTAAAACTTTTGTGTTTACCACTTTTCTCAGTTCTGATCAGAAAGTGGTCAAAAAATTGTCAAACTAAACATAGGGTACAGGACTCTAGAACCACCCGAGAGTTTCTGGCTGCAACCAAAAATAGTCTTGATGCAGCCAAAAACAAGGCATAAAAAAAAAAAGAGTTTTTGTTGAACACAAAGGAAACCATTTTTGCTGCAATAAACTCAAATTAAAATACTTAGCATTTCTCAAGGTACAATATGCATGATTCACATGCATTACAACCATAAACCATATTCATAAACTTTCTATTTCATACATATATTTACACATATATAACCACAAATATCACCACCACATTACCAGCTCATGTGCAACCCCCACATCGCGCACAACTAATGTCATCCTCCACACTCCCACACCTTGCCATCACCGGCATGTGCATCCCCCCACATCGTGCACACGCACGATAATATTTAGTCATCACCAGGATGTGCATCCCCTCACATCGTGCACACGCACGGTTACATCAATTACACAAAATTACTTAACAATACATATCATATACTCTTATATACATATCAACATCATATAGAGGTACATGGATTCATCACAATCATGTTCCACATCACAAAAACATTTCACTAAAGGCTTGTTCCCATGCATTTTTATAGAAAAACAATTAAAATGTCTCAATCAACCACATAGGCCTTAATCCCAAAACATTTTATGCAAGTTCACTCACTGGTCTTTTTAATTCTTTTGCTTGACTCTAGCATCAATTAATGCTCCAAATGGACATGTGAGGCATTGTTGGAACCTATCACACACAATAGCATCACAAACCAACTCAATTCACATAACCATAATTCTAAAAGCTATCGCCTAAATCATGTTCTACTAGTTGTTCCTAACTAACTTCCAACTACCATTAAGTGGTTATCTATTCTCTCTGCCCTAGTATCTCTAGAAATAAATAAACAAACCTTAACAATAAAACAAATCATAACTCCAATTACTAGCCATTATCAACAACTTAGAAATTCAACTCAATTTCATTACTCACCTTGATAATTTGGTAATTGAATTCCTCCTCAAGAATACTCAAGCTATCAAGGAAAATTCCTCTTTCTCTTTCTAAATTTCCAACTAGTGAGAGAAAGTATTATGAAAAAACTTTTGAGGGTTTTAAGGGGAATGAGTAAGAGAGCACAAAGGACTTGTGACAAGGTGCACAAAGCATGAAAATTTAAGGCTAACTTGAGAAGATATGGAAGCTTGAAGAAAAACCCCCATGGAAGATGAAGAAACGTATGATGGGAGGAAGAAGAAGAAGAAGCTACTAGAGAAAAATGAAAGAGCTGCTGGAAAAAATGATATTTATAGCTAACGCTTATCTAGTTTTTACTTAAATTACCAAAATACCCTTAACAAGTTAACCTGTCTTCCTCCATTTCTTTGTGCAATCTTTTTACTCTTTTGACACTAGGACCAGATCCATAATAGTCTAAAAATACTCGGGTTCATGAAAATTTAAAAAATTTGACCCAAGATGAAAAATGACCATTTTGCCCTTTTTCTTGGAAATCATCATTATTTCCTATTCTGTCTTTATTTTATCCTCATTTTCATCATTCATTTATTCCTTAGGCCTACTTAGGCCTTAATAACATTAGAAAACCCACTTGTAGGAGCTTACCAAGAGAAATGACGAAATTACCCCTAGTCCGCATTATCGTTTCTACTTCTAGTTATGTGTCTATTTAAGTTGAGATTTTATAGGTTCACTTCTAAATTACCCTTTTTAACTTGATAGTTAACCTCAATTGGCATCCGTAAACTTTATTAGCCACCATATCAAAATACGAGATTCTACAATAAAAGATGTGAAGAAACCAATTTTGTTTTAAATTGGGAAAATGTCACTTTATGGTGCAGGAGGGCATAGTCTTAGGACATTGAGTCTTTAGTAAAGGTTAGAAGTAGATAAAACAAAAATTGAAACAATTGAAAAACTTTCACCCTTCACCACTGTAAAAAGCATTCGTAGTTTTTTAGGGCATGGTGGATTTTATTAGAGATTCATTAGAGATTTCTCTAAAATTTCTAAACCACTTTGTAATTTGTTAGAAAATGATGCTCCTTTTAATTTTGATGATGCTTGCCATGATGTTTTTGTTGAATTGAAAAAGAAATTAATTTCTGCTCTTATTATTACTATTCCTAATTAGAACTCCCTTTTGAACTAATGTGTGATGATAGTGATTATGCAGTTGGCGTAGTTCTAGGGCAACAAAAAGCAAAAATTTTGCATCCTATTTATTATGTTGGTAAAACATTAAATTAGGCTCAAGCGAATTACATCATAATTGAAAAGGAGTTGCTTGCTATTGTTATTGCTTTTGATAAATTTCGCTCCTATCTTGTTGGTACTAAAGTCATTGTTTACACTGACCATGTAACTATTAAATATCTTATCAAGAAGAAAAATGCAAAACCATGCTTGATAAGATGGGTATTTTTGCTTCAAGTATTTGAGTTAGAAATTCAAGATAAAAAAGGTATAGAAATCAAGTGGCAGACCATTTATCTAGATTGGAGAATGGAGACTAAGTTGGGAATTCAATAGTGATCAATGAGACCTTTCTTGATAAGTAGTTGTTTCATGTAGAGAAGTAGAAAAATTTACCATAGTATGCTAATTTTGTGAACTATCTTGTGAGTAAACTCTTCCCTACTAGATTTAATTCTTAACAAAAAAATGAAATTATTGTGTGATGTTAAATACATGTGGGACATGCCTTTCCTTTACAAGCATTCTAGAGATCAAATCATTAAAAAGTGTGTTCCTAAAGAAGAATTTGACAATATTCTTCATCATTGCCATTCATTTGACTATAGAAGACATTATGGGGGAAAGTGAACTACTGCAAAGGTTCTACAATCAGGTTTTTATTGGCCTTCTGTCATGACCCAGAACTCTCATCGAGCCCGTGACAACCGTCGCGATGTCTCAATAGGCATTCCTACCCTGAATGTCGACCGAAACCTCGCAAGGCTTCCATATCAGTTTTCTTGCCTCCCCTGTGAGTATTAGTTACTAAAATTATATTTTGAAGAAATAAGAACCATTTTCAAGTTGAAATCAGTCAAAAAGAAATTTCTACTACACAGGAGTATTTTGGTCATTTTCTTCGAAAATCTCGAAACCGGCTAAAAATGTAGTATGTGGGTGAAAAACACACATTCTAAGATCAAAAATAAATTTGAATGTCTAAAACTTTCATTAAAAGTGAAAATACAACTGTTGGAATAAAATAAAAAATATTGAATAAAATATTTTATTTTCTTATAAAATAATATTTTTAGAAAGCTACGTAAATAATTTTTGGGACATAAAAGCATAATAAATTCATACATACAGTAGTAAGAATAACCAGAGTATGTAAGTCAATATACGATGACAAGTGGGCCCTCGAATGATAAAATTGAACTAAGGCTGTGAGTCGGTAAACCTTTGATTTCCAAGGTTGCAACTCCAAAATTTGTCTCTCGACGATATCAGCTAACTATTAGCTATCCTAAGCCTGAAATGGATGAAAAGGAGGGTGGTGAGATTACATAATCCCAATGAGGAAACAGACATCATCAAAAATATCTAAAGTCGAGTAAATGGAGGCAAATTCAAATTCGTTCTTAGTATTATAGTTCATCTTATCTCAACTCATTTCAATCGAGTAAAATAGAATCATTTTACTCGAATAATTAATATGGCTTATGAATCTCTTAAAAACTTGGCTCCTACCAAAATCATTCTCAGGGATACCCTGGCCAAAGCATCTAACCGAGACCGCCAAGGCTATTAAATGTCATATACACATGAACATATTTTTACATCTAAAAACATAGCCATTCCTTGGCGTTGACTAAGTCTCACTCTCACGTGGTGGTCCGCGTGAGGTGCACTCAAACTTTACCTCAGGAGACACCCTCCCCACACGGCTCTCTGATCGAGGTAAGATACAACTGATTCTGTGCCCCTTCTCATAGGCTGGTCCACAAAACCCTCCACTGCAGGGATTATTTTATCCACCACCAGATTCATAAAATATCCACAGCATGACATGGCAATTTATTACTACCTAGCCTTCAAGGCTGAATACACAGTACATATAATTCCAACACAATACCAATTCAGCCATTCATGCTCACATATTGCTATAAGCCATTCAATTTAAACACAATTTATAACACAACAAGTAGACAATCTCCAATTACTCTATTTTCCAAAATCATCATTTAATTTCAAGAAAATTCATAAAATTCATTTCATTAAATCACATTTTGTTTATAAAACATAAAGATTTTTTCATCTAAACTTATTTTTTATAAAATCACAAAATCTGATAAAAACCTACTTTAGATAATTATGATGATAGTAAGGTTACTCACAGTACTAGGAGTTCGAAATACTCCTATTCTCGATCCTCATGCACAATGTCTTTATTTTTACCAATATAGTTTGCTCACCACCTATCCATAATGCACAGCAAACAATTCACCGAATTGGTGCTAAATTGATATAAAACCAAATCAGGCTCTATACTGATGCGTAAAATGAAATGTGAAATGCTTGGGTGACTATCTAAATACGGTATCTTTTGTAAATTCCATTGTATACCTAAATAAATCGATATTGGCCTCATTTAATTTTTCACCCAAATAATTGGCCAATATACCCAATTCAAATCCAAATAATTCCATTTTTCCTTCAATATTCCAAATCATCAAACACAATTTAAATAACTTGAAATATGGCAAAATCATCCTAACATATTCTTTAGTAAAATTCGGCCATGAAATGTCCACTACCAATAAAATTTTTCAAGCTTAATTCTCACACCATAATTCATCAATTCCTACATGAAGAATTAGGCCAATGATGGGTAATAGGAGAAAATGAATTTTTTTTTGGTTGTTTTTCATACTACACATCACTAACTAACTAAAAACACTAGAATATGTTGCAATCTAACTAATTCAAGCATCAAAACCTCTCTCTAAAGCTTTGACCAGCAAGAACACCATCATGAAATCTTGATTCTCAACCGTTTAAAATGGAAAATAATGCACAAGAATGATAGATCACTAGCCAAAATCAAGAAATTTTACCTTTTTCACTTGTTTCCTTGAATTCTCACACTTTTCTCTTAAATCTTGGTGGCTAGGGTTTTTTTTCTTCTTTCCCTCTTTGTGCTTAGCTATGGCCGGCCAAATGAAGTGAAGAAAATGGGTTTAAATTGGCTTTTTAAAGGATAATATTAAATGGTTAAAAATGTGCCACGTGTCACCTTATTATTGGACCACCTTTTAAAACTTACTAATTAAGTAATACTTCTCCACCACACATAATTTCTCACTCATCCATAATAATAATAAGTGTATTTCATGTGCTGGACATGTGTTGGGTGATGCAAAATTACAATTTTACCCCTAGGGTGGCAAAATGATGATTTTCCCCTTATGCTCCGAAAAATACCGAAATTACAATTTTTTACTTCTTAACCCCAAATTATGTTCTAAATAGTCAACATTAATCAAAAAACGTCTTCCAACATCTCAATTTTAACCTCGGGTGGCAAAATTACCATTTTGCCCCTATATAGTCAAAATTTCAATTTGACTCCAAATTAGTCCTCAAACTCCGAATCATCATTTTAAGTTATTTCTGGACTTTAAAATTCTCAATTTCATTTTAAAATCTTCATTTGAACTTGTTCGAGGCTTAAATCGACTTAGTTGTACATCTAGTTACAATATCGACTTTTAATGCTTTTCCGAGGCATTCGAGTATGCAAACATTCCATCCAGCACATGGATAACATGGCATATATTTTATAAAGTCAGGCTTTACACCTTCTTTTTTCAAAGATGCTCAAAATTTTGTTGAAAGATGTGATAGATGTCAAAGAGTGGGCAATATATCTAAGAGACATGAGATGCCTCTCAACAACATCCTTGAAGTTGAAAATTTTTATGTGTGGGAAGTTGATTTTATAGGTCCATTCATTCTATCAATAATGAATACATATTGGTTACTGTTGATTATGTTTCTAAATGGGTTAAAGCTTTTACATTGCCAAGGAATGACTCTAAGGTAATGATAAACTTCTTATAGAATAACATCTTCACACATTTTGGTACACCTAAAACCATAATTAATGATGAAGGGTCTCACTTCTATAACAAAAATTAAGGCACTCCTAACCAAATATGGGGTTAAGTACAAAATAGTCATTGCTTATCATCCTCACACGAGTGGCCAAGCTAAAGTTTCAAATAAAGAAATTACAAGAATTTTGGAAAAAAAATTGTATTTCTAAAGTATATTGGTAGTAAAAATTGGATTATACTTTATGGGCTTATAAAACTGCATATAAAGCTCCAATTGGTATGTCTCCTTTTTGGATTGGTGTTTGGTAAAGTTTGTCATCTTCTAGTTGAGCTTGAACACAAGGCATATTGGGCAGTTAAAAAATAGAATTTTGATTTTCAACTAGCTAGAGAAAAACTTCTTTCACAACTTAATGAGATGGATGAATTTTGTCTAGAAGCATATAAGAATGCAAGAATCTATAAGGAAAAGACAAAAAGATGACATGATAAAAAAATCTTAAAGAGAATTTTTAAGCCTAGCCAACATGTTCTCTTATATAATTCTTGATTGAAATTATTTCTTAGAAAGCTGAAGTCTCATTGGTTTAAACATTTTATTATGATGAAAATATATCCTCACGAAGCAATGGAGGTGGCTGATGATAAATCAAGCTTCAAGCTAAATGGGCAACGATTAAAGCATTATTGGGGTTGCATTTTCGATCATCAAAGGTCTTCAATCATGCTTATCGATGCAATTTTAATAAGAGCAAGTTAAGCCAAAGACTGTAAATCAAACGCTTCTTGATAAGCAACCCAAGCATTCTAAATCAATTTATTTCCTCTAAGTTATTTTCATTTATTTATTTTCATTTTTTATTGAAAATTATTAATAATTTACTTTTTTTGCTAGTACATTTAAAACCTCCTTAAATTTAAAAAAATAAAAAAGATTAAAAAAAAACAAAGGTGGGGCAGGCGTTAACTCCCATTAAGGGTGGCCATGGCCTCTCCATTGGAAATTACATGGACCGTGACTCACTAGGACCCAAGTCGCTACTCCATATAAAAACATAATTTGGGGTAAGTCGTGGCCTCCCATAGTGGGAGCCAATCTTTAACCTTGTTGGTCGCAATAGCCTCACAATTAAAAAAGTAATAAGGTCCTATTAAGGTCGCACCTACGACCCAATGATTTAAAACAACGAGGGCCACGGCTCCTACATATCAAGGCCACTGCCTCGCATTGCTTACCCATGTGGGCTGCAACATCCCTAAAGGTAAGCCATAACCCCTTTTTTTTTTTGTGGGTTGTTAAAAATGGGTAGCCCACCTCCGTTTTAACCCATAAACAACCCCTTTCCTTTATTTAAACCCCATCCTACCCCAATCAGCACTAACATCCCATTCTTAGTGTAATTTTTTGCACTTTTCTCTCCTCTCTTCCAACCATAACTTTCCATCGCTCTTCCTTTTTATCCCATACCTTTAAAACTTTTTTCACACCACTATTGCCACTCCATCAATCTCCCTCCATCCAAATTTATTTTCAACTTTTTTACTCAAGATTTCAAATAAGTTTCAATTTTTCTTTTATATATATTATATATTATTTTTAAGAAATACTGATAGCTTACTTCACATTATTTATTTGGTTGATAATTGGTGATAGACATTTATGCTTATTGAGCTATTGTGCTTAGTTATTAAAGGGTTGTGGTAGCTGGGCTTGATTTATGTTTTAAAATTATTAGGTAGGTTGAAATTGGGAGTGTGGATAAGTTGATACTTGATTTTTTTTTTATGCCTCTTATTCTAGAAAATTTAATGGTTGGAATTTTACTTGCTAATATGGGCATTAATTTATTATGATTTAAGGACATACAAGTTGATTTTGTTGGTGTTCTATTGTATTTTGTTGGTTGTTTTCTTTTCTTATGGTTGAGATTAATTGTAGGAAATTTGAGAATGGCACCCAAATGAGCAAGACCAAGTTCTAGTGGTTCGTTTGATCAAACTAGATTGGTGTCAGCTAACATTGTGGCTAGACACAATAGTTTTCTCATCAACAAAATTGCAATACCCGAACGAGGATTAGATCAAGGGTTGATCACATACATTGACCTTCAACCAATGATCGATGAACGACACTGGCAAAAATTTTATGCTTCACTAGAGGTTGCAAATATACCCATGGTAAGAGAATTTTACGCTAACACTGTTGAAACTGCTAATGATTTTGTTTTTGTGTAAGGCAAGCCTGTGCCATTCTCAAGCCATGCCATCAATGAATTTTATAAAGCTCTAGATTTTGGCTATGATGGTTATTGATAATACTTAGCTAGCCATGAGGATTGGGATCATATCATCCGTATGCTCTTTGATTATGGTGCTCAATAGTGGATTTTCAATAATGCACCAGTTTTTTTCAAAAGGAATGCAATGAAACCAAATTCTAAAATATGTTTATATTTTATGGCATCCAAATTACTTCTTACAACATATTTCAGTGTTGTCACAAAAGACAAGCCATCATTATTCATTCCATCATGACTAGATGCATAATTGATACTAGCCATGTAATTTACAAAGCCATGACTCACACTGCAAAAACAAAGTGCGATGTCTTGTGGTTCCCTTTTCTAATTACAACTATGTGCAAGAAGGCTGCTGTAAATTGGGATGCTAGTGAGAAGTTGTTACACCCTAAACTCCTAATCAATATTAAGCTCATCCTTAGACAACCTCATCACTCTATTGGAGGTAGGTTTTCTTCAACACATCATCCTCAACTCCCTTACAACAAATGTCAATGACTTAGAGAATTGAGCAACTTGAGCATCTCGTTCAGCAACTTAAGCACCAGTTTAAAGGACCCATGGCTTATCAAACCCAATGTAATCAACATATGGACCAAATATTTTGAGCTTATCGTGCTTTTATGAGGATGCACATGGCTACTCTTCCACCAGCACTTGATCCTCCTAAAGGTGCTAATGAGCTTGAGGACAATGTGGACAATGCAGTGGTGGACGATAAGGAAGATGAGGAGGAGAATGATTAGAGTGTCTTAGGAATTCATTCAACCATCAGGGGAGTGTTCGTTTACCTTTCCTTTATTTTTCCTATCATTAAGGGTAATGTTTAGTTTAAATTTAAAAGGGTCAATTTTTTTTTTTTTGGTTGGTGAATATTTTATGGATGTATATATATTTAATTTTATTTGGATGTTTATCAAGATTTCTAAGTAATTAGGATTAGTTAGTTATTTAATTGTTGTGCTTGCTTAAATTCTTAGGAATCTACAGTAAAGTGGTGCTAATTTTTTTTTACGATTCCCTGTCCAATGATAATAACTAGTTGTCCTGAATTTTTAGCTTTTAATGACTAAGATTTTTGTTTAGATTTATGCTAAATTCTTTTGTTTAATATCATTGTTAGAATGTGATTTCCATAATTTTGAGCATTTTATCTTTTACTTTCAATTATTGTGAATATTTAAAGAAAGCTTATGTTAATATGAAATTTTAGATTATGACAAAAATTCTAGAATATGCTTGATTCTCTCTCTAAGGCAAAATCCTAAGCAATATTTAGTTAGGAACATGATTTAGGCCATCTTTGGACCATTTGAGCCTAAAAAACCAACCTTAATATATTTTTATCCCTACTATACCTCTTTGAGCCTAATTTTCCTTTTCTTTGTTTAACCACATAATAATAAGCCTAGTTTTAAAATAAATTTTCAATTTTGCAACCCCCACTCCTAACCATGTAAATTGTTTTAAGAAATATATATTGAGTTAAATGCATATGATAGAAAGGTGATGCGGCTAAAAAAATTCAAAATATTAAAAATCACCCCACTACTTGCAATACAAAGAAAATAAGTTTGAGAGTGTAAAATTGTGAAATTGAGAAAAAAAAAAGGGGGGGGGGGCAAAAGTAGAACAAAGTGTTGAACATAAAAGATGTTCAAATATGGAAGAAAAGGTGTATGTGCAGAAGGAAAATAGAGCTCTATATATAAGTCCGAGAATAATTATGTGCTTAGGGTGATTTGAACCACATTATGTCTTTTATCCTACCTTAACCATGGCCATCCATTACAAACTTTATAAAGTCCTAATGATCATTGACTTAATGTTAGTCTACATTAGTGAAGAGAAAGATGAAAAACAAACTTATGGAGTTTTATTACTAATTTGAATTTTGTGTAGACATAAACTCATCTGGTTGTCATGATACTATTGGTAAAAGATTTCACATACACACACATGGAAATCCATTCTATAATGTGCTTGCATTGGAATGGAAACATGAAATTGAATGATACCTATATTTTTCCTTAAAGTTAAAGATTGATCGATATACTTTGGAGGAAATTATAGGAAATCATTGAGTTGGTGTAGTTTATCTCTAGTAGTTGCTTTATCTATTTGTTTTCACAATATAGAATTGTCTTTTGTAAGTTAATTTTTTTTCTATATTTTGCTCAAGGACTAGTAAAATCTTAAGTTTGGGGGTGTGATAACTCTATAATATAGAGTTATCTGATCTTAATTTTGATAATAAATTGGCTTAGTTTTTGTGGTAATGCATAGAAATTAGTAGGTTTTATTTAATTATTTTAAACTAGTTATGTCACAACCTAACCTTGGGGTCCGTGACTAGCGCACGAGTCCAGCAGACAACCCTACTAGACCCAAGCAAGCCTCAAAGTCCAAAATATACAACATAAATGCTCATGGATTGAATAGTTAAATATTCATAATAAAATTCAAGTACAATACATTATCCATGCTCACAATCCATACAAATATTCATAAGGCCATATATTGGCCATCCAAGGTGGGTTCTTACATAACAACTCTTACACAAGTCCATATGGCATAACATGCCTCCATACAGAACATATTAAGTATGGAGCGGAAGCTCGTGACTAACACAGTAGAGTGACACAGTGGATAGGAACCTACTGGATACCAAAAGCAGTCTATTTCTGGACAACCTTTACCACATAGCTCTGTGTCCTATTTCTCTACACATGGTATACAAATAGGTGAGTACTTAAATACTTAATGAGTGGTGCAGCTAAACAAAATCATGTATATATTAAACACATATATAAATTATATGCTCCATCCGTGCATCTAGATGCTTTAGCAAACATCTCCAAATATAGGGCTTATCCTTATCTTTAAAGTCTCCAAGGTGAAGGCATATCATAATCTTTAATGTCTCCAAGGATTTCACACTTATCAATAGACTTACTCTCGAAGTCAATCAAAGTTATTCAAACTGTTCTCCACGACACATTCTAGTCACCAAAGTATCACATCATATTTATATAATATTTATTTAAGCCTCTCCACAGCTATCTCATGTTATATACAAATCAAATCAACGAGTGGTCCTCCCCAAGATATAGTCAAATTAAGCTCAGTGGCCAACTGTTGAAGAATCAAATCACTCAGGGCAAAGCTACTAATGGAGAACAAATCACATGCATGTCAAAGCAATGGGCAAAGAATCAAAGTCATCGATAGAAGTAATCTCCCAATGGTTAACATCACCCAAAGTAATATCAGATATGTGGCATCAAAGTGTTACAAGTGGGATTAATACCACAGTCCCTGCTTACCACCATCCCTGCAACCACACAAAGGTCACAGGGGGTTGGGACTCCACTTAACCATTAGTTAGATCAACATTTGGAAATTCTTTCCTCAGATGGAACACAAATCCACAAATAAGGCCATTGTGCATTTACAGTCACATTTCCTCATCAAACCACAAATCACACTAATCAAGCTTCAATCGTTTTTAAGCTTGGTTAAGGTTTTAAGTGCCTTTATGTCTTTTAGGCATCATTGGATCAAATCCTCTTAATGTCTCATTCACCTAGGGTGATCTACTCCTAGGGATTCATCATAGCCTTTAAACCAACTAGTCTAGGCACACACAACATAGGTCACCCATGTGGCTCACATCATAGCACACAAACACTTAATTCATATTTTGGTTCTCTAGCTTAGGCACTTACATCTAGGCAAACATATATATATATATACATACACACATGTTGAGTGAGGGCTAATCATACATCATATACAAACAAAAATGCAACAAAAATAAAATTAACAAATTGAATTATGTTTCACCCTCTTAGGATCTCTTCCATACCGAATTAAGTATAGAATTAAATTAATAAATAAAATATATGATCATATCACTTTACCTAAATAACAAAGTTTGATGAATCCTTTGTTAAACAACCAAATCAGCCTTCAAAAAGCTCAACCACCTTAGCTCGGTTGTTGCAAACCAAAGATGTCCAAGGAGTTCTTGTGCAGCCTTTAATGGTAATCCGCACCAATGAATTAGGAAACCCTTCTTTAAGGATTGGGAATGCTATGCCTTGACAATGTGCTATTAAAGATGAGTTTCATAAACTCATAATTCACACAAAAATTTGGGGCTGAACATACAAAAGAAATCAATTGAATGAAAAAATATTTTTCTTCACACAAGGGATGACAAGGCTAAAGGAATTTCTAATGTGCCGTTCTTCTAATTTTTCAACCACTCTCTTAGTTTTGTTTGGAGGCTATAGTAAGGTATTTATACCTTGGATTAATTTTAAACCTTAATTACAAAGCTATTTTGTAATTGCCAATTAATCCAATAATTTGATTAACAATTTAGTCAAGTCCTTAAAAAGCTCAGTTAACTTAATTGTTTAATTTAATCAATTAGGCCTAATAACTTAATCAATTAAGCCTAACAAGTTATTTAAACAATTTTAATCAATTAGGCCTAATAACTTAATTAAACAATTTTAATCAATTAGGCCTAATAACTTAATTAAACAATTTTAATCAATTAGGCCCAATGACTTAATTAAATAATATAATTAATTAGAATTAAACAATTTAATTAATTAGCAAACCTTAATTAAACAATTTTAATCAAGTGCTTAAGAAGCTCACAACTTTTAATTTGATTAAGTCCAACTTAATCACCTTTTCCATTTTATTTTCAACATTCATTTTAAGTGTGTGACCCATTAAAGCTTCTAACATATTGGCAATGAACTCAATATATAATTTTTAACTTAAACTTACAATTAGTTAAATGTAAACTACTTTAAATTTTTCATTAATCAAATCAACTACCTAGAGTTCATAGACCAAGATTGGAATCTAGTAATCCATCGTGATGACCTAAATATTATAAGAGTCAAAATGGTTTGACTCGACCTTTAAGTGATCAGCCTTTCACTGTAATTCATTCCCTAATCATATATCCTAGAGATGATAAGAGCATGGTGTAGTGTCTACTCTTATTAATCTCTATATTCATTCTTAAAGTTTGATCATTAGCTTTATGGAGACTTATGAAACTCCTTTCATAATCTCTAAGTCGCCTTGGCCAAGGATTTCAATAAGCTAATATCAGCCAAGAACTATTAGGATATATCCATTGAATTACTTGGAATGATGATTCCTATCTTAACCATTCATTTGCCTTCATATGCTTTATACTATACCCAAAAGCATATTGTTTTGGCATTCTTGGTTAAGCACTCGTAAGGATGAAATTAAAGCACAACAATCCGCACATAAGATAACCCGGTGTCTCAAGTCTAAGGAGTAGTTACACAACTGAAATACCAAATGCACTCTTTATGGGAGGTCATGTTTAGTGAGCTTGTTTTCCTACGCAAGCACCTACATTCTAGTTCTAATTATCTCTATACTTCAACCTATGAGATCAGTTGCTTACTTTCCAAGTAAGAAACATAGAGTGTACTAGTCTCTTGGTATCATTGAAGTCTAGTCTCAATGATACATCAACGAGGAACATTTAAAGATTATACTTCGATGAATAAGGATATCACAACTACAACCCATTACAATTCCCTTGCAAGGCATATTAATCTTATGGACTTCATCCAATTAGACTTATAACTTATTATAATCGATGTCTTATTGATGAACGAAAACCTCTAATCATTCAACATGAATGATATTGTTACGTGATTGAAATCAAGCCTTAACCAATCCTAATTGGCTCAAGGGCTTATCTCAAGAACACGTTTTATTCAAACACCATGGCAGTGCCTATATCGAGGCATCATGCATCACATGCATTTTTAATCAAGCCCACTCACAATGACAAATTGGAAGGACTCCTAGCCAAGCTTCGATTCTTAACCTTCAATTGTCCTCCAATTCACCAACGAGTTGATTTAACTCCATTTCCCCCTTCAAGCACATCAAAGCATTAGAATATTAATTTAAATCCTAGCTTTCGAAAAATGCCAACTTTTTCAAAAGTAACCAACTTCAATACGTAAGCTCAATCCTTCAACAAATGAGCTAAATCCTTACCTTAGTAGCTGGGTTGCCTAAATCTAAGCTCTAAATCCCCAATCCAAGCCAAAGAGAAAGAATTTCCAAATCTGGAGAAAATCATATTTTGAATTTGTTAACAAATTAGAGTGAAAATCCATCAGTAAAAATGCTCTACTTACATCTAGAAGGGTTTCCTAAGCTCTAGTCTCCACTCCAAATGGCTCCAAAAATGAATTTAGGAGATTAAGGTTTTAGGTTCTAGAGAGAATGAGAGTTTTAGATGAAAATAACTCTAATGGCCCAAAATCCCCTTTTTATTTTTGCATTTCCAGACTGATCTATAGATAAATGCTTTGCATCTATCAATGGATGCCATTAAATTATGTTGTCGTTAAGCTTTATCTATCGAAAAATTGTGCCTTAGCCTTATTTCTGTTCATCCTTATTTGGCCATTTGTCAATAGATTCATGAATTTATCAATATTTTTTAAGCTTTTTTGTTTTACAAAGTTCCGTTGTGGTCATCTATCGATAGATGTTCATCCAACTTATTTTCCTAAGCCTTTTATCTTTGCATTTATCAATAGATGTAGAACATTTATCGATGATCATGCCTAGAAGGCACATTTTCCACTTCTTCAAGCCTCCAAATTTATTCCTAAAGCTTCTAATTCACTTATTTTCAACCAAAACATCTCAAATTATTCATATAACTCAATTTCATACATACACATCCTCAATTATCACATTGAATACAAATCAAAACTCCAAATCACAAGATCTATCTTTATATTTTCTAAAAAATTTGCCTAAGCGTTTATAAATATACACCTTCAAACACTCGACATACATAACATCACACCAAGGTCCTCAAGGTACTATATATTTCCTAATTCATTCTCAATCAACTTAATTTACAAGCTAGGGTGTTACAAGTTAATTAGCTGAGTCAATCTAGTCTTAGTTAATTTTATGCTTAAATTGTTGTTAATGTGCTTAAGATAGGTTGTTACTAATTTATTTGTGCCTTTGTTTGTGTTTATTGAAGGAAGACTTTTGATGGAAGGTGAGTAATTTTGAGGTGCAGACTTTCATTGCACATGTCTCAGTGTTTCTACCATAACTCTTTCTACAAAACTCCAAATAAGATTATTTTTGGACCATTGGAAAGCTAAAAGAAAATGCTACAACTTTGATATTTACCACTTCGATAGTTCGACCTAGAAGGTGGTAAAAAATCTTGTCAAATTTGTAGCACCACAGTAGTGCTAGAGCAATTACAATTTTTCCTAATTAAATGGTCAAGGCCCCGACTTTGGTGGAGGTAGGTCGTGGCTCACATAGTTTGATGAGGAAATCCTAATTAGAATTGACTTTTTTCTTTATCCAACTTCAAAGCCTTATAAAAACACCTTTCGAATAACTTTTAGGTATATTAAACACCTGACTTAGAGCTGAAAATTAGCCACAAAATTGTTAAGAAAAAGTTGAAGAAAAATCAAGAAATTCAATAAGATTTGGAGATCAAGATTGCAATTCTTAGGTTTCTTTTACCTTTTTGTTATTCTTTTATTTTCTTAGTTCACTTTCAATGTTTAAACTTAATTTGATGATGATGTGTGACTTAATGGGGAACTAAGTTATTTATCTAAGATTATGATTGAACTCAATACGTAGCCTGAATTATGTATTTTTTTTTCCTTGTGTTTGATGGTTTTAAGTTTTTTATTCTATTCTTTTTTTAATACCTCTAATTGCTCGATCTCTAATTAGATTGATATGGAAATCTAGGTTAAACCTTGACAAAGGAGATTTATGTAGACCTAAAATAGAATAACATATAATCAAATGCACTTAGTTGATTAGGTAGTTTGATTTACAAATAGAGTATACATACACCTCTAAGCCGTACATAGTCAAAATTAGAGTATAAACTTAATGAAACTTTTTTCAATTTAATTTGCACAGACATATAGTAAATTAATTGGGAAAGATATTTTTATGAGCAACTCGACAAAGACTTGTATATAATTTAGTACTCTATGTTAACAACTTAATCCATAGAAGTAAGTTAAGAGAGAGAGGGACAACATTCAAATGAAATATTGAAGGATATCATAATCTTAAGCTTGGTAGTTAGTCGAAGTTAATAAAGTAATTTTATTTATTAGTTTATTTTGTTAAATTTAGCTTTTGGTTTTTTTTTTTTTTTTTGCTTTTAATTGTTTGGATAAAATTAGGGTGTGTAATTTTTGTAGTTAACAATAAGAATTAAAATAATTTTTTGTGGGAATCTGTCACAGCCCAAAATGTCTGGCCATAACCGGCGCATGAGCCCAATGAGCGTAGCTCACTAAGCTCAAGCAAGCCTATACTATTTATTTTAATTAATGTTTTGTTAACTAATACGGCCATACGCATTCTCAAATAGTGTAAAGATAGACAATTCACGATGGCATTAACGATTAAAACATATATTCATACATTGTTCACGATATGTAACTCAGTAATTACATTACATGAACATATTCACATAACAAAAAGGACATGTGACCTCTAGCAGAGAAATTACAACAAAAGGGTTGCTATTGAATGCCAGACACATACCCAGGAGACAAACTATCGGGACTCCTCGATCTAGAATCCAACGGTCTCTTGATTTGAAAACATGAATTTCTAAAGCTATGAGTACGAAACACAGTGAGCGAATATTAGAAGGGAACAAGTAATATTAGCTAGGAATTTTGATAGTCATGATGCACTGATTTGAAATGAGACAATTTTGATCTAGCTAATATTTAAACCCTTCCCACTTGACCCGGAATTTATTCTACATTCAAGGTTAAGGCAACTATGAATTTACACCAATCATTCTAGCAAGAAAGCAATATCGACGGTTTATCACAAACCTTCACCGAACAAGGGTTTCACATACTATACAAATCACATTTTTCATCATGCACATTATATCACGCATATATATAAAATCACATGCAATTATATATGCAACCTAGTCTTCACTGTCCTTGGTGGTAAAAAGGTAACTATCAGAGCACTCACAAGCGTTACGTATTGCCGTCCCTACAAGCCCTTGGGCGGAGCATCGTGCTTCACCACAGTTCACACGTGAGAGTTCCCGAAAATCGTTGGCGTTACGTTTCGCCATCCCCACTTTGCTCAACTCTGAGTTTTTAGGAATCGTGGGCGTTACATTTCGCCATCCCCACTTTGCACACCATTACAAGCATGTGCACTACTCACTCCGTATGTACACGGTTATATTAATTTCACCAAAATTTATTAATAATGCATATCAGCATAATATAAAGGTACATAGATTCATCACAACCAAATCTCACATCAGTAAAAATAATATTTCACTAAAAGCTTGTTCCCATGGTACCTGTTCTTTTTAAAGAAAGTTGAATAAAATCAATCAACCATTTTATTCAAATACGTTCATATTCCCAAAACCATTTTGAAATGCAAATTCACTAACAAATTTTCGAGAGTCGAATTCAGGTACTTCGACTACAAATCTTCAGGTACAATTTCTTGCCTTTGTCAAAGGATTCACCACCTAGACATATTGCATAATCAAGAAATTCACCACATTGGTACTAAATAGTAATAAACTAATTTAGACTACTAATTGTATAATATGAAATGCAAATTGTCTGTATATTGTCTAAACGCAGTGTTGACCTAATTCGACCTATCACTTGATTAAATGGCCAACGTGTCCAATTTAGTTCCAAATGACTCCATTCTTTTTCTAATACTTCAAATCACTCAACATTAACCAAATAACCCAAAAATTCAGCTTAATCAACTTCACATTCCTTCATGGAAATTTCAGCCATAATGGTGCATTATCACTAAAATTTTTTCAATTTAATTTTCTCACCATAAATCATCATTTTCTAACCAATTTCTCTTGAAACAAAATCAATCCACCATGCACACACAACATGGGACATTCGGCCATTGAAGGATACCAACAATTTTATGGTTTTCTTTACTTGTTTTCATGCTACACACCATTAATCACCTAAAAACACTAACATACCTCAAAATTAAACCAATTTCAACATCATTTCTACACCATACCCATTCAGTCAGCATTAAACCCATTATGAAAACATGTTATTCCACCATGGAAATAAGAAAATAAAGCATGGGTAATATAGATCACAAACTAAATTAAGAAATTTTACCCTTTTCTAACTTGAATCTTTGAATTCTCACACTTTCTCTTTGATTTTCTCCTCCTAGGGTTTTGTTCTTCCTTTGGTTTCCTTTTCCCCTTGCTTGGCCGAATATGGTGAGAGAAAATGGGGGTTTTTGGGCTGATTTTTATGGCTAAATAATAAAATAATAAAGTTTACCACGTGGCACTTTCTCATTGGTCCATAATTTAAATATTTATTCTTTCAATTCTTTAATTCTCCACCACACAATTTCTCATATTCATCCATTTCTGTGATGAATAAAATCCCTTGGTCTTGACATTGGTGGTGAAAAATTACGATTTTGCCTCGACGTGGTAAAATTACCATTTTACCCCTATGCTCTAAAAATACCGAGAATTAAAATTTTTTTTACTAATAAGCCTCATATTATACTCCAAATGATCAATCTTGATCACATGTGGTCAAAATCTTTTTTAAAAATTTCTATTTTATCCTTAAGTGCAAAATGACCATTTTGCCCCTAAGTAGTCAACATTCTCGATTGACTCCAAATCGGACCTCGAACTCCGACTCACCCTTTTAAATCATTATGTGGGTTTTAGAATTTTCAAATTCTTATTAGAATGTCTATTGGAACTAGTTCGAGGTTTAAATCCACTTGATTGTACCACTAAGTACAATACCAATCCTTTAAAAATTTTTTCGAGGTGTTTCAAGTATGCAAGCATTCTATGTACAGGTTTATAGAGGTTGAGGCCTCACAGAATGATGCTATACTTCATTAATATATTACTTGTTTGCAATACGTGCACTTGCGTGAGAAATCAACAACAGCCAATCACTACACAATCATGAAAAGTGGAGACCTTCTCAATCCACTTTACAACACAATCATGGGATTGTAGAGACCTTCTCAATCCAGATCACAACACCAATCATGGGAATGTGGAGACCTTCTCAATCCCCATTCATAATACTCATATGCAAGAGTAATTCAATCAAACACAATCATTATCTCAACTAATATCTTGTACCCACACTAGCCCAGAGGTTGAAGTAATCAAAAGAATTGTTCAAAATATTGAAAAGGCTTGTCCCTTTTTGTTGAAAATTACTACATTGTAAGATATTTAATTATACGTAATGGTTTTGAAAGCCATTTCAAAACGTTTTGTCATCCACAAACTTATTTTTCCTTAGTCAAACATTTATGGCAATAATACTCATAGCAAATCCATCAAATCATGCAATCATGCTTTCAACTTTACATACTCAAATAGTTTTGAAAGTGGCAAATCTACTCACCTCGAAAGTTGATTTCTACCAAGTACGAGAAATTTTACTCTAACAAAATTCCCAAAATTTTAATGGTTCTTAAATACCCAAATAAATATTTTAATTAATACTTAGTCTAGGAATTGCATAATAATCGTTCTATGCTACTTCGAAACTATTCAGGTTTAGTTAAATTAATTTTTCTAGACTAAATCTACTACTTATGAAAATATCCATTTGTACAAACCCATAAAATCAACTTTCTTACCTTAGGTGAGCTCTATCAAGTCAGAAAATCCACTCAAATTGTTTAGTTTGCAAACATCAATAATTTTGGAATAATAAACCATATGTTCATAGTCAAAAATCCGACATTTAAAGATTTAAGAGTGGGAAAAATCTCTTTTTTCATGTGAAACCCAAAACCAAGCTTAAATCTTTCAAAAATAATGATTTTGAGTAAAAATGGGTTAGAGAGGGCCCAAGGATTAGAAATTACCTCTTAAAATCGACTAAGGGTTGATAACCCTTGTTGGAAGTGGGGTATTTATAAGCAAGGGCATGAAAATATTCTTCTGCCCTCATTTTTTTTTTTCAGAAATCAGCGTTGTCTATGGAAAGATGGGAGCCATCTATCGATAGATAGGCTCTAGAATATTTTAAAAGGCTTTCAAGTTGCTATTTATCAATAGATGTCCTCATTTTTTACTTTCTTCCTTTTTACTCTTCATTTACTTGAAATAGTTAATGTAAATAAGTAAACAATCCCCTATTTGAATTCAATAAAAATATCAAAAAAATAAAAATTCGAAAGAATCAAAATCTAGATTTTTATTTCAAAAATAAAATCAAAAAAGTTCGATTGAAATAAAATCTGTAACTCCCATTTAACATAGCAAACGTACTCCAAAATTATGAAAAAATCATTTCTAGTCATCTAAATATTAAGGGAATCATTACCACTATTTTTTATTTTCAAAAGATTGTTCTATAAAAATCACATATTTTTTACCCCTTCCAAACTTAGAAAAATTTCTACTTCAAAAGTGACAGACAACCAAAGTGTCAATGAATTCTTTTTTAAAGTTAAAACTAAGTTTGATAGTCAAAACATGCAATCTATATGCTTACATAAGGATTTCCTAACTTATCATCACATGTCAAAAGTGGGATTTCACATTTTATCCTCTTTATGAAAATTTGTCTTTGAATTTAAATAATGTACTAAGCTTTGCTAAATAGATGTGAGCACTTCATACACTTATCGTTCTTGACTTTCCAAGTTACCTCCTTGCTCAAGTGGTTATGCCATTCCACCTTAACAAAAGCTACCTCATTGGAGCGTAAGTTCCTCACTTACCTATCTAAAATAGCTTTCAGTATCTCCTCATAGTTTTAATCATTTTCTAACTGCAAAACTCATGCTGAATCACGTGGGAGGGATCTAATTGATACATTCTTAGTACAAAAACATGAAATACTGGGTGGACACTAAAAAGCTCTGATGGAAGTACTAATCGATAACCCACTATGCTAACCCTCTCAAGAATCTCAAATGGTCCAATATACCTTAGGCTCAAGTTGCCTTTTCTACCAAACTTCACAATGCCTTTGGTCGGTGAGACTTTCAAGAACACATGGTCACCAACCTCGAACTCCAATTCTCAACATCTATGGTAAACATATGACTTTTGATGACTTTTTGTCGACAACATCCTCTTTCTAATCAAACGTATCTTGTTTGTGGTCTTTTGAACTGTCTTTGGTTCAATTAACTTTCACTCATCGACTTTAAACCAACATATGGGTGATCTGCATCTCCGCCCTTATAAAACCGTTAAAAATGCCATCTGGATACTAAATTGAAAACTATTATTACAAGTGAACTCAATCAATGGTAAAACTTAGTCCCATGCAACTCCAAAGTCTATGACACAAGCTCTTGACATATCTTTTAGTGTTTGAATAGTCCTTTCAAACTATCCATCTGTTTATGGGTGGGAAGTAGCGCTAAAATTTAACTTTGATCCTAAAGCATCTTAAACTTTCCCTCAAAATCCACTAGTAAATTGTATGCCCCGATTTGATACTATAGTGATTAGGACTTCGAGTAATGGCACTATCTCATCAATGTATAGCCTAGCACATTGTGTCATTCTATAAATGGTCTTCGTCGGCATGAAATGAGTGGACTTAGTCAATTTACTCACAATCACCCAAATATAGTCATACCCCTTACTAGTTCAAGGTAGTCTCGTCATGAAATCAACAGAAATATATTCCCACTTCCACTCGAGAATTGATAAAGGTTGTAATAATCTAGCAAGTCTCTGATGCCTTACCTAAACCTGTTGACACACTAAACACTTGGCTACGAACTCCACCAAGTCCTTCTTAAGGTTTTCCCACCAGTATATCTCTCTCAAGTCATAGTACATCTTGGTGGTGTTTGGATGAACGACATATGCTACCACATGGGCCTTTTCTAAAATCTCTTATCTCAAATTATCGTTATTTGAGACATACACTCTAGATCCATATCTAAGTAATCCAGTAATGCCTCTAGTGAACACTTGTCCCTCCCTTTTACGAGGATCTTTTAATGTTTTTGCCATAAAATCATCCTTGTTTTAGGTTTCTTTGATGTGATCCATCAACATTAATCTCACTATAAAGTAGGCTAACAATGCCTTAGTATCATTAACCTCAAATCGAATGCCCATATCTCCTAACTCATGCATACCTAGCACCAATGATCTCTTTTCAATTGAAAAGTGGGCTAAACTCCCCATGGATTTTCGACTCAAGGCATTGGCCACCATATTGGCTTTCGCCAAAATGATACAATATTATGCAGTCATAGTCCTTAAGCAATTCCATCAATCAACATTACCTAAGAGTAGGATCTCTATGCTCAAAGATATACTTAAGACCCTTATGATCCATGTAAATCGCACAAGTCTCACCACATAGGTAATGCCTCTACATCTTTAAAGCAAACATTATTATAGAGATCTCTAAATCATGTGTAGGATAATTTTGTTCATGCTTCTTGAGCTGTTAAGATGCGTACGCAAACACGTTACCATGCTGAATCAAAACACACCTAAGTCCTACTCGTGATGCGTCGTAATAAATCGTATAACTTCTTGTACCACAATGTAAACTTAACATCGTAACCGTGGTAAGACAAGTCTTAAGCTTCTTAAGGCTCTCCTCACATGCATTTGACCACATGAATTTAACACCTTTTTATGTCAATTTAGTCATAGGAGCATCGATCTTAGAGAAATTCTTAACAAATGTCCTATAATATCTGGCCAATTCTAAGAAACTCTGTATCTTAGTCATTGAAGTAGGCATTCACCATTTCTCTGCTACCTCAATATTTTTTGGGTCTACCATCACTCCATCTTTAGACACCTTGTCATATAATTGGTGTTTCCTCAAAGTTTGTAGCACAATCCTCAAGTGTTGCTCATGTTCCCCTCTACTCCTTAAGTATACCAATATATCATCAATGGACACAATCACAAATTTATCCAACTATGGTCTGAATACCCTGTTCATCATATCCATAAAAGTTGTAGGTGTATTAGTCAAACCAAATGACATAACCAAAAACTCATAATAACCATACCTTGTGCGAAAATCAATCTTGGGTATGTCACCACCTCGATTGTAGATCAATCTTAGAAAAACACTTAGCCTCTCGCAACTGATCGAATAAGTCATCAATATGTGAGAGAGGGTCTTAATGGTCATTTTGTTCAATTACCTATAGTCAATACAAAGTCTCATCAATCCATCTTTGTTCTTCGCAAATAATACTAGTGCACCTTATGGTGAGACACTAAGGTATATGAAATATTTGTCTAACAAATCCTCTAATTGGTCATTGAGCTCTTTAAGCTCTGTTGTTGCCAATTTGTAAGGTAGTATAAATATCATAGTAGTGTCCTACACCAAGTCTTTACAAAATTCTATCTTTCTTTTTGGAGGAAATCTGAGTAAATCTTCCAAGAACACATAGACATAATCTCCCATAATTGGCACATCTGCCACATTACCCATATCCACTTGGGTATCTAAGATTATTGCCAAAAATCCTTGGCATCCATGTCTCATGAATCTATTGGCGATCATGGTCGACATCAGATTACTGAGGCCATGTTACAATCTCTTTGAATATAGAACGGTGTCTCTCTAGGGTACTCAAACTTTACTTTTTTGTGGTGACAACTTACACTAGCATAGTTGAGGGATAACAAATCTATCCCAAAAATCACATCAAACTCTAACATATCCATCAATACTAACTTAGCTTAAGTTTTATTCTTCTTAACTTGGACCATTCAAGCTTTATACTCCCATCTCGCTATAAACACCTCTCTCAAAGGTGTGGAAACAACAAAATCTTTCTCCTTTTTGGAGTGCTCTACACACAACTTAAATGAAAAGTATGGGGAAACAAATGAATACATAGCACTAGAAATATACAACACAAATACATTAATAGAACAGATACGTAGAATACCTAAGACAACTGCATTGGATGCTAGTGTATCTTGTGAGGTCAATGCATAAACTTAGTCTGCCTTCATATTTGGGAGAAGTAACCTATATTCTAGGCATAAAGATCTATAAAGATAGATCAAAGAGGATGCTAGGATTGTCCTAATCCACTTATATTGATAAGGTGCTAAAGAGGTTTAGCATGACTGAGTCTAGGAAAAGGCACTTACTTATGTCACATGGCATTCATCTCTCAAAGGATACGTGTCCAAAGACACAAGATGAGAAGATGAGGATGGATAGTATATTGTATGCATCAACTATATGATCCATCATGTATGTTATGTTATGTACTAGACTAGATGAAGCGTATGCTCTGAGCGTCATGTGCAAATACCAATCGAATCCAAGTAAGAATCACTAGATTACTGTGAAAAACATCTTTAAGTACTTACAAAGATCTAAGGATGATTTCTTGATCTGTGGAGAGGCTGAACTCTAAGTTAAAGGATATAGAGATGTTGCATTCCAATTTGATAAGGCTAATAGCAAATCACAAAGTGGATTTATGTTTACCTTAAACAACAGTGCTATCAGTTGGAAAAGTTTCAAGTAAGCAACAACTGTAGATTCTACAACTGAGGCTAAATACATATCTACGTTTGAGGTAGCAAAGGAGGGAGTTTGGATTAAAAAGTACATAACTGAACTTGTTGTGGTTTATAGCATTGTTGACCTTGTAACTTTGTACTATGACAACAATGGAGCCACTGTGCAAGCAAAGGAACTGAGGTCTCATCAACGGTCCAAACATGTATTACAACGTTATCACTTGATTAGGGAGATCATTGGAAGAGGTGATATTAATATAAAAAGAGTACCCATGGAGGATAACTTAGTTGGCCTTTTTACTAAAGTTATATCCCAATAAAAACATGATCGCCACTTAGAGGGCTTTGGTATTAGACATGGGCGATTGGCTTTATACTAATGGGAGATTCTTAACGTAAGCCTTACAAGCCAATCAGTTTTGTGCTTGTAAAACATTACATTAATTAGTCATATTTTATGTTAAATACATTATGAATATTTTATATAATGTATAATGTATTTCTTTATCCATGAGTTTATTTATAAAAAATTATAAAAGACTTATGTAGACAAAGTCCTTGAAACAAAATGGCCTTACAAAGAAATTATAAAAGTTATAAGTATGAGATTCTTATGCATTAAAGCCTTGTTCTTAAATATGTTTTTGGTCATTATATTATCAAGAATAAGGACTTTGATAATGCTCAAAGGCTGTTACATGCTAAGCCTCTTTACTTTGGAAGTAAACAACTGATCTCATAGGTTGAAATATACGAAATACTTGAGGATAGTATGTGGGTGCTTATTAAGGAACAAGTTCACTGAACATGACCAACTATGAGAGCTCCATTTGGTATTTTACTCAAATGTCTATGAAAATACTCTTATGTGCCAATAATGTAAGTAATCCTTAGACTTGTGATACCAGGTCATCTTGTATGTGAATTGTCATGCTTTGATTTTACCTCTATGGGTCTGAAGGTAACTGGATGCCTAAAAAAAGTACTTTTGGATATGGCATAAAGCATGCAAAAATGAATAAGTACTCTAAAGAGGATTCATCACCCCGAGTGATTTAAAGGAGACATATCTCATTTGCTCTTGGATTATATTGACTAAAAGTCCTTAGCCAAGGTAATATTGATGGGTCCATATGAAAATGTATGACTAATATGGATAAGTTAGAAAGTAGACATCGAGCCAAGCTTTCTATCTATCCGGGATATATGATGAAAGGATTAAATTACACTGAGATATTGTACACTGAAAGGTTTGTCAAACCATATTGACTCTCTTGACATTTGGGCGGTCATGATGTATTGTTAGATGCCATTCATGATCTATGTCACGACTCAGAACTACCATCGAGCGCGTGACAACTGCCGCGATATCCTGATAAGCCCTCATTCCTCGAGAACAAATCGAGACCTCACAAGGCATCTCATACCAGTTTTTCAACTCCCCTGAGAGTTTCTATTTATTAATTTCATGTTGTGAACATTTAATCCAGTTTCGGATCAAAACCGAGAAAAAGATAAAATTTACTCCACAAGGGCGTTTCGGTCAATTTTTGTCAAAAATTTTGAAATTTTAAAAAACTGTTATTTAGGAGTCAAGGACACATAATTCTCAATCAGAATCGAAATCAGATATCTAAAACGTGAAATTTAAGTAAAATTACATTTAATGGAATAAAATAATAATATTCCATAAAATAATATATTTTCTTATAAAACAATTTTTATATAGATATCCGGAAATAATTTTTACAGCGTAAAATCAAAATATATTATTATATACTGTAACATAGTTAACTGAAGTATAAAATTTAATTTACAAGACTAAGTGGGCCCGAAATAAAAAAATATAGTATAAAAGATTACCCTTTACACTGAAGGTTATCACTCTAAACCTTCTTCTCAACAAAAACCTCTTTCTATAGATGCTTGTAAGCTTGAAATGGGAAAAATTGATTAAGTTGATTTAAACCTCAAACAAGTTTAAATAAGGATTTTAAGAGCGAAATCAAGAATTTCACAGTCCAAGGATTACTCAAAACAATGATTCGGAATTCGAGGTCCAGTTTGGAGTCAATCAGGAAAATTGACCGATTAAGGATATAATGGTCATTTTATCATTTAAGGACAAAATGGAGATTTCTATAAAAGATTTTGATCACATTCGACCAAGATCAATTATTTAGATTATTTAGAACATAATTTGAGGATTTAGCAGTGAAAAGTTTCAATTTTCAGTACATTTTGGAGTTTAGAGGCAAAATCGTAATTTTACCACCCGAGGACAAATATTTTGAGAGGATTTGGATCAAATTTGAGAAATTGGAGAATGGTATGAGTATGAGGAGTGAAAAATATGCATTTTGGTAATTTTTCAATTTTTAGGGTAAAAATGTAATTTTGCACTTTTTCAAGGGTAAAAGTGTAATTTTGTAAAATTACTCCACCAAGATTTTTGGAATGGTCTAAAAACTTCATGAAAACAAAGGATAAGTGATGGAAATGTTTGGTGGAGAAAAGCAATTCAAAAAGAAAATAAATAAATAATAAATTAATGAATAAAGTAATTAACATGTGTTAAATTAAATATTTAATTATTTAAGTTATAAAAAGCCATAAAAAATCAGCCAAGAACCCCAATCATGGTCGGCTAAGCAAGGCAAGGAGAGGAAAGGAAGAAAACACAAGCCCTAGCCTAGAAATCAAGGGGAAAACAAGGAAACATCAAGAATTCAAGCAATTAAAAGGTAAAATTTATGAATTTTCCTATTAATCTCCATTACCCATGCATTCTTTTCTTTCTTCCATGCATGAATCACTAGTGGGTATAACCCACTCTTGCTGACCAAATACCCATGGAGAGATTTAAACAATTTTTAGGTTGATTTTAGGTTAATTTAATGTTGTTTAGTTAGGTTATAATGAAAAATATTAAAGTTTAGCAAGTAAAATAATTTTCTTCCATTGAAACCCATTTAAGCCGAATTTTTAGGGGAGGAATTGCTGCTGATTTTGATTATATTTCATGAAAATTAAGTGAATTTTGATGAATTATGGGTGTAGAAAAATAATGGGAATTTTTTGTGCAAAATTACGAATTTTGCCTAAAAGGGGTAATTTCGTAATTTATGATTTAGACTGATAAATTGCACCACATTTATGGATATTAAGTCAATTTGGATATAATTGAGGTATAGAAATTGAAAGGAATCAATTCGAAATTAAATTGGCGACTGTAGCCAATTCGGACACGTGTAGGCAAACTAGGTCGGATACCATGTTTAAACAATTATTCAGACAGTTTACATCACATTTCATGCATTCATGTAGAATTATAGAGCTTGAAGTCAATTATGATTAATTGATTTAATTTATTAGAATTCGTGTCGCAAGTAACGCGTAGGTGGTCAACCATCCGACAAAGGTAAAGAAATAGTGTCGGATGAGCGAGACTAGGAGTATTCCGGACTCCTAAAACCTGTGAGTGGATAAATTACCGTTTTCAATATTTAGAGTAGTTTTATTTGTTTCTGTGCTTTTAAAATAAATTGAATTTTATAAATGATTCTTTAATTGAAAAAAATAGATTTTTATATTGAGTACGTGGAGACCAGTACTAATTTGTGTTTATGTATTAAAATTGAAATTATGGCTTATGATCTTGGTGAGCATGCTTGACTGGTTTGTTGTGTTAAAATTTGCATGAATTGTTGTTTGACGTGTAGGCTGGCTAGTATAAAAATTAACTTGTTATGCTGCAAAATTTTTAGTGAAATGGTGGGTTAATTAGTCGCTGCAGTGGCGGGTTTCCGTGGACTGCCTTTAGAAGGGGCACGGCAAACTCAAGATTTATATCACCTCGGTTGGAGAGGTGCGTAGGGTAACTCCTGAGGTAACTAGAGAATTCACTCCATGTCTAACCCCACGTGAGAGTGAATTTGGCCAACGCCAAGGAACGACTGTATTTTCCAACTATGATATGACTTGTAACAGCTTTGGCGGACTCGATGGGACGCTCTGATCAAGTGTTCACGAGTATGAGATTTGGCCTAAGCCTAGTTTTACGAAAGAAATCATAAGCCTTGTATTTGATTTAATGAAATTATTTGGTATGATTTCACTAAACTTGGTGTTATGAACTATATTGTGTTATTGCGTTTTTTTTATATTGTCTCTATCTACTCAACTTTAGATGTCGTAGATGGTAATTATCTAACTCACTGGGTTGTAAAACCCACCCCCTCAATTTTCCCCATTTCAGTCTTACAAGCATCTGTAGATAGAGGATTTTGTTGAGGAGAAAGTTTGGAGTAGTAACCTTCAATCTCAAAGGTTCATCCCCTAGTCTATATTTCTCTATTTTGAGCCCACTTAGCATTGTAAATTAAATTTTACACTTTAGTTGACTGTATTACACTATATAATAATATATTTTGCTTTTACGCTGTAAACATTATTTCCGAATATCTATATAAAAATTATTTTATAAAGATATACACTATTTTATAGATATTATTATTTTATTCTATTAAACGTAATTTTACTTAAATTTCACGTTTTAGATATCCGATTTCAATTCTGATTTCGAATTATGTGTTCTCGACGTCTAAATAACATTTTTACCAAATTTCAAAATTTTTGCTAAAAATTGACGAAAACGCCCTTGTGTAGTAAATTTTGTCTTTTTTCCTGTTTGGATCAAAAGTTGGATGAAATATTTTCAAGCATGAAATTAATAAATAAAAACTCACATGGGAGTTGGAAAAACTAGTACGAGAGCCTTGCGAGGTCTCGATATGGTACTCGGGAGATGAGTGCATATCGGGACATCGCGACAGTTGTCACGGACTCGAGGATGGTTCCGGGTCGTAATAGCAGATCTAAAACTTGTATACTTATTGATGTTATAAATTGTTAGTACATAAATTGCAAAGTCAATATCTCGAAAATAAAATATGAAGTCAAAGATAAAGTAGGGTAGATTTATGTGCCTATATATATATATATAAACCTATAAAAACCTTCAAGATGAACAAAGTTAAAGAGAATTGATCATTCATGGATGCCCTCAAAAGGTAACATTCCTACATTCAGATCTTATCCATCCTTCAAATTAATTAACTTCAAATGGCTACAATATATCTGTACTCCTAAAGATGTTGCCATTTGTTAGTTTTAAAATTATTATAGTTTTGATTATGACAAAATGATCAAATTTGCTTGAATATTATTTGAGTGACCTTTGACAAGTTCTTGAAATGATTTAACTCCCATACATTTGTTTTTACATAGTTACAAGCTTGACTCTTAAAGTTATTGAACTATATCTATAAGCTTGTATGACTTCAGTGTATAAGTGTTTATGATTCCTATTCATTAAAATCCGATTTAAAGATTAAACAAAAATCTAGATGCACTCATTAAAAGGGAGTTTTGAATTCTTTTTTAATGATGACCAAAAAAGAGAGAAGGAAAATTGAGTTAAATTGAGTGTAATAGGTTTTCATATTTAATTTATGTGTGTGATGCTTAGTTATGGTTTTATTGAATATTATGTGCTAGTTATTATGGATATTCAATATATCTTGCTTCGCTACTGTGGACATTGTATATCTTGTTTAGTTATTATGGATATTATAAATAGTTTATTGCAAACTTTAAAGAAAACTAGATGCCTTGACTAAAGTGAGCAACTCATTATGCATAAAGATTTGAAGCATGCATATTGAACATAGACATTGCACTCTTAATCTAGGAGTGTTTGGTTATCATCAAAAATTAAGAAAGAGAGAATATTGACTCTATATGTTTTTCATGATAGCAAAACATTCACATTTATCGGTGTTTAATTATATTGTTTAAGTGTGCAGGAGAAAGCTTAAATTTATTAATATATTTGGTATTTGAAAGCAAGTCAAGATGATTGTTCAATTGCAAGATGGGTTAATTGGATAAACAAGCAAAGAAGAAAGAGCCTTTGTAGCGACCCCTCTCCAGTCACTACCGGCGTTCGAGACCTCCGGGAGATCCCGTCAAGTCTCGAACAAGCCTTTACGAAATTCTCAAAATATTTATTAAACATACTAACAAATAGGCAAATAGTTAATAATAATAATAATTATTATTATACTATTAATATTCTATTTCCAATAATAGCAATTAAATTTAAAGATACAAATTTTAACAATACATACTTATGGTTTTACAATATTGATAATACGAAAAATTTTCATGCGACTAAACTCTAGACAGTGGAGCGACTCGAAGTAAATTGCTATGAGATGCCTTTACCTATCTGCAAATAACTGAATGTTCCAATGACTACGCTCTAGATCGATCTCTATCTACAAAAAGGGAAAAATAGGGTGTGAGTCTCATAGACTCAATGAATAAGGAGTAGATAGGAAACAAACAAACGGCAGATCATTTGAATATAAAATGCAGAATTATGAAATCAATTTATTTCAAACAGGGGTTTTGTGCCTTATAATCCTTTTCGAATCAAATCAATAAAATTGAGCAAGCTCTCGTGCAACCAAATAATATTTAAAATTATGCACAAATCATAACTCGCCCATAAGAGAGGAATCACTAATTCATTTTACAGAAAACAAATAGGGGAGCTGCGAAAAACCATTTAATTTCATCTCTCACCATGATAGGAAACATAAGTCATAATATTAAAACTTATTTCATTCTATATAAACAATTATATTTTATCTAAAATAAACAATAAGGCTTATGACTTCTTAAAAACTCGGCTCGTGCCATAAAATCAATCTCGTAGTCGGTCCTCAAGGATACCTAGGCCTAGGGTTATCCCAACTGAGTCTGCTAAGGCTATTAAAAAAATCATGTACTCATAAAACATTTTTTTTGAAATCGTAGCAGTTCCTTGGTGTTGGTTGAGTTCACCTTCACGTGGTGGTTCGGCGTGAAATGAACTCTAAATCGTTACCTCAGGAGTTACCCTTCACACCTCTCTGCCAAGGTAAAATAATAACTGGGTTTACCGTGCCCCTCTAATAGGCTGGTCCATGGAAACCCGCCACTGCAACGACTAATCCCACCAATCCAATAAAAGCCAACAGCATGACATGGCGATTTTATCACTATCTAGCCTATCAAGGCAAAATCAACAATGCGTATATTTTCACAATTACTAAGTCAGCCATTCATGCCAGTATTGTCATAAGCTAATCAATTTCAAAACAAGTTAGAAATCTTATTTCATTTATAAAAACTGTCTTAAAAATCATTTACAACCTTGAAGTACTGTTTAAAATTTATTCTCAAAACATTCGACATAAAATATAATAAAATCAATCGTCATTTCATAAAATAAAATTTGGTGCATGAATTTTGAAACATACTTCACATGGTAACCAGGCATCATAATCATGAATGCATACTACACAAGTATAAGGCACAATTTTGAATGTAAATCTAATTGAAAAGCTTGTTTCCCAGTTTAAAAACACTTTACGTATATAGTCTATCTATAGTTATATCCAAACTAACTTTCAAAACAACTCACATCCACAAAATACCTAAGATTCTACCAGCTCATGCTGTCCACAGATATGTTCGTACGTTAAATCATACGTATACATATATATAGATAATTATGAAAATTTTAAAGTAGACACCCCCTACTCACATCGTAATAGTGAGATTTTTTTTTTCTTCACGATTTATTCGTACGCGTATACCTTTATTCCTATTTATCGATCACGTAATTTTCTCGGCATGCCCCCATGACAAACTTTCCTAGCAATAATTTAAATCCAATATACTTAATCACGTATTTATATGGGTAGTAACTTAATTAAATTTCCTTAAACAACTTACATATTTTTCATCCAAAAATATGCACAATATTAATAAACTACCCATAAACCTTAAAATTTAATAGTAAACTTACCATTGGACTTCTCTTCCATGGGCTTTTCTATTCCTCATTGTCATTGGACCTTTTCTTTTTCTCCTAGCTTATTGGACCTTGTCCATGTGCCTTTCTAATTTTTCTATTTGGGCTAAGCCCATTTATTTTCCTCCTATAGGCCATGCCAAAGTTTAATTCTTATTGGGCCATGCCCAATTATTTCATATTTGGGCCATGCCCACCCTTTTTTTTTTCTCCTTGTTCTCTCTCTTCTACGTTTCTTTCTTCTTTCTTTTTTTCAGCCCATTTCTGTTTCTTCTTCCTCCTCCCTTCACCACCACGGCCTCCTCCCTTCACCACCGTGGATCCTCTCTCCTCCTCCCATTTTTCACTCACAAAACTTGTCACCACAAGCTCTAATTTTTCATGGCATGAACCTGAAAATTTCAGCAGCTATGCTGCCCCCTTTAGCTTCAATTTTTTAGCAACCAAACATCACTATTTTCAGCCACTAAAAATCTCAAAATTTCAGCAACTTCAAGCTTAAATTCCAGCATCAAGAACCTGGAATTTTTAGCACCTAAATCCCTTCAAAGTGCAGCCAAAACAGCCCCACCTAAGTGCACAAATTATCAGATTTTCTTACCTCCTTCAAGAATCAAATTTTTTTCTCTTTTCTTTCCTTTTTGCTACCAATTTTTTTCACTTGAACTAGCTCTTTTTCTCCTCCAAAAGTGCAACAAAATCAATCTTCTTCCTCCCACAAAATTGTCGAATTTTTCTAGTTTCTTTCTCCCCCCTTTTCACGCCATTTTTTTCTCTCCCTTATCTCTTGGTTTTTCTTCTATCTTTTCTCTCTTCTTTTGTCCATTCTTTCCTTTCTCTTCTTTCCATCTTTTTCTTGTCTTTTCTACCTTTCTTAGCCAACCCTTCTAGGCTCTTCTTCCATCTCTTTTTGTCTCATTTTATGTTTCCTTTGACCGACTTTACTCTTCCTTATCTCTTTTATTCTTTCATTTCTTCTTTTATTTTCTTTTGTTTTTTCTTCCATCATTTGTTTCTTTTATTCTTTTCTTTCCTTTTTATCTTCATGCTTACTTTATTCCCTCATTATTAATCATCTAATTCATTCTCATAATATGTTTATTCCTTCCAATTAATTTAATTTCACATATTATACCTTAAACTTTATTTTATTTAACATATCTCCATCGAATTCTCATAATTTAAAATTAATTCTTCTAACACGTGTAAAAATTTCAATTTCCATCTATCTTCCTTCTCTTACACGTGTATAACCAAAATATTAAAATCACATTTCAACGTGATGTCTCTATAATGTTTAAATATTCACTCACCGCGTTTACTCGATAAAAATCATGTCGTACGATTTCTGCCGTTTTCCTTCAAAATTATTCTTTACTTCTTCTCCCCCACTTAAATTAGCCATGTTCTATTTTTTTATGACTAATTTCGACAACATATAAAATATTAATATTTTAATATTATTTTATTTCAAAATGTTTCACTTACCTTCTTTGGTCTCGAAACACATCATTATGTCTTGATTTACTTTCGAATCATTCTTTTAGCTCACTAATCCATCTCTGACGAAAATATTATTATTTAATTATTATTTTTACATGTGCGAAACATTTTTCTTTTGAGCGTTTCTTTCATACTATGTCGTTCTTTAGCACGCTAATTCACATTGATCAATTCGTTTAATCAACAAAGTCTTATTGGCGTCTAACGAAGGTACAGGGTATTACAACCTTAATGAAGACATATTAGTTTTAACCGACTAACACAAATTCTTAATCAATTAAAGCAATTTTGGGTGCTTCACTAAGGACAGACAGAAAAGTCTTAACTAATTAACACAAGATTTAATCAGTTAAGTAGGTGCTAGATACAAACATGTGAGACCTCGATCTTTATAGATCTGTAACTAGAAATAGACATGATAACATAGACCAGGGATAATTTCATCATTTTTTATGGTGATCTCCTGGAAATAGCTTTCTAATGTTATTAAGGTCTAAATAGACCTAAGGAATAAAGAATGATGGTAAAATGAATGAAAAAGATAGAAATACTGATTATTTTCATGATATGGGTAAAATGGTCATTTTACATCTCAAGTTGAAATTTTTAAGTTTTCGTGAACCCGAGCATTTCTAGACTATTATGGACCTTGTCTTGGTGTCAAGGAAGTAAAAAGATTGTATAAAGGCAAGGGGAAGACAAAATGACCTTGTTAAGGGCATTTTGGTATTCACGTGAGAAAATGGATAAACATAAGGCATAAATATCTAAGTTTTTAGTAACTTCGTCAAATTTCTAGCACTTCTTCTTCTTCTTCTTCTTCTTCTTCCTTTCTCATGTTTTCTCACCTTTCATGGGAGCTTGCTTTGAACCTCCATAGATTTTCTCAAGTTGACCCCAATTTTCATGCTTTTGTGCACTTTTTCATAGAACTTTTTGTGCTCTTTCACTTTCTCACCTTAAAACCCTTAAAAGTCTTACTTCCATACTTTCTCTCATTAGCTAGGTGTTTTAGAGAGAGAAAGAGAGAGCTTCCACAATAACTTGAAAACTCTTAGAAATGGGTTCAATTATAAAGCTACCAAGGTGAGTAATGAAGTAGAGTTAATTTTTAAGTGTTGAGAATGGCTAGTGATTAGACTTGTAAGTGTTTTGTAGTTGAGGTTGTTTATTCACTTTAAAGTGATTAGGATAGTGAAAATAGATAGCCACTTAATGGCAATTGGAAGCTAGTTAGGAGATAGCTTTTAGAATTTATAGTTATGTGAATTGAGTTAATTGTAATGATATTGTGATGATAAGTTCCAACGAAGCCCCACTGCCCTATTTAGACCATTAGAGGAAGTTGGAGTTGGGTAAAGATTTAACAAATACCGGTGAGTGAACTTGCATTAAAATTGCTTGGGAAATAAATGCATGTATGTTTGATTGTATCACTTGAAAATATTTTAATGGTTTTATCTTCAAAACTTGCACGGGAACAAGCTTTTATTGAAACGATTTTGTATTGTGAAATGTGATTGTAATGAATTTGCAAAATCCCTTTATATGTTGATTTGTATATATATGTATTGTACATCTGTAGATAATATTGTGTAATGAATATGACCATCTGTGTGCACGATGTGGGGGGATGCACATGTCGATGATGACTGAATATAACCGTGTGTGTGCACAATGTGGGGGATGCAAATGCCGGTGATGACAGGGTGTGGGAGTGTGGAGGAATTTGACTGCAGCAAAAATGGATTCTCGCTATAGCTACAAACTCTTGGGTGATTCCAGATTTATGTGCAATGCTCTCACTTTAATAAAGATTTTAACCACCTTTTGTTCAGAACTGGGAAAAGAGGAAAACCAAAGTTATAGCCCTGCCTCTTAGCTTTCTAATGATCCAAAATCATATTAATTGGACTTCTGTAGTGGTAGATATGCTTGAAACACTGAAACATATGTAAACTAAGAATTCCTTTTCACTGCAGCGAGAAACCCTCTGTTTGCTTGTCTTGCTTGGTCATTGTTGAAATTTTCATTCTATTCAACTTCATGGATCTTGTAACATTAAGGGATTACACATTCAAAATTTTAAATGAGGGGTTTTAACCAAAATTTTGAGTAAATTGCATGGTTTTATCGTAAATGCATAATGTTTTCTAAAACATTCCTTATTGTTGCTTGTTCCCTTCTTATGTTCACTCACTGAGTTTATACTCACTCTTTTAAATTGCATGTTTTCAGATATGTAGCTAGTTGGGACAGAGAATAAGGAGACCATTTGTATTCACCCATTGGTAGGTATATGGCATTTGGTAGCTGTGCCCTCACCCAAGTCACTCCGCTGGTCATCAAGAATTTTGCATGTGTAGTTACACTCAATGTAAATCATAAAATTTGGGCTACAAACAATAGATGTATATGTGATATGATGATGCCATTATGAGATGGCAATGAATGACAGTATTTAGTACAAATATAAATATATGGTTGCTTTGTTTATTATCGAAATATGTA
This sequence comes from Theobroma grandiflorum, assembly GCA_036013995.1. Classification (NCBI taxonomy): domain Eukaryota; kingdom Viridiplantae; phylum Streptophyta; class Magnoliopsida; order Malvales; family Malvaceae; genus Theobroma; species Theobroma grandiflorum. The sequence continues at coordinate 16,716,867 of CP142133.1, forward strand.
TAGTTTTTTTTTTATGCTGGAAAATTCACGTAAGGCCCAGCTGCCCTATTAAAATTTTATTGCTAATCATAAAAACAAGGTGCAGAAGGGAGGAGGATATGAACCTGACCTCCAAAATTACAAGAGCTCGAGAATGGATAAGAAAAGTACCTAGATAGGAGAGTTTCATTTTATGATCATTTTCTATCATCATAAAGGTGAAACGCGTCCTTATTACAAACCCTAGCCAAAGTATATCGAGCTTAACATGTAGGCATTGCACATGATCCAGCAACACTTTACAACGTAAGTCAAAAGGAGTGGAAGAGCCAAGCTGTTGGGGGCAGTTCTCAAAGGCCTGGTCAAAGCCCTGTTTCCTTCTGGGAAATTCAGCTTTAGAAAATTCCACCATGGGTTCCAAACTTAGTTCTAGCTGCAAAATAACTCGCTGAAATGGAGTCATCATCCGAGACCTCATCATTTTCCCCTATGTCCACTGCATCTTCAGAGGTTATACTGAGAATTTTACGTATTGAAGCTTCATCATGTGAGTGCCTTCTGCATCTTTCCCGTGGGTGGATTTCAATTTCTACGGAGTTAGTTTCTGGAATAGAGGGGACTTCACTAGGTTCTTTAGTGTATGCACATTTACCTGAGGCGGATTGCTGGCTGGGAGGGTTCTCATGGTCTGCCATAGCTTCACATGGACATACTGTTGTTGTAAATTCCCAACTCTGCCCATTTGTGTTCTTAGTTTGACTTGTGTCTTGGCAATTTGTTGGGTTATAATCACCACTACCTTCCTCCATGTCTCCTGGAACAGTTGTTGAGACAGCCCGCTTATACCTTGTGAAAGCTTGCGTCAATCCATGCTCAGATGTCCCATCGTACTTTGCAAATGCTGCCAAAGCCATTTCTCCTTCCCCTTTAGCCGTGACCTGCCCTAGTGGGTCCCTTAGACCAGACATTTGGACGGAATGCCTGGTGGAAAGCTTTGTTACCGCTGCTGCCAATGACCCATCAACGTCAGCAGGTGGCGACACAAGGCCCAAGGTCCGCTGGTCCGAAAAGGTCTGTTTTTGGCGTTGATTTTCTGCTTCCCGCAAGCTGGGCTCCGTCGCCACGTTACTCACCTTTTGCTGTTTATTTTTATTTTTTCCATTTTTGTCATAGACCTGACCTGCACGTTCCCCTTCTGCATTGCTCCTACCCTCTCTCTCATCGTGGAAATTCAGTTGAGCATCACCTCCCAAGGCCTGCGGCTTAACAGAAAAAACTGCTTCGATTTCTGCTCCGCTCAATCCGTCGCTGCAGTTCTGGCCCACCGGACTCTTCCATTGCCCGTCGATCACGTCACTTTTCGTTGGTTGGTCCACGCCCTTAAGCAGAAAATATTTTTCCCTCGCTCCTTCATTAATCGGGCCCTGCTGGTATGGCAATGCAGCAGACCTTCCTAGTGCTGTTGCCAAGGGTCCCACAATCGTACCAGGTGTCATCACATCCGAGGGAGTATGGTCAATGATATTCGTCTGGGTCTGCACTTCCTTGCCATGCAGAATGGTTTCTGCAATCCAGATTTTAGGCTTTTGATGGTTTTTTCCTTTTTTTTGCTTTTTTCTTGTACGAGCAAACAACTTTGTACCCCGCTCCTCTGCGCAGACCTGGAGGTCAGACCCCATGGGCTCTGTTCTTTCGCTTTCCCTCTCGATTGTCCTACTTTGGTCGTTCATTCTATTTTCATGCAAAGTTGCTTGTGTCTCGTTCTCCAAGGCCTGCGGATTTGCAGCGCATTCTGCCCCCCTTTCCTTTCCTCTCGGTTCCCTGCTGGCCACCGTCCCTCTCTGATGCCGAACTTCTGCGTCAACCTGTGGTCGGCCGGTGACAGATCCTTCATTTGGCAAGCTCTGGTTTTTTTGGTTGTCACACTTCCTTCCATCCGTCACCTTTTGTTTGTCAGCCCGTTCCGTATTATCCTTTTCCAACGTTGAGCTCTGGTTTTTTTGGTTGTCACACTTCTTTTCATACGTCACCTTTTGTTTCTCAGCCCGTTCCGTATTATCCTTTTCCAACGTTGAATTCTTATCTGGGTTTGCGTCTTCTCTTTCCCTTCCTTTCTGTTGTTCGTCAATACTCGGACTTCTCTCACCTAGCTGCAGTATTTCTGTCGACGTCGCTTGTTTCTGTAGTTTCGGATTCTCCTTTTGTGAATCTTCTTTTTCAGTTGTAGTGCAGGCCATCGTTATTTTATCACCCTGATTCTGCCTTTCTTTTTCTTCTTCCATTATTGCATGAAAACGATTTGAGACTCGTATGTTGTCCCCTTGAATATTTTCTGTCGTTACCTCCCTGCCTTGGTGGTCTTTAGTTCCGCTGGGTCCTGCGTTCCTCATCGGCTGCCATATCTGACTGGCTGGTTCTTCTGGGTTCAAGTTTTTTTCTTTTATTGGGTTTTTTCTTTTTTCCAGAAATTTTTCTTTGACTTCTTGTTTACCTTTCTTGCCTTCATCTCTAACTTCCGTACGAGTAAGCTGTAAACTACCTGGAACTGATTGTTTTTCTTTATTCCCCAACACGATACAATCAATCTCTTTATGACCTACATGACAACAATGATCACAGTAGGTAGGCATTTGTGCAAAATCCACATTTTGAGGATAACCATTAATGACTGCACCTGTCTCTCTGTTTTGAACCACTATCCAGACTTGGTCCACCGGTGGTTGTCTGCAATTGTATTCGATACAGACACGGGCTACACTTGGCCTTGACCCATTAGTAGTGGCTTCATCCACAAATAACGGTTTTCCTACTGTTTTGGCTATCAACAACAAGGCAGATTTTTCAAAAAGGTGAGCTTTCAAATTTGGAAAAGAGATCCATACCGGTACCACAGCAGACTCTTTTTCCGGTTCAAAATCCGGTGACCACTTGAAAACCCTCATTTTCTGACCTGCTATAAACCAGACTTGCTTTGTCCAGATTCGATTGGCATCTTATTCATTAGACAAATGGATGAGAACATGTTTATAGTTTAACCATCTGATTTCATACGAGCTTGCCAAACCAATCCCTTTGAACGCTGTTCTAATATCTTGCAACTTTGGCATCTTGGAAAACTTTCCCACAACTGAAAACTTGAAAGGCTGAGCTAAGGTTTGAATCTCATCATCAAAAAAAGCTGCGGCAGGCCTGTCCTTGTACATTAATGGGACTCTGGTAGGGGGTATTACCGGTGGCTTCTCACCTGAAACAATGGAAAGAAAGGATTTTTTTTGGAACCTTGGGGACAAGGGGGGTTGGATCTGGGTTTGTGAAGCTTGCAGACTGCCATGTGATGGCGACAGTTGTCCTTCTATCTTGTTGTTTGCAGTGGGTGCAGTCGCCCTTGGGGGGGGTGGCGGCTCCGGAGGGGAGGGTCCGACGGACGTCCGGTCGCCATTCCTTGGTGTTACCTTTTAAATATAGTTATACTTCATCGAAATATGTATAGTTGAGAATAAAGATTTGTGGTTAGAAATGATGGTGGGAATGATGGAATAGAATTTCATAGATAGGCTTGCTTGGGTTTAATGGGCTGTGGCCATTGGGCCTTTGCGTCAGTGATGGCCTGAAAATTGGACTGTGACAAAACAGAAGCCTCTTAGTCAGCTAACCAAGGGAGTTAGCTAAAATCCAAAAGTGAAGATTCAAAATGAACGCAGTCAAATTTGTGAAGAATAATTCAAGAAGTCTCAAATGACTAACATATCTCATGGCTATTTAAAGAAATGAAATATCAACATTACAAAGCTAAGAGAAGAATTAATCAAACAAAGAAAAGTTGGTGAAGCTTATTGCTTTAGAAATAGTAAACTCTTAATCGATCAAAGTCTTTCTTAACTGATTAACAAAGTAAAACAGATTGCAAGATAGAGAATACTTAATCAACTAAGAAGTATAGTTAGCTAGCTAAAAGCTCACATCAAAGAATTTGATTGCGAGATAGAGAATACTTAATGACTAAAAAGTATGGTTAGTTAGCTAAAAACTCACTGTCAAAAATTTGAAATTAAGCACAAAAAAATAAAATAAATGGTAGAAATGGCTAGTTTCTATCTCCAACGGCCAAGAGTGATTTTGCAAGTATTTAAAGCCTCTCTAATAGTCAAAAATCATATAGAAAAGTTATCCAAAGTGATTTTGAGCTTAAAAGACTAAAAACCTTCTTTTTACACTTGTATTTCACTCTCATCTTTTGAAAAAGTGTTTGAGCTTAACTTTGTACATCTTAGATCAGCTAGGTGATCAATTATAGTTCATATTTTCTCTATTTCCTGTTTACTTAGAGTGTAAGAGACACTATAAGGGGTTGATCAAGCTTAGGTTAGCTTGGTTGTTGTTGTAGGTTCTAACTTAGCTTTAAAAAAGTTAGTTTTGGGTTTTGGTTGATCTTGAGAAAAACCATTATTAAAGGTTTTGGCTGAGCCTATGAACAGCCATTTTGGATTTTGGTTGATCCCATGAAAAACCATTATCAAAGATTGTGGCTGAGCTTGTGAAAAGCCATTATAAAAGTTTAGTGAAAGCTTGAGAATTCTACTGATTTTAGTGAATTAGTTTGAAAATCCTTGATTGGGAGATCAAGATAATGGATGTAGGTCAAACGGACTGAGCCACTACAAATTTTTTTGTTTTGTCTACTTTCTTTTATTATCTTTTTACTCTTAGCACTTAAGTCATTCCTCTAGTAAGCTTTAAACTTCCATGTTCAAATTCCTTTGATTAGCTCTTTATTTGGAAAGAATGTTAGTGTCATTCCGAAAATGCTATTCACCCCCCTTTAGCACATTCTTTGGAACCAACACAACTGTCAACGTACATGCTGCAAAAGATATGCTTGGATCAGGCCACTATTATTTGGATGTAAGATTAGATCTTACAACCCAAATTTCTTTCTACTTTAACTTATCATTTTGCTACGTAGTTTTTAATTTTTTTTTAAGCATTAATAAAGGATTAAGAACCTTAGATTCCAATTTTGGAAGTTTTTTATTCAAATTGTATAACGGTAGGATTTATGAGATTAATGAAAAAAATTACTTCCCTCTGAATAATCTAAAATCATATGTATCAAAAGAATTATGTCGAGTATTTTTTTTTTTCAACTGTTTTTATGTTGGATTAATATTGTATTACAAATAATTACTTTTGGTAATAAGACACCTGAGGAGTCTAGTAAAAGTCATATCGACAATGCCTCGAATGTTCCTTACATGTTCATCACCCAAGAAGGTAATTCAGTGGAATTTTTATTATATTTATCTAAATATTAAACAATCCAGGTTTGGTTCTTTGTCTATTTGACTTTTTCATATATGCCTTAAAAAATGTTTGATTTTCCAATAATACAAAACTTATCCAACTTGAAGCTTTAGCTAGATAACTTTTTCTTTTTAATTTATTTACATCTTTATTTGTTGTTTGGCAATAACCAGGAAAAGTGAAAAACCCTGAGTTCCTGACCTAGGTCTCTTCTCTTTTGAAGAAGGGTGATCACATAGTTGTGGTAGGGTGATAAGACTTGTGCTTTGAAAAATGGGATTAAGAAGCAAAGGAAAACAATATTCAAAAAATAATTTGACATATGTTGGGTAGGGATGCAACAATGGAGGAAGAGCTCTAGGTGCCTGTGTTAATCTTCTCAATGCAGTGAGTATATTCTAAATCTTGTAAAAGCATAGTTTATAAACAAAAAGCAACCCTTTTCCCTCATGAGAATTTCAAGTACTAACTGTTGGGATATTTCCTTTAGAACTTGGATAAAAATGGTTTAAGTAGTAATGGAAATGTTGTTTATGTTGGAGACTGGGCTATAAGGATGTGAGTAACATGGAAGATGGCTATTCAGGTTGGGTAGACAGTGGACTCGCTAGCCAAGGAAAACCAGTAGAAGAGCTCAAAAGTTTTTGCAAATTCTGCCCTTGACAAAGTAAATATTTCATTGGTGTGGTTTGATCAAGATATGTTGGAATATCTAATTTCTTTTCAATCCCTTGTATTAAAAGATAAAAGAAAAAAAGGAGTAAAATATCTTTACATTCATAAGTTTTGATTCAAATTATACGGAAGTTTATTAGTTTTTACAATAGACACTCTGCCTCAAAAAAAAACTTTTTGCTTGATCTGTAGGTTCAACCATTAATCAACAGTTAGAGTTTTCATCAATTTAATGGCATGGGAAGAGTAAAAAGATAATTTTACCCTTGCTTAATTTTTAAAATTACTATTATATAATTTTATTAATTTTTTTATTAATTTTTTTATTAATTTAAAAAGAAAAAAAAGCTCCCCATCTGGGGTGCCCAAGTGCTCCCCTCCCTTGGGAGCATTGACCGATACTCCCCTTTCTTGGGTAATAATTTTTTAAATTAATAAAGAAAAAAAGGGTATTTTAGTTTTTTCACAATCTTTGTTAACAGTGTTTGCACTCTTAAGACGGAGCCTCCATTTCAAAAACTAATATACTCGCTTGAAATTTAGATTAAAAAATTAAAGAGTGAAGGTATTTTACCCAAAAAACAATTGTAAAGTTTCATGAAGTATCAATTTTATGTCTTAACCAAGCTCCAAGTGTTGGTAAGCTAAATTTAATTAATTAAATCTGATCAAAAAATGTATTTATTTCTTTACTTAAGGAGTTAAATTCCACTTACACTAATCTTCTTCCCCAAAATAAAAAATATTTAACTAAAAACAACTTGGATACAAGTGATACTTATATACTCCTATTAATTTTATTTACAATTTTCAATATATCCCTCTATTTCCCCTTCCATTGTAACTTATGGATAAGACATGCTTCTCGTATATGTTATCATTCTTTATTTAAGTCAATTTCTAAATAAAAAAAATTAAAATCCATATTCCTCCCAAAAATTTTTCATTAAAAAAAATTTAGACTAGGTTTTTGACCCATTTTCAATTTAATATTAAGATCATCGTGTTCTTAGGCCTCTCATGGTTCATTTCACAATAAATATTTTCTATATCGACCAAAAAGTAAATAAATGTCTTGTCCCCAAAGTAGAATATATTAGAACTTTATGATGATAATTTTTTTTCAAAATAACGTTTTAAATAAAAATATATAAAAAAGTTTTAATTTTGTATTATGAGGTGCTATGCAACTATTTTAATCTTTTTTTATTAATATTTGAACAAAATAAAGAAAAATAATTAATGATTAAACAAATTGTCAAAAATAAGTTAATGGCACCTTCTTGTTTCTTTCTCCAACAATAATTCATGTGAAAATACTTAAAAAAATCTCATGGGTTTACTTTGTTTATGCCGCCCTACCATAAATCAATCCCTTTCCCATGGCCAGTGAATATATATATATATATATATATAATTTCATCCACTTTTAATTATGCAATCTTGGTAAAGAGGTGGCTTTGCTTATTTAGAAACTTAATTACACATGCAACTCACGTCATTTAGAAGAGCTCTTCTGATATAAATTCTCTCTAACAGAGGAGGAAGAAGAAGTGGAGGTTACTATATAGAGTAATGGGTGGCACAAAAATTTTGAGGAAGGTCAAGTTGTCCAACGAACAAACTTCTCAATAATAAGATGGTTTTTTTGTTATAATTGAAAAAAGAAGATTCAAATTTTACTCTTTAAGTAAAGAATCATATATTAATCAATAAGTTAAATGCTCGAATACATCTTGTAAAAAAATAGTTAATTCGGTGGCTATGCAAAATGTTTCTCATAAAATCTGAAAACTTTCTAAAGGTCTCTAGATTTGAGAAATAGGAAAAAATATTTTTACTTTTTTTTTTTTTGTTTTCATTATACCTCTTAAAAGTGAGTGAAATAAGTTTTCAAAAAATTTTCCGCTTCTCCTTACATAGTGGTATCAAAGCCATTATCCTAAGTTTTAGAGAGATGGCAAGTAATGGATATTCCTTCTAATTTCCTTGTCTTACAAAAGAAATCTATGATAGTTGAGCCTTGCTTGACTCACAAGATGCGTGGGAGATTGTTGTTAAAGGCTATGGTCCACCCCAAGATGAAAGAGCTTTGATTCGAGTTGAGATGGACGCTTTGGCAAAAACAAGAAAGAAGGATCAACTCACCCTCTAAGTTCAGATGACTTTTATGTTCTTTAGGGTGCCCAATGCAACCTCTACGAAGTAAGCTTGGAAGATTTTGCAAAATTCATTCCAAGGATTAGACAAAGTGAAGAAGGTGAGACCCAATTATGAAATGATTTTGAAGTTTTATGAACCGAAGAATATGAATGATTATTTTTCAAGGGTAAAGGATTTTGTTAATCAATTGAAGAGGTATGGAGAGAATATTGAAGATGTCCATGTGATAAGAAGATCCTTCGTTCCTTAACTCCAAAATTTGATTATGTGTCTTGTGTTATCGAGGAGTCTAAGTATTTAAACTCCATGAAAGTTGAAGAATTAGAGGGCATACTACAAGGCCAAGAAAACACGATTAAAAGGAGGTAAAATGAGCAATCAGAGGATGTTCTCAAAGCCAAATTCCAAACCCACATACATGGTGACATCTTATACCTTTGTTTTTCCTCGTTTATGTTACTATTTTAAAAAGACCAATTTCTACTTTACTTTACATCTTATTTATTTACGTTAAATTGTAATAAATTTATTCTTATTGTTATATTTTATTATGTTTAAAACAATTATAATTTATGTTAAATTAATTAGGACATTTTTTAATACATTTTACGTCAAATGTATTATGTATTATTATTTTTATTCTCACATGTTTACATTAAATTTAAAAAGAATTTTATATTTTTAACATTAACATTTTATTTTAATTGTGTGAAATTTATATTCTTAATGTAAGAAAATTTTGTATCTAGTTTGACATATATGAATTACTCTAAAATTGTTTTAAAAAAAAAACTAAAGAATAAGAGAAGGGGTTTTAATTTAAAATGAATTTTAATTTAATTCCAATTAAGAAGGTAGCTTGATAACCTATATTTGCAAGCTAAATCATAAAAATAATTAATTGTTAGTATTTAAAGAACTAGAGTGGTGCCCCCTTTTCGTGGGTGTTGATTTTTTTATAAAAAATAATTTTAAATTTCATAATATTATAAATAAAAATATTAATAATAATAAAGAGTAATTTTAAATTTGAAAAAATTAGAAATAATAGTAATCATAATAAATTAAAGATAATTATTTTAAAATATCGATATTTTAAAAATATTTTTCCATATCTTATTAATCAAAATTTTTTATTTAACTAATTTTTAATTTTTAAAAATGTTTTATTTTTCATATCTTAATATAAGTTAATATTAATTTAATCATATTTTGTTAATTAAGATGATTTTAATAGTGAAATAAAATTAAAATTAAGAAAATTTAATATATTGAAAGTCATTATTCATAAGTTACATAATATATATGGGTAGACAAATTAAAAAAAACTACATAATTTATATAATAAAATTATTAAAATAAAATAATTTTTTTAAAAAGTCATAATAAAATGAATATTAATTACACATATTAATTTTTTTTAATTTTAATGAAGAAATTTTTTAAATTATCTTCAATTTTAATTACTATTTTTTTATGTTATGCCTTTATAATTATTTAAAATTAATCCACCTTGTGAAAATAATTTTTGGATCCCCCAATAATTTTAGTAAGTCATTATTAACTTTATTCAATTAATTGTTTTATTTTTTATTACTTCTAAAAAATAGTTTAACTTTTTTAAGGTAATTTTATAAATTTAATTTTTACATAAAAAATTATATAAATAAAACAAATTGACTAAAGTGTAAGGCTGAACCGGTTTGCACTCGGGTGAATCTGACCCACCTCTTCTTTTTCTTCTTTTTATATCTATAAAACGACGTAGTTTGGTTTTCCTATAAAATGTTAACCTAACCCTAGCAGTCAACCCCTTTTTCTTTTTTTCGTTTTTACTCTCGTCTTTTTCTTCTCCCACTGACCCTAGCAACCAACCCCATTTCTTTAAGCCCTCTCTCCCTTACTCGTCCGCCGCGCCTTCGCCGGCCTAGGCATTTCCGACAGCGACTCCCTCTTTCTTTCCCTTTCCTCTTCTCTTCCCCTTCCTTCCGCCGCCAATTTCTCTCTTTCTAAAAAAACCTAGCCACCGTTCTTCTCGAAATGCAAGGTCTCCTTCACTCTAAAAAATTCTGAATTTTTATATATTTAAAATATTAAAATATAATAAGATTAAAAATACTTTTTATTATTTAAAATAATAATATTTTAAGTCCATGAGTGGGTTGACCGAGCCTACCCTCAAAACTCAAAACTATAAACCCTAAACCCTAGTCTCCTCTCCCCGCTGCAGACCCACAAAACATTCGAACTACGTTCTCGTTTGGTATCCGCGATGTGGAAGAGCAAGGGCAAGCAGCGGAAGCAGGTAACTTTGCCGCCGGAACTCCCGCCGGAAATAACGGAGGACGAAATCGAAGTCTCCGACGAGGACCTCCAATTCGTGGACGAGAACACAGACTACGCTGGCTTCGTCTCTCGTTTGGACACTCATTCTATCACCAGGTCCGCTACTTCTTTCTCTCTTCTTTATTTTCCCTAATTTTGAAATTCAGGTTTTGTTTTCATGTAGAGCTTAGTTACAGACAAGAAAATAATAATTAAGTGTAAATTGTTTGGACTGTAGCAAGCAAGCATAGAAGTGAAATTTTCGATAATCTCAACTTATTACAATTACTTTTGTGCGTAGGCAAGTCACTCGGGTGGAGGGTTTGTCTGAAGATGCTTTGGAAGCTTTATATGAGAAACGAAGAAGGAAGGCACTGGAGCAGAAAGAAAATGAAAAAAGTGTTGTTCAAGCTGATCCTGTTGATGCCCTTCCTGTCAAGACTTTGGATGGAGAAGTCTACTACCGGACATGTATCTATCTTTCATTTAAAATAAAGGAAAAATGGAAATTATTTTAACTTGCTTTGCTGTTAAAGAAAGTGCGTCCATTGAACGGAGAGAATGAAATGCTTTATGTTGTTATGAAATGCAGTTTCTCAGATAGCAGAAATAGCTGAAAATGAAGAAGGGAATGAAGATAAGAGCATAGTTAAGCTGACAAAAGCTGAAAGGAGGGCAAAGCTTAAAAGGAGTAAGAAAGAGGCTAAGAAACAAGGGAAGGAATTGACTAAAACTGAAGAAGTGCAGCCAACTCAACAAGAAGCCATACTGGTATATTCTTTTAAGCAAAGAATGAACATTAAATTTTACATTTTCATCTCAGACAAGTTTGGTGATCTTTCTTATAGAAACCTTTATGAATAAAAGGGCCAAATTTTTTGGTAAACTCTGCACACGCTGATGATAAATATGATCTGCTTAATTTTCCTCTTAGTGTTTTCAATCATATTAAACCACTATGCATGTTAATAGACCATGGTTGTTGAGCTTTATGGATGTAGCAGGATTACTACCTATATAGAAGGTTTATTACATGCTTTAAACTTTGTCTGTCATGTACCACCGTATGAAACTGGAGCTGTACTGGCCTGTCAGGCTATCAGAACCATCAACCAGCCTAAATTCCATTCTTCTCATATGCAAACTTTATTATATGCTGCATTGCTAATCGATCTTAAGAGTTAACACCAGGAATTAAAAGGGCAGCAGCTTGACTTTGATGCTTATATTTTTATGATACCTTTGTCTTGTAATCGCTGGAACAAGATGAACAAAAAGAGTGAGGAGAACAGTTCGTACACTATGGATGCATACAAGTATTATTTTGAACTGGATGATATAGGTTGAATACAATTAAATTCCCTAGCTGGGTTATGTGCTGGGCTTCGATCCAAGAAAATTGGCTTTTAAAATTGTTGTGAAGTGGAAGCTACCTCAATTGTGATTTGAAAAATAGAGTGGCCCGAAGCTAAGAATTATGGTGCCAGTATTTTCTGGCATCAGCAAGATTACCATTTTACTTTATATGTTTGGAGTTAATTGGTAGGATTTGATGGGAAAATATGTGGAAGCCTTGAGATGTCAAGTATATAAGAAAGGTTTAATTTGGCCTATGTTTTTTTTTTTTTTTAATTTGGCCTATGTTAGATAAGGAGATTTCAAGTATTTAAGAAAGGTGTTCTTGTCTTGTGATCAGTAATTGAGGTTATTTTAGCCTTCCATAATTAAGGAAATAATATGGCGGAAGAAACCAGTTTAAGCTTTAGCAACACTCACCAAATATCACAATTTTACTCGAATCTAATGGAAACCATCTCTGTACTGAATCCGCAAATTTGAAGGAGGGGTTTGTCAGTATCTATCTATACCTGTCTAGTTATTCATCTTAGAAGGGTTTCCCTTCTCTACATATTTCATATGGTGCAAAGAAGCTTTTCTCTTGCTTTTCTATCTGCTTTAAATTGTATTGTAATTTTCTGGGAGGGGGAAATCTTACTTTCTCTTGTACTAATTTTCTTGAACATCATGTTTTGTTCTTTAATTTTGCATAGATTCACTGTACTCATACTCCCAAGCTTCTTGCTGTGATGTTCTGAATTTTCCTTGTTTCAGCTGTAATTCATAAATGGAGAATTTTACCCTCCATCTAATTGTATATGCTGTTACTTATGCTAAACCCTGTTTATGGATTGTTTGCATTTGTTCTTACCTTCTAGCATTGACAATGGGGATTAGATACTATATTCTCATGCTCCAGTCATTACCTTCAATGTTCAAACAGTGCTCTTTGTTTAGGCAGAGGTGAAAGAAGACCTCACAGTGGAGGAAACATTTGAAAGCAAAAAGTGCAAGCTAGCTGAGCTTGGAATGGCACTACTGGCGGACCCAGAGTCAAATATTAAGTCTCTGAAAGAGATGTTGCAATTTGCCAAAGATGGTGATCATTCTATTGTAAAACTTGGCCTGCTGTCCTTGTTGGCTGTCTTCAAAGACATTATTCCTGGGTACCCATCATTTCTTTTATTTTTCACCACCCTTTAATTTATTTCATAATTAATTTTCCTTTATACTACATTGTATTTGTGTTTTTACTCAACTGTTTAATGTGCAAATACAGCTACCGGATTAGGCTTCCTACTGAAAAAGAGCTAGAAATGAAAGTTTCGAAGGAAGTTAAGAAAATGCGGTACTATGAATCAACTCTTCTATCAGCATATAAGGTTTGAACTTTTATCTTTATAAACCACTATTCTGAAATTTTGAATATAATTCAGTCTAGTTCTTGGGTGGAGTTGGCATGGTATGCGAATTCTAATTCACTGACTAACAATTATAGAAGGGTTTATAAGGAATATTTAGCATACGATGTCTACCACATCTTCTGCATGGGAGCACTGTTATCTGAAAGTCTATAACACGGTTTAATTGGGAGACAGAGTTGTTCAACCATATTATATCCTAATTATATCCTAATGAATATGGAAGGATTGTGTAGTACCAAAAATGAGCAAAGTTATGTACTTTAGAAGTTTTGGATTTATCTTGTAAAGCTAAATTATGTGTTGTATTGGTTGAATTGACTTTTCAATTATGCCAGAGTCCAATGGTAAAGTTTTTCTGCTTGTAGAAATTCCTCCTTCCGAAAGAGGTTGTTATCTGGTTTTATAGGATTCCTACTGACAAGTCTTTATGTTTTTTAGATCACTTGAGTTTATTATTAGTTCGAGACATTATTATGATGGATTTCATCTCTTAGTTCCTTCTCCATCATTTTATTCCTGGGTGCAACAGGGATACCTTCAGAAGTTGCTAGCATTAGAAAAAGGGCCCATGTTTCACCATGTTGTGATTCGTTGTATTTGTACTTTGCTTGATGCTGTTCCGCACTTCAACTTCCGTGAAAGCTTGTTAGGTGCTGTTGTCAGAAATATAGGCTCCTCAGATGATGTTGTAAGGTATACTGTATTCATGTGCTTTGAAATGTTAAAACATTGCTCAGTAATCTGTTGAGGCCTTTCAAAGATTGACATTAATATTTGGAATTTTAAAATATAAGTATAATTTGAGGTTGGACTCCACAGTTAAAATCCAAATTGAAGCAGTATGCTGACAATTGTAAAATTGATAGAAAGGTCGACCTATACGTTTTATGAGATTCCAAAACCCTGCTTTAGGAGATTGAAATACTTAGTCAATGACTTAAAACTGTTGTAGAGGAAAGTGAAAATTTGATTCAATGTCAACATTCATTTTTAGCTGTTTACTTTAGCAATCTTTGGATTGGCATGTCAACTTTAATGAGGGCAATTGAATTCTCTTATGTAGTGTGTTTAGTTGGCTTCTATGGTGTATGGCCTTCATTACTCACTTGGCCTGTTGCTAATTGGTCTTCCATGTTACATCATTCTAAATTTTTTTATCTTGAGACTTTTTAAGATTGAAGGCATTGAGACATAGATACTTTACATTCTTCTTTCTTCTTTTCATCGTAAAAAATTAATCACTATTTTCGCTATTGGTAAGAACAGGACATGGAACCTATTCACAACTGCATCGTTTCTGCTGCTTTGTCCCAGTAAATTGAAATGGTAACTTGGGTGGAGAGTCATTTAGTTAGTGCTTAACCTACTTTTGCTGCTTTTGCTTTTGAAACAGAGAAACACGTATTAAAACATCCCGTTTAACTTAATTACTAGATGTTTCTATCCTATCATTCCTCTGTTGCATCACAATCATGAATTGCTGGTAGTGTCTCAGCTCTAATCAGTTCTTCAACTGCCACCATTGCCCCCTTCCTGTCACCGTATTGCCTTCCTATTACCACCTTCATCATCATAACATTTCATCTCTTCTGCTCCCTTGTCCCAGTAAATTGAATTGGTAACTTGACAGGAGAGTCATTACTTAACCCTCTTTTGGTGCTTTTGTTTTTGAAACAGTGAACAAGTATCAAAACATTTCTTCAACTTAATTACTAAATGTTTCTATCCTCTCATTCCTCTGCTGCATCACTATCATGAATTGCTGGTGGTGTCTCAGCTCTAATCTGTTCTTCAAATGCCACCACTGCTCTATTCCTTTCACCTCATTGCCTTCCTATTACTACCTTCATCATCACAAAATTTCATCTTTTATAGTCATTAGACATTAATATGCTCATCGATATATAGATTGCCTTTAAAAAACATAAAAAGAAAAATATATCGGGTATTGTAGTTAAGGCATTACCATTGCATAACTGATTAATAGTAAGAGGGGATAGAGGTTAGGCTTTATTTTAATCCTTCTATTCAAAATGAATCTTTGAATAAAAGAATTTCAACAAATAAACTTAAAAAATGGTATTTCAAACATATTCAAAAGAGAAGTCAAAGGATAAACAAGATGATAATTTCATTCGACCTTATCAATTTATCTTGAGCTTAAAGTAAAGAAGCTTAATTCTATTATCCAGCCTTTTCCTTTGATCATTTCATGCATAGAGGAATGGCAATTTCTCTGTGGCTTTCTTTTAAAGAAAGCTCCCCCTGATACTTGTCTGCTATTTAGCCACTGTGCTAACCTGTTAATTCTTTCCAAACAACTAACTCCCTGCAAATTGTGAAATAGACTACAGTATTGTTTCATTTATTTCAGACACATGCAATTTTTATCATCAATGAAAGACAATAGTATTATGTTCTCCACCATAACTACTGCAGATTCCTGTATTACACTGGATAGTAATTCCTCTCTCCCTGCCTCAGAACTTGCCAGTATAGTTGCTTCGGTGATGATAGCAGAAGGTTTCTTTTTTAATTTTTTTTGTTGCTTTTGTCTTTACCAACCGAAGTACCTACTACTTGTTGACAGGAGACTTTGCTGTGCAACTATTAAGTCACTTTTTACCAATGAGGGGAAACACGGTGGTGAAGCTACTGTTGAGGCCGTTCGGTTGATTGCAGATCATGTGAAAGCTCATGATTGTCAACTGCATCCTGATTCTGTTGAGGTGTTGTCTAATCTCAAAACCCGCCTATTTCACAGTGCATTATGTTTCTTTAATTATACACTTTGCTTTTTGTGCAAATTTTGGTAAGCTGAACTCATTGGCATGATTGGAATCTGTATTTATCTCCTTTATCTTCCCAAGTAAAGACTATGGTGGATCTTCTACACCAGAACTGCATAACCTTGTCATAGAAGATACATAACTTTGTTGAAGTTCCTTTTCCTCTTTGTTTCTCCACATCTTTCTCATATAAAAGGTGTTTGAAGTTGTTATAGACAATTCAAGTTGAAGTTACAGCAATGGAAGACTTTAGATTGCATTTTGCATGTTTATTTTTAAGATGCCAATAAGATGTGACATATGTCATCATCAGTTTTCAACTGGTGTATCTGACATCAAGTCATGATCCGCATGTAAGGAGATCTTTGAGAGGAAGTAGTTTTTCATCTTTGTGGATGTATACTCATTATTGCATCAATGAATCTTTCCCAAGCATTTTAACCCACTGTTTTTATTAATCCTATATATATATTGTCTCTTTAATCCCTGTAATTCATTTACTGTAATTACAATAGGAAATATGCCCTTATATGTTGACTATTTTCAGTGAAAGTAGTTGCTTAATCTTATGGATATTTGTCACAATTTGACGTAAGTCTAGGATGAAGTAATATATAGTGTCAATATAAATTTGCCAATTGGTAGTAGATCAAATTAGTTACCGATAATTGGAAGGCAGGATAATTTCTTTGTTAGAAATGTTCCCTTTGTTATATACATGATTTGTACTTCTGGTCTAACTGTGTCTGTCACTGTTCATTAATATCATGTTTTTTCTTTTTTTAATTCTCAATACTTTTTCAGGTTCTGATGTCGTTGTCATTTGATGAGGATCTTGGGAAGCCTGAAGTTCAAGAAGGTAATAATAAAATGAAGAACAAGAAAAATAAAAAGAGTAAGAATATTGAGGAGACAAATCAAATACAAGGAAATGACAGAAAGAAAAGTAAGCAACAAATGATGGCAAAGATGAAGGAAGAGGTAAATATCACCACAATTGCAGAACTTCTTGATGTTTTATTTCTCTTTCTTGTTATAATTGTCACAGCATTAATGTTTGAATTCTTTGCCCAGGTTGCTGCAGATTATAAAGCTGTTGCTTATACTCCAGATGTTGAGGAACGGAAGAGGATGCAATCTGAGACACTTTCTGCTGTATTTGAGACATATTTCCGCATCTTGAGGCATACCACACAATCATCTGTAGCCAGGTGTGTATGATCATTACACTATTACAATAATGAGTGCGGTTGGTCAGTGGTATTCTGTGAATTTTTTGTTTGAGTGAAAAATGCTGCCTCCATATCTATTGATGAAATGCTGAGGAAGAACAAAAAGGCAGCTATAGAAATGAAGAACTGAAAACAGCAAGAACACTAATTTCTGACGACCTAGGCTTGACATGGACCTGCCTATAGTCACAGCAATTTAAGGACATGAGAAATCATCAGTGCCGCGTTTAGTGGCCAATTAAGATGGGCTTTCTTGGTCTTTTGTCCAAATTTGTCCCTGCAAGTTAATGGAAACTGGTTTCCATCCAGGCTTTACTGTCTCTCTCTTAAATTTCAGCATGTGTTTTAAGACAGGGAAAATGTATCTGAATTTTAGTAACATACACAAAATCAAATTTTTATCCGTTAAAAGAGTATAACTTCTCTAACATTGATTGAGATTTTCAAACAATGGTGGATTATGCAAGTTAATGGTGACAACCTGATAAAATGATTACCAGATGAATTTTTTATGCCAATCTTTTTTTAATTTAATTTCTACCTGTCTTTTCTTTGTATTATAATATTTTAAAATCTCTACCACACCAGTTAATATTTTTATGTTATGTTCTTTCCAGTTCCGAAGAAAATGGTAGTACAACTCCTGGTACATCTGGGGCACATCCACTTCTAGCTCCATGTTTGAGCGGTTTAGGAAAGTTTTCTCTTCTGATTGACTTGGATTACATTGGAGACCTTATGAATTATTTGAAAAGGATTGCCTCTAGAGGTAGCAACTCAGATAATTCTGCCCAGAAAGTACAAAATTTGACTGTGTCTGAGCGCCTTCGCTGCTGCATTGTTGCTTTTAAAGTTATGAGGAGCAATCTTGATGCTCTGAATGTTGATTTACAAGACTTCTTTGTCCAGCTTTACAATCTTGTACTTGAGTACAGGCCTGGAAGGTTAGTAGTGTATTGGCTGTCCCCTATATTTATCTAATTAAAAGCGTAGCTTAGGAGTAAATGTTAACTTAGACGAAGTCGTTCCCTGCTGCCCAAGCAGCAAAAGCCAGTTGAGACTTGCTTGTTTCAAGCCTTTTTTAAGGTGATAATAGTAGCTTCTTCGCCTTCCCTTCAAAAGTTATGGTATTTAATTTTCTCTGATTAAATAAATTAGAAAATCAGTGCACCTGTGCAGTCATCTGCATCTCCAAGAGGATATTTACTCTTTTTCCTTCTTAATATTTTCCCTTCCATATTCTCCTTATGTGAGGATGGACTGATGCAGATTTTTCCTGTTATCCACTCATTAGAGAGAGACTCAATAGTAACTTGATTCTTCTCAGTTTTGCCTCACTGTAGCTGGCTCATTGTAACTTTATTTAGTAATGTTGATTTCAGTATTCTTGCTACTTCAGTAGTAATTTGGCATTAATAACAGCTTAGCTCTATTAAATTTTTTACTTAACATATGTCTATTCAGCAGAGGTCAAGGGGAAGTGCTAGCTGAGGCTCTGAAGATCATGCTATGTGATGATAGGCAACATGACATGCAAAAGGCAGCTGCATTTGTAAAACGCTTAGCCACATTTTCTTTGTGCTTTGGATCTGCAGAATCCATGGCTGGTGTGTTAATTATTTGAATTGGCTGCCTATTTGATTTCAAGTGCTTCATTATGGTATTTTAAGGCATTTTTTCTGTTTTTTTTTTTTTTTTAACTTTGCAGCCTTAGTAACGCTAAAGAATCTTCTTCAGAAAAATGTAAAGTGCCGAAATCTATTGGAAAATGATGCTGGTGGTGGCTCTGTGTCAGGATCCATTGCAGTAAGCTATTTTGCTACTTTTCAAATGATAAAATAATTTTCTTTTATTCATTTTGTTGAGACACCTTCTGCATATAGTGTTCTATTAACATGTACACCTATCCTTCTTGGCTAATACTTCGATCATTGTCTTACAATTTCGTCAATTATCTCTCTGACCAATATTTATGCTGGATTCATCTTTACTTGGAAAATCTTCTAAGTTTTGTGATGCATTATGAAAGAATGACCTGAAGTAGGAGGGAAGAATACAGATTGGGAATAATAATGAAGCATGAAATTTGTAGTTTCTAAACAATATTATGCCAACCCATAGCATCTTATTAACCCAAGTGGTTTGAGGTAAGTGCTTTGTTATGATGTGTAAAATTGTTAAATAACTATGGTATTAGTTGCTTTTTTTTATAATTTTTGTACCAAAATCTTGCAGTTTGTTCATTGGAATCACAAATACTGCACTGGTTTACGAATTTTGGTTGTTTTAGTAACAGACATGAATGGAATTATTGGGTTTTTGTCTTGAATTGTGACCAACGCAAAACAATTATTTGATTTGCAGAAATACCAACCATACGCCTCAGACCCCAACTTAAGTGGTGCACTCGCATCCGTCCTTTGGGAACTGGATCTTCTATCTAAACACTATCACCCAACCATATCAACACTGGCTTCGAGCATCTCTTGCATGAACACTGCTCAGAACCAGGTTTATCTCTCCATCTCTCCTCAACAAGCTTTTGTAAACTTGTCACTAGAACAGGAGTCATTTGACCCAAAATTCAGCACTGAGAAATCAAATAACAAGAGGAAAAGAGGCACCAGGCCTTTGACATTGGCTTCCATCAACCCTGCTTCAATAGATGAAAACGAGGTGAGCAAAAAACTCAGTGGGCATTTCATGCTTCTTCGGGACATTAAGGAGAATGAGAGATTAAGGGGCGAGTTGGACCGAACAAGGTCATCCTTACAGTTATATGAAGAATACAAGAAGCAAAGGAAGTCATTAAAGCACAAAACCAAGAAAAGCAAAAAGTCGTTGCCAGTCAACTGAAATTTGAAGTTCAAAAATTTTGAGAATGCAGTGTTTTTGCCATTAAATTTTGAGAATTCAGTCTAGGGTGGTAAGTCAGCATTTGGTAATGCTATAATCACAATTTTGGTTGAGTTCTCATGTCCATCATGCTTTTTAATTCGTTTCACAAAGTAATATCTCTTTCCTAAAGAGAACAGGAGGAATGGGCAAATTGTTAGGCCCTGACATTTGATAGAAATCCAAGTTTAAGGCATCAACTCATGGTATCTTAACTACATATTTGTTTACGGATAAATGGTTATCTAGTAGTAATTATTGCTTCATGTGAGGCCTTAACATGGAGAATTCAGGGGAAAAAAAGAGTAAGAATCTTCAAACTATGAAGTGAAGATCCTACCAGTGCAACAGTTAGCTGAAACCCACAAAAGAAACCCATGTGGCTCATATCTTGCATTCACATGTTGTCTATTGCCCTTTTAATCGAATCTTCAATCATTTCCTCCTAAAAAGGAAGAAAAAATAATAATGGTAAATGACTCTCATCTCCCAAAGCCCGAAGCAGCAAAAATACCTTTGGTTTGACGAAAATGATAAAATTCAAAGACATTGAAGATGGTTAAGAAAGGTGAACGTGTCTCCAGCGGTTCCCATTCCCATGCATGTGCCTTTCACCGTAAATCAAGGGCATGCATCCATTCCTTTGCTACTGTGCTAGCACGCGTCAAAATATTTGATCCAAACATTATTCTTGGACTTTTATTAATTCACCCTTTGCCTTATTCTATGCTTTACTAATCTCATACAACAATCTCATTTTATTCTTTATTAGTCTTGATTTTAAAAACAAACAAACAAACAAACAAACAAATGGGTACCAAGGTCTTCCCCATCACAAGTTACTCTTGTTTTCCTTATTCAATATACAAGAATTTTACATATAACATAAGGTAAAGAAACAACGATAAAGACCGCGTTGCGTCATAATAATGTTTATATATATATATGATCGTATCTTTAGAAATATTAATAAAATACAGTATGGACTTAGTTGTCCATTCTCAGAGTTTATACTCTTTTTATGGATGATGGGCTGTAAACAGCTTATATTCTCCTCTGCTAAAAAAATTATTTTATTAATTTGTTCTTCTAACACTCTAAGAACATATATTATTTATTTACTTATTTATTTACTTATATGTATGATAAAAGCTCGTACTCATAACTCTGAGTTCACACTGCCAAAGCCTTTGATATCCGGATCAGAAGAATATTCGAAGCTTCTACCTTTTTTTGTTTTGTATCCTTCTCTTCTTTTCTATGGACATTTTTGTTTTTATCTAAGCCTTTTCTTTCCTAACTTGTGGTGGCCAACTTGTCAGAAGCCATGACCAAGTCGCAAAGTGCCTCATCATCTTCTTTCTTCCTTTCCTTTGTTTAATCCTTTACTTTGATATCCTCCTTAATGCTTGATATAAAATCATATCAAATGCATCACTGTTCTACCACCTCTTGAAATATAATTTCATTAAAAGAAAGGTTTTATAAAAAAAAAAAAAAACTTTATCTTATAAATAATAATACAAGACTGTATAAGAAAAGACATTAAAATCTTTTCTTTACGTATATTGCGTATCATAATTGGATTTTATTATTATAGATATTAAACTCTACTCATTACTATAATTTCTCAAATCTCTTTAACCTTGTCGATTATTTTCAAACCTAATCCTTCAAAATTCTTTAAATTAATTCAACTCCATATGCTAAGAAAATTTTGATCCCGAGGACCAAGATTCAACCTTAAAAATTCAATCTTTCTTGTAAAAATGGGATAATAAATCTATTCACCTAATGTATAAAACGCGTTTAAGTGAAGAAATTTGATCATGTATACCCAAATTTTCTTGTCAAATATAAGAAGACTAGGAAGACAACTCTTTGAACATTCTAAATACTTAGAATAGATAATTGAAAGTAAACACTGTCATTCGTAGTATCAAGACTTTCTCTTGCTCTCTTTACCCTCTTCTCGCCATGTGCAAGTATTTTGTTCCTCTAGAAAATTAAAAAAAAAACATATATTTAATTACCCACAAATCATCATTGATTTGAGAAAACAAATAAGATTTTTTTTTCCTTTAAGTCAAATTAAAAAAAAATAGAGGCTTTTGAGTCAAGTGAGATTAGGTTGGTCACATATTTCCTTCTGACTTGTCAAAGTTGGATCACTATTTTAATTATGATAATTTAGTTTAATTAATTTGGATCAAAGACATGTTTTTTTTCCATCACTTTGGCATATAATTCTTTTGGTGGCCTAAGACGATTGTCCTATTTACTTGTCTTGATTAAGGCATCAAATCGTAGTTTGGGGGGTGGGGGGTCCACGAATTTGCTTGATTAAGCCCTTAATCAATTGATTTTAACCTTTAATTTGGTTGATGATATCGTTTTATATAATGACACATTTTTCATTGTTTTGTAATGAGAAAAATAAATCAATAAATAAAGTTGTTCTCAAAGGCCAAAGCTGAGCCAATTTGCATCGTGGGGTCTTCAATCCAACGTGCGATACCCAAAGGGATAAAAAGGATTATTTTTCCACCTTCACTACTCTTGCTTGTGACCTCTTCAACCTCCTCACATGTTTTCTATCAAATTAACATATTTCTCTCCTAAGTTCAATTTCACGTGTATGAGTCTTGTCATCAATTGGTAAGATCATTTGTCTCGACAATAAACGTTTTCCTTATAATAACTATTTATCTTTTAAAGATTTTGTACAAAAGGTAGATAAAGAATAATAATATAAAGTCATTATACATATAATAATACAAAATTAAAAACCCAGAAATGACCTCCGTCACTATATTGATTTCTTCACTGTATATTGTAAATGTAATTATATTAGTATGTCTACAATTTTTATTATAATAAAGCCTCATATATCTACTGTTAAGATATGAAAAGTGATTGCATTGGAATATTGATTAATGTATAATTTCTCTGCTTAAAGAGTATATGTTAAGAAACACAAAAAAGGATTTATTACCAATTATTTTTATTAATATTATTATTATTATTATGATGTGTGTGATTCCAAAACAACTAACCTGATAAAATTAGCTGGGAATTGTTTTTAGTTGGGGGAACACATGGGATTACCGCAATATAATCTGCTTTAACAGCATAATCTTCTTGAATTAAAACCGTTTTTGACGGTTTTGCGGCGTAATGATTAGTGTTGCCACATTAACTGCCGTAACTTACGCCTCGTTTACATTATTTTGGTTTCCTCACTTTTATGTTTGGACCTTCTCCCTTATCCTACACTTTCCACTTGTCTTTACTTATTATGATTTTATCCCCTTGAAAATACATTTTTTTCTTTTTTCTTTTTGTTTAATAGTTAGCTAACTTAAAATTCAAAAACAAAAATATCTAAGGATACGCCAATTATTTAGAATTTGGTTAGTTAATTAATCGGCTTTTTTTAATTAATTATAACAAATTAAAATCTCAAACTCAAGAATGAGCCTCTTCAATAATTCCAAAGGAAATGCAATTATTTTGGAAAAAAAATTATATTTGTGAGGGCCCAATATTACATCATAATTCAATTATGTCAAAAATACAAGATTATTTGCCAAATAAATAAAAATAATAATTCTATTTGTAACAGTCTACTAATAACTGATTTAAGTATAACTAACTTGATACAATTTCTTTCATAAAAAAAATAATTGATTTAAGTATTTAATAAAAGAATATATATATATATATGTACATAATATTAAATCAAATAAAATTTAAAAAATATCACATGATTATATTTTTATGTCATATCAATATATCTTGTTATTATTATATGATATAAAACGACAAGTAACGTTTTGATTAAAAATATTGAATGATAAAAATTTATTTAAATAATTAAAATTTTTTAAAATATTATGTCAAAAATAAAATAACTTACAAAATTTAGATAAAAAACCAAAAATTAATTAAACAAAAAAAATTAAATGCATTTATTCTTTTGACTCCCTTTTGCTCACTCCTTTATTACCTAATAAATGGATCTAACAATAAGTGCTTGATATCTTGAGATTTTGAAGTTAAAATATCAACATTTTTAAAAATAAAAAAATTAATGAATAAAGAATATTAATGGATGCAATTTTCTAAGATGTGTCCAGCTGCTGAGTAGCATATCGCATGCCAAACGAACCCTCAAACAACATCATCAATGACGCCTATATCCCAATTTTCTCATCTTCCCGAAATACCCTCGCCGTAACCACCACCTATTACATCGGAATAGAAAACAACCACCGATGTTCGCCAAATTACAGATCTACCCCCCTAACACTCTCACTGTTCCACTGACTGTAATTCAACCCCTTGTTTGGATATCAAGAAAATACTCCAAGAACGTATCAGAAAAAATATAAATACAAGTAAAAAAAAAAAACATAATTCCGGAGACTTACCTAATTTTTGAAACATGAACTACATGCGATTGAAGAAAGAAAACTCATTTGGCTTTAGAATCGTTAGATTTTCTCAACATCCGAGAAAATAATTGTGTTTTCAATTGTCTAATTTTCCCTTTTCAGTTTTCCTTGCAACCAAATAGAAAATTGCAGCATTTTGAAAACCGATTGACACGTGAATGACAGCTGTAAGAACCTAAAACTTTCCTTCTCGTTATGATTTTCTCAAGTACCAAACAGAAGATTAAATCTGAACCAAGAAAAATAGTATAAGTTAAACACAAAAAATAGTGCAAAAAGAAAAACATTTCCTCCATTTCTGTTCAGTCGTCTTTACCCTGACGGACTACCCAAAAAAAAGAACCGCTAAATTTCTTCACTTTTTCCTTTAACCTTCTATATTTACACAGAAAAAAGAAAAAAAGGCAAAACGACCTGGTGCTGTTCCTCTTTCTCCTAGTACTCGAAAAAACAGTCGTCGGAGAAAGAACGAAGGAGATCCTGGAGGTCACGTGACTCAACCCCAAGTCTCAACGCTTCCAAAACCCGTTCGAAAACCAGCACGTGACAAGGAATATGAAGCACCCCTTTCTGTTCGTACCCGTACTCTTGAGCCGACTTATTAAGCAACCCGATGAAAACCGGATGGTTCAGCAACTCCGCGTTCACCACGAACCGCTCCATCTCTTCCCCTACGTAAACCGGCACGTGACCTTCTGGAACTGACCGCCTCGTCGACTTCTTCAACGAGGATACCGCGACTCGGAATGATTCAGCTCGGCGCGTGGCGGTGCGCTGGCGCGTGGTGGTAGAGGTGGGATTCGAGGCGTCGGACCGGAGGAGGCTGTACTGGGAGGAAGCGTCGGCGACGCGGGAGAGACGGCGAATGAGTTGCTTCATTTCGCGTTTTATGGGAAGAAGAGGAACCTTCGAGTGTAAATCTGTTGGCGTTGTTGTTTAGTTCGTTGAGAAGGGAAAGGAAGAGAGTTTGGAGGATGAAGGAGAGTGAGGGGAATATATAAAGGGGAGGAAAGAGAGAGAGAGGGGAATAAAGAAAGGATAGACATAGAAAGGTGATGATGAGCAAGAGAGGTCCAGGTAGGAGTACATGGGAGGTACAATTACTCTCATTATTTTATTTTCTTTTATTTTTTATTTTTATTTTTATTTTTTACTAAAGGAATTTTATTTATTTATTTTAAACTAATAGTTTTTTGACTCCATTTATGAGTGGGGCGGCCAGCCTGTTCGGGTGCAAAGGTGAAGAAGGGATGATTTAACCGATTAAGCTTAAACAAAGCTCCTTCTCTTATTCAATAGCTGCCTTGTTTGAGGTATGTTCTGTTTAATATCCATGTATTTAGCTTAACCATATTTGCATGTATCTTTTTATTAAAAAAATTAAATCAAATTGCTTTTTCTCTAAAAGAAGGAAAAAAATTACATTTTCTAATTAGGTAATTATATATTGAATTATTAGTTTTCTGATAATTTATAAGTACATGTAAACTCTAGTTTCAATAAAGAATTTAGCATATTATTAACCAAACAAACTATTAAAAGAAAGAATCTAAAACTAAATACATTATTCAATTCAGAGTAGGGAAGTATTAGCTAAATAAAATAAAAAAAATTTAAAAAAATAAAAAGTTAAACTCTCTGACATCATTACAGATATTTACTATTAAATTGTATCAAAAGTATATGTTAAAATTAAATAAAACAAACAACAGTTCTATCTTTCACTTTCAAATAACGTGATGAAAAATACTCATTAAGTTGATATATATAAGAGAAGGCAAAACTTATTTTAAGCTTAATAAACTTGTTTATTAAGATGGAGTTAATAACACCATGCCCACTCTAATAATAGATGGTACTTATTTGTATACCAAAACTCGAAAACTAATAAATTTACATTTTATCACATGTGAAATTCAAAATAGGGTATGTAATTATAGGTTTTAAAAAATCACACATTTAATTAATGGGCACTGGCGGACTTATGGTGGTGGCTATCACCTTTTAATTTTTAATTTTTAATTTTTTTAACTATTATATATATAAAATTTAAAATATATAATATAATAATTTTTATAATTATTTTTTAATTACTTTTCATATAAAATCTTAAATTTGTCACTATAATAATGGACTTATTTTCAATAACAAAAAAGAGATCGTGACTTTTTTAGATTTCATATTCAAGTCTTGTGGTATGTTGAGTTCAGTCAAGTTTAGTTTCTGTTAATTTGTTTATTACTTTTCCTATTAAATCTAAATTATTAAAGTAAAAAAGATTTGTTTTAATGTAATGGTTATAATTAAGTAAATATGTAAGGAAGAGCATAATTAAGTAGAAAAACTGCGAAGATTCCAAAAATCTGAGACAAAAAATTCTCAAGGCCGGAATCTTGACATGAAGTTGATCGCACTTTATCTTGTCAAACTGGAACTTGATTCGGAGGATCAGTAATTAATTGTTTAATTAGCCTGATTTACACTAAATCAAACATGAACAAGATCGCACTTTAATTAGCCTGAATTACACTGAATTACACTAATTTTTTTATAAAACGAAAATTTACATCCACAAATGTTGAATATGTAATAAATGGAGCTTTAACAACTTGAATGCATTTATTGGTATTTAGACCAACTTTTTATGTTTAAATATACGTACCTACATTCAAACTTTGATATATTCTTTACAACCAACCAAGGTTTGGTTCAAATGTATGGTTCATTGCCTCTCCACATTTGGGTTTTCTTCCTTGTTGGATTATGAACTCAAGCCACAATGATGTTTCCTATTAAAATTAATCTTGAATGAATGATTTTTTTGTTAAATTTAACCTATTTTATGTTGACGTGAAAATTTGAAAGATTAAATAATTGATTTATGATATAGTACTTGTAAAAAGTTTATATTATTTAAAAAATTTTAAATAAATCATTATTTTTTTATTATATTCATTTAAATTTTTATATTTCAATTAATAATAATTAATCATCTTAATTATAAAAGCTAAAAATTTGATTGAAGTAATAAAAATAAGAATTTTTTAATATAATTTAAGAACAGCTCAAAAACAAAAAATAAAGATAATTATCTAGTTGAATCATCTCTTATTTTAAAATGTTTTAAAATTACATTAATTTTAATTTATTAAACACTAAAATTATTATTCTTATATTTTAAAATGAATTTTCATACTTATTATTAAACCTAAAAAAAGGAAAGGAGTAAATTAAAATTTGGGAAGGAAATGAAAGGAAAACAGGAACAAGTAAAAAAAAAAAAAAAATCGTTGGGTAACGCAATTACCGCAGGAGCGCTCTCTTTTCCGTAGTCCGTTGCACGTACAGTTCCGTGACTTCCCTCGTCCCATGGAACCCCTTTTGTCTTTTGCCTACGTGTCACTTTCTTCCTCTTTTCGTACCTTTTTAACCCGCGTGGGTAACACACTCGTTGGTTTTAGTGCTTGTGTACTCCACGGCGGTGGAGTGAGAGTGAGGATGGGAAGGTGGTGTTTATGTAAAGAAAGACAGTGAAAAAGAAAGTGATCCTGATGTTTCCTCTTTTATAAACTCAAAATGAAAGAATATATTTTGGAATCTAAAGCAAGTTGGTGACCTAACCCCACGCCTCTTTCACATTTGTCCTCTTTTTTTTTTTTTAAATATGGAAAAACTGTTTGAATTTAAAATATATAAAGAAAAGTTTTTTTAAATTTTTTAATATTATAAATCTCGATTTTTCCAATATCATAATTCGGTTTTAAAATTTTCGTATTCAAATTTTTAATTTTAACAGTTGAATGATCTGATGAATAATTAATCTTAAAAGGATAGTAAAATTTGAATGAGGTGTATGTTTTAATCTTAATTACTATAATAATAATGAAAAATTAAATTCAAGTAGGAAAAATGTAACATCTTTCTTTAGAAGACTAGTAATCAAATTCCTCCTACTTGCCTTACTTTTTATCTTCTTTTAAAAGGTGATGATAAAAGTTCGATTACATAAAGTGAAATGAAATTGACATTTATGGATTTTTTAACTCTTTTCTTTTATGTCCAATCTTTAATTTTCCATCCATCAATTACCTTATAAATGGAAAAACTAGTGTGAATACATTTGTCAAAGTTTTACACTATACTTTATAGGTGGTCCAAAAGAGTAAATTGGAACTTAATTGAGCCCACGTTAGGACAAGATTGCCAGGATTTTTAATTATCAAGAAGAAAAATCAGGAAAGCAAGATTTGGTTGGGCATAAATAAAATAGAAAAAAAAATTATTTTATATACCAACCGTCTATTAAGTTATAATTAAAGAAATTAATAGATTAACTTAACATAATTACTAAATGAGTGTTTCAATCTTTTCCTTTCAACCATAAAAAATGAAGAATTTAAAATTTTACATAAAAAAGTAATTATAAAAATAATTATATGATATAAATCAAGTTATATAAAATAATAAAAAAATTAAAATTTAAAAGATGACGGCCATCACCATGCACCTACCACTATTTTAATTTCACTGGTGGCCCAAGGTGGAGGGAGGGGCCCAGTAGGGGCTTCCGTTCCTCAAAATTTCAAATATTTATAATTTTGTCTTTATCATGTTTTAAAATTTTAAAATTTTATCTTTTTTTTAAAAAAAATTATAATTTTACTTCTCTTAATATTGAATTTTTTATTTTTATTTCCTTAAATTTGAAATTCTGGTGCCCGTGGCCACAAGCGGTGCACGCGTGTTCGAGCTAACACGCCGGAGAGCTAGATTTCTCGTTAGAACGCATAAATTGGCGTGCAGGCAGATTGGCAGGCATGAATGGACACAACATACGCTGCCTGGCCAAGACCGCACCCAATAGCTTCCAGAGATGATCGTTGTTATGGTAACATAGGCGTGCGGACAGCTCCCATTTTGAACACCAATGGTTCACTTGTCGTTGGTCATCGTTTGCAACTATTAAAAGGGAGCTTTTGAGCGTATAAATGCCCTCATTAGGACTCTAGCTAGGTACATTATTCACTCTCAATTAATATAAAGCTTTCCAAGCTTGCTTAATTAATTCTCTTTTCTCAATTATTTAAAATACTTTTTTTAAGTTGTATTCGAATTTTAACTTATTGATTAATATATAATCTCCCTCTTAAAAAAAATAATAAAATTCGAATCTTCTTTTTTCAAATATTAAAAAAAATATTTCTTTAAAGTTAGTTGTGAGCCGACCCAGTGTGAGGGAGGGCTGAAGCTAACCTAGTCACCAAAGTGACCTCACCTAAGCCTGCTTAAAGTCACACGGTGCCTTGAGACAAAAAACGCTATGACATCAACCTCAAAAACGTGCTTGTGGAGTTCAAAATGTACACCAACAGTGTATAGAATTATATACAGACGTATAACCCATCACTTTGAGTACTATATATATATACAAATATGTCGAATTAGATGATTTAATTATAACATCCCACTTTAATGAAATAAATTCAACTTCTTTTAAGTTCATACTTATCCATTGCACCAACTTTACAATTTTCTTTTTGTTTTTTAATAAGTAAACTGTTGTGTGATTTTTTCTTTTGGTCAAACAATTGTTATCCGCTGTGGCCACAAGAAAAAGGAAAAGCGATGTGAACAAACTTTAGTGGTGTCATTATCAAATTAACTTGTTTTAAAGTTTGAATAATTTAGATAAAATGTTGTTTGGAGGCGAAAGGCATTCGTTCACTTCATATTTGATTGCCATCTTCCCCACGCAACGGCAAAGCACATAAAAGCGGCCCAAACTGAGGTACGAGCGCTGCCAACGTCATTCTTCCTCTTTAATAAATTAACCAATCACCTATTCATTTATGTTTTTAATATTTATATACAAATTATTGTTAAAGGACAATTGCATGCTTTGTGTCATGCTCGCTTCTTTTTGGTCGAATTGACATCTTAAAACTACATATAGTATTTTCTTTTTCAAATACTTAATATTCTTTTTTTTTAATTATTTTTATTAATATTTAGCATCAAAATACAAAAAAAAAAAGATCAATTTTATAAAATAATTTGAAAGTTTTAATGGAAAATACACTAAAATTATGAATAGAGAAAGACATAATGTCTTTTCAATTTTTTTTTTTGCGTAATATAGAAGTCTCATTGATTAGAAAATTGTGTGTTTCATGATGTACATACCTATCTTTGAACTATTGCTTATATATTGCATGATAAATGCTATATATATATATATATATATATAAGTCATTGCAAAACTCATGGAGGTGATTAAGTTCAATTATGCAATTATTGTAAGTCAAATAGAATCGGCGCATGCATAGGCATATGGTCAGGGGTCTTATTTTATTTTTTATAGTAAATTTATTATTATACGTACGTTCACGATGATTTTAACCAATAATTATCGAACAAATGCATGGTTAATTGAGATTAAAAGAATAAAATCATAAGGAAAACATAATTAATTATCAAGATGGGGAAAAAGTCAAAAGCCAAGTTAAGTAGCTACGGTTAGAAGTAGGGTGGGTTTTTGTGTTATTTCTTAATTTGATTATGAAATGAGTTTTATTGTGGTGAAGAAGAGGTTTATCAATTTTGTAGCCAAAATAGGGTTGCTCACCCATTGCCTTAGGTGCGGACCGTGGCTCAAAATTCACGAAACATTGCCCAACCCTAGCATAGGGCGGCTTGGGTGCACCGACCCCCATGCCCACTTCTAAATTAGATAAAAGCTAATCCCTTCAAAACGTCGTCCACATTTATGTATTTTAGGCCAAAATATATCATCTTATAAAATATAAAATAGTGATTAAATATTCACTATCTACATAAAATAAAGAAGAACCTACACATTCTATATCTTATTTCAAAACTAATTTCTTTGTCACGAGATTATAACATATATATATTCTTAAATCTTAAAATTTTTAGTAATAATGGGTAAATATTAACTGAATTTGATAATTATAGCATCTATCTGTAAATAAATTTAAATATATATAACATCATTTAAAGAAAAAAAAAGGAGGAGAAAGAGAGAGGAAATGTTCAGGAAATGTGAATAGTGATTAAAGTATAGATGTCACAAGTTATTTCCAATTGATTAAAATATAATTTAATTAAGAATTTGAGAATGTTTTGCTATATGATCATCTTAGTTACAGGGAAGGAAGACCTCATGACTCGTGACATTTTAAAATTAAAAAAGAAAAGAAAAGAAAATGTGCATTCACACAATACTGTGCTACCTTAATAAAAACCAACCAACTGTACAACCTGTATTGATTTGGGAAACCATTTAATGCGGCTCGTATAATGATACTTGCAGAATTCTTTGTATATTTTATTAATTAGCTTCTTCTGAATAAATTATATATTATATACAAATTAAAAAAATTAAAAAATTATTGTGTTCTTAAAATTCTGAAAGTTTGAAAGTCATTACTCAATGATTGATGGAAATTCTACACATTCACACTGCACACAGTAAAGCAGTTGTGATCTTCAAGTAGCCTCACATGATTGCATGCTAGGCATTAAAATTCTTCCGATTACATAATTTGGTGGATCTCTGATTAACTAAATAAAGATTTATTTAGTTGCTTAGTTGCAATCATATAACCTCCATTTGATCGACTAGATGATTGGAATTGGATGTATAATCTGGGTCAATCATCTAACTAAATTAAATTAGGGAATGGGTATTTTCTTTAATTAATATAACGTGTGACACTGATTTCAACGAAATTATGGTTGAAAACCATATTAATTTTAATATTCAACTTAAAATCTTGTATGAGTTCATCAGTGGGTAATTTCGTTCACACTGATTCTCTTCTTTTTTTTTTTTCAATATTTTTTAGGTACATTATATAAGATGGTTGGTTTATGTTGGGTGACAAGATATTGTTCACTGCCTTCACGGTTTTGCCCTTTGAAAAATGACACTTGAATAGGAGAAAGATAGACCCTTGCTTATAAACCACAGTCCGCTCCCTAATCATTAAGGACGTGGGAACTCCTCCCAACAGTCAAGGATGGATTGTGCTTTCTCTGAAAATTAATATGGCTTCTCACAAATAGTGCCACCTAATAATGTAAGGCTTGTTGCACTCCCTTCAATTGCAAGGCGCTATCCGCTTTGTGGTCTACCCTTACGGCCGGTGTTTTCTTTTAAGAAAAGACATCTCAATGGATGAAGGGTAGGCCCTTGGATAAACCATTGTCCACCTTTGACTAGGGGTTGGCATTGAGAAAGAAAGGTTTCCCATTATTAATAGTCAAGGATTGGAGTATGATTTATAAGTAAAAATTTACCCTTCTTGTATCGAAAGATCTTAATTTTTTCATAAGATAAAACCGTAAAAACATGTGTCTAAGCAGATAATACCTTGTACCTAACCACAATCCAATATTTGTTGCATCAACAAGTATTATGTGGATATTCAAATGAACTCCAAATAGCAGAAGCAAAAGTTAGCAAGTGTCTTCAATAAAGTGCTTTTTTCTTTTTATTATTGTTGCATCAACAATATATATGAAACCGAAGACTCTAAATTATAGTGATGTGGTGATTGCATCTTTTCCTACTTATCCAATCGATGAACAAGGCTCCACTTCTTAATTTAATTAGTGGAATCGTACACTAAGAGGTCTCTTTAGTTTGAAAACTTGGAATCATATTACATATTCAAAGAATTATTTTTTGAATCTAGTCGAAATTTCAAAGGTGCTTTCAATTATTTTTCCTTTCGTTGGGTAGTTGTATCAGTTAGCAATTATATCTAGAGATTTGAAAGGTTATCAATTGTTTTTTTATTTAGTATAGCATTTGATTTTAGTGCTTTTTTTTAAAGAAATTCGACTTTGGATTCTTATGAGAGTTCCAAATGGCTATCATTTTAGTTTATAAAACTACCCCACTTCTTGTTTTCTCACCTGTTTTGATTAGAAGAGTGATGCTTGGTTTAGCCACTTGAAAGCTCATGCATCATGCATGAAAGCTACGTGAATCAATTTCTTGCTTGCAAGCCAGAACCAAAGCAAATTAATATTGCTTAAGGATGTTCCCACCTGGCTACAACACACCAACTCCACTAATTTGTTTGTATAGGTTTAAACCCTTTTTCTCTTCTCCATTTTCATCTTCACTAAAGATGTAAGTGAGTCAAATTATTCATTGAGTATAACTTGATACTTTAGTTGAATTAGACTATAGCTTAAACAATTTCAAATTGAGTTCAAATATTCCAATATACTTGAGTTGGAAAAATTCATAAACTCTTTTTGTCTATTTGATTTTCCATTATGCTTGCATATAAATTTAAATATAGAGTTTTATATAAAGAAGCAAGTCTTTGATTTCTATAAAACTTAATTAACGTTTACTTCATCTCAGATTGAAAAGATCGAAAAATACTTTGATTTTAGCATTTTTAATATTGAAAGTTAAATATATTTTTTTTGTTGAGCAAACAAAGGACCACGTATATGACTTTAAACAATATTGGAATGCCTGTGTCTGCATATGAACCAAAAAAGGAAAATTTTCTATATGAAACCAAAGTTGAGATAGTTTTAAATTCTAGTTAGATTAGATACTTTGTTTAATTCTACACTAAAATTGCTATAAATTAATATTTTTGAGATCATGAAAATGTATTAATTAATCGAGATATTATTTAATCATTAAATTAATAATTAATTAATTTATACATTAATTAATTAATTAATTTAAAAAATTTATATATTAAACAATATCAAATACGATCAGAACGTCAAGTCTTCATCAGCCAATATCAAATTTCTCTTGTAATATAAGAACACTACACCGTAACTTCTTAATGCACTAACAAAAGTTAGAGATGAGATCCAAGTAGACATCAATTTCAATAAGAAACAAGTAACATTGGAGTCATATTTTACAAAGTCCTCCTAATTGAGTCATATATATATATATATAATTTTGATGTATAAGAAAATTATTAATTTATATATCAAGTGAAACCTATGTTTTTTTTAAAAAATGTATTATCTTATAAATTTAGTAAATTATTAATTAACCATGTTGGTCCCAAGTTGAGACGGATTAAAAATATTATTTAATCGATATTATTAATTTATCAAGTATTAATTTATTGAAGTTTTACTGTAGTTAGATTAGGATACTTTTTATAGTTAGATTAGGATTTTAAATCCTAATTAGACTAAGATAAGACTTTTGCACTTGATCCTGTGTAGAAGTGAGAGATTTTGCAAAGAATATGAAACATATTTGAGAATTTTTCAATAACATTGCTAAAGTTGTTATTAAGAGGACAAATGAAGGTTAAAAATGTGAAAAAGAACAAATCTAACTATTTTACAATAGTAACAAAGTAACAATAATTATAGTAAAGTAAATCTACTTTTAATTTAGAAAATAAATTCATATTCTTTACTCCCCTCAAGATGAGTATTACAAATATTAATAATACTCATTTTGTGTAAAAGTTAATGGAAAGGCCCTAGTTATAACACCTTTGTGAATAAAGCTGCAAGCCAAAACTTGGTAGAAACATAGTAAGGATCAAGCAAACCTTCAATATGTTAGTGTATGCCCTAAAAGCCAATTGGCTTGGATTAAAGATTCACTTTGTTTCTTGAATATTGGATAGTCTTTTATCATTTAATGATAATATCGTGGTATTCACTTTATTAATAAGTCAATGCATGTGAAGTAGTTTAATATTCACTTATTAGATAAAGCCATTGAATAAACTTATGCTTTACGAAAAGATTATAAAGATTTACAATTATAAGACCCTTATGCATCAAAGCATATATTCTAAATATTTTAAGCCATTGTATTATAGAGATGGGGCATCTGTAATGCTCAAAAGTCGGCACATGTTATGTTCTTAGTATTTGTGGACAATTGATCTCATAGATCGATAGTACAGGAATACTTAGAACAAACATGCGAGTACTTGTTCAAGCTAGAACAAGTTCACTAAACATGATTCAATAAGAAAATTCTATTTGGTATCTCATTCAAGTGTTTATGGGTATAGTTCTCTAGTGACAAATGTGAAAGTGATCATTTAACTTGAGACATTATTATTATCTTGTATAAGGAGTGTTACACTTTGATTCCATCTCTACAAGTCTTAACCAAGGATGCATAAAAAGGATGTAGTTAGGTATAGCATGAATCATATGGAGGTATATGAATTGTCTAGAAAGGAATCATCATCCAAAGTGATATGGGATAAGATGTATCTTATTGGCTAGTTGTTTTATATTTGTTCTCAAACAAATAGTTGGCCAAGGTAATTTGAGGGTTCAAGAAAAGTGAGTTTCCATGAAATCTTCAAGGGCAAATAACAAATATCAGTAGAAAACATGGAAAGACATAAATAATAGACACTATACTATGCTATTTACTCATTTCGGGATACATCATAATGAGATTGAATTACACCGATAATCTGTGCACTGAATAAGTTAATCAAACCACATTAACCTTTTTAATAATTGAGGGCCATGATGTGTTGCTTAGTCTATGAGTGTAGATTGATCAATTAGAGAATTGAGGATTAATTAAATAGAGATTTTATTAATCTAATTCTAAATATGATTTAGGATTACAATTATACTCATTGCCAATATAATTAGAAACCTAATGGTCACACATATAAAGTGAATTGTTGAAATTAATTTAAATTCATTTTGATGTGATCTAATTGATTTTATAGAGGCTTAATCTGATTAATTATTAGGCTAAATCAAATGTGATTTGATGACGCATAAAGCAAAAGAGAAATCGACAAAATCTATATAATAGGGGATTTGTGAATTCTATTAGTTGGGCTAGGGGTATCGGCCTAGCATGGATTATTCCCTTTAGCTTTGTTTTGGACTTGATTTATGTGTTTTATCATTTATGGGGTTGACTATGACTATGTCTTTTTAAAGTTTTCTCACCCGTTCTTGCATAGGATCGACTTGCCTTGCTCTAGGATCGATTGGAACTTTGTTTCTTCAAGATTCCTTGACATTTTAGCACATAGCTTTGGTCATATCTTTCTTGTGATCAAATGTTGAGAGTAAACTTCATGGCTTGAAAACAACCTTGGTGTTGTGAAGATCAACCATCTTTGAATGCTTTGAGATAAGCTTAAACACTTGTGAACTTATCTTCCAATTTCAACTTCTCAAAAATGAATGTTAAAGGGATCACAAATAGAAATATTTCAAGCAAATTTAACACTCATACAATTAAGTTATGTAAGCTTGTAAACATTTGTAAAACAAGTGGATGACAATTCAATAGCTTCAAGAATTCACACAATTAAAACAATCGAGCTTGTAATTAAGGAAAAACAAATGTATAAGAGCTAAATCATTTCAAGAGTTTGTCAAAGATTATTCAAATAATGTTCAAGCAAATTTTATCATTTTGTTAAAATTAAAATTATAATCATTTTAAAGCTAACATTGAAAATGATTAATAAGAGGATATGAACATAGATTGTAATTGCAAAAATATGAACAATTAGAAATTTTACCTACCATAGTTGAATTCACTATAGTAGTTTTATTTTGCAGGTTTGAAGTTTTGGAAGTATCATGGTCAATATTTGATGGTTGCTCATTGACAAATGACATGAGTTTGTGAATTTGATCTTTGGAGAGACTAAGTTGAGAAATTAGACTATTAATGACCTCATTAGCACCTTCATCATATTGGACTGCAGAAACCACATTATTAATAAAATGAGAATGGCATTTCTTAGCATCACCGGTGAACTTATTCTTAGTAAAGTTATAGTCTGCAAGAAAACCAATCAAACTATAGCATTTCTCTTTCAAGTGCCCTTTCTTTCCACAATGAGAACAAACAACTTTAGATTTACTTTTAAGTTTTTCATTAGTAACAACAGACACAACAAAAGGTTCACTTCGTGGCTGAATCATTACATAAAAATTCCATTGATTTTACTCCCTAAGGACAAGATTATATGCCTCATCCAAAACTAGAAAAGGCTACGTCATAATGATCTTTGACCTTAAAGCAGAAAAACCCTCATTCAATCCATTCAAGAACCTAAACACATTGTCTTTAGCATTTTGATTAACAAAATTCTAAAAACCTTCACAAGTGTATTTAGGTAAAGGACGAAAATTTTGAAGTCCTCTCCAAATAGAGTTGAGTTTAGTAAAGTGCAAGTCAACTGACTTGTTGCCTTGAGTAATTCCATTGAGAGTGTGTTGTATATTATAAATCCTGACATCATTAGGCAATTAAAACCTCCATTTAAGAGTTTCTTAGATCTAAGTTGCAGTACTCATGTAAAAAACAATAGAAGCAATTGATTGAGTTAAAGATTCAAGAAGCCATGTAGTTATCTAATTATTGCATGGCATCAAGGCATATACAACTTGTAAGTCACAATGGTTGTGGAATTGAGCCATCGGCAACCCTAACTTGTTGCAAATGGACAAGGCAAGAGAAAAAGACCTTCTCCATGTTGAATAATTTGTTGAAGTAAGCTTCGATGTAATTGAAACCGAACCATGATGGTTTGAGTGATGAACACAGTAAGGAGATTATGGCTCTTTGAAAGGCAACGTCACAGATCTCGAATCAATTGAACCAACCATTGAACTAATAGTCAAATCAAGTCTTGAAACAACAAATTTTCAAGAAAATAAAGAAAAGAACAAGAGATTCCTAATAAATCTTTCAAGAAATCAAGTGAAAACAAAAAACCCTAACTCGATTTCTCACAAAAGAAAACAAACCAATTAGTAGTGGAAACAACAAATATACCAAGAAAAAGCAATAAACTGCAGATTAGTGAAGAAAACAACACGAAAAGATCAAAAATAAAATTAAGAACCCTAGATCAAGCTTTAATACCATGTGAATAATAAAGAGATTTTGCAGAGAATATGAAACGTATTTGGGAATTTTTCAATAGTATTCTTTTTGGCAATATTTACAAAAAGAACCAATTATTTATAATGTTGTTAAGTTTGTTATATAGAGGACAAATGAAGGTTAAAAATGTAAGAAAGAACAACTAACTATTTACAATAGTAACAAAGTAACAATAACTATGGTAAAGTAAATCTAATTTAACTTAGAAAATAAAGTTATATTCTTTAGATCCTATAAAAAGGTCATAGGGGGTTAAAGAATATTATTACGCCAATAGAAAGTTTAGTGAACGTCCAAATCTAGAAGGAGAAATTTGGGTATAAATGGGACAAGGGTTATGAGTTTGGATTATTCTTATAATCTTATGATTTTT
The DNA here is from genome assembly GCA_036013995.1 of Theobroma grandiflorum. Lineage (NCBI taxonomy): Eukaryota > Viridiplantae > Streptophyta > Magnoliopsida > Malvales > Malvaceae > Theobroma > Theobroma grandiflorum. Next base: position 16,755,748 of record CP142133.1, read on the forward strand.
CTTAGCAAATCTTTCTTTGTGACTATGTTCGTAAATATAGGTCATAAAATACTGAACCACATATATTTCTTATGTTTCTTGTGGGTGTGCTTGATTTTTTTTTTCTTTATTCTATTGATTATGTAAGATCTTAGATGATTATTTTGAGATTATTATGTTATTTTCGCAATAATTTGACATCTAAGCTTCAAGGCCTTTAGTCAATTTGAATCTCACGATGACAACTTTATCTAGAAAGTACAAAATTGAAAAGTTCAATGGAATAAACGATTTAGCTTCAAATTGAAAAGTTCATGGAGGCACATAGGTGTACTAGGAGTTTATCTAATAATTGTGTTTATCATAGGAAGCTTCCAAATTATTCATTTATCTATTTTTTGTTATACGTAGATGATGTGCTCATTGCTGCTAAAAGTATGCCAAACATTGATGCATTAAAAGAACAACTCAATGGTGGGTTTTAGATGAAAGACTCAAGTGTTGCTGCGAAGGAAATCATTTGGATATGGAGATTATTAGAGATAGGCTTGCGTCTAGTTTATGTTTGTCACAAAAGTACATTCAAAAAGTACTAGAACATTTTGGGTACAAAACACCTTTTTAAGGGCGTAAGACATTTTATATAGTCAACGGATGTTTTTCTCGTTAACCTGTAAATTATTTTACATGAAAAACACATTCTTTCATCTCCAAACACTCTAAACTGAAGAAATTATTTTTCAAAAAATAATTTCTTTCATTCCAAATGGAATCTAAATGTAGAAAGGGATGGCTTCTAAATAGCAACCAAAATAGAAAAAGAAGTTAAAAAAATAAAAAGAATTTGTACTAAGCCCTATCTTAATATGTGGAGAAGAAAACAGACTTAAAATATCTTATTTCTCAATTATTGTTTATTTTTTATTTAATTTTTGTATGAATTAGTAACATAATTAATCTCTTTACGTCAAATATTTTTTAAAATTTAGAAGTCTTAAAAATAAGTATCCTTAAATATTTATTGAAAGAAAATATTCTTAAATTTTAACCATTTATAATTTGAAACAATTAATAAAAAAAACTCCTTTTTTTTTCTACATTCATCGAAAATTTAACAACAGTTCTCCAAAAAAATAAAAATAAAAAACAAAAACTTAATCACAACCCACAACCCCTATAAATTAATTGATCAAAATATGCCTCACGAACTCTCCAAACTTATTAACATATTAATAACAATTAAGCAAGTAGTAAGTATTTTCTATTCATGATTTTTTTCACTTCCAAATGCATGATCCTCATTCTCAAATCTCAAGCCCTTACCCATCTCACCATCTCTTTTCCTACAACCATTTTACCCCCATTTACTTTTTCTTAATTAAAATCTAAGGATATATCTTTCTAAAGGCTTCCAAACTTTAAAAGTTGCAAATTAATTAAGTTGCAGCACGTAGTTCGTTAATAGTCATAGAATATATATATATATATATATATATTATCAATGTATCAAATATAAATTCATGTAATATTTAACAAAAATTGACTAAATATATTCATCTGTAATAATAATTAATAAAACATATACAAATTTTCTCACGATAAGTTTCATTAAAATTACCTTTCATTCTAATATGATAATAATTCAATAATTACAATATAGAAAATTAAATTTTTGGGTGAAAACTTTATCCATAATCCTTCAACAGTTACTCCTTTCTTTTAAATCATTGCTTTATTATTTGCTTTCACATTTTCACTTTTTCAAGGCATATTATGTTAAATCTACTTATACATAAATGGCATCCACTAGGGATGGAGCTAGGATTAAATGTGAAGGGGGCCAATATAATTAAGTCAAGCTTGTTTTTTCTAACAAGAATTAAGTTAAGAAAAATTAATAAATAAGAATGACTAAATAATCAATTAAACTTAAAGTTTAGTCGCATTAAAGTTGTCATATTATTCAAATAATAGCCAAAATAAAAAAATAATTATGTACAAATATTCAATTATATGTAATCAAATATTCGATTTAGTGGTTAATACATTTTTTTCTCGTCACAAAAGTCATGTTGATAACAACCAAACAAGCCACATGAAAACAATGATCAAAATAGATAATTGAAAAGGCCAAATTAATTTATATAAAATAAAAAAAATTATGATAACAAGCAAAGACGTGTGTACGTGTGTGAATGTTGCAATCATTTTATATAATAATAATAATATTTAAAGAGACGAAAGATTGAAAGGCAAAAGGAAAAAGATGTGATGGGTAGGATCCTGCGTAAAAGAGAATACACATGGTCAGCAAGGATGGCTTTCCACGACACCGTACGGTCATTGGTGCAGAAAGAACGCAAAGTAAATAAAAAAGTGAGTGAAGACTATCGAGTCCCCTATACCGTGCCATCAACTCCATTCCAGCACTGCATCAACGCCAACGCGGCCCCGACCAACCTCTTTCGTATTTTCCGTACAACCTCCAACATACAAAAAGAGACAATCTTTACCGCCCTTTGTATAAAGTTTTTTTATTTATAAATTAATTTTCATAATTTTTATTTAAAAGTATTAGTTTAATTTAAATTATTGTTAAGTTTAATTAAAATACTTTTTGATTTAATATATTATCTAAAGTACAGGATACTAATTACAGTTTTTTTATATAAATATCACTTTAATCCACGTTTACCGATTAATATTTAAATAAAAAAGAGTTTTTGAAATTAAATTAAAAAAAAAAGCAGAAGAAATGTGACTGTGACAGAATACTGGCATGACTGTACTACAGGCAATTGTCTCTGCCTCCACGTGTAACGCGCCTCTCACGCTCTTATCTGGCATAGAATTCTTTTGTCCTTTTTCTTTTATTTTTTTAATTAATTCTTTTTTATTAATTTTGTTATTTTAACATTAAAAAATGATTTAAATTTTATTTTTTAAATAAACAAATCAGATATTAACCAATGAACCCAATATACGAATGTTTAATTTCGTTAAGTTTAATTATTATATTTTCAATTTTGTTAATTTTTGAGCATAACATAATGAAATTAATGAAAATTTGCCATATGTGATTAATAGAATATAATGTGAAGCATTCTAATTTTTTTATTTTCATTTTAAAATTAATAAAATTAAAAATATAGTGACAAAATTCAATAAAAAAATTCAATAAAATTAAAATACGACTAAGAAGATACTTTTCTTTTCATTCCAAAAAATAGAAGATACCTTTTTTTAAAATTTTTAAAATTAAAATATGAATAAGAAAATACCTTTTTCAATTTTCAATTTATCAAATAATAGTACAATACCCATAATTTTTATTTTTATTGCTAAAACTCTACCTATGTAGTACTTTTAGTTTATAAAGTGACTAACTTTAGTATTTTTGTATTGAATATATAATTCAATCCTTCTTTTTTTTATAATGAGGGAGCCATTATAAATTTAGTCCATTCACTCAAAATAAAAAAAGATAAATAAAAAAACTATCTAGATATCAAATTTAATTTAAGGACCAAATATTTATCTTTCTATTGTATTTTAAATTGCCTTTTTTTCTAATGACTTGTATTTTAAATTGCCAACTACTTGATAAAAGTTAATATGACATGAATTAAATTTAAGATATTTCGGATATGACAAATTCACATAAATATAAAAAACATCTCTCTGCATTATCAATTAATTTTAAGTTAAATACACATCTTAAAATTAACAAGCTAATCCATAATAGACTTGTCCATAGTTCAAGCAGGGATTTTCAGCTCGTGCTTGACACGACATCATAAAATGCTAATAAATATTTATGTTTGTTTCATTTTAATTTTAAATATATTTAAAATATTATAATAATTTTTTTTTCAATATTTTACTAACAAATAAAATTTAATAAAATAGGTTTGGCAAGGATTGTGCTCGAGCTTAGGTTTTAAAGATATGAGCAAGATATATAGTCTAGACTTTGTAATTTTACACACGACACAAGTTTAACATAGTGTTAAGTAAATTTGTGCTAAAGATAATCTCTTTCATGTATTAATTGTGTCAATATGTTTAAAACACAATAATTTTATGTCTTAAAGGTGTCAAACCCATTTAAGTTAATTTTGTTACAATATCAATCTGTATAACTTGCTTAATTAATTACGTTACCATACTGACTTGTAGAATCCGTCTAACTGTTTATGACTCATATACGTAACACATATCAATTTTATCTAATTGATTAATATATTATTTTTATTTTATAAATAAATTTTGTGTCACGAGAATGATACGTTGCAATGGCAAGAGAGTCTTCAATCATGACTTTTGGTGTTCTATTATGCCAATGGATTATGAATGTTATTTTGGTTTTTATTATGATTCTTTTATATTGATATTGATCTTGATGTTAGTGGATTTTTCACATACTTCATGGATGTTATTATTCTACTAGAGTATCTTTTATTTAATTTTAAATTTATATAATCAAATTATAATTTATATACATATATGTTAAAATTAAATTATTAATAAAAAATATTTTAATTTTAATCATATTAATCATTTAAACGAATTATCAATTATGTTGTTTGTATAAAATTTAATATGATCCGTTTAATAAATGTATTGAGTATGTCGTGTGGTGTTAAATGTTTAATAAATGTATTAATGTGTATGTATGTTTATAACCTTGACACAAGTATATCTATTTACCTATATATATAATTATTAATTTTATATATTTATATGATGTAATTAAGACACATTACTACGAATTATTAAATTTAATTTGACCCAATTCATAGAGATCTCTATCAAATTGGAAATTTGAAGGGTGATGATGTGAAATATTATATTAGAGAAACAAGTATAGAACTTGTAATAAATAGTCATGCCTACTTATCACCACTAAGTTAAATATTTGCAGTCCTTTTCATGTTCTCGTCAGATTTCTTCCTTCATGTGCTTCTCTTGTGAAAATTTAGTCAACAAATCCCACTCAGACCACCGACCAAAAGACGATGAAGATTCAAAGTGTTAAAAATCGTAGAGTCCAAGCTACCACACGCAATTAGATAGCCAACAACCCAATGAGAAAAAGTGAAGGACAAGTTTCAGGTCCAAGCCTTGACATTTCATTTATTAGAAATTACTTAAAAAAGGCAAAAAATATATGCATATATTCAGTCAGTCTCCAGCCGTACATGCCCCACTACGGACAAAGGGGGTTTAGTATTTTGTTAACATTTGCTGTCAAGATTGTGCAACAATTTTCTTCTTTGGATCCGCCCACAGATTTGCAATTGTTGACTCACCCATTAGCCGAAGTGGGCTCCCCCCTTCCTTTCTTATCTCATCCCTTGATAAAGTTTTGGTTCAGGGTGCCCCTCCACTTGGGGTCATGGATGTTGTGAAGGTCTGCTCAGCAATCAGCATGGCTTTTCTAGAACTTTGCTTAAGATTAGGTTAGCAGTTCTAGTGTTGAAGTCAAGAAGCATTCATTCCTCTCTCTCTCTCTCTCTCTCTCTCTCTCTGCCATTTTCAGTAGTTTTTATTATATCTTGGGATTTGTGTATGACAATTAAGGAGCATGAATGAAGGTGAAGTTGTCTTGGAATTTACATTAGTAGAAAAAAAAAAATTAAATTCAGAAAAAAATATCTTCCTTCACTTATAATTATGTTTTTAAGATTGAAAAGGTGAGTTGGTAACAAAGTTAGTGTGTTAGGTATGAAAACCTAGACAACATTAAAGGTTTAACTTTGGATATAGAAAAAGGCGAAGTTGGGGGGAAGAGTGTGCTGCAGTCATGTGATTGGCATTTGACATTTTCCTTTCCTCGCAAAATTTTTTATTTTGGATTGTTCTAATTAAAAGAAATTGTTTTTGGGTTAGGTTAGATTGAGACATTAGATACCAATTGCCAAGACCCCTTTGTGCTTATCATCCAATAAAGCATATGATCAAAGGTAATTTGAGTTGAATATTGAATTTAAAGACAAACCAATATGATCACAGAGACTTGGCTTTAAGTAGGTGCTAGAAGCTTCAAGATTTTCATTTAATTTATAAACTTTTTTAATGAACATCAAGAAAATAGACTAGACCATCGCTTTCTTCTGTTTTGTAAGGATCGACTAGACAATTACTTTAAATAATTCTATTTCTTTAACTTTTTGTTTAAGAAAAATTGATTTGTCCAATTAGTAAACTTAATAATTGTGGCAGTCAATAATTGAGCTAGATTTTTTATTAAAAGAGACTTAATAGGTATTCGTGTCATCCTTTTGCAACATGTTTGGTCATTTAACTATAATATATTCTGCGATATAATAGAGGGTAATAGTATTGTACAATGGCTTAAATAGGTATGCATTTGACAAGAAAAATAGGATGAAACTTGAGAATTGAATAATTCAGTGTTGTGACTAAGAAGAGCCCAAAGGTGGCCCCTTGGTGTCGTTCACTAGAGTGTAGGGGTCACGAGCCATTGTTCCGTGGAATGAACGAAACAACAATGGGGCTTGCGTGAAGGCAACGTAACAACTACTCTAAATTCTTACAAGTAAAATTTGTTTGATCAAATGCTGTCTTTTACCCCCAGTAAGCAATGCACCCTCCCTGCGATTTGGTCTGCTGCACTTGTAGCTTTGTCTTCACCAATTAAGCACCAATTTTCTCTCCCTCTCTCTTTCTATCCGTCTTGGACCACATGGATTCCCTTGATATTTTTTAGTTTGATTCAAAGGACAAATGCTATTCAGATCGTATCCAAACATTTAATTTATTAATTAATATATAATTTTATTTAAAAAAAATTTAATTTTCTTTTTCCAAATATATATAAAAAAAATTATTCAAACCGAATGATTGAGGCCAAAAAATAATGACAGTTTAAAGTTAAGTTTTTTGGACTAATCTAGAAAAAGAATAAATTATTTTTTAGTCACTTAACTTTATAAAATTTTTTATTTTAACCATCTAACTTTGAAAATGTAAAGTTTTGATTGTTAACGTTTATAAATATTATTGTTTTCGTTTACTTAATCTTTAAAGATAATGAAACCCTCAAATGATTTTTCACCTCATCATACCTTAATTGGCTGGTATGCCCATGTCATTGGTTTTACTGTGTGGTAATAAATTTTATTTTTATTTTTTATTATACAAATAGATATGATCATGTGACAAAGCAGTTGATGTGAACGCATTATTAAATTAAGATATAACAGTATGAAATGTTATGTAGATGGTTTGTTATTTTTTAATAATTAAGTGACTAAATTAATCACACTTATAAATTTTAGTGATCAAGATAATATTTTTTTTAAATTAATTGAGTGATCAAAATAATAAAAAAAGATCAAATACTCTATTTCCATTTTTGGTCTTGAAATGAGAATATACAAAGGGGCGTTTGCTTTGGGTTGTAATCTGTATGGTGGTGAGTTGGGCTTGGTGACACCCTCTTTGTCCTTTGCCGTTTGGATTGATCATAATCATCGAATTTAATCTCAAACTGAATGCTAAATACAGGATAAAATTTGCAATTAATAATCTTTATTTTGATGAATTTGTTCTTAATTATAATAAAAATAGGTAAGGAACTGTTTTTACTAGTGGTTGTAAATTGTTTTTTATCCTACTTTTTCATTGTAGACTCTTTAAATAGTTAACTAATTACTTATGATTGTGATAAGTCACTCCACTTGAATTTGTTAATTGGGTAAACTCCTTTGGGTTAAAGCTCATGCTTGCTCAAAAATTAATTAAAAAAATAAAAAAATTGTCAATAACCATTCTAAGCAATTAAAATGTAAACTACACATTTAAAAAAAAAACAATTTAGCTTTAATTTAATTTTTTAAAAAATATTTTGATTTGTATCTAAATATACTTTTTACCTTTTCCTTCCGGAAAAAAAAGCAAGTAATGAAAATAACAACAAAATGAAGTTCTTTTTTTTTTTTTAAATTATTTAAATAATTATCAAAATTAGTTATTTTCAGATAAATATATCACGAGCTCATATTTTTAATTCAAAGCATATCTTATTAGGCGAAGTAAAGCTTTTACTTATAAATCCAATACTCATTCCATCTCTTATTTTGCTCTACCTCATTTTGCACTACACTTGTTGAATTGGCTCTTTCGCCCATAAAGGATAGAAACTCACATTGGTCTAGACTTACTTCGACTATAGCATCTCACATGAGAACTTTCACATTAGTAAAAATTTAGATGAATTTTGATATCATTTGTCATGGGTTCTCGACATTTAAATTTAAAGTTGTTTGCGACCTTTCCATATAATTCGAAAAATTTTGTTTTCAGAAAAAAGAAAGGTGCAACAAAGTGAGAGAATTTAAGAAATTTAATTGGGCCCAGATTATTTTCCCCCATTAAACTCATTGGGCCTTTCTAAACCAAAAAGATACAAATCAAGCCCAACCAAAAATACCGGCCCGCCCGAAATCAAAAACCCTCTCTCTCTTAAACCCTACTACTTGGCTATTTGAGTGTGAGAGAGGCAAAACGGTCCGCTTTATTTAACGGCTCGGTTTTTCAGTTTTCAATTGTCTTTCAATGGAGGAATGCATTTCTGCTTCTGATAACCAAGGTATATTATCTTTTCTGTTTCTCACTTTTTTTATTTTTCTGGGTTTTGTTTAGTTCTTGCTCTGTTATTACTATAATTTAATGTCTATGAAAACTGGGTTTTTCTGATAAAGAAATTTGGTTTCCATAATTATCATTATTTATTTATTTGGGTATTGTTTTGTTGCAGTGATGGAGGGTGACAATGATACTGAAACTGAGTTTAAGGGAGAGGAAGAGGAGGGAGTCCCAAAAACAATTGTTTTCGAACCGTCCCGCGCAGCTAAGTTGAAAGAATTATTGCATGGCATTAATTCTATCGAAATCAAATTGTTTTCAGATGCTACCAAAGATTTTGTTAAGTTGCTCAAAACTGATGCTGGAGCTGAATTGCTTCGTCTTTATATTGAAACTTCTCCTTCCTTGTCGGAGCTTCTGGAAGCTTGGAAGCTTCGACAGGGGAAACCTGGAATGTCTTATGTATTGTCATTGATTTCGGCTATTTTAAGTCACCCTGAAGGGAGAAGATATAATGATAAATTGGGTGTGAGTAGGGTGCTTGACAAGTTTGCTAGATTGATTGTTGATGAAAAGTTGGAGGATTTTTATAAGGAATTGAATAGTAAAGATGGGAAGCGTCAAAATGCTGCACTTTTGTTGATGGGTTCGGTTGTTAGGCGTGGCTCAGGGTTGGCCTCTGAGGTTGCCAAGAAATTTGATTTTAAACTCCTGGGGTTTTCCAAACTTTCTGAGTATAAAAAAAGAAAGCAGATTAATAAGAAGAAACATTCGACTAGAAAGTCGTTTGTCGAGTTTGCTATGTCGTTTTTGGAGATGGGGAAGCCGGGGTTATTGAGGTGGGTGTTGCAACAGAGGGAAATGTATTCTGGTGTATTGAGAGGCCTTGGGAATGATGATGATGAAACGGTTACATATATATTGTCTACACTGTGTGATAGGGTACTCACAGAAGAGTCATTAGTGCCCCCTAGTCTTAGGAGTGTTCTTTTTGGTAGTGTTACATTGGAACAGCTGGTGAACATTTCTGGAAGGCAGAATCATGGGGTTGCTGTGGAGTTGGCGTATAGCGTTCTTCTTATGGTTTGCACAGATCCTTCTAATGGTTTGATGCCTGATTTGGAGAGAAAACCTAATCCATTAAAGGGTAATACAAAAAGATTATTGGGGGTCATGAAAAAGCTAAAAGCAACAGAGATTGTCTATCATAAGGACTTACTTTTGGCTACTCTTAGGGGGAGACCATCCTTGGGTGCAGCTTATATGGATGAGTTCCCATACAGTGTTGAAGATCATGCATCGCCTACTTGGTCAGTTTTCATATCACTTTCATAAGATCCTTCCTTTTATCCTTGTTAATACTATTTCCCATATTACTGTATGTGTTCATGGTAATTGAAGCACTTGCAGGGTTTCGACTGTTTCTCTGGCAGCGAGCTTGATTTCCTCAGTGGCCATGGGAAATCCATTTGGTTTCCTTGATGCTAAGTCTCATGATCCACCTTCCTTTGATAGTGTAGATGTGCAAAATATCATTAATTGCATATGTCCTCGTCCACTCAGCAGATCTGTAGTCACCAAGGGTTTGCTTCACTCTGATTTTCTTGTGAAGCATGGAGCCTTAAGGCTTCTTTTGGAGGCATTGAAGTTGTTAGATTCCTTCATCAGTTCTTTGAACAACATTTCTTTGGTGAGAAATCAGATGATGCAAGGTTGGGCACTGGTGAAGCAAGACATTCAGAATGAGGTTCGAACTTTTCTCCCCGATACGCAGGTCTTATTGACATTACTTTCTTCGCTAGGTACCAGCAATAGAACTCCTAAGTCTTCTTTGAAGAGGAAACCTGGTTTAGAAAAATTTTCAGACAACAGTAGTCCAAAGAAATTGAAAGCTGGTGTTTTGAAGGAGGACTCAGACATTATTGTAGGTGGGATAAGCTCTGTTCCTGATGTTGCTCTGCCCGATGATCATGACGTGGTTGCAGATGCACATGTGACAGATGAGTTGGACATTGAAATGGAATTTTTGAATGTCATTTCAGACATTTGGGGTCTAGACCTATGCTCTAGCCCGGTTATGGAATTAAAAGATGTGGAGATGTACTTCTACTCTAAGCTTCTTGATGCTCTCAAGATATATCTTGTAAGTTTCAATTCTTATAATATGTATCTTCTAAGTTCCAACTTGTAGAACCTTGTTTGTGAGATCGGTCTCCAAGATCCTTGGTAATATTCTTATGGATGTTTAATTTGCTTGGTAGCATTCTTTTGGATAATGAAGTTTCTAGCCAAGGCACCAAATGAGTGACATGCATTTTTGAGGAAAACTTGTAGCTTATCATTTTTCTTTTGAAATTTGAAGTAAATAATCTCTATTGTAATTTTATTCTAAAATAGAATTTTCTTTTATTTTGTGCAGCGGGCTGTACCAACTGTACTAGAGGGATCATTTGAGTTCTTCATGAATCTTCTGAGCAGTCCATTAGCATTACCAATAGATCTGCAGTGCTCTCTTCTGGCTTTGCTAATTGAATACATAGGATGGTCCCCAGGGAATGGAAAATCCAATAGAACCCCATTACTGATGTACAAGCATTTGCATACGTTCATTAACTTGCTAACATTTTCACCAAATAGTGACATAAAGAATCAAGCTTATAATCTGGCAAGAGCAGCAATGTTGAGTACTGGTGCATTTGACAGAAACCCATATGAAATTGGTGCATGGTTCTTATTTTTGCCAGGTTATAGCAGAAATAAATTGTCTGTTGAGGTGCAAGGAGTAGAAGTGCTACAGAGCCTGTCTCCAGTTGTTGTCTCATTCTTGGGTGACGCAATTTCCACCATTGGAAATAATCTGTTCAAACATTGGGATATTGTTAGGCAATATATATCCCGCTTAAAAGGCTTTAAAGGTAGCTAGTAATTTATATGCTTTTTTGACCTTATCTGTCATAAATGCATACCTAACTTTGTAAATTGAATAAGTACTTACTAGTTACAAGTATTCCCTCTATCCAATTTTCTTTGTCCAGATTTCTGTGTTGGAATGTTCCAAAATTGCATCCTCTTCCCATTTTTGGACACCCAATACTTGTACTATATTCCAAATTTTGTTTTTCACAATTTTTAATATTACTTTTTGGTATTAAAAGCGTTTAACATCAATGTTATAAAAAATTTTAAAATTTCAATGTAAAATACACTAAAGTTAAGGCATTTTTTCTTATCTTTATGAAATCCAAATGGTAGAAACAAAAAGGGACAGGGAATATTGTATATTTATGCTTTTACTAATAGCTGCATCAATTTTCAATGTTTATATTGCTTTAAGCTGTTTGAAATTGAGATTGCTTGTTGAAATATTGAATGGTCTGCAATCAAATGGGTAATTTTTGCTTCCCTATCTCTTCAAATGTTTCAAAAATATGATGAGAACAAAGCTGGTCCCTGTTTGAGCTATTTCAAGAATTATAACTGATGCCGTGAGCTTAAATCTATCTTTTCCTTTTATGTTAAATATTTGTCCACATGAACATTTTTGTAGCTTGTGGCGTTACAAAGTAAATAGATATTGGACTAGTTTATGCACGACTCTTTCTTTGCCTTAATAGTTTGTTATTGCTCTTTCTGTTCTGAGTTATTCTTAACTTTTAACTCAGTGCAAAGTATCCCTTCTTGCTATTCACTGTAATTGACAACTACTTTAAAACCAAGATCAGCTTGTATCACCAGATCACCTTTGCTGCATCATTATCTTATTTATTTTGGGCAATAACAGCTTATGCGAGGTTGATGAAGCTGTTACATTTATTGCAAGAGCATGCTACTCATTGGATCTGGGTAGCAATATTTTCTAACAAGCTTAGCTGAAAACTGGTTCTGGCATGTTTGGTGTTTAAAAATCTCATATACTCAACATATCAGGAATCTGATAAGAGTTTAAGACATTTGATGTTTAAGTCTGTCAGATTTTCTGTCAATTGACAAAGTTTCAGTGATGAATAACTTATGATGATGTTGCTAATGATTTAGAGAGTAAATCTCGTTCTCTAAAAAATCTATAAAATAAGTGGGGAAGAGATTGTGGTCTGTGGTTCAAGATTTTTCTGTCTGTCAAAAATCATGATGAACTGCAGTATATTTACTGAAGCCACTACTCATGTTTTGCAGGTATATCCCCAAACTTCAGCCCTCTTATTGTATGTGCCCTGGATAAGTGTATAAGATTGCTCAATTCCTCATCACGAACCTTTTCACTATCTGAGAAGTCAATGATATCACTGTATGTGTGCAATACATTGAAGTATCTCTTGCAAACACAGGTACAGATTTTGTGCTTTACGTTATGCTTGAATACTGTCTGTTTCTGATTTTCTAAGATAACTGAATTTTGATAGGTAGATGCGGGATTATTGTCTGATTTAGTTCAAACAGTTTTGTCTGAGGGACTTGGTGATTGCCGTTCCATGGTTTATGATTCTGGGGATCTCTTATGTGAGTGGAGGCCAATGAAGAACTTATTGTACTTCTCACAAAGTGCATGGTATCAGCCACCTCGTTATTTTCTTTCCATTGACAAAAATGCTATCCCTGATGATAGTTCTTTTGTGATTACACTAGGTGAAGTGAAAAAATTTATTGGAAATGAGCATCATGGTGAACTAACTGGAATTGTTAAAGCCTTTTATTCTGCAATGTTATGTGCAACACCTGAGGATATATTAATCAATTTTCCTTCGGTAATGACTATTTCTCTGAAGCTTGGAGTAGCTGTCCCACTATTGTCATCAATAATATTTAGTGAGCAAAATTTTCTTGTTGGTCTTTCTAATTTGTGGCCTGAAGTGTTTTTTCCTGGTCTGGAAATGGCTTTATTAGAGATCCATCAGAAAGGCAAGGATGATGATGAAGGAATGACCTCTAACATTGATTTTGATACGATACAATCAGCTGCTGCAGCATTTAGTTTGTTTTTGAAGCAGGTGCCCTTTCATGTGCTATTTCCAGCAACTATAAGCATTGATGGCCTTTATTTATCAGAGTCCTCCAAGATACAGGACTTGCTTTTGGCTAAAAGGTCAGATTGGACTAGTGATTGCCCCATTTCCTTTCTGCGCCTTGTGTTATTTTGGTTTTATCGTGTGCAATTGTTTTATAGAAACAAACAGTTAACTGAACTGGAACAACTTTCTGATGTTTGTTTGATTATTGTAAAGCACATGTTTTCCCAACTGTTGGCTTTGAAGCCTGATTTTGAGTGTTCAACAAATACTGAAGTTCCTTTGTTAGCAGAAACCATAAGAGAAGTGGGAGAAATTATCTTATGTCATCCGGAAGTGATATCATCACTGACCTGTCCTTTGAGCTGTAATAAGAAGGTGACAACAGGACTCTTAGGGAATGGTTTAGAGACTTTTCTGAGTTTTTCTGGGCAGAGAGTTCGTAAATTAGATCATGATGTCCTGGATCTTTTGACTGCAACTTTAGACTTCTACTTGTCTTTTTCCAAAAGCCATTATTCTGTCATTGAAGATGAAGCAAAGAGGACAATTCGGAGGGCTTTCAGTTCCCTGGTACAAAGGCTGTTTCTAGATGTAAGGGACAGGTTTTATGTGTGCAGTGGTAGTGGAGATTTGCAGCCACTTTTCTCATCATTTTGTGTCATAGATGCTTTGATTCGATTTATTTCCCCTTTTGAGCTTCTTGAACTGGGGCATTGGATGTTTAGTAGAATTGATGTGAATGAACTGACAGATGAAAATTCTCATGTAATGTCTGCTCTGTCTGTTGTTTTTTCTCTTGCTGGTGGTGGTTTTGAAGTTCTGTCCACTTATTTGCAGCAGCCTCTCATAGAGAGAGCTCCATATGATTTCTTATGGGAAGTGGAAGAGAAGACTTTTGATGTTAATATTTTGGAGGATATCTATGTTAAAGTTTGTAAATTTGCCTGTAATTTCAATTTGGATTTTGCTGATATGTGTTTGCTGAGAGCTGTTAATGCTGTGTATAGACAAAAAGGCTCACAGTGTGGTGAACTTCATCCATCAAGTGCAGCAATGTCAAGGGTTATGATGCGCACTCCAGTAGAAATGGTTTCTCATTGCATTTACAGGACGAGCATTGCAAAAGCTAAACTGTTGCATCTTCTTATTGAGATGAGTCCCCTGCATCTGTCAATCTTTGGGCAATTATTTTTAGGTATCTTAAACAAAGAATTTTTTTCCAAGGGCATTTTGATGAAAGAAATCTCTGGTTATGCCCTTTCAGATGAGGATTTTATGATGCTTCTTCCTGCTGCTTTATCATTGTTAAATTCAGCTTTTGTGAAATTTGAGAAGCACTTCTACCGGCATTTTAAAAGTATTCCGTCCTTTTATTCTAGGATGCTATTAAGTGGTTTTGTGCATTGGAAAAGCTTTGCGTCTGGAGATATATTTCAGGAGGAGTACAGTGAGTTCTTGCCCTCTTCTGCTCTAGAACTTTTTAATCTGGTTTATGTAAGTCTTCTTGGGAAAGCAATTCATTTGTTGAGATATCACTTTTTCTTAAGTGGAGACTCTTTGAAACTGAAAAAGCGATTGGAACTTTTTAATTCCATTTTTGCATATTCTGTTACACATGAAGAACTGCTTGATTGCAGTGTTACTGAAATGGATTTTAGTTCAGTTAATAAGTCATTGAACCATATTAATAAAGTTGTTGCCAAAATATCATTCTGCAAGATGCTGTTATTTCCGGAAGATGATAAAGTTCCTTTTCTGCCCAAAGAAGAAGATGGAGGCTTGAGGGAAATCTCGTTAAAAATCGGATCTAATAAGGCAGATTCATCAAGAATGCATTTCATGAATGCTTTAGTGGGTGCCTGGCAATGTATGGTTAAGAAATTACCTTTAATTCCAGAGTATTCCAGATCGATAATAACAAAGAGTGGGGACTGCTTATGCTTGTACAGATGTTTGGAAGTTTTCATCTTGAGAAATATTCTTCAACTGACCAGAAATATGCGCGGTTATCTAATTCTGTTGCAATCTATTCCTTTTGTAGAACAATTAATGAGATCCACTCTCCTCTACAGATTTGAAGATTCCAAAACACTGGGAATTCTACGAAGCATCCTCATATTGCTGTCAGAGGGAAAATTTTCGCGTGTTCTATGCCTTCAAATGTTGCTTGGTCATTCTCAGTTTGCCCCTATGATTCACTCTATCTCTAAATCATCTATCTCAGAGACTGGTACATTTTTCAGGTCTATGTCCAGTATTCTGAGGTTGCTTGTTATCCCTGATATCACTTCAAATGTGAAGGATGGCAAGGATGATCAGGAAGCAGCTGAGATGTGTGTAAAGCAGTTAGAAATCCTTAAGTTACTTAGAACACTCCTCCTTTCTGGTGCTGCTCAGTCTGATTTTGATTCTAGAAATGATAATAGTATAAATCTTAAAGAATTGCATTTGTTGCTTCTGTATTCATATGGTGCAACACTAAGTGAAATTGACTTGGAGATGTACAGTCTGATAAATGAGATTGAGACCATTGATTCATCAGAATCTAAATATATTGCAGAAATAGATTACCTTTGGGGCAGTGCTGCTATGAAAGTAAGAAAAGAACATGGGCTGGAGCATGGTGCTTCTAGTAATATCATGACTGATACTGAAGCAGTTCAAGAGTTTCGAAAAATTAAGTACAGGGAGAATCTTCCGGTTGACCCCAAAGTATGTGCTGCAACTGTGCTGCACTTTCCGTATGATAGAACTGCTAGTGATAGGCCTCTATCCTTGAACAAGCTTCAATCAGATAATCTTAAGGACATGATTAAGGTATACCTTTAGTTGCTATAGTCCATTACTTTGAGTTGTGTTCTGTAGCCCTAGCATTTCTATTTCATGTTATGATTCTGCTATAGCACACTGATAATTTTTGTAGTTTCAATGTATGCAGCTACATTCTCCTGTTGCTGGAAATATACAACAGTATGATCCTGTTTTCATCATGCGCTTTTCAATTCATAGTTTGTCAGCAGGCTATATTGAACCAGTCGAGTTTGCTGGTTTAGGCTTGCTTGCAGTTGCATTTGTTAGCATGTCTTCTCTTGATGTCGGGATGAGAAAATTGGCATATGAAGTTCTTTCAAGATTCAAGATTTCACTGGAGGTACTGAATTTAGTTGGTATCAGTTAGTGTGCACTTTCGTTATATATGCATTTTCTCTAAACACACTGAATTTGCGATTATTTAACATCTGTCCCCTTAATAGTTATAGACTAATAATTGTGTGCTTGTGTTTTATAAAAATTTTTAAGAGAATAAGTATTAGGGTTTAGTAATTTTGTTACTTTTGATCATGAGTGTGTATTCTCTTTGTTTTTGTTAAAATTAGTTGCCTTCAAAGGGTAGTCTTTACAGAAAGGCAGAAAGTGAACCTTGTCAGATGTTTTTGTTTTTCTGGTGATTGAAGTTTGAATTTGGTCCTGCTATTTCAACTTGGTGGTTTTGGGCCCCTTACCCAAATTTTAATGAAATTAATCCTTACACTTTTGTTGAAAGTCAATTTAAGGACAATGATAACGGTATTAAAATTCTACCATTACTTTTGTCTACTGGCTTTTTGGTTGATTATGTGGCATGGTGACCTAAATTTTTTATGGAGACGCGTACACTTTCACACAAAAAAACCTTTATTTTTAATAAAAAATCTAAAAGTTTGTTTTTTAGAATCTAAAACAAATATTAATTATTATTTAATTAAAATAAGCATATAATATTTTTAGATTGATTTTTGCCATGTGATTAGAAACTTAATCAATCTCATCATTGTCATCACCAAAATGCTACATCATCTAAATTAACCGTAAAATTGTAACACTGTTATCAAATATCCTTAAATCGACTTTTAATAGATGTGCAAGGATAAATTTCATTAAAATTGAGGTAGAGGGGCTAAACTGCTGAATTGAAGTAGTAGAGGGACCAAATTCAAAATTTGACCCTTTAATGGCTGTGCAGTCTGATGATGTTCACACAATTTGAAACATCTTGCTTCTGACCAAGAAAGAGAAAACCAGAGTTATTTTGAAAAATAATAAACATAAATTCAACTGATAAACCTTTTCTTTTTCTTTCTGTTTAAAAGTAAACCGTCCCTCCTGGTGAGTTTATGTTATAAGTTAATCCTTGGCTGGGTCACAATTTGCCTGTTTCAGTTCAATGGTTACCCAATGCATGAAGTTTGGAAAAATTTGAGATTCCCTGTATTGGATAATTCTTTCTGGAAGTAGACTTTGGTACTTGAATGTACACTAGAAACTAAGCTGTTAATTGGATTAGATATTATAAATGTGGCGATATTATATTTTCCTGACTAATTGTTGTGCATAAGTTTGCTAATTGCATGGAATTTTTAGTGAAGTAATGTTTACCCAAAGTTCAAATTAATTTTTCAGAGGTGTCAGAGGAAAAAAGATGTTATGCGACTTCACCTGTTGTTGATGTATATGCAAAATGGAATAGAAGAGCCATGGCAAAGAATCCCTTCTGTTATAGCTCTTTTTTCTGCAGAGACATCACTGGTTTTGTTGGATCCTTCGCATGAAGATTATTCAACCTTTAATAAGCTTTTGATGGACTCTTCTAGAGTAAATATGAAGGTACTTGTTTGTGACCAAGATAAGTTTTGCAAAAAGCCAAAAACCTTTTCTTTAAAAGATGCTTTTTTAAATTGCTTTCCTTTTTCTAATTATTACCATGTATGGTAGCCAACTCTCTATATGTTTCATTTGTGTTTGCAGCAAATACCCTTGTTCCATGACTTTTTCCAGAGTAGTGCTGTTAACTTTAGAGCACAGAGACTCTGGATACTTCGCCTAGCCTATGCAGGGCTTAATTTAGAGGATGATGCTTGGTTGTATATCAGGAGCTCTATTTTAGAGACTCTGATGAGTTTTTATGTTTCCCCTCTTTCAGATAATGAGTCAAAGAAACTAATTCTTCAGGTAATATTCAGGCTGTTATCATTGGTTGTCTGGCTTGTTATATACTTCTATATCATATTTTCACTAGCCAATTATTGTCATTGCCCAGTTTCTTGAAAAGGTTGAAAGTGTCATTTTTTCTGTAAATTTAATTTTTATCTCATTATCATCTTATCACTGATACATTCATACTATATTCTTATTTTTAATGTGATTTCAGTCCTTATATCCCACTATATTTCCTCTTTGAAAGAGCTTGAGAATTAAGAAAATATTAAATAAGTTCACACTAGTCATTGGTTGGTACTATATTTAAGTTTTAAAATGGAGTAACTTTTTGTTCATTTTGTGCGAAGTTGATGAACAGTTACAGTAATGAAAGGTGTATTGGAGTTTGATAATTGTGGTTTAGGGTTCTTGAAAGTTTAGGTTTTGTTACATACATCTAAGGGAAAGAAGTATAGAGGGCCAAGACTTGTTGGCAATCCTTAAAGAACTTAAGTGTGGTGAGTGGTGACGGTGAGGAAGCAATTAGATTTTGTATTAATGTGGTAGTGGTACAAAGCTTAGGTAGTTAGAATATTGACAATATGGGAAGACTGCTGTAATGGAAATAATTGGGCAACAAGTGATTAAGGTTTGGATGTAGGGCTTTGAAGAGACTAGAGGGAGAAAAAGTGAGATAAAAATGAGCAAAAAAATTACTTAAAAGAAGATTTGAGTGAATATTTATATCATATTATTGGGATAAGGGTAAGATTTTGGTGGAGTTCCTTAGGTTCCCCAATAGAATCATATCATGTGTCAATTTAAGTTCAAAAGGTTCAAAGGTGGGTTTAATGCTAAGTCCATAATTTGAATACTTTACATAGTTTTACTAGGAACCGAAGGAACTCCACTTTTAGCTAATATGATGTGATCTGATGAAAGTTATCTATTCAAGTAATTCATTGTGGCATGGAGGACACTAGGGAACATTTAAGCTCCCTATGATAGGTTAAGCTTAAAAGAAGGATTCTTCTTAATGAATGCTAAACTTTAGAAGTCAGCCAATCAATCTGGGTTACAACATTTCTCTTGCTAGCTGCAGATTACTTGTTTTCAGTGGTTCTGGTTTGTTCGATTCAGCATGGAAAAAATTAATCAGAATAATAGAAATAAAAATCACATTTTGCTCTATAGATAATGTGAGTTGTAGACATCATGGGGCTAGTTGGAATAAATGTGAGGAGAATTAATTTGGAACAGAGGAAATATGTTTCATTGATGCCGTTTCTGGATTTATGTTGACAGACTAGGGTACATTGATTGGTAAAGTTTTATTACAATTTTGATGTACTGTATTGATCAATTTCAAATACAATCATCTCGTTTGGCCTTTGATTAAATGGAATCACAAATATGATTCCCCGAGATTAACATGTAGACGGTTGCTCTATGATTTTTTCTATCCATTTGTTCGTTTGATCTCTATATTCAGATTGCTACCATTGTGACAAACTCAGGTGTCAGGTTGGCCCATTATCTTGTGAAACTTTGAAGCTGGTGGTCTATCATTTCATATATGATATTGAATTTTCGCTTTTTTAATCTTAACTGGTCTTCTTCTATTTATTCAATGTCATTTAAGTTCAATATTTAGGGCCAATGTAAATGGAATAAATTTAATGCTTGAATTAGTGGATGCGGAAGTTACTTTATTGCTAGATTTAGTAGTGTTGTTGATGAGCTTGCTTCAAAAGTAAGGCACTTGTTTTTTTGCTTTGCAGATACTGAAAAAGTCTGTTCAGTTCCATAAAATGGCTCGTTATCTGGTTGAACAGTGCAGTCTGTTTTCATGGTTGTCGTCTATTCTCTCAACCTATAGCAGGGTGCTGTTTGGAGATGAAAAGAGAATTTTCTTAACTGATCTGGTTGTGGTTATAGAGGTAGTTACCTTCTTCCACTTGATTCTACAAAATGACCTTTGTACTATGATTTTTGGCATCATGTACCTTACAGTTTCTAAGACGCTGGCCCTTTTCCTTTGAAATTTTTAAGGATCTTATTTCCTTAACATTCTAATAAAAGTTTTATTTTTTCATCAATTCGTGGCATCCCTACTCTGCTTTCTCTCTTTGTTGTCATCATGGGTCTCATGCGTTTACTTGATTCTGAGGCTGTCACTATTTTAATGACCACGAAATTTAACTTAATCCACCTACTCTGTTATGAATAACTAGATCTTCTTTCATGCTGTGAAGGAGGTTATCATTTAGGCACAGCTTCTTTTAAGCTTTTCTTGATGATATGTCTCTGAAAATTCTATAATGATCTATAGCAAATTCCTTTCTCCAAATTGACATCCCTTGTTTGTCATCTCTTGCTCATGCTAAGCATATGTCTGTAAAGCATAAATAGTTCCTCTTTCAGGTTTTGCTCAAATGATTTAATCCTATAATTTGCAAAGGTCTGTTGCCACTTTGGTTGGAGGTGGCAATTGGGGAGCAGGGTGGGTCAGGTTTGGTTTGTGTTGAGTTGTTCTGGTTTGGGACTTCGGGTCATTATGGGTCATGACTTTTCTTTTATGTTTATATCTGGCAAAATAAAAATTGGAATTGTCAAAATTCTTGGAATTTGGATAAGGGATTTTGAAGGCCCAAATTTCTCATTTCAAATGACACCATTTGTGAATTCCTTGATTTTTTTAGTAAGACATAAGCTTTTGTTGTCTTTCTTCTTAGATGTAACTTTTATTTTCTTTCACTCTAACTGGAATAACTCATTTTTAAATATGTTTCTTGATCTTTTCAATATTATTACTAACATCTATACATATTTACAAATCTAATGACACCCATATAAGATGTTTGCTCTATCTTTTTCTTTTTCTATCTCTAACATCCTTGTTCTTTTTTTTTTTTTGTTATACGTATTTTATTTTCTTTATCTCATCAAATTCCAATATTCAAAATTTCAAAATTCCTCATCCAAACACACACTTAAAATCAGGTTTGGATTGTTGGCATTTGAAGTCAGTTCAGATTCGGTCACGTTGGGTTTTGTCCTTTGGGCAGGTTTTTCAGGCTTGGGTCAGTTTTTTCCCCATTTTACTTACATGACTTTTAGATTACAGTTTATCATGTGGCTTATGTACCAATTCAAAATAATTTAATAGAAAGAAAATTTTCTAATTGAGGTGTTAGAGTGAAGATGTAATTTACTCTTTGATTCCATTCTCTTAAAAAAATTTTTGCTTGATTTACTGAGGTCAATATTAGATAACTTACTTAATACACAATTTACATTTTCTTCAAGGTAATTGGTGTCATTTTACCCCACTCTCTACTGTGTGGCTACACCCTTGGACAGAGTAGGTAACCATTTACCTACCTAATTGCTATCCCTAGTGAGTGACACATAATTCAGATATAGAAGCTGTATCCTTGTTGATAATTTAAGTAGACTGGTAAGGTTGGGTGAAATTGGTTTTAGGTGAAGTTTCTTCAACCCACCTAAATGGGACCATGCATTTCTTTAAAGACTTACAATTAGCCATGCAATTTTTTGAGTGCAAACTTTGGAATAGTATCGAAATAAATGAATTAGTTTGTGATTTATGTATTGTGAGGTGAATGTAATTTCTCTATTTCACGATTTACGTGAAACTGATTTCTGATTAGCCAAATTTCAAGGTTGTCTTTGTAATTTAAACTGAGTTAGTGTTTTTCATCTTTGTCATCATTGCTATGAACCATCAGGATTGCTCTATGATGGAAAATAATTCTTAATCAAACGCTATGGTGGGACAAATGGTATGGGTGCTACTTGGATTTCACCATCTTAATATAACTTAAGATAGTCTTTATTTTTTTTATTTTTTTGGATAAGCAACTTATTTAAGATAGTTCCAATACTAAGGTGCTAATTCATAGTTATATGAACCTTTAATGACCGATGTGCTCTATGGATATGTTAAATGTTAACTTTAATGCTTTATTTACTAATGTTTCTGTTTTTAAATTTAGGTTGTCACCGAGGTTATTTCATCAAAAGATATCACTGAATGGTTGCAAAGCTGTGCCCTTGAACAGCTGATGGAACTTGCATCTCAACTACATAAATTTCTTGTTGGTGGCACGAAGTTGATAAATGAACATGCTGCTTTTGTCAATCCAACTTTACAGATTATCAAATCAACACTAAAGATGTCTCAGAAAAGGCAAATGTACCAGCCTCATTTCACCCTATCACTTGAGGGTTTATTTCAAATCTATCAAGCTGTTAATGAGCACGACATCGGAAGATATAGTGGAAATGCAGAGTCTGGGCTAGAAGCTATACTTATGAGCGCACCTCCTGTTGACATATTTTGCATGGTTCCTCTCTCTCTCTCTGTTTTTCTACCTTTTTTTGATGAGTATAAATGGTATCCTGACCGAACTTTATGACTGGTGTTTTATAGTGTCAAATAGTTTAGTACAATCATCATTTATGCTAATTAAGGTCCCTTGATGTTTCTTTTTCTTTAAAATGGAGGACATGGAAAATATTTTTTCTCTTAAGTTTTGTTGAATAACTCCCAAGCAGCTCTATGCATAAAAGAGAAGTAGGATTCATTGTTAGCTGACATTGCTGCTTATCTATTTGTACCTCATGCGTCATAGTAGGTTCATACATGTCGGATAAATATATAGCATTCTGTTTAGTACTTTGACATTATTGGGTTAGATTAATGTGGTTTTTGAGTTTTTTAAATCAATACATGGCTCAGAAGAAGGAAAATAAGAAAGAAAAAGAGAAAAGAGTTCTTTCAATCCACATTTTCTTATGTTACTTCTGTTTTATATCCACTATTGTGCTATCTTGTTCCCTTCACTAAACAATAGATTCCCTTTGGATGTATTTTGCAGGATCGAGAGAAGCTCTCAAGTTTTCTTATTTGGGCTACTTCTACTGCCTTAAAGTCTGAGTCTAGAAAAATGTTTCAGTGCAAAGAATCTGGTCTCTATCTCCCAGTAATCTTGGAGGAGGCATCGCATGAGGAGTCCTTGACATTGAAACTATTACGCTGGCTTAGTGCTTCTATAATTCATGGGAAGATTTCTTGGAAATTTAATGATTGGATTGCAAAGTTTTCGGACAGATCAAACTCAAAAACTCTTCAGTCTTTGTTGGAATATGTCCCAAAGGGAGATAAAGAAGGCAACAAAAGTAGCTTTGACTGTGAGGAGATGTTAGCAGCCCAAGTCTTTTATCTCCAGCAGTCTCTTGGCATAAATTGCAGTGTGCTGCCATCAATTGTCTCTGCACTTTGTCTCCTTCTCCTTTGTGATGATTCCAAAGTTGCAGGTATACTAAAATTTGATTAATGTCTTGTCTATATGGCATCATGGATTGAGGGCGGGAATAGGGGTCAAATTAGATTTGAATTTGGTTTATGAACAGAATCAATTGAGATGTTCGTTGCCAAACTATCAGGTTAAATATTCTTCTAATTTATGCTAGATATTGTGAACTTTGTGATGGGTGGTGGGATGTTAAACAATTCGTTGGACTCATTTTGGCATTTTATGATGGTTGAAGCTGTTAACAAAATGCAAGATCCAGGTGTTCTATGAGCACTGGTGGATTTGTGGCTGAACTGGAAACTTCTAGGCCCAAAGATGAATATGATATAATTTATGGACAAGTGGATTGAGACTGACTACAATTATGTGTTCTTTTTTTATTTTTATTGAACCCAATACTTAATGAATGATAGCTGTTGAGAAAAATCATGCTCTTACAATATGAGAATCTGTGTTACTAGTCATTCCCTGTAGCCAGTAAGGCTTCTGAATTAGTTTAAGGGTACTCTTGTTTATTTAGACATATACGTTTTACCCAATGATGCCATTGCCAATTATTTTGGCTTAAGGGATATACCCTCTTTGCAGTTGTTTGTCTTGTATATGCTTGTAATGTTGAACCTCACTGAGTGACTATGGTGGTTCTTAATTGTTATTTTCTTTCCTTGGGATAAAAATAGTATTTGTACCGGTAGCTTTATTAAAAATTTCTCGGGGAGGTATGTCAATTGCCAAAATAGTTCTTCTGTTTGCAAAAGTGCTTTTATGGAATTTTGTTTTGATTGATTTCTAACTTTTTGTGATTTCTGCTGAATCAGGATTGGACTGCATGCTTGACTTTAGGACTTCAATGGTGACCCTGTGTTCAATGATATGTAGCCCTCCTGAATCAAATCCTGCTTGGAGATGGTAAATATAGCCCCCACCCCCATTTTTGGTTTTATGATAGTTCTATTGCTGTTTTGTTACGATGTGATAGTACATTTGGTTTCTGCAATTGAGCTGAGCTGAGTTGATAAATTGGGTCTCACTTCAGCATATTTGGGGCACCTTCAGACTCTAGCTTTTGCTCAAGCTTAAGCTTCATTAATATTCTTTGTACTTGGCTTGTCAGGGATTATCAAGCTTGAGCTTGGGTCAAGGTGTCATTTCAGCAATCTTTTTTCTCACTTTTTTCCCTGGAATACAATGGCATAATCCCACTTTTTGACTTCCGAATTGAAGAGAAAATAAATTAGCACAAAAAATCTTAACCACACGGTATCTTATGCCAAAGCTAATTCAAGAAGAATGACAATAAATATGGAGAAATCATTTAATAAAATGATTCCCGCAAACATCATATTTAAATAGAGAGGAGAGCCATAGTTTGTTTAATATGAAAATGAAACAAACTTAAGGTTGCTTGGGCTTGTTTCCTTGGAGAAGCATATCTTTTGTTTTTGCCTAGATTTGGTTAAAGCAGGTGATAAACAAAGCTGGAAAGCCTATTATGAAGACCTAGCTTCATTTGTAGCCCCAGAAAAATACTCTTGACTTACTCATTCCTTCATGTCAGTTTTAATTGGTGACATATAAGTGGTCCTCACAGATGGCTTGTTACCGAGTGGTGGAAATTAATTAGAAATATGGGATAGAACCTAGGAATTTCTATTACCTTGGCAGTTTAACTTTTTTTTTTAATGTTAATTTGTGAGTGTTTTTGATTAGTCAAATTTAAAGCACATGTGAATTTGTGACGTTTGCTACTAGGTTCTTTCCCATGGAAAATAATTGAAGAAGGTCTGCATGTATAGTTGTTCATTCAAAGTAGCAAATTGCTAGACACAAACATATAATATATGTATGTATGTATGTATGTATCCTGAAATTTCATAAGTGTGCCCTCCCCCTATCCACCCTCTCCAAAACAAAATAAATAATGGGGGTGGGACTGGGATTGATTGAAGTCTTGATTGATTTTATTATTTATGCTACCTATTCCTTGCTCGATCTAATGAAGTTTGTTTGAAATGTGTGCTACTGTGCCCTGAGAGAAACTAAAATGCCCTGCTGTTCTCTTTGTACAGGTCGTTTGACCAGCCGTGGAAGGATCATTCATCTGAATTGACTGATTTGGAGAGGATTGATGAGCTTCATGCCTGCCAAAAACTATTGGTGATGATCTCGAATGTGCTTTGGAGGAAGTCTTCAGATTTTCAGGGTTTATCGCTGCAAGCTGTAGAGAATTCCGGTGTATTTAAATGGGAAAGAAGTATTATAGAGACTGAATGATATCTCAGACAAATTCAATTCCTCTCTGCATTCTAGATTTTTATATGATGCAGCTATGGTGGGAAACCATTAGACCACTGCTCCAACTAAAGTAAAGATGGAAACAACCACCCCAAGTATGGTAAAGCTGAACACTATGGAGCCATGAACCGTCTGAGAATACTAATAGTGTTGGAAGCAATGCTAGGAACAGCTACAAGGAAATCCAGAGTCAGTCATGGCCATAAGAGTACAGATGTTGGAACCAAGTGGCAGCATGGAAATTGTGGCTATCTTTTATGGAAGGTTGTGGAGTTATGGAGATTATGGTGAAAGAGTGATGCAGATCGGGTGACATGAGAACTGACCAGTGGAATCTTTGGACTTTGGTTATTTCTATCTGCTTTGGGTCATTGGCCAAGACCTTCAGTAGTCTCTGCATTGCTCTTGGAAAGGCATTCTGTAGCAGGCCAATTAGCGAAACATAGCACGGCTACTGAGGTTTGTGATGAAGCCAGGTGCCGCCATTCTTTATAAAGGTATTAGGCAAGGATGCTCTCGGCTTAAATTTGAATTGCTGCAATAATGTTGCTTGAAGTGAATAAACTAGCATGGCTGTGTAATCAAATATCTAATTAGGATCCAAAATTTTGGAGAAAATATATTAGTCTCAATGGACTCCTTTTACATTTTAATTAGTAGGTCAGTTATTTGATTGATTCGATTAGTATTTTCGAATGTCGATAGTCGATCGATTTAATTTAATTTTAAATTAAAAATAAATTGATTGAAAAATAAATTGATTGAGTAGATTGAACTGAGTTGATCAAATTTGGTTGGTTAGGTCAATTTATTCAGTTTTGATCTACTAATACTTTCTTCTATACTACTAGAGATTCGGGTATTGGTACTTGATGTTATTGAGTTACTTTGAAATCAAAATAGAAAAAATATAATTTTGTAAAATTAGAAATGAAGTATTTTAGGTTGATTTAATTTGCAATTTAAATTCTTTCCGAACCTTTTTAAGTAAATAATCAAAATTTAATATTACATGACTTTTATAGTTATAAAATAACTTAAACGTCTCAAATGAAAAAATTATTTACTTGCATACATATAAAATTAATACATTTATATATTATACTGGAGTATATATTTCCAGTTTATTCAAGAAAATATAAATTTAATATTCATTTTAACAGACACTTGTTCATAATCGGTGGACACTGGTTATTATTGGTAAACGCTTGTTATTAATCACAAAACACCTAAAAAGCATAAAAAGTATAAAAGTTGTCTCCCATAAATAAATAACTTTAAGTCATAATTTCTTGTTCACACAATTACTTTAACAACTAAGTTTCCATAATAACAATTAGCTTTTTTTTTTCAGTTTTTCTTTTCCATTTATTTTATCAAATTTTAACTTGAATAAATATAATTTTTAAAACCCAAAATAAACTAACAAATTCTGTCCCTAACCAAGCTTTGAATTATCAAACATTCACCAAATTATTCTAAAGTGTCATCCTCCTCAATGACTTACAAAAAATTATTTTAACTTGAATAAATTATTCAAAAAACTATTTGAACCAAATTATTTACATCTTAAATAAATATAATTATTTTAAGCAAATCCTCGTGTGCCTTAAACTAAAAATAATTATATTTATTTTCAACTAAAATAATTATTTGTTAATCCACTAACAAATTATTTTAATAAAAATAATTTTAACCAAATTATTTTAATTTCAATAAATTATTCATAAACTTGCTACTCACGCTACTTAGAAAAATTCTCCTCTTTTGGCTAAATAGGTCTCTAAGACCAGAAAGTTCAATGAAAAATATCAAAATAAATAAACAAAATATATAATAAATAATTTTTCATAAATAAAGGAAAAATTGTGATTTGAGCAGCACTTCTTGCTCCCAAGGCATTCCAATTTTGACTAAGTTTTCTTTCTTTTAAGATTTACCCCACTTTTTCACTTCCCTTCAATTTGCGCAAAGTTAAAATTAATTTTAAAAAATGTTAAAGGTTTGGCAGCAAGCTGCTAAACCCAAAGACGTTGCCATTGGCAGCATGCGACCACTAAGACCTTGCCAATGGTAGCATACAGAGAGGAGGGATTTTCAAAATCCTTTCCCTGCTCATAAAAAGGGAGGAAGCAAAAATCGAAAAAAAGATTTAGGGAGGAGAAGAAAAAGTTAGAGGAGATTAAAGAAAAACCTACAAAAACTATGGTTTCCTACAAAAAAAAAAAAAACAAAAAACCTCAGAAGCAAAACCTTAGATCTAGCAGCAGAGAAGCCACAAGAAACAAAAAATCTATACAAAAAACGTAAGATGGAACCCTTTCAAGAAATCATATATACGGCTTCAAGCTTTTTTTTTTTTTTAGGGGAAAAGTGTTATGAGTTTAGTTTTTGTTGTGTTTGAGAAATTGGTTTTTTTTTTTTTTTTTTTTTTTGAAGATCTACTCTAGATTAACGATTTGGTAGTTGAGGTGAGATGATGAGACGGCAATCATGTGATGGTTGAATGGTTGAGTTTCAGAGTGGTGTCGCTGCAACGGAGAAGAGCATAATGGTGCGGTTGTGGAGAAGAAGAAGTGTTGAGTGAAAATTAGGCTTTTATGGTTAGGTTTAGGTTAGTTTCAAAACGGTGTCATTTGGGGCATTCTTGGAGCCATCTTTTAAACACCAGCAGTGCGTTGTGGGAAGAAAGAATAGGCCTTGTTGGAGAAGGTCAGCCGTCGCCATTGCTTTGGTGAGCCTTTCCTTGCAACCCGTGTCTCGACGGACGAGCCAGCTCATCGACTTACCTTCAGATCTAGAATCTTGGATCATCAGTTCGAGCCTGGAACTCTTGAACTAAGCTTCAGACCTTCAGTGAGTCCAAGAAGATATTAACCCTTTGGACCTTTTATTTCATTGCTTGGTTGTGGGTTTAGTTTAGATATCTGAATTCATTTAGATATATTTTTTATGTGTTGGTTAATTATATATTTTAAAAAGTATATAAAAAATATATATATGTGCACATATGCACATGATGAAATAATAATGAAGGTGGTAGCATATTATTGTATAAGATAGTAAATGCTTATGTTGAATATTTGTCGTCAATGTGGTTATATTGTGAGAAAAAAACGTTAATATATATATAATTATTTAAAAAATATATATAAAAAAAGAGTAATTAAGGGTTTGAGTTGTAGCCTAGTAAGGCAAGTAAGTCATGAGTATGTCTTTTGATAAAAATAACAATAATGATAAAAGACAAAAAAAATGAAATTAAAAATGTAGATAGCAATAAAATAGGTATTTAGATTATACCGATGATGGAATATTTAATCAAGACGCGAAAAGTCGCAATCTTAAATTAATTTCCCTAGGTGAGGGATTTGATTTAAACTCTACTAGTATAATGAGAGAGTCTTAATCTTAAGTTCAATATTTTAATCTAAATGAATATTTTTTTAAAATATTAATAAAATGAAAGAGCTTAAAGTAGAATTGAAAAAAAAAATAATAAATAACAAATACAAAAGATAAGAGGTGAAATATATGTTGCTTTAAAATAGTACAGAGTTGTGTTAAAAAAATTATAAAAATTAATATATGATAATTAAAATCTAGTAAATGAAAATGGAAGACAAAAAAGAATAATAATAAATTATTTAGTTATATAAAGTATAAATAGATAGACTTAAAAGAATAACGTAATAAATAAGTGAATGGTTTTGATTTTTTAAAATATATATTAAAAAGGGATAAAAAGATAATAAAAAAGCATAAAGTAAACAAGAATAAAAAACTTACAAAATGATAGATTATAGCAATAGTAAATATATGGAATAAATAATGATTCATATTGAAATTTATAATCCACCACATACCATCCTTGCATTATTTAAATGTCATAGCATCTTGATATATTTTGTATGTGAATATAAACTCTAATGATGGGACTTTTTGAAAGAGCTTGCAAAGGCGAGTTCTCTTAGAAAGTTCCTTAGGAGAAAGGATATCTTCGAATCCCATTAGTATAATGAGAGGTCTCGGTGAATGTCTTTAACAAAAAGGCATTTACTCAAACTTGGGTTTGCATTCATGAAAATATTATTTTTACCCATAAATGATTACCTAGATAATGGTCTTTGTTTGATAAGCTTGCGAAAGCGAGTTTTCTCGAGTAATTCCATATAAGAGAGAGTATTCTCTGGTCCTACTAGTATATTCTCAATAAAAGATTTTCATTTGACATTTATCGAGATTTACACCATGTATTCTATAATTACATCATGTACATGTCACACCCATAAAATTGAATAACGGACTTTAGGTTGTGAATAAAATAAAAAGACATAATATAAATAATGATTGAGGGAAATAATAATCAAATCAAGAATTAAGGCTTAGAACGAGAATTGTAAGAGTGCTAATACCTTCCTTGTGCATAACCGTACTCCCAAACCCAAACATTGTTCCATAAATTAGAGCCTATCTCATTAAAATGAACTTAAGTTAAGCTTAAGGTAACATTTTAAAGAAATAGACTCAAATAAGTAGCCTATTTGCACCTTGACAAAAAAGATTGGTGGCGACTTCAATGCACGTTGAGCGGTCGGGTTCTTGGACCCCCACATTATGACAGTTTGGTGACTCCATTGGGGACTTTGTGAATCGAGCCAGTAGTTAATCATAGGTTATCCTAAGTCGTAAATAATTCAATGTTTCTTTTTGTTTCGAGCATTTGTTTTGTGCACTAATTGTTTCATTATTATTATTTTATTGCTTTTAGTAATTATGGGAAATTTAAGATAGAGCGATGTGAGATTGTTGATCAAAGGTTGGTACATTCCTTCACACACATGAAACATGTTGCATTCATGCATAAGGCTTTTACTCAGGCTTTGTCCATCATTATGAGGGAATTTAGTAGCTACGCTCTCGTGAGGTAATAATCTCCACATGGGCTAATGAGCACTCTTACTCAAATTGAACCTAGTCCGTTTGAAGCCTGTAATGGGTGAAGACCAAGGTGCCTTACTAGTTCGAGTGGTTGATAATGAGGAACAATTTGGGAACCTTTAGCCTTATTCCAATCCAAACTCAGCATATAGAATGCTGTGAGTAGCCTTCCTTTAGGTAGAGCTTCACCTGCTCGTTTAAAGAGTATACCCTTGAATTAAGCACATGTAAAGGAACTTTTTTTACACCTTCTTCTTTTAATTCCCCGTCAAAAATAATAATAAGAATTATGGAGTAGATTACACCCGACAACGTGATAAGTACCCATGATAATAATTACCCTTTTTATTTCCAATGCAAGTTAATTTAATTTTCTTTGATCTTATTCACCATACTAACTTGAATTTGTTTCATTAGTCATTGGTATTTCATATGCACGCATTTGCATCCATCATGTTACATATTAGGAAAGTATTGCTTATACAACAACTATTGACTGAAGAAATCCTTACTTCATCACTCAATAAGGATAAGAACAGTTATGGGGTAGAATTACAAATGAGATAAGCTCAGCAAGATGAAGGGGATTGTTTGGCCAAGGGGCATATCTCGACCATCCTAAAGAAGGTTCATCTTAATCTCAAACAAAATGACCTTTAATAGATAATCGATATCTGGGAGCAATGAAGGCGTAATAGTCGAGACAACTTTTACAACAAGTATAGGCACATTGCATGGCTTCTTTATGTACACATGCATGATCAACTACTTAGAGCTATCACTCAATTTTGGATCTTTCTTATCAGTGTTTCGTGTTTAATGAAATAGATATGACACTAACAGTAGAGAAGTATTCATCACTGGTTCATATAGACCAAATGCAACTAGACAAGATATATTGGAAAGCTCAAAAGACAGGGCATCGAAGGAAATTGGCCAAGTTGTTAGATATCACCACTAAAGAGGTTGCTTAGAACTTGAAGAAAAAAGTAGATACCGAGTGCCTCCCATGGAGTTTTTTGAATGATTATATTAGGAAGCAAAAAGAAGATGAACAGGATCTTCTTGCCTTTGTGTGAGACCTTGATCTTTATAGATGCGATAACACGGACTAAGGGTAATTTCATCATTTCCTTAGTGAGCCCCTAGAAGTAGGCTTTCAAACATTATTAAGGCCTAAGGCATAAATGAATGATGAAAATAAGGATAAAATGACGAAGGAAATAGAAATAATGACTTTTTCTAAAGTTGGGGTAAAATGGTCATTTTTCATCTCGGGTAGAAATTTTTAAGTTTTCGTGAACTTGAGTATTTCTAGACTATTATGGACTTTGTTTCAGTGTCAAAAGAGTAAAAAGATTGCACAAAGGATTAGAGGAAGACAAAGCCAACTTGTTAAGGGCATTTTTATAATTTTAGTGGAGTTTGGATAAGCTTTAGCTATAAATATCATTTTCCAGCAGCTTTTTTTTCTTCTTTCTCCCATCTCACGTTTCTTTCATCCTCCATGGAAGCTTGTTTTGAAACCTGTCACGATCCAATTTTTGGGCCATGACCGGCGCATGGACCCAATGGGCATAGCCCACTAAGCCCAAACAAGTCTATTTATATAACCCTGCTCAACATTCCATTAACTACTCTTAACGTCACATTTCATAGTTCCAACCTATAAATTTCAAATACTTGCATTTATACTAACTCAAAATAAAGTTAACCATTTTCAACTCATAGTGGCATTACCAATCAAAATATAAATATAGAGTCTAAGACATGTAACTTAATCTTTACATCACATAAACGTATTCATAAACAAAAATGACTCTTGACGTCCAGCGAAATGACCACGGTGAGTGTGCAACTACCAGGGACGGCCCAATATGTTCAAGGGCCTAAAGCGAAATATTCAAATAAGGTTTTTTTTATTAAAATTAAAAAAAATTATTAAATTTTTATTTTTCTAACTTTTTGAGATGTAAAATTTTTAATTAAACTTTATAATCAAGTTCTTCTAATATTTCTTTTTCAATTGATATTATAGTTAATCTATTTAATCTTTCTTGAGACATTGTTAATCTTAAATAAAATTTTATTAATTTTAGTTTTGAAAAACTTATTTCTCTTAAAGCAACACTTACTGAAATTGTTAATATTATTTTAAAAGCAATATATGCATTTGGAAAGGAATCGAGTATTCTTATATAATTAAGTATGTCAATTGAACTGTTTTCTTCCTGTATAATTTCTTTTAAAATTTTTAACTCTAAAAATAAATCTAAACTATCAATATTAGAATAATTGTTATATTTTAAAGAACATTCAAGATTAAGGCAATATTCTTTCATTTAAGAATTCAAAAGTAGATATTATAGATTGAAAAGAAATAATTGATTTTATATATAGGAAAAAAAATAGCTGTTGGAAGTCATTAAATGCGTTGATTGGAAATAAGAGAAATAAGTTAAAAAAAATAACTGTTAAAGACGATTAAATACATATGACTATTAGTTTATTGAAAATAAGAGAATATAGTTGAGAATTAATAGCATTTAAAAAAAAGTAAAAGAAAATTAAGATTTATTAGGCACATAATAAAAAAGTGAAACAACAAATAATTTTATTAATTATTTTTTATTTTTATATTTTTTAATTTTTATATATTTTTAATATAATTAATTATGTTATAATTATTATAAAATTATAAATCTTTCTTAAAATTGGGGCCTACTCAAATTGGGGGCCTAAAGCCCTTGCTTGGGTGGCTTCACCCAAGGGCCGGCACTGGCAACTACTAAATGCCATTGAAACCTACCAAAGGTTATACATGGACACCTCTATCTAGGTCTCAACCACTTTTGGATCTGAAATCATGAAGTTGAAAACAACGAGTATAAACTCAGTGAGTGAACATAAGAAGGGAATAAGCAACGATAAGGAAAATTTGAAAATCATGATGCACTTGTTTTGAAAACAATGCAATTTAGTTAAACCTCTTATTAAAACCCTTTATTTCAAACATTAATTAGTAAACTCTTAATGTTGCAAAAACCCATGCTCAATCATGAAGATAAAGGAGTGAAAGAAAAAAATTATATTAGAACTAAGCAAGGTAGCAACGTGACAGCACATTTCTCACTGCAGCGAAAGACATTCTTGTTTTGCATATGTTTTGATTTTTCAAGTATATTTCTCATTACTGAAGTCCAATTGACATTATTTTTGGATCATTAGAAAGATAAGAGGTTGGGCTACGTCTTTGATATTGACACTTTGCCCAGTTCTAATTGGAAGGTGGTTAAAATATTTTTCAAAGTAAAAGTATTCTCACTGCAGTAGAAAGGTATTCTGGGTTTGCATATGGTTCGGTTTTTCAAGCATATCTCACACTACAGAGGTCCAATTGACATGATTTTTGGACCATTAGAAAGCTAGGAGACTGGCTACAACTTTTGTGTTTACCACTTTGCCTAGTTCTGATCGGAAGATAGTTAAAAAAATTTTCAAAGTAAAAGTAGGGCACAGAACTCTAGAACCACCTGAGAGTTTTTGGCTGTAGCCAAAAATAGTCTTGCTGCAGCCAGAAATAGAGCATTAAAAAAAAGAGTTTTTGTTGAACACAAAGGACACCATTTTTGCTACAATAAACTCAAATTAAAAGACTTAGCATTTCTCAAGGTACAACATGCATGATTCACATACATTACAACCATAAACCATATTCATAAACTTTCTATTTCATAAGTATATTTACACATATATAACCTCAAATATCACCACCACATTACCAGCTTATGTGCAACCCCCACATCGCGTACAACTAATATCATCCTTCACACTCCCACACCCTGTCATCACCGGCGAGTGCATCCCCTTCACATCGTGCACACGCACGGTCATACTTAGTTATCACCGGCATGTGCATCCCCCCACATCGTGCACACGCATGATCATATTTATTACACAATATCATCCACAAATGTACAATACATATATATCGACAAATAAAGGGATTTTGCAAATTCATTACAATCACATTTCATAACGCATAAACATTTCAATAAAAGCTTGTTCCCGTGCATGTTTTGAAGCTAAAACAATTAAAACATTTCAAGTGATACAATCAACATACATGTGTTTTTTTTCCAAGCAATTTTAATGCAAGTTCACTCACCGGTCTTTATTGACGTTTTGATTGACACTAGCTTCGACTAACGTTCCGGATGGGGATGTGGAGCCTCGTTGGAACCTATCACACAACAATATCACATTCAACCCAACTTGGCATTAATACCATTCCAAAAGCTATTTCTTAAACCAAGTTCTATATTCATTTCTAGCTAGCTTCTAACTACTATTAAATAGCTATTATTTGCACTACTCTAGTTACACTAGAATGAATGATCAATCTCAGCAATAAAACCTTCACAATTCTACCCACTAGCCATCCTTAACCAATTCAAAAATCAACTCAATTTCATTACTCACCTTGCTAGATTTGTAATTGAATTCCTCCTTAAGAATTTCCAAGCTATTACGGAATGTTTCTCTTTTTCTCTTTAAAACACTTAATTAGTGAGAAAAAGTATTAAGGTAACACTTTTAAGGGTTTTAAGGGGAAAGAGTAAGAGAGCACAAAGGACTTGTGAAAAGGTGCAGAAAGCATGAAAATTTGAGGCTAACTTGAGAGAGTTGTGGAAGCTTGAAGAAAAACCCCCATGGAAGATGAAGAAACGTAAGATGGAGAGAAAGATGAGAAGAAGACGCTGCTGGAATTTAGATATTTATATCTAAGGCTTATCCAATTTTGCTTAAATTACCAAAATGCCCTTAACAAGTTAACTTGTCTTTTTCCATTTCCTTGTGCAATCTTTTTACTCTTTTGACACTAGGACCAAGTCCATAATAGTCTAGAAATACTCAGGTTCACGAAAACTTAAAAATTTTTGCCTAAAATGAAAAATGACCATTTTACTCGTATTATGAAAATCATCATTATTTCTATTTCCTTCATTATTTTACCCTCATTTTCATCATTCATTTATGCCTTTGGCCTACTTAGACCTTACTATTGTTTGAAACCTACTTCTAGGACCACACTTAGGAAAATGATGAAATTACCCCTTGTCCGTGTTACTGTGTCTACTTCTAGTTACAGGTCTATAGAGATCGAGGTCTCACAAAACCTTTATAACTTCTTTCAAGTTAACCTCAATTTTCATGCTTTTGTTTTTTTTTTCATAGAACCTTTTGTGCTCTTTCACTCTCTCACCTTAGAACCCGTAAAAGTCTTACTTCTATACTTCATCTCACCAGCTAAGTGTTTTAGAGAGAGAAAGAGGGAGCTCTATAATAGCTTGAAAATTTTTGGAAAGGAATTCAATTACAAAGCTACCAAGGTGAGTAATGAATTAGAGTTGATTTTTAAGTTGTTGAAAATGGCTAGTGGATAGATTTGTGGATTTTTTGTGGTTAAGGTTATTTATTCATCTTTAGTGTGATTAGAATAGTGAAAGTAAATAGCCACTTATTGGTAATTGGAAGCTAGTTAGGAATAACTAGTAGAACATGATTTAGGAAATAGCTTTTAGACTTATGGTTATGTGAATTGAGTTGATTTGTGATGCTATTGTGTGTGATAGGTTCCAACAAGACCCCACATCTCCATTCAGAGCATTAGTGGAAGTTGGAGTCGATCTAAGATTCAACAAATATCGGTGAGTGAACTTGCATTACAATGGTTTGGGACAAATGCTTATATGTTTAATTGTGTCACTTGAAAATATTTTAATTCTTTTTTTTCAAAATATGCATGGGAACAAGCCCTTGATGAAATGCTTTTCTATTGTGAAATGTGTAAAATGATGATTCCATGTGCTCTTATGTTATGTTGATATATATATATATATATATAATGATATGTGATAATTATTGACAAGTAAATTGTGTGATAATTATAACCGAGTGTGTGCGGTGTGGGAGGGCACATACCGGTAATGATGGGTGATTCCAACTATGTGCGGTGTGGGAGGGCACATGAACTAATGACTGGTGGTGGTCTATATCCAGCTCTGTGCGGTGTGGGAAGGCACATGAGCTGAGGACTGGTGGGTGTATGCATGCTTGTATATATATATATATATGCCATAGAGATGATCATATATGCTATGAAATTGTTTACATATGTTATGGAAAAGTTATAAAGGTAATATGTGATGGTTTTGAATGTTGAAAACTTGATTATTGTCAATGTGTGTAATTTAATGATTCAGTGTGGTAGGAATAGGTTTTTGTCGCGGTGAAATCCCCCATAGTTTATCTGTTCTGAATTTTGCTATAGTGAAAAACTCTCGAGTAGGTAGCCTTAATCCATGCTCTGAATTTCGCTGCAGCAAGAATGGATTCTCATTGCAGCGAAAATGGATTCTCGCTGCAGCGAGAAACTCTCGGGTGGTTCCAGATTGTAGTGCAGTGCTTTCATTTTGACAAAAATTTTGACCACCTTTCGATTAGAATTGGGCAAAGTGGTAAACATCAAAGTTGTAGCCCAGCCTCTTAGCTTCTAATGACCCCAAAATCATTCAATTTGACTTTTGTAGTGGGAGATATGCTTGAAAAACCGAAACATATGCAAATTAAGAATGCCTTTTCGCTGTAGTGAGAAACCCTCTATTTGCTTGTCTTGCTTGGTCATTGCTGAAATTTTCATTCAATTCAACTTAATGGTTTATCATTGATCTTTTCAATACTAAGAGATTTACTAAACCAAGTTTGGAATGAGGGGTTTTAGCAAGAAATCACACTAAATTGTATTATTTTCAAAACAAGTGCATCATGATTTCTACACTTTTCTTATTGTTTGCTTGTTCCCTTCCTATGTTCACTCACTAGGTTTATACCCACGTTATTAAACTTCATGTTTTCAGATTCGGAGGCAGTTGGGACCTAGATTGAGTGTCCATGTATGCTCGTCTTCTTGGTAGGTACTATGGCATCTCAGTAGCGGTACTTTCACTCAAAGTCACTTTTCTGACGGTCAAGAGTCTTTTTTCTGTGTACAAGTATATGTAATGTGAACTACTAGGAGTCTTGTTATAAATGAAATATGTATATTTTGGATTAATGATGCCATTATGAGATGGCAATGAATGATAGTCCTTTGAGATAATATGAATATAAATATTTGGTACACATGTTATGTTACTGAAATACATTGAGTTGTAAATTACAAATTATAGTTTAGGAATGGTAATGCAAGATTTATGAAATGATGAACATGATTATTTAGAAAGGTTTACTTGGGTTTAGTCGGCTATGCTCATTGGGTTAGTGGTCTTCCTAAAAATCTTATGGTATGTTGAAGTCTCAATCATAGATTTTTTCAACCAAGTAACGAGAAACATCAATTTAGCTCTTGCCATTATAGTTGAGACATTCAGGTTATTGAACTATTGTAGTCGGAAGGGTGAAGGACATTTCATCAAGTATGCCCAACTTCTCATCATATGGATCAAGACCCACTTTGAGTGCAAAGTTGATAGATTTCGAAAGACTTTCCTCCCATCAAGTTATCCTATCTATGAATTTTGTGAAAGTAAGTGGCCAATCTACGAGAAAAAAAATAAGAATGGCTTGTAAAAGTTAGAAGACTTATAAGTGTGGAGGTGACTTGGAGAGCTCCTTGGATGCCTAGGATGCAAGTGATGTACAAGTGTGGAGACGAACCATGGGTACCATTGATGAGACCTTGGGGAGTAATCAGTTATGCTCTAATAATAGCATGGAAACAATTTGGATGTGGAAAATTTATACCAATGACACATAGGCTTAATCAACTAAAGTTTACATACGGAAAGCCGAGAACCCCTGAGAGGATCCAAGATGTAGTTCAGGAATGGAAAGGAACAAGTAGGGTGGATCATGAAAGGTTTATGTATGAGGTCACCACTAGATATTTAGCTTGGCATGTCAAAAGAGTGAAAGACGTCGTATGCCCTCTAAAAAGTGTTTCTAAATTCCTGGTTAGTCTAGACCCTTAAGATGTTCTTTAGAAAGTGAGTTGGCCAGGAAAAAGCTTGAGACATAAATGATAAAGATAAAACACTGATATGAAGTTGAAATTGAAGGGGTAAAGAAGGAAGTGGCAAGGAAGGTTCAAAGAGCTTTTAATGAATAGGATAATTGGAGAAACAAATTTGAGAGTTCATAGAAGGCATGTTCATCCTTGGTCAACAAGATTCAAGAAATGCAAGAAGAGCTACGAATTTCCCAAACCTTTAATTATACCATACAAAATGAAGTACAATTACAAGAACAAGTTATACAGGTGTTCAAAAGTGATAGGAACCAAGCTGAGGCAACCATGGAGGGTTATAAAGAACAATAAGAGGTCTTCCAACAAGAATGCCTTTGGATGCAGGAAATAGGAGAATAGTATAAGTAAGACCTTCGAAAGAAGCAATCTGAAATGTAATGGATGTTGATGCAAATGAGAAAAGTGGCTTTCAAAGCAAGAGAAATGGTTGACAAGACTGAAACACTTAGGTAGGAGATTTTTCCAAAATACAAGCTTAGTGAGTGTTTAATTAAGCACCTCAAGATAGTGTGGAACCAACATGATCGAGTCGGCCTTTTCTTTTGAAACCAATGATGTAAATGTTTTAAAGATGGATGTAATTGGATGTTTAACTTTTATGAATCAGGATTTCTTATGTAAATTATTATTGGATGGCCAATATGTTTCAATTTTATTGACATTACATGTGCATAATTTGCTCAAACAAAGGCATATAGAGAAATACAACAATTTAACCTTTGTCATTATCAGAGTTCCTAATTCTTTGGAAATAAATAAAAAAATAAAATTAAAAAGCTTAAGAATCTTACCTTTTTCATCACATTCATGTAATAGCAATGCATCTAATTCATGTTTATGGTTATTAAAATTTTCTAAACTAACTCGACCACCTAAGCCTTGTGACTAGCATACTCATAATACCTGTTAATGAGTAAAAAGCATGAAGGAAGAGCAAAATGATCAAATGGATAGGATGGAAACAAGTCAAGAAGAAATGAAAGAACAATTAGCAAAAAATGATGGAATTAATGATGAATTTAAGCAAAGGGAAATGAGTAATCGAAGAGTCAACTTTGCCAAAAATCCCACAAGACACCAACAACTTAAGAGATGATTGGCCTCATCTTTTAGAGTTCACTCCACTTTATGCCTAAACTTTCAAAAGGTCACTTTCAACTGACGCCACCTTTTGATGGGTTCCCTTATGCTTATTACAATGTACTACCTCCAATAGGTCATCAACTGATTCATGAGCAATTTGGATCAAACTTGAGAACAAATCCCGTTGAACCAATACACATCCCAAATCTAGACGACTAAAAGAACAAGAAAGGTTAAAAAAGAGTTCATTGGAGATGGGGGAAAATGAGAGAGTCGAGAAAAAGTACAATTTGTTAGAGGAACGCCTTTACACTATCGAAAGAGTTGATCGTTTCGATACCATGGATGCGATAAATTATGCTTGGTACATGATGTAGGATTCCAGCCAAGTTCAAAGTTTCAGAGTTTGAAAAATATGACGGAACAAAATGTCCAATGGCACACATTACCATGTATTATTGGAAGATGGCTGTACAATCTCATGATGACAAGCTATTGATCTGTCTCTTCCAAGATAGTCTTACTAGGTCAGTTGCCTGATGGTATGTATAGCTAGATCAGAGTTGTGTGAAGACTTGGAGAGATCTAGAAAGAGCCTTTATAGCACAATATAAACATGTGGCTATTGTTCAATTTTCTACCCATGCAAGTATACGTATTACAAAGATATTATAATGATAAGTAGAGTGTTGATCCTACATGGAATTGAATTAATTCTTACTATTAATTACTAAAATTACACACCCTAATTTTATCCAAACATTAAAATTTGAATTAATAAACAAAATTTAAAAACTAAAACTACTTTAAATTTGCTTAACAAAATTACTTTTCTAAACTTGATTGATTTTTAGACCTAAGATTATGATGTCCCTCAATTCTTCATCTGATTATTGTCTCTTTCTCTTAACTTAGCTTAATAGATTAAGTTGCTAACCTAGAGTTTTAATTTATTTATAAGTTTCTATCGAGTCTTTTATAAAAATATCTCTCCCAATTAACTTACTATATGTCTATGCAAATTAAATTGAAGAAGGATTCATTAAGTTCATGCTCTAATTTTGGCTACATATGACTTATAGGTGTATGTCTACCCTATATGCAAATGAAATCACCTAATCCACTAAGTGTATTCGATCATACACTATTCTATTCAAAGTTTACCTAAATCTTCTTCGTCAATGTTTAGCTTAGGTTTCCAATTCAATCTAATTGGTGGCCAGTTAATTAGAAGTGTTAAGAACATAATAAAATAAATAACTTAAATCCATAAACATAAGCAAAAGAGAGATAAAATAAATCAGACTATATATTAAGTTCAATCATAATCTAAGATGAATGAATTAGTTCCCTATCAAGTCATACATTGTAGAGACCCCTCTCCGTTCGCTACTGGCGTCCGAGACCTCCAGGAAGACCTGTTAAATCCCAAACAAGCCTATCTAGAATTTCTCATCAATCAACTATATACGATTACCATTTCATATTAATGCGCAAACATTATACTTTCAAAACATGAATTGAAACATACCCATACTTATTTATTCAAACTTTAAAGCATTTAATCACAAGTTGATACATTGAAATTCACAGTATCCAATTATTTACTTATAAGAAAATTTAATACTCGTTACAACTTAATAAATAAAGTACTACGACTCGACCTCTAACAGTGGAGCAACTCAGAATGAAATGTTAGGAGATGCCTTTACCTATCCACAGGAAACTGAGCACACTGATGATTATGCGCTAGGCCGATACCTATCTGTAAAAAGGGAAATAAGAGGGGTGTGAGTCTCATGGACTCAGTGATCATCGGTCCAGTTAGTAGGATGTAGATGGGAAACAAGCAAGCAGCAGATGAGTTGAATATAAAAATGCAAGATTATAAAAATAATTTATTTCAAACGAGGGTTTGTGCCTTATATAAAAATTGAAGATTTCTTATAAGGTGTAATCAACCAAGGTGCATATCCAATCAAGTAATTAAAATCCGTGCATTGAGAAGGTTAATAACCATTTTCGAATCATATCGATAAAATTGGGCAAGCTCCCGCGAAACCAAACATTAATCGGGTGTATACATCATTCACAAATCGCCTTGCACGCGAGGGTAAAATTCATATAACAATAAAACTAGGGGGAGCTGCGAAAAACCGTTTAATTCCATTTTCACCATGCAAAGAAATATGATTCATAACTTTAAAACTCATTTCAAGCCATATAAAACAATTACACTTTATCAAAAATAATCAACAAGGCTTATGACTTTATCAAAAACTTGGCTCGTGTAAAAAACTCATATTCAATTATACTTTGCGCCGGGGCATCCAACCGAATCTGTCAAGGCTGTTAAAACAATATATATACTTAAAACATATTTTTACATTTGGAAACACAACCGTTCCTTGGCATTGGCTGAGTTCACCCTCACGTTCACCCTCACGTGGTGGTTCAACATGAAGTGAACTCTAAAGCTTTACCTTAGGAGATATCCTCCGCTCCTGTCGTACCGAGGTAAGATATAACCGGGTTTACAATGCCCCTCTAATAGGCTGGTCCATGGAAACCGCCACTACAGTGACTAATTAATTAACCCACCATATCAATAAAAAATTTCGGTAGCATGGCATGACTAATATTATTCTACCCAGTCTATCAAAGTAAAAACAAAACCGTTCATATAATCCATACAAACACAATTCCAGTCATCCATGCCTTTACATTGTCATAAGCCATCAGTTTAAACCACATATATATAATCTAATTACACATTTTTCGCTTACTCTTGAATCTCTTGGTTAAATAAAATCACTTTAAAAGAATCCAAGTTTGATTTTTCTAGGGGATATTTTAAATCCTTCTTAAAATATCGATCCTCTTATCACGTTAAAACTCTCTTTTCGTAAAA
Organism: Theobroma grandiflorum; assembly: GCA_036013995.1. Taxonomy (NCBI): domain Eukaryota; kingdom Viridiplantae; phylum Streptophyta; class Magnoliopsida; order Malvales; family Malvaceae; genus Theobroma; species Theobroma grandiflorum. The sequence continues at coordinate 16,798,963 of CP142133.1, forward strand.
TGTTCATTATAAATATTTGCATGATATTTTTATATCAAAGTAGCATGGTGAATAGATAATAAATTTCATGACTGCACATCACACAAACAATAAGACACAATTTTCCTTGATGTAAATCGTTTCGAAAAGCTTGTTTCCCTATTTAAAACACTTTACGTATAATTTATATATATGTTCCAAATGATTTCTAAAAATCATTTGCATTCACAATTCTTTAAAATTCTATCAACACATGCTTTCCACAATTGTACTCGTTCGATAAATCATGCGTAAATATATATATATATATATATCTATAAATAATATGGAAATTTTTTAAAATTGACACCCTCTACTCACCTCGAAATAGCGGGATATTACATCGTTATTTTCTACTTGCCGATCGCTCGTCAATTCCTCTAGCACACCATTATAGTGCACTATTGTCAATTTAACACTTCTAAATTTCCACATTTATTTTTCTCTTTTGGACTTTTCTTTTCTTATTGTCATTGGGCTTTTTCCATGGGCTTTTCCATTTATTTCCTATTTGGGCTAAGCCCATTTATTTACTATTGGGCCATGCCCATTTTATTTCCTATTTGGGCCATGCCTATTTTTTTTCTCTCTTTCACGTTTCTTCCTTCTTGCCCTCCAACCCGTCACTTTCTTCTTCCTCCTCTCAAACTTGCATCCAAACTCTTTCTTTTTCCTTCTCAAAACCGGTCACAAGGTCTCATTTTCTCACTCTTTTTGCTGTCATTTTCTGCTCTAAAAATCAGCTCTCATTTCCTATTAAATTGGCAGTAAATTTTAGCTCTCTTTTCCCCTTAAATTGGCAGCACAAAGCTGTCCTTCAATTGCAGCAAAAACCTCCAAAAGTTTCCAGCAACATAACCTCAAAATTCAGCAAATTTCTAGCTTTATTTTTGCTCCAAAATTAGCAGCAAAACCTCAATAATTTCAGCCACAAAAACCTCAAAAAAATTCAACAACTAACCTTAAAAATTTTTAGTTTTTCCTTCCTCCAAAAATTGCAGCAAAAAGCTCTCTTTTTCTCCCTCAAAGTGCAGCAAAACCGCCAAAAAAAAGAGAGTAGAATTTTGTCTTGTTTCTTTTCCTCTCCCACAGTTTCTTCTCTCTTTTTTCTCTTTTTTTTTTCTTGGTCCTTTTCCACCGTCCTTATCCTTCTTCCTTTCTTTCTTTTTTTCCTTTTTTTCTTTCTTTTCTTCTTCTTCTTTGACCGACCCTTCCTTTAGATTTTTCCTTCTTCTTTTCTCTTTTATCTTTTTCCTTCCTTATGTGCATTGGCCGACCCCTACCCATCATTTCTTTTCTCCTTTATTTTCTTTTGCTTTTTGTCTTCTTTCTTTCTTTGATTTTTGTGGCCGGCCATTCACCTTAAAATTCTTTTGTTTGAATTTTCAACATCTTTTCTTCATTATTTTATCATCCATTTTATTTTCATTTTATTTTTTGTTTCTTCAAAATAATAAAATTTACATATAATCCTTTAACTTCATTTTATTTAACACACCTCCCTTTATTTTGTCATATTTTAAAATTGATTCTTTCAACACGTGTAAAAATTCAAATTTCCTTCTATCTTCCTTCTCTTACACGTGTATAACCAAAATATTGAGATCGCATTTCAACGCGATTTCACAATAATATTTAAATATTTCTTACTGCGTTAGCTCGATTTATTAAAATTGCATTGTACAGTGCAATTGTCGTCATATTCTTCCAAAATTCTTCTTTACTTTTTCTCTCTCACTTAAATTAGTCATATTCCATTTTTAATGACTAATTTCGATAACAAATAAAATATTAATATTTTAATATTATTTTATTAAATAAAATATTATTTTATTTTAAAATTTTTCACTTGCCTTTTTTGGTCCCGAAACGCATTATTATGTCTCAGTTTACTTTAGAATCATCCTTTAGCTTAGTAATTCATCCCCAACGAAAATATTATTATTTAATTATTATTTCTGCACGTGCGAAACATTTTACTCTTGAGCGTTCTTTTCATTCTTTGTAGTTCTTTAGCATGCTAATTCGCATTAAATGATCATTCGTTTGATCAATAATGTCATGACCTAGAACTCCCATCGAGCCCGTGACAACCGTCGTAAAGTCTCGATAAACATTCCTACGCAGAATGTCGACCAAAACCTTGCAAGGCTTACATATCAGTGTTCTTATCTCCCCTGTGAGCAATCGTTACCAAATATCATGTTTTACAGGCTCTTAAGCTTTTTCCAACTTAAAACGATAGAAAAATAATTTTCGCCTCACAGGAGCATTTTGGTCATTTTCCTTTCAAAATACCGAAACCAGCTAAAAAGGCAGTATGTGAGTGAAAAACACATAATTCGTAATAAAAAATAAGTTTGGATGTTTAAAACATTCATTTAAAATGAAATTATAACTTTTAGAATAAAATAAAAGTATTGAATAAAATATTCTATTTTCTTATAAAACAACTTTTATAGAAGTATCGGTAAATAATTTTTTTATACTGTAAAAGCTAAATAAATTCGTACATACTATAATATAGATAACTAGAGTGTGCAATTACATTTACAATGACACGTGGGCCCCCAGATGACCAAGAAGATATAAACCTATATACCTTTGCTTTCTAAGGATGCAACTCTGAGATTATTTTTCGACGTGATCAACTATGCACAAACTATCCTGAGCCTAAAATGTGTGGAAAGGAGGGTGGTGACATTATAAAATCCCAGTGAGTAAACAGACATCATCAAAAATACCTAAAGTCGAGTAAGTGAAGACAATAAAATATCCCATCAAGATACGTTTTTCATAACTTGAAGATTCATCCCTGCCCGTGTAAACTATTGTATTTCATTAAATTTTCAACGTGGCTTATGAATTTCCTGAAAACTTGGCTTATGCCAGAACCTGTACTCGGGGATACCTTGTACCGGGGCATCCGCTCGAGTCCGCCAAGGTTGTGAAAATTTCATAAATGCTCAAAACACAGTCGTTCCTTAGCGTTGGCTGAGTCTCACTTCCATGTGGTGGTTAGGCGTGAAGTGAACTCAAACCTCACCCCAGGAGATACCCTAAGCACCTCTCCAATTGAGGTAAGAATCAGCCAGGTTTACTGTGCCCCTTCTAAATAGGCTGGTCCACAGAAACCCACCACTGCAGTGTAGTATAAACCCTACAATAATAATAAAATCACAATAGCATGGCATGGCAATTTCATTATTATCCAATTTATCAAAACAAAGTAGACAATTCGTATTTCTCAGCACAATTATCAAATCAGCCAATCATGCCATATTACCATAAGCCATTCAATTCAAATCATCAATTTGTAATGCAAGCAGGCAGTCTCCAATTATTCTATTTTCAAATCAATCATCAAATTTTTAATTCAATTTATTTTATAAATTCACATTTTTCTCATAAAATGAGCAATTCACCATAAAAAATCATTTTTTTCACAAAATCATCAAATTGAGTAAAGATTACTCTAGATAATTAAGACGATCATAAGTTTACTCACAATTTCAGGAGTCAGTGTACTCCTAGTCTCTGTCTTTGGGTACAATCTCTGTACTTTTACCAAATGTCTCACCATCTATCCACAACACATGACACATAATTCAATATATTTTATCATACCATAATAAATCTATTTCAAGCTCTATTCAAATGCTTGAAATGGGATGCAAACTACTCGAGTAACCATTTAAATACGGTGTTTAACCTAAGTTCAAGTATGTACCTAAATAAATCGGTATTGGCCTCAATTGATTTTTCAAGTTAAATATTAAAGAAATCAAGCTTGACACTGGTCACCATGTTATTGGTCCATACTTTAAATATTTATCTTTTAGCCTTTAATTCTTCACCACACAAATTGTCATATTTATCCATTCCCATAATGAATAAAATTCTTGGTTTTGACAAGTGTTGGGGGTGAAAAATTACCATTTTGCCCCCGGGATGGCAAAATTACCATTTTGACCCTGTGCTCGAAAAATACCGGGATTACAAATTTTCTCACTTCTCAACCTCAAATTATACTCCAAATGATCAATCTTAGTCAAATGTGATCAAAATATTTTCTAAAAATTCCCATTTTGTCCTTGGGTGGCAAAATTACCATTTTACCCCTATATTTCAAAAATTTCAATTTGACTCCAAATCAGCCCTCAAACTCCGAATCATCATTTTAAGTTATTCCTAGACTATAAAATTTTCAATTTCACCTTAAAATCTTTATTTGATCTCGTTCGAGGTACAATACCGATTTTTATCGATTTTTTGGGGCTTTTCAAGTATGCAAACATGTTGTCCATCACATGTATGACATGGCAAGTATTTTAGGGCTAGGCTTGACAAATAAGGTCTTATTTGTGTCTAACGAGGGTACGGGGTATTACATACATCATCATCAAATAAAGTTTAAACATTAAAAACAAAACCAAGAAAATAAGAGAATAAAAAAAAGATTGAAAAAGCCAAGAATTGTAAACTTGATTTCCAAATCTCCTTGAATCCTTCAAATTCTTCTTAGCTTCAATGACTTTGCGGCTTGACTTTTAGCTTTCAATCTAGTGTTTCGTTATATCCCCTTAAAAGTCTTTCGAAAGGTTGTTTTTATAAGGCTTTGAAGTTAGGCCAAGTTGGGTGAAGAAAGAATTAAGTTTCAATCAGGATTTCCTCATCAAACTATGTGGGCGGTGGCCTACCTCATCCAAAGCCGCTACCTTGACCATTTAAATAGTAGAAATCATAATTGTTCTAGGACTACTATAATGCTCCAACTTAGATAAGATTTTTGACCACCTTACAAGCTGAACTAGGTGAAGTGGTAAACATGGAAGTTGTAGCTTTTTCTCTTAGCTTTCCAATGGTCTAAGAATTATTTCATTAGGAGCTTTATAAGCTTGTATTGGCTAAACTATGGGAGATATATGACAGCACAAGTCCGACCACTTATCAGCAATAAGTAAATGACTGTGTTGTTCATATATATACTCAAGGCTCCTTTCTATAAACGATTGATTGGCAATGCCATAAAAAAAATTGGCAAATTTGGTCCTATCTGGTGAAATAATAGAAGGAGCTATCAAACATGAAAAGATTAAGGGGAATGAAGCTATTAGCTTAAAAAAAAGGAATGCATCCAAAAAAAAAGGAAAATGACCTACAAGTAGTTGCCTACTCTAGCCAAGAAACTCATAATTTCAATCCAACCATCTTTACTTTCCATATCAACTTTTCTATCCAAATATAGGGAATATTGCCCAAAATCCATATTTCTACCAACTTACGCCATTACTAGCATTTCAAGCCAATGTTCTCCCATAACCTCTAACACTAAGACTTGTAACCTTGACTAACAACTCTGGTAATGGTCAAAGGGGATCTAAAACCACCCAAGAGAAACCCCAATTTGATCCCATCCCAGTTTCCTACACTTCTTTGTTGCCATAACTCATAGAAAATTGACTTTTTTCTTGAACCCCTTTAGAACCACTCTGACCTACATTTTCAAAATGGTATGACCAAAATGCACACGATGATTATCATTTTCAGATTTAAGGACATTCCACAAAAAATTACACCTCATTGAAACATAAGGCTTGCGCATTTATCAAGGTGAGAGTTATAAATTTTGCTAAAAATGAAAGTTCAAATATTGACAGGAATCCTTTACCTAACCATGTAAGGTCAATAGTACATGCTACACATGAAGGAGTGACATGGAGGGTAAAAAGGAGTGTCGATGAGGTCCAAACACCAATGGATATAGTGTTCGATGATTTACTCAAAGTAAATGCCATCACTTCGAAACCAATGGGCATAATCCCAATCTTTCTTGCAAATTCCATATGAGTGCCATTGGAAATTCTATCCAAAATTGTGATAACTTTCGTGGCAAGCTGTAGGAGTTGATCGATCTGTTAGTAATTGAATTTTATATAAAGGGTGAAAAGGATTTGGTTGGTGCCATAAATGAAGATTCACTAGTTGAAGTAGCATCAAGTTCATCTGGTATGAGTAAACCCAAACCTCTTACCATCTTTTGCAAAGAAAAAAGGAGTTTGGTGAACAACAAGCTTCCTGATGTTGACGAAACTTGAATCACCATTGAAATTCCCAGTGAATTCCTATACAAAAGTGATAAAGCCATTCCTTGTAATTATGAATATAACATTCTTCACACAACCTTTCCTACCCCCTTAGTATCTTCTGTAGTTATGATTGGTGTGGGAGGTATAACTCAAAGTCAGCGATGTTACTCTCTTGAAATATTAAAAAGGGTTGAGAAAAGAAAGGCTTAATAGGAAGAGGAGATTCAAAAGTAGTAAACGACTTTCCCAACGACCAAAGCATTGAACCCACAATTACTTTAGAAAATGAGGTTAAAGAGCCTATCATCGAAAAAGAGGCAAGAGAATTCCTCTGGTTCATCAAGCACAACAAGTATAGTGTAAGGGAAAAATTAACAAGAATGCTTACTATCTTATTGCTATTTTTGCTTTGAATTTTGAAGCACACAGGAATGTACTACTTAAAGTCCTGAATCAAGCTTATGTGGCTCATGATATATCAATTGAAAAGTTAGACCATTTTGTGGGGAATATCATGGTGGGGAACTTCATTGCTTTTAGTGATGAGGAAATTCCATTAGGTGGTTGAGGAAGTAACAAAGCTCTCCATATAACCATCAAGTGGAAGAACCATGCCTTACCCAGAGTGTTGATTGGCAATGGTTCAGCTCTAAATGTCATGCCTTATTCTACCTTGACTAGGTTGTTAGTTGATATGTCTTATATGATGGCCAATCACATTATTGTAAGAGCTTTTGATGGGACTAATGAGAGATGGTATGCAATATTGAAATACCGATGAAAATTGGCCCTTACATCTTTGATGTCCAATTCCAAGTCATGGACATTCCCTGATATTATAATTGCTTACTAGAGCGCCCATGGATCAATATGGCTCAAGCTATGCCCTCTTCCCTTCATTAGAAAGTTAAATTCATAATTGAAGGCCAATTGGTAAGCATCTCTATAGAAAAAGACATATTGGCCATTTAATCCTCATTTGTTTCCTATGTAGAGGTGGCAAAAGAAGTCCCTGAATGCTCTTTCAAATCTTTTGAGTTTGTTAATGCTACTAGTTATGTGGGAAAGGAGTTAGTTATACCAACTTTACGCTTGTGAAAGGCATCTAACATGGAAATTAAGCAAATAGTGGGAAAAGGGCATTTAATGAGTGCATCAAATATATATATATATTTAACGGGAGATTAAATACCTAATTAGTTTAAGTTAGACTAAATTTAAGATAGGATTTAGGTATTTTTATTTATTTTATTAATTTAGTTTAATTTAAATTTAAATGTTTATTTTAAGTTAATAATGTTATTTTTATGTTAGTTATATTTATTTTTATATTTTTGTAGGAGTAGGATCAAAAATAATTTCAATTGGTGAAGAAAGGTGCATAATGGACTATTGCTCTGTTTGCATATATTTCAGTTTTTCAAGCATATCTACCACTACCGAAGTCCAAATGACATGATTTTTAGGCCATTAGAAAGCTAAGAGGCAGTGCTACAACTTTGATGTTTATTACTTTGGCCAGTTCTGAATAAAATGTGGTCAAAATCTTTGTTGAATTGAAAATACTATAGTAAAAGAACAAAATTGGGTAGAACCTTTGAGAGCTGCAACGTCACTATATTTTTCAAAAATAACAAGCTTACGGGATTTTGGAAGCTAGGGCTTTGGAGGCTATTTAAGGAGCCTTTTTTAAAGGTTTTGTGTCAAGCCCAGCTCTATAATATACTTGCCATATCGTATATGTACTTGATAGAATGTCTGCATACTTGAATGCCTCGGAAATCATTAAAAGACGGTATTGTACCTAATGGTACAATTAAATTGATATAAGCATCGAACTAGTCCAAATAGAGATTTAAGATGCATTTGAGAGTTATTGAACCTTAGAATGACTTAATATGGTGATTCGGAGTTCGAGTATTGATTTGGAGTCTAATTGGGAATTTTCATAACGTAGGGGGCAAAATGGTCATTTGCCACCCAAGGGCAAAATTGGAATGTTGGATGTGAATTTTGACCAAATTTGACTATGTGGAACATGATTTGAATTGTAGAAGTGAAAAATTTCAATTTCGACATTTTCTGAACATAAGGGCAAAAAGGTCATTTTATGTGTCCATGGGACATAATTGGAATTTTTAGAATTCTTCATCACCATGACACTTGTCAAGCTCATGAATTTCACCCATCATTTTTCTAAGTGAGAAATTACATGTGGTGGAGATGAAATGCTTAATTATTAAGTTTAATCATGAACCAATTAAAAGGTGACAAGTGTCAAGCTTTAATATTTTTATAATTTCCTTATCAAACTTAACTTAAACTCTCCCATTTCACTCTTCATGGCCGGCCAAACAAAGAACAAAGGGAAAAAGAAAGAAACAAGCCCTAGGAAGGAACCATTCAAGAGAAATTGTTGGATTTCAAGGAATTAAGCAAGTAAATGTAAAATTTTTTGATTTTAGCTTGTGATCTACCTTTCCCATGCATTATTTTTCATTTTACATGGTTGAAACTTGAGATATCATGAAGGAACCCTTGCTAGCCTAACATGGGGGGAGAGGTTTTGAGCTTGAATTTTGCTGGATTTCATGTTATTTTGGTGTTTTTAGTTGTTTTGTGATGTTTAGCATGAAAAACAAACAAGAAAATTACATGCCCTTCACCCACACTCATTGGCTGAAATTTTCAAGAGAGATATTGATGGTGAATCTTGTGACATCTCATGTCATTTGGTTTGAATTTGATGAATTATAGTGATGAAAATTTAAAATGGTGAATGCAAAGTATAATTCCTTTAGTGACCGATTTGTTGGCAATGAGAAGATCAAGTGCATTAAGGCACCTTGGATGTATTTGGAGTATTGGAAGTGAAATGGGTTTATTTGAGTGAAATTGGATGTTTTGATTGATTAAACAACGTATGGTTCGAATTAGTGCAATAACATTTTAGTCCCATACACAATTGGACTTACGTAGAACATTGTCTTCAAATGATTATTCGAACATTTTGCATCCCATTTCATGCATTCAGTTAGAGCCTAAAATAGCTTTATAACCATTTGGTACAAATATAGTGAATTACTTGTTGTGTATTATGTTTAGGTGGTAAACCATCTGGTAAGGAAAAAGAGATTTCACCCGAGGACCAGGAGTAAGATTACTCCCAAAATTGTGAGTAAACACACTATCATCTTAACTATCTAAAGTAGTTTTGCTCGTTCTTATGTTTATAAAGAACAATGGATTTAAATTGTCAATCGTTATGTTTTATAATTAAAGTTTGATTTAGTGAAATGAAATCTGATTTATAAATTGTTTTGAAATTGAATGTTGTTTTGAAAATTGAGTAAGTAGAGACTGTATGTTTATGACATATGAAATTAATATATGACTTGAATGGATGGCTTATGGCAATGTAATGGCATGAATGGCTAGATTTACGATATGTTGAATATGTGAACTATTTTGATTTGCCTTGACAGGCTAGGTAATGTTATGTTAGCCATGTCATGCTGTTGAACTTTTTTTTGATATGGTGGGTTAATTAATTAGTCATTGCAGTGGCGGGTTCCGTAGACTAGCCTATTAGAGGGGTACGGTAAACCCGGTTATATCTTACCTCTGTACGAGAGGCATGTAGGGTATCTCCTGAGGTGAGTTCTGAGTTCACTTCACGCCGAACCACCACGTGAGGGTGAACTCAGCCAATGCCAAGGAACGGCTATGTTTTAACTTAAAAATGTGTCTTATGCGTATGTGACCTTTTAACAGCCTTGGCAGACTCGGTTGGATGCCCTTGATCAAGGTGTCACCGAGTATGAGTTTTGGCATGAGCTAAGTTTTTAAAAAAGTCATAAGCCTTGTTAAGTAATTGAATGAAATACAATTGTTTACATGGGTTGGAATGAATTTTCATGTTATGAAACACATGTTGTGATGGGATATTTTGATTGTCTCCATTTACTCAGCTTTAGATGTTATAGACAAGTATTTTCGATTGTGAAACACAAGTATTTTCGAGTATGAGTAATGGCATGAGCCAAAGGATTACAGATATCCATAAGCCTTGTTAATGATTTGAATGAAATACAATTGTTCATGTGGGTTGGGATGAATTTCCAAATTATGAAATAAGTATTGTGATGGGATGTTTTCTTTGTCTCATATTACTCGGCTTTAGATTATTTCGATGATGTTTGCTTACTCACTGGGATTTTATAATCTCACCCTTCTTCCTATCCATTTTTTAGGCTCAGAATAGTCCGTAGTTAGTGGATTCGATCAAGGACCACAGTGGACTTGAACTGATAAGAACTGTAGGTTCACAGTTCCTGATGCATTTTGGGTAGTTGTGGGGTCCACGTGTCACTGGAATTTAAATTTCATACTTTGGTTATTTGTATTATAGTATGTAAGAATATATTTAGCCTTTATGCTGTGAAATCATTTATCGATGGCTTTATAAAAATTATTTTATTAGAAAATAGATTATTTTATTGAATATTTTTATTATATACAAATAGTCAAATTTTTACTTCAAATGAACGTTTTAGATTCTTAAATTTATTTTTAATTGCTAAATATATGTTTTCTACTTACCTACTATGTTTTTAGCCAATTTCGAGTTTTTTGAAGAAAAATGACGAAAGCACCCATGTGAGCCAGAAAATAATATTTTAATGTTTTGATCTGAAAATGAGATATGATTTTTCTAAATATGATATTTAATAACTGTCGCTCACCGGGGAGATGCGAAAGCTGATTCTAAGCCTTCCGGGGTTCCAATCTGCATTCCGGGTAATGAGTGCCTGTCGGGACGTCGCCTTGCGGGGTTCCAATCTGCATTCCTGGTAATGAGTGCCTGTTGGGACGTCACGACGGTTGTCTTGGACCCGATAGGGAGTTTCGGGTCGTGACACTTATAAATAATTTAGGATCTAGGTTAGCAATTCAAGCCATTGAAGTAAGTTAAGAAAGAGAGGTAAGATTTAGATGAAGTGTGAGGAATATTGTAATCCTAGACTTGTTTGATTGGATACTTACTCAAGTTATTATTACTTTGATTTTTCTACCATATTTTCCAAAAATAACATGCTTCTAGGATTTTGGAAGCTAGGGCTTTTAGAAGCTATTTAAGAGGCCTTTTTCAAAAGTTTTGAGGAAAAGGCAACAAGTAATTTCTTTGGAGAAAAAAAGCCAAAAACAAAGCAAGAAAGCAAGAAAATTGGAGGGAGAATCAAGATCACAAAGCTTTAACTATTAGTTTTCTCTCCCTATTTTTGTGTTTTTCTTATTTTCTTTGACTTTGATTAACGGCTAATTTTCTTTGGATGAAGTTTTTATTAGATATTATGAACTAAACTATTTTTCTAGGATTTCAATTGAACTCACATGTAATTTGAATTTTTAATCTCTTTCTTACTTTTTTTTAATAGGATTTGAATTGTTTATTCCAATTTGTTCTTAATGCTTTTAATTGCTTGATCACCAATTAGATTGATTTAGGAACCTAAACAAACTTGGGAAAGGAGTTTAGTGTAGACTAAAATTGGGATAGCATATGATCATATTAATTGATTTGCTATAGGATAAGAATATACCTATAGGCCATATGTAGCCAAATTAGAGCCTGAACTTAACGAGTCTGTTTTAATTTCAATTCACAAAGGGATATAGTGTTTTGGTTAAAATAGATATTTTTATATGATGAGTTGGGAGACACTTATAAATAATTTTGGACTCTAAGTTAGTAATTCAACCTATTGAAATAAGTTAAGGAAAAGAGGTAAGGTTTAGATGAAGTGTGAGGGATATTGTTATCCTAGGCTTGTTTGATTGGATACTTACTCAAGTTATTATTACTTTGATTTTTCTACCATATTTTCCAAAAATAACAAGCTTATGGGATTTTGGAAGCTAGGGCTTTTGGAGGCTATTTAAGGGGCTTTTTTAAGAGGTTTTGAGGAAGAGGAGGCAGTAAGCAATTTCTCTGGAGAAAAAGAGCTAAAAACAAAGCAAGAAAGCAAAAGAATTGGAGGGAGAATCAAGATCACAAAGCATTAACTATTAGTTTTCTCTCTCTGCTTTTGTGTTTTTCTTATTTTCTTTGACTTGGATTAATGGCTAATTTTCTTTAGATGAAGTTTTTATTAGATATTATGAACTAAACTGTTTTTCTAGGATTGCAATTTAACTCATATGTAATTTGAATTTTTAATCTCTTTCTTACTTTTTTTTAATGGGATTTGAATTGTTTATTCTAATTTGTTCTTAATGCTTTTAATTGCCTGATCATCAATTAAATTGATTTAGGAACCTAAACAAACTTGGGAAAGGGAGTTTAGTGCAGACTAAAATTGAGATAGCATATGATTATATTAATTGATTTGCGTATAGGATAAGGATATACCTATAGGCCATATGTAGCCAAATTAGAGCCTGAACTTAATGAGTCTGTTTTAATTTCAATTCATATAGGGATATAATGTTTTGGTTAAAATAGATATATTTATAAGATGAGTCGGGAGACCCTTATAAATAATTTAAGACTCTACGTTAGAAATTCAACCCATTGAAATAAGTTAAGGAAGAGAGGTAAGATCTAGATGAAGTGTGAGGGATATTATAATCCTAGGCTTGTTTGATTTGATATTTTCTCAAGTTATTATTATTTTGATTTTTCTTGTTGGTTTAAATTTTAGTTAATCAATTAATTTTGAGTTTTTGGATAAGATTAATTTGTTCTAATTTCAGTACTTAGTAAAATTTTAAATCAATTTCTTGTGGGATCGATATCTGCTTGCTTATATACTATCTATTCGATACGTATACTTATGTAGTAGAATTTTAACTGATAGTGTTGTGTTAGGTTTGCACTAGGAAAGAATCTACAAGGAATCATGAAGCCTTTTATTTTAGTAAAAAATGAGGACAAGTTTAGTTTGGGGTATAAGCTTACCAAATATGAAAGGAGAAAGTTGGCAATCCAGAAAAAATGAAAAAGATGGCTCAGTTCGAGGGGAAAAAGGAAGAATCTAAGAAAAAAACAATCTTATACTTGTATGAGACCTTTTGCTTTGCAGGATATATTCATCCTGAAGCATCAAATGAGGTTATTAGGACTTTAGAGGAGGCATGTAAGGAATTGTCAATTCACATGATCAAGGATGAAGATCCTAAAGAGAGGGTTCTTTTAACGTATTCGATGCCACTAGGAAAAGAGCTAACCAACTAGACAATCACCAAGTTACCTACCATCTTTAAGTCTTGGAAAATGTAATGAACAATCTTACCTAAACGCCTGTGCCTAAGAGCATTAGAAGTATTCTTTTGTTTATTATGGGTTTTCTATTATTGTAATCATTCAAATAAATGACAAGTATGATGTGTTTTGTTATATTCTTATCATTTGTTAATTATAAACTTTTCTTGCACATATTCTCTTCCCATATATTCTTTTAGCCAATAAATGCTTGCCTACACATACATACATACATACATACATACATACATACATAATTTCATTTATTCCTAAGTCTCTAAATAATGAACATGAAGACAATTTAGAGAGCAATTTGAATTTTTGATTTTGAGAAAATTATGAGCGATAATGAACTGAAAAATGAAGAAGTAGATGATTATGACTTACCCTCTGATTTATTGAGATTGTTGGAATAAGAGGAAAGAGAGATTTTGCCTCACTAGGAACCCATGGAGATGATTAACTTAGAGAGTAAAGAGAATAAAAAAAAAGTTAAAATTGGTACATCATTATCACCTAGTGAACGAAAAGAGTTGAAAGAGTTACTCTGTGAATATGTGGATGTATTTGCATGGTCATACCGAGATATGCTAGGTCTTAATACTAATATCGTTGTTCAAAAATTACCCTTGAAGTTGGAGTGTAAGCTAGTTAAGCATAAATTGAAACAGATAAAGTCAAATATGTTGCTGAAAATTAAAAAAGGAGAAAAGAAACAATTTGATGTTAGGTTCTTAAAAGTGGCCAAGTATCCTAAATGGGTGGCCAACATAGTCTTAATTCCCAAAAAGGATAGAAAACTTCAAATGTGTGTAGATTTTAGGGATTTGAACAGAGCAAGTCCGAAAGATAGCTTCCTTTTATCGTATATTGACACTTTTATGGATAACACAACAAAACACTCTTTATTCTCATTCGTGGATGGGTTCTTTGGATATAATCAAATTAAGATGGTACCTAAAGATATGGAAAAGACAAAGTTTGTAACCATGTGGGGAACGTTTTGTTACAAAGTTATGCCATTTGGGTTGAAAAATGTAGGCACCACTTACCAAAGAGCCATAGTAATCTTGTTCCATGATATGATGCATAAAGAAATAGAGGTACATGATGATAACATGATTGCAAAATCTTATAAGAAGGAGGATAATATTGTTAATCTCAAAAAGTTATTTAAGAGATTAAGAAAGTTTCAGCTTAAATTGAACCTTGCAAAATGCATCTTTGGCATTTCTTTTGAGAAATTGCTAGGATTCATAGTAAGTAAAAAAGGGATTGAAGTAGACCTAGACAAAATATGAGCTATCCAAAGGTTGCCCCATTCCCGAACACAAAAAGAAGTGAGAGGATTTTTGGGAAGGTTGAATTACATTGCTTGATTTATATCCCAACTCATTTCCAAATGTGACTAGATTTAAAACTCTTTCGTAAGCTTGACTTAGGAGAGTGGAATGAAGAGTGTCAAGTAGCTTTTGATAAAATTAAAAAATATCTTCAAATCCTCTGGTGTTGGTACCACCAGTGGTTGGGAAACATCCCATACTGTATTTAACAATGAACGAGAACTCTATAGGATGTGTATTGAGACAGCATGATGAAACAAGCAAGAAAGAACATGCCATATACTACTTAAATAAGAAATTCACTACGCATGAGTCCAAATACACTACGTTTCAAAAGATGTGTTGTGCACTAGCATGGATTGCTCAAAGGCTTAAGCAATATATGTTGTATCATACAACGTGGTTGGTGGCAAAGTTGGATCCCATCAAATACATTTATTACAAGCCATCTTCCTTTAGAAGAATATCACGATAAGAGGTTCTACTATTTGAATATGACATTGCATATGTGTCTCAAAAGTCGATCAAATGAAGCGCTATTATCGATTTCTTTGCAAATTGGGCCATTGAGGATTATGAGTCCGTAAGTTTCAACTTTTCAAATGAAGATTTGATGTCCATCTTGCATTTTGATAAGGAGAATCCCAATGAACCTAGCCCTTGAAAAGTTTATTTCAAT
This sequence comes from Theobroma grandiflorum, assembly GCA_036013995.1. Lineage (NCBI taxonomy): Eukaryota > Viridiplantae > Streptophyta > Magnoliopsida > Malvales > Malvaceae > Theobroma > Theobroma grandiflorum. Next base: position 16,814,356 of record CP142133.1, read on the forward strand.
GAGGCATCAAATGCTTTGGGGCATGAAATTGGGGTAATCTTGATCTTTTTAGAGGGGAAATGTTATCTTGCCATTGCAAGATGAAATTTCAGTTGTACCAATAACCTGGTAGAATACGAGGCGTGTAATGGGATTACAAGTAGCAATCAACATAAATGTTGGCATAGTAGAAGTCTTTAGAGATTCTACTTTGGTGATCTGTCAAATGCGAGGTGAAAGGGAAGCAAGAGAGCCTAAATTGATTCCATATCAAAAGTCGGTTACAGAGTTAAGCAAATAGATTAGGAAAATCAGTTTCAACCATTTGCCTTAAGAAGAAAACTAGATTGTTGATGCTTTTGCCACCCTTACAGCAATGTTCAAAGTAAATGATGAGGCTGATGTATGTCTTTTTAATTTAGGAATCTAAGAAGTCTCTGCACATTGCCTAAATGTTGAAGAAGAAGTTGATGGGAAACCATGGTATTAGGATATTATGTAATACATCAAGTACCATGTATACCTTGAGAATGCTATGGAAAAATGACAAATGGGTTCTCAACAAATTAGCAATGAGTTTCTTTCTCAATGAAGAGATACTCTACAAGAAAAGTCGGGACCAAGTGCTTTTGAGATATGTGGATGTGGTTGAAGCCAACAAAATAATGGAAGAAATCCATGAGGGAACATGTAGAGCTCATGCCAATAGACATATGTTGGCAACATAAATTTTGAGAGCTAGATATTATTGGTTGAGATTGGAAATAGATTGCATAAATTTTGCTTGAAAATGCCTCAAATGTTTGATTTATGCAATAAAATCCATGCTCCACCAACTCCACTACATGTGTTCATGGTGCCTAGGCCTTTTTCGATGTAGGGAATAGATATGATTGGGCTTATTACTCAAAAGGCTTTTAATGGACATCGATTTATATTGGTGGCCATCGATTACTTCACAAAATGGGTCAAAACGGCTTTTTATGCCAATGTAACATAAAAAGTAATGTACAAGTTCATCAAGAAAAAAAATTATATGTAGATATGAACTTTTGGAAAGAATCATTACCAACAATGCAAGCAATCTGAATGGCACAATGTTAAAGGAAGTTTGTGATAAATTCAATATTAAGCATCACAACTTGACAACTTACTATTTGAAAATGAATGGAGCAATAGGCACGGCCAACAAGAATATAAAAAAGATTATTGAAAAGATGACTGAAGTTTATAAAGACTAGCATGAAAAACTTCATTTGCTTTGCATGCATATCGAATTTCTGTGCAGACCTCCACAGGGCAACACTGTACTCTCTAGTATATGGCATGAAAGTAGTACTACTCGTTGAAGTAGAAATCCCATCATTAAGGTTGTTTATGGAGACGAAACTATAGGAAGCTGAGTGGATATGTTTTCGCCATGAATAGTTGAATTTGATTGAGTAAAAAAGACTCATGGCACTCTACCATTGTCAAATGTATCAACAAAGGATGATGAGAGCATATGCAAAAAAAGTTCATCCTAAGCACTTTCGAGAAGGGGATTTAGTCTTCAAAAGGATACTTCCCAAGCAAAATGACTCTTATGGGAAATGGATACTAAATGAGGAAGCACTGTACATGGTAAAAAAGGCTCTTTCAAGAAGAGCTTTGATTCTAATTGACATGGATGGAGGAAATTTGCTAATCCAATAAATGTGAATGAGGTAAAGAAGTACTATGCCTAAAAAAACTCAACAAAAAAAGAGGTGGGGGGGATTCGTGTTGAAAACCTAAAAAAGGCAACTTGAATCCAAATGAAGTGGCTCATGTTGAAAACTCACAAAAGACGGCTTGAGACCAAAATGGAAAATCTAGAATGAAAGTTTGAAAAAGCTAGTTGATATGGGAGGTGCAAAATGCACCGAAAATTGAGTCCATCAATATTGTGAAACAAAGTTAAGTCATGGAATTCATGACCTTCGAATTTGCTTAAGGCATCAATTAAGGATAATTTTTGAAGTCAAAAGAACATATTGATTAACTTAAATTGTCTGACTATTCATTATTTGGAAGATCTAACAATTACTTTGTAAACCATTCTTTTCCTTGAATTATTTGCATTTTTGAATAAAATTCACCTTCCTTTCTTTATTCCGATACCTTCTTTTTACCTTACATTATTTCGCATTGTGATTGTCATGAAAATGAATGATGATTAGTAAATAAATGAACTAATTAAGCAAGAAACTACATTCATTGTTCAATAAAAGACTTAATGATGAGATGAAAAGAAACAAAGTCTCAACATGATAAGAAGGTCAAATGTCAAAAAGAGGTATGCCTAAAAGAAATTAAGAGATACCCAAAGCAACTAGAAGAGAATGTGAACAATTGAAAATGAGGAAAATGAAGTTATGAAAGGCTTAGGATGAAGCAAGAAGCAAGAAGAATCAAGGAACCTTAATGAATCATAAAACATGAAAGCATTGCATCATGTATACATGACTAATCATGCAATGTAAAGATAGAAAATTTCCAAACAAGAGTCAAAGCTAATGCATATTTTTCAAGCTTTAGGAGTAAAAACTCATTCAACTCAAAGTTTTGAGATTGCTAAACATAGGAATAAAGTGAAGAAGGACTTGAGACTATCATTAAAATTTCATCCAGAGATGGTCTAGGTCCAATCTAGCTAGCACCTAGATGAAATAAGCCCAGTTATGTTGGCATGAGGAATTTCAAGTGTAATCGAACCTATTTCAAGATAGGTTGAGTCTTGATTAAGTCTAAGAACTCCAAAATTTTAAATCGAACCTATTTTTGAGATAGGTCGAGTCTAGATTAAGTCTAAGAATTTCAACTCACAAATTAAATTTATTCTGAGGTAGGTTAAGCCTAGATTAAGTCTAAGAAATTCAAATTTAAACAAAATCTACTTTGAGATAGGTTGAATCTAAATTAAGTTTAGGAATTTCAAGTTTTAACCAAATCTATTTTGAGATAGGTTGAGCGTAGATTAAGTTTAGGACTTTCAAGTTTTAAACTGAACCTATTTTTAGATCGGTTGAACCTAAATTAAGTCTAAGAACTTCAAATTCTTAAATTGAATATGTTCTGATATAGATCTAACCAAAATTAAGTTTAGGAACTTTAAATCAAATTTGTTTTGAGATAAATTGAACGTAAATTAAATTTAGGAACTTCAAATTGAATCGATTTTAACTTAGATTGAGCTTAGATTAAGTCTATGAATTTCAAGTTTAAATCGAATCTATTTTGAGATAGATCAAGCTTAGATTAAGTTTAGGAATTTCAAATTTAAATTGAATCTATTTTAAGATAGATCGAGCTTAGATTAAGTATTGGAAATTCAAATTTAAATCAAATCTATTTTAAGATAGGTCGAGCCTATTAAGTCTAGGAACTTCAATCAGCTTTGAGTATGGTGTCTACATCTTTGCACCATCCCTGATTCTCAAGAATGTATAAAGATGGGCAACTGTAGACATTGTACTTTGTAATTTTAATTTATCTTTTTATTTTTATTCTTATTCTTATTTTCATTTTTATTTTTAATTTTTGACTTTTAAATGTTATTGGGTGTAATTTTCTATTGGACATCCCTAGGTTTGAAGGTCTAAAGAAAGTTTACATAACTTCTAAATAAGCCTTTAAGACCTAAAGGCCAGAAAGTCCAGAAATGAAATATATCAAAATAAATAAACAAAATATATAATAAATAAATTTTCATAAAAAAAGAAAAACCATGATTTGCTACCATATTTGGCATGTCAATCGAGGCAGTTGTCGTGGTAGCCAACTAAGGCTAGATTGTCACGACAGTCAACCTTTGCCTTCTCCAAGTTGAGTAAGCATTTCTTTCCCACATGCCAATTTTGGCTAAGCTTTCTTCCTTTTAAGATTTACCCCATTTTTCCCTTTCCCTTCAATTTGTGAAAAGCTAAAATCAATTTAAAAAAAGGTCAAAGGTTTGGCAACAGGCTGCCAAACCTAAAGACTGCCATTGGTAGCATGCAACCACCAAGATGCTGCAAATGGCAGCAAACAGAGAGGTAGGATTTTCGAAACCCTTCCTTTGCATATGAAAAATGAGGAACCAAAGGATGAAAATTTTTTTTTGGGGAAGGTGAAAAAGAAACTAGAAACATTTAAAAAAACAAAAGAGAATAACCTTTCAAAAAATTAAGGCTTTCTACAAAAAAAAAAAAAACCCTCAGAAGCTAAACCTTAGATGTAACGACCCCTCCTAGATCGCTATTGGCGTTCGAGACTTTCAAAGTATCCCTCCAAGTCCCGAACAAGCCTCACTTGACATTTCAACCTTTCCCTGTACACTTGCAATAGACTGCATAAATTTTAAGTCAAGCATATATATACACGTGTACTTGAATTCAAAATCAAGTACAACCAATTCAATTTTGACTTTAAGGCATGCTATTACAATTAAACTACGTTAAGTTCGAAATCTCAAACTTTCATTAATCCAAAAATCAATATTTGCCACATATAAATCCAGAGTATTACAACTCGACCTCTATCAGCGGAGTGACTCTAAGACGAGTTGAGAATTGTCTTTACCTAAATTTGTGGTAGACCGTGCTCACTGATAGTTTCACGTAAGACTAGTCCCTGTCTGCAAAAAGAGAAGGTAAGAGGGTGTGAGTCTCATAGACTCAGTGATAATCATCGACTCAGTGAGCAGGCGAGAAAGGGAAACAACATATGGATAGATTAGTTCTAAATCCAAGGGTATGCGTAGAAAATATTTCATTAAAGGGATAGATATTTTATGCCTTGAAAGTCTAAGACAGTGTAATTCAAGAAAATATATATATATATATATATAGATTTCACTTATCAATTATTAATAAAAATTTATGTGTCAATGACACACGATGTATGCTAAGACGATAAACGAGCGAATCTCGTTCTAAGATAAATTAGTAGCCCTTAGGCTTATTCTTAAATGTCGTTATCTACCCGTGGGAACTGCCCACGTCACCAATATAAATCGGGGCTTCAGGTCTGTGAGACCCTGTCCAAGTTGTTAGAAAGCCGGTATTGTACCTATTGGTACAATTAAGTGAAATCGAGCTTCAAATTAGTTTAATAGAAATTCTAAGGGGAATTTCAAAATTCTGAGACCCACAGAATAGTTCAGAATAGTGATTCAGAGTTCAAGGTCCAATCTGGAGTTAATCGGGAAAATTGACCGGTTAAGGACAAAACGGTCATTTTCTCATTAGTTGATTTAAGGAGATTTTTAACTAAGATTTGATCACATTGGACCAAAAATAATTATGTGACATACAGTTATGATTTTTGGAGTATAAAATGATGTTTAGCAGTGAAAAATGGTGATTTCCAGTGTTTTTGGAGCACAAGGGCAAAATGGTAATTTTGCCATCGGAGTGCTAAATGTGAATTTTTTTGAAAGGATTTTACCCCAATTGGGTCATATTGATTTATATTAATGATATTTGAGGTTGGACAGTGAAAATAATGAAATTCCAGGACATTTCGGAGTATAGGGGTAAAAATCGTAATTTTGCCATCCCGGGGGCATTTCGGTAATTTTCCATCACCAGAACCATTATTTCCAGCCATGGTCAACCTTGGATCAGATGTTGACTTGATGGATCAAGTGGTGGAGAATAAAAGGAAGAAAAAGTCAAAAAAGTCAAAAAACGGGCCAATCACATGGTGCCATGTGGCAACCTTGTTTATTTTATTATTTAAGCCATAAAAATCATCATTTAAACCCTCATTTCTCTCTCAAAGTCGGCACCCACCAGAATTGAAGGAAAAACAAGAAGAACAAAAGAGAAAAACACAAAACCTAGGTGGAAATCTAAGGAAAAGTGTGATTTTCAAAGGAAATCACTTGAAAAAGGTAATAAATCTTTACTTTGGCTTGTGATTTACCTTACCAATGCTTTTGTTCTTGATTTCAATGGTTAAATATGGAAATATCATGAAGAGTTTAATTCTGAAAAATGGGTATGGATGAGGAAGGATTGTTGGATTGGATTGAATTTAGACTATGTTAGTAGTTAGAGGTAGTTAAGCATGATTATGAAGAAATATGGAAGAAAGAAATTGAATTCCATGGTTGTTCTTCCTTGGCCGAACCTAGTGTGTAGTGAATGCATGAGGAATTGTCTCATTTCAAATGAAATGGTTCCATTTGAAATGAAAGAAATTGGAAAATGATAAATTAAAGTGAAAAATGTAGTAGAAAAATTTTCAGTGCTAATGCACTGCATTGGCCGAATTTTTCCATAAGGAATTGGAAAGGGTAGGATGCTGAAATTGGCATCAATTACATGATATGGGATGAATTAAGGTATTAGAAAAAGAATGGATCAATTTGGAATTGAATCGGGCTTAATGGCCAATTTATCGACTGAACGGTCGAAATTAGGCAATACCGCGTTAATGCGATAATCGGACGCGATTTTGCTCTTACGTATCACACGCTAATAATTTAAATTAGTTTATATTAGTTGGGGGGCATTATAGTAAATTTCTTGATTTTATTTTGTGTTAAGGTGGTGAGAAGACCGAGAAAGGCAAAGGGATCGTGACTGAGGATTTTTAATCCGAGAGCATCCGGAATCCGGATATTTGTGAGACGGTGAGTGAACTTGCATTTCAAATGATTTGGGAAATGCACATTGTATTGAATTAGCTGATTAAACGATTTATTCAAAGTTTTATTTAAAACATGTGCCGGGAACAAGCCCCTGATAAAATGATTTTATGTGATGAATTGTGGTAAGCATGAAGGCATGAAATTGTGCTGTTATATATGTGTCACATATGTGTGAATATGTGTGATGTATTGACATTTGATATTGTTAATATATATGTAAATGTATGTGTGTGTGATGTGTGGAAAAACACATGTCGGTGAGATTGGATGTGGAAAATGTGGTTGGTGCACGATGTGGGGGGATGCACACTGTAGCTCCAGCTATGTGCACGATGTGGGGGGATGCACATGAGCTGGTGAGTGCACATGGTGCACATGATGATGACTCCAGCTATGTGCACGATGTGGGGGGATGCACATGAGCTGGTGAGTGCACATGGTGCACATGACCACTCCAGCTATGTGCACGGTGTGGGGGGATGCACATGAGCTGGTGAGTGCACATGGTGCACACGATATTTTCAGCAGGTGAGACAATGGAATGTTGTACTTATCTGTGTGCGTATGTATGAATTTGATTATTCCTTCATTATAAATTAAATTGAAGTGAGGGGAAGGGTTTGATAATAAATTGGATAAAAATGAATGTGTTCCAAATGTATGCATCATATTTTAACCCTTCTCGATATTATGGCTTGTTCCTATCTAATGTTTGCTCACTGAGTTTAATACTCACGTTTTCAAAAATTCATGTTTTCAGATCAGGAGATTGTAGATTCCTAGATCGTGGGATCATAGTAGTCCATCTCCTGGTAGGTGTCTGGCATTCACTAGTTGCCGCTTTATTGTACATGTCTCCGCTGGTAGTCATGGGTTTTTGTATGATGGATATGTACATGTAATGTACATTGTCAGAGTTTATATTTGACTGGTATGAATGTAAATATGTGTAAGCAATGTAAATTGCTAAATACATGACTGGCATAGTGCATGTATATTGTGATTAAAAATGCCATTGTGTTTTGGCTGTGTCCACTCCCGGAAAGGGGGTGTGTGTGTGTATGTGTGATTGGATGTGCCATGGTTAATTGGCATTGTATGTACACTGGGTGCATTACATGTGGATGCCTCACACGAGAATATGTGGAATACAGTAAGTGAAGTAAGTGACAATAGGCTTGCTTGGGCTTAGTGAGCTATGCTCATTGGGTCCTTGTGCCGGTCATGGCCCGGGAATTTGGGTCGTGACAAGGTCCCCCTTTACCTACTCGTGGGAACTACCCATGTCACCAATATAAATTGGGGCTTCAAGTCCCCCTTGACCTACTTGTGGGAACTACCCACGTCACCAATATAAATCGAGGCTTCAGGTCCCCTTTTTACCTACTCATGCACAAAATATCTCAATCGTGTGTAAATAAAAGTCATCCCAATTTAAGGCATTTACCAAGCATGCTAAACAAAATGAGAATATTTCTCTCATGAATTGCACTTTATACGTGAATCATTTAGATCATAATGTGTCTGCCAAATCAACGTATTAAAAGAAATAATCAATTATTATCATATCTTGAAAACAGTGTAATGACCACTGGTCTAGGCAATACACAAATTGCAAGGCATTATTTGAAGTGAAATCAGTCGAAGATTTATTTCCCCATAGTTAAAAATCATATATATACATGTACTACATATATTATCGAAAATCTAGATTTTTAAAACTCTGTCACATTCACAAACAACCTAAATTTTCTACCAGCTCATGCCATCCACAATTTCATCAACTATCAACACAATTTACATAATATTATAAAAATATAATATTTTAGAAATTTAGCACCCACTCACCTCGAAATAGCGGGGTACTACTTCGCTATTGGTTCACGCGTGCACTTAGTTATTTTGTCTCCGTCCCTCTTTTCTTTTTTTTTTGATCTGCTGTTTCTCTCTCCTCTTCCTCTCTCTTCTCTTTCTCTTTCTTCTTCTCTCTTCTTCTTCCCTCCCGTTGCTGCTCCATCTCTCTCTTTTTTCTTCTTCTTCTTCTTTTTCCCTTTCTCTTTCTTTCTCTTTCTTCTCCTCTTTCTTCTTTCCTCCGATCGCTGCCCCCTCTCTCCCCTTTTTTTTCTTCTTCTTCTTCCTTTTCTCTTTCTCTTTCTTCTTCTCTTTCTTCTTCTCTCTTCTTTCCTCTCGTCGTTGCCCCCTCTTTCCCTTTTTTCTTCTTCTTCTTCTTCTTCCCTTTCTCTTTCTCTTTCTTTCTCTTTCTTCTTCTCTCCTCTTTCCTCCATTCGCTGCCCCCTCTCTCCCCTTTTTCTTCTTCCCGTTCTCTTTCTCTTTCTTTCTCTTTCTTTTTCCCTATTTTGTCTTTTTCTTCCCCCCTTTGTTGACCGAATCTCTCCCCTTTTTCCCTCTTTTGTCTTCTCCCGCATGGGGTGTTACATTAGATATAGCAGCAAAGAAGCCACAAGAAACAAAAAATATATACAAAAAAATAGGATGGAATCCTTTCAAGAAATCATATATACAACTTTAGGCTTGTTTTTTTTTTTTCAGGGGAAAAGTGTTAAGAGTTTAGTTTTTGTTGTGTTTGAGAATTTGTTTTTTTTTTGGTTTGAAAATGTACGCTAGATTAGAGATTTGGTGGTTTTGGTAGTTGAGATGAGATCGAGGAAGTGATCAACGTTGAGATGGCAATCGTGTGGTGGTTGAATGGCTAAGTTTCAAAGTGGTGTGGTTGCAAAGGAGAAGAACATAATGGTGCGGTTGTGGTGAAAAAGAAGTGTTGAGTGGAAATTAGGCTTTTATATTCAAGTTTAGGTTAGTTTCAAAATGATGTCATTTGGGGCATTCATGGAGCCATCTTTTAAACACCAATAGTGCATTGTGGGAAGAGAGAGCATGTCTTGTTAGAGAAGGCCAGCTGTAGCCCTTGTTTTGGTAAGCCTTTCCTTGTGGCTTGTGTCTCGGTAGACCCACCATGCTTTCTTGAAGTTGAGCTGGCTTGTCAACTTGCCTTCAAATCCAGAATCTTGGATCATCAACCAAGTCTAGAATTCTTGCATAAAGTTTCAAACCTTTAGTGAGCCTAGGAAAGTTTAACCCCTTGGACCTTTATTCCATTGCTTGGTTGTGGGATTAGTTTATATGTGTGCATTCATTTAGATATCTTTTTTATATATTGGTTAATTATATATTTTTAAAAAAATGGTATAAAAAATATATATGTGCACATATACACATGATGAAATAATAATGAAAGTGGCAGCATATTGTTGTATAAGATAGTAAATGCTTATGTTGAATATTTGTGGTACGATGTGGTTATATTGTAAGAAAAAATGTTTATATATATATATATATATATACATATATATTACCATAGTTAAGGGTTTGAGTCGTGGCCTGGTAAGGTAAGTAAGTCATGAAGTTGTCTTTTGATAAAAAATAATAATAATGATCTTAGACAAAAATAATGAAATTAAAAATGTAGATAGCAATAAAATAGATTATTTGGATTATATTGATGATGGAATATTTACTTGAGATGCGAGAACTTGCAATTTCAAATTAATTTTCTTAGGTGAGGAATTTGATTTAAACTCCACCAATATGGTAGGATGTTTTTGATATTAAGTCCCAATATTTTAATCCAAATGAATATTTCTTTAAAATATTAATAAAGAAAAGATTTTAATAAAATGACAAAGCTTAAAGTAGTAAGGAAAAAAAGAAATAATAAATAAATAATAATAAATACAAAAGATAATAGGTGAAATATATGTAGCTTTAAAATAGTATAGAGTTATGTTTAAAAAAATTTATAAAAATTAATTTATGATAATTAAAAATGAGAATTAAAATCTTGCAAATTAAAAAGGTAGACAAAAAAGAATAACAATAAATTATTTACTTATATAAAATATAAATAAATAGACATAAAAGGATAAAATAATAAATAAGCAAATGGTTTTGATTTTTTAAAAATATATTTATTAAAAAGGGATAAAAAGATAATAAAAAAGCATAAAGTAAATAAGAATAAAATAATAAAAAGAAAATTACAAAATGGTAAATTATAGTAATAGTATATTGAAATTTATTAGTTGCCATGTACTATTCTTACATTATTTAAATGTCATAGCATCTTGATATATTTTATACGAGTAAAAGCCTTGATGATGGGACTTTTTGAAAGAACTTACAAAGGTGAGTTCCCTTAGAAGGTTCTTTACGTGAAAGGATATCTTCGAGTCCCACAAGCATGATGGAAGGGCTTGGAGAATGTCTTTAATAAAATGCAGTTACTCATACTAGGGTTTGCATTTATGAAAATATTGTTTTTGCCTACAAATGATAACCTCAATGATGGGATTTTCTTGATAAGCTTGCGAAGGTGAGTTTTTTTTCGAGTAATTCCTTAGGTGAGAGAGTATTCTCGAGTCCTACCAGTATGATAGATAGATTCAAAAAATATTCTCAATAAAAAGGTTTTTATTTGACATTTATCAAGATTTAGACCATGCATTCTATAATTGCATCATATGCACGTCACACTCATAAAACGAATAATAGAATTTAGGTCACTAATAAAATAAAAAGACAGAATATAAATAATGATTAAGGGAAAACGTAATCAAATCAAGAATTAAGGGTTAAATAGGAAAACACATGATTAATTGGTATTGTTCTTTTAACAAGTGTCATGAGGGTGCTAATACCTTCCCTGCATGTAACTGTACTCTTAAACTTGAACATTGTTCCATAGACCGAGCCTATTTCGTTAAAATAGACGTAGGGTAAACTTAAGGTAATATTTTAAAGAAATAGACTCAAATAGATAACTAATCACATCTTGACAAAAAAGATTGGTGGTGATTTCGTTTCATGTCGAGCGATCGAGTTCTTGAGCCCCCACATTACAACAATAATACTCTTTCAAAATATTACACTTATTTAAATAAATAAAAAAATATATCGTTTCATTTTTTATAATTGCAACTATAACCCCTCGGTTTGTTAGTGAAAAAGAATCAAAGAAGAGACTTTTTGGCAAATTGTGTAGTTTTATATTTTAAAGTCTGTTTTATATCATTAGACCAAAAAAAAAAGTATTTAGGAGAAGTTAACCCTAAAGAAGAAGAAGAAAGGTAGAGTAAGAGGAAATATATTCAAAGAAGTATTAATTAATGTATGATTATGTTTTAAATCATGAGAATTTTGTATTTTTTGTGATTTGGGTGCAAAAGCCCTATGTTATTTTGTCTCTCTTCAATTTCTACCCATAATGGTATCATTCCAATGACATTCCGATAGCATGATGGGTACCAATGGAAAGGTCTTGAAAAAATTTTTCTGATGGTTTTTCTAGCACCACATTTTGTTGAGTGGTTAGGGAGTTGAATTTTTTGAAGTTGGCTGAAAACCTATTTTTGACAGTTTTGATGAAATAATTATGGGTCATCAGAACTCCACATTCTGGTAATGTTTTGAGTCGATTCTTTAGGTGGTTTTATATTATGAATATATTCTTCATTTTGGTTTCAATGGTTTAGTTAAAGGTTTTTTATGTTAAGTGAATCGAAGGTTCAAAGTAAACTCATTGAATCTGAAAACCTAAAAATCTAAGTATTTCATTGATGATTTTGTAATGTTTTGACAATCTTTGTTTTTGAAATGAATTTTGTTATTAAAGAATTATATGTAAGGTTCGATTCAGCATTGATTACACTTCTGGTTTCTACCTAGTTATAAGTTATAAATGCTTAAAGTAGGACAAATGTCAATGAAAGTTTGAAATATTAAAATTTATGAAAATTTATTTTTAATTATTTTGAAAATTATTTTTTGACCAATATTCGACATAGAAACTTCAGAAATTTGAGTTATTTTAGTTTTAATAAATTTTTTCATGAAAATATTTATTAACAAATTAACTTTGAATTAGCACATTTCAAAAAAGTTATTAACAATTTTTGAAAATCAAGTTTTAATTAGTATTTGAAGTATTTTCATCAAACCTCATATTTATTACTGATTTTTATTTTAACCTATGAGTTTCTAAGTTGGAATATTTTTATGCATTTAAAAACTATGAAAAAAAAATCAATCTAAATGTTTAAAAACATTTTAAAATTTGTTTCGATTAGCGAAAGAGGTTGTTATACCTTAAATGCCTTAGAACGACCAACAAGAGTCATGGTTTGTTTTGATAAGTTAGTAGTATTGGTTTCTAATTCCGAGTATTATGAATTAATAGGTTTTAGGAGGATTTCGATTCTTGGTCCTTAGCTTTTGGTTTTAGAGAATCAGATAGGTAGTTTGATATTCTGCGATGTTTTCATTTCTTAAAAATTAACTTTAATGTGTATTTGGATTTTGTATATGGAATACAATATTTTGTCTTTATGATTTGATAAATCGGGTTGAGCATGCAAAATATATATATATATATATATTTATATGATTTCCCTATATTGGGTTAGAATGTGAATTTTGCAAAATATGATTTTTTATTTTGAAATTTGAATATGATTTTGTTTAACATACGTATGTATAACTATCCTTGTGAACACAAATATAAAATATTTAATTTGAAATAATATGTTGTTGATGTGCACGAGATATGCTTTGTGTAAGTGGATAATATTGTTTTATGAATTTAGATAATCTGAAAATATGTTTGATTTTGTCTCCTAATAAGACTATATTTTGCATTTTAGATTTTTATATGATTCAACCATGGTGGACCGATAGCCCACTGCTCCGACTAAGTAAAAATGGAAACCACCACCCAAGTTTGGTAAAGCTGAACGCCATGGAGTCATGAATTGTCTGAGAAGACTAATAGCGATGGAAGCAATGCTAGGAACAGCCACAGGGAAATACAATTTCTTTCTGTACAAAAATCTATCCATAAAATTATTTATTTTATTAATAACATCAAAAGGGGAGGTGCTGTATCTTTGTATCTCCATTGATTGTGGTTCTCAAATGAAATTAGGGACAATAAAATCAATCATGGGAGCCATATTTTAGGGAAAATTTGCTCCCATTCCTTCTTTCCTTCATCCCATCGATCAAAAGTGAAGTTTGTAACTCTTATGAAGCACTTCCCCTTGCATTTCTCATAATCCTTGTGGGAATCATACAAATAGTAGGGTCGTTCATGAAAATAACCATGTGGTATGTTGTTGTATGTTCCTTCACAGAACACCGGTGGCCAACTGATAACACTGATGTTCCCGTCAGGAAGAACAATTGAAGCTTCATTTCCAGGGGCTATACCGACTGAAAATCGTGTTGAATTCACATGACATGTGATATAAGCGAGCTTGCGTGGTTTGGCCTGATTGCTTACAACCAGAGTGGTGGCAGTGCTGCATTCCCATGATGCAAACAATGATAGAATTAGTATGCAAATGGTTGGCCTAGGAGTCCTCATGACTTGGAATTTGATCTGCAATCCTCTCCCTTTAAGGCAACTTACGTTTGCTCATCTGCTCCAATTAGAATTTGATGCAACTTTTTTATAGTTGGAGTGTTATTGCTCCCTTAATTGCAGTCATGACCGTTTCTGAACTCTAAAGGCAGCCGTTGCATATTTATAAAGACATTTGATCTATTGATATAAAGATAATCCCTTTGCACCTTTCTGTTTTTCCTTGATGATTGTGGTGAGAATCAGCTAGAATTGTAATAGGCAGATCCCACTCTCCAAGGAAGAAAGAATTCTTTTCATTTCTTGAAACCTTTTCACTTTTACTGAAAAAACCCCAAATATGAATGGGCCCAAAGCCTCATTTGTGATAAAGATAAAGCAAACGAGCTGATACTCATTCAAGTCCACAATAGGATCCAATGAAGCAAATGCTAACAAATTCTGAGATCTCTCCTCGTGTCCCAAACCCAAGCTTTTTCGAGTCATCAGCACTCCATACAAAGATAACCCCAAGCTTTTCTTGTTTCTGAATTTAGCTCTTGCAAGCTTCAAAATGCCCATCATCTGGGCCCAGACCTTGCCCACCATCACTTATGAAGCTAAGCCAAAATTTGCCCCCCTTCAACCATAGTTAGATATGATTGGTCATTGAAATAGTTCACAAACTGCAAGCTAGGAATGGATCAGGGACATGAATTTTACAGGGCAATGGTGTTTCTTAATGAAAAATTTAAGAAGAAATAAATATAACATGGAGTTGCATGGTACAGATAAGGTTTAATGGCTAGATTTATTGAACAAAAGGATATATGTCAAAAATATTATTGAGACCTCTTTTTATTGACATTTTGAAATATTGATGTTACAGAACAAATTCCTCATTACTTCTCTCCAAAAAAGGGGTCAATAAATCAAAATGGTTGAAATACACAGCAAGGCAAAAAAAAAAAAAAAAAAAAAAGGAAAAATAGTTTCAGGATAGGCTTTTGGTGAGAGACCAAGGAGTTGATTATATTGTCAACATTTAGGAAGATCTGCTGGTGGAGGCAGCAGCTTCTGATTGGGAAGTTTTCCATCTAAGACGATCCAAGCCATCTTCATACCCCAGCTGGTGTGCACTTCGAGGTGGCAATGCATGAACCATACCCCTGCAAGCGTGCGGTTCTTGTTATCATGATCATCAACTCAAGCAAGTAAGCAAAATACAGAATTATACAAGTCATTTTTCTTTTCTGTAATAATGCATCTTAGTTATTTTCTCCATTTTACTTACCTGGATTGTCCGCAAGAAAACGAATTGCCACCCAACCTCCTGATGGCACACCAACGGTGTTCCTTTCGATAGGGTCAACAAGGTTGAAGTTTGCGGGGTCTTTATTCGGATCAAAGTTGCCAAAACCTTGGCCGACAACGAAGAAGTTGAAGCCATGCAGGTGAAGAGGGTGGCTTTCAGCCCCAAGAATGCTTGTGTCCTGCATTACCAGCTCCACGCTAGTGTTAAAAGGAAGCACTACCACCTTCGTTCCATTGCTTACCATAGTGTTGTTAGGTGGTATGCCTGTATAGTTAAACGAAATTATTGGATTGCTAGGAAAATCAGGGGTATAAACTCCATTTGCTTGGCCGAAGAAATGAGCTTGGAGTAGTGCCGTAGTTGGCATTGCGAATGATACGTTATTGACTGAAGCTGCGAACTTGGTTCCATTAGGACCTTGGCAGGTTTGATTCTGCTGGCATGGGCTTGTTCCTAGACCTACTGTGAAGAAAAAATGCTTATCGACCTTTTGGGGCACGTTGGCAGGATATTGTGTACTGGCCAGGCTGCGGAGTTTACTCGCGAAATTTGTAGCAAATGAAGTATCATTTAAGGCTGGTAGAATTGGTTTAAACAGAGGGAGAATTTTAATGCTTGAATGAAAGCTATTGGATGGTGACTCGTATTCTAAAATGCCAGCAACAGTTGAATTGTCAAATGTTCCTTGGCCTGTCACATATGGTCGAGCAGTCATGAAGAATGTGGCACTTGGATAGCTGGGTTTGGTCTTTAGAAGGACATTTGTGGTTTGACCGGGGGTGATGAGAAGTGTTTCAGTCTCAAAAGGTTTAACATAAATAGCATCAACGTCTACAACAATGAGTGTGTGGTTTGCTATGCTGAAGAAGAGCTCATCGTTGAGTGCAGCGTTGATTAGACGCAGAAGGTAAGTCTTGCCAGGCTTCACCTTCAGCTTGAATGTATCTGTCAAAATTATTTACTTCCAAGTTGAATCAAATAGCTCCATTATGCACATATAGTTTAATATACAATGTTTTTAGCTATTTTATACCTTTGGCAGAGCAGTTATAAAGGGGTCCTGGGAGACCATTGATGGTATAAGCATCAGAGACATTTGGACCTCCACCAGTCTGCAGGGCTTGACTAATAACTGCCTCAGGATCTGCATTGAACCACTCTCCTGCAATGTATCATAATAGTTTAATTTGTGTTAGCAAAATAATTAGATCTTGTAAAGAGGCGAATAGTTTTGAATCAGCTCTGAAAATTCTTTACCAAAGATAATCGGAACTTCCTTGTATGGCTTAGGAAATGGATAAGGAACACCACGCTTGGGAAGGATGACCATGGGACCATAGACAGTTGCTCTTAGCCATGATATATGGGCGTGCCAAAAGAGAGTCCCTCTTTGGCCTACAATGGTGAAGTTGTACACGTAGCTCTGGCCCGTTTGCACGGGACACTGAGTCACATATGCTGGCCCATCTGCCCACCCACTTCGAAGCTGTCGAATGCCATGCCTATTTCAAAGACGCCATCAAAACTTGCAACTTAGACTTTGCCTCATTAGTTTTAAGCAAATGAGATCATTTGTTTAACTTGTAATAGCTGCAAAAATGTCATTTTCCAAAGGCAAGGCTGGCCCTTGGGTGAAGCCACCCAAGCAAGGGCTTTAGCCCCCAATTTGAGAAGGTCGCAAATTTAAGAAAGATTTATAATTTTATAATAATTATAATATAATTAATTACATTAAAAATATATAAAAATTAAAAAATATAAAAGTAAAAAATAATTAATAAAATTATTTTTTTACTTTTTTAATTATGTGTCTAATAATTTTTAATTTTTTACTATTTTCTTTTTTCTAAAATACTATTAATTCTCAACTATATTCTATTAATTCTCAACTATATTCTCTTATTTCCAATCAACTAACAGTTATATGTATTTAATCATTTCCAATAGTTATTATTTTATTTATTTCTCTTATTTTCAATCAACGCATTTAATGATTTTCAACAGCTATTTTTTTTCCTATTATAAAACAAATTATTTTTTAATGTATAATCTATTTTTGAAATTTTCTTTTCTCATTTGCTATTTCTTCCTTTAACTTCAATTTTTCTCTAAAGAATAAATAAAAAGTCTGTTCTTTTACCATGAGCCTCATTTGTAGTTTACAATAAACATTCAACAATTAGGTACTATTATTCTAATCTTTATAATTTTTTTTACTTTAATTTAGAGTTTATATTATATTGTTATATTGTTTTTATTTTATATGATAGTTGATTTATTTGAATTAAAAATTTTGATTGTTGATTTTATATTAGTCATTTAAAAAATATAAGATAATTAAAATAATTAAATATTTTTGTACCTCATGTCAAATTGAAAATATGAATCTGGTTATTCAAAGCTTAAAAAAAAAGAAGAATTAAAAGTTTAATACAATCTCAAAAAGGAGCTATTGATAAATTTTTTACAAGTAATACAAAAAATGAATCGAAAATTATTAATAAATGTCCCTTAAACGAACAAGTTAATAATCTTAGAGAGTTAAATGACAATGAAATACTAGAACAAGAAGTTAATAAAGAGGTTCAAAATGATCATAGAAATCATGATGAAGAGGATCAACCTATTAATTTAAATGATTGCATTCTTAAAAATATTTATGATCCAAGTCAATGGACAAATATTGATACAAATTATAAAAATGGAAGAAAACAATTTAATTGACATACTTAATCATATAAGAAGACTCGATTCGTTTCCAAATACATATATTGCTTTTAGAATAATGTTCACAATTTCAATAACTGTTACTTCAAGGGAAAGAAGTTTTTCACAATTAAAATTAATAAAATTTTATTTAAGATCAATAATGTCTGAAGAAAGATTAAATGGATTGGTTATATTATCAATTAAAAAAAAAATATTAGAAGAACTTGATTATAAAAGTTTAATTAAAAATTTTGTATCTCAAAAAGTTAAAAGAATAAAATTTTAATAAGTTTTTATAATTTCAATAAAAAAAGAGACCTAATTTGCATATTTCGCATTAAGACTTTGAACTCATTGAGCTACCCTGTCCAAAGGAAAGTTCAATACCAGTGGATGGAAATATTGTTTGACACATGGTTGACCACTTTTATCAGAAGCTGGTCACCCTCCCTCGCTACAATGCGAGGCCCTGGAAATTGTCCGTTCACCGAGACAATGCTCTTCGTATTGCACAGACGTGTCACATTATGCAACTTGATCTACAAAACAGAAGGGTAAACACACTGATTAGAATTACTTATACAAAAGATTTGGTTTATGGGAAAGAAGTTTCTTGTGCAACAATGCTAGCTTGACTATTATGCCAAACACATACATCAAACTTGTAGTGCCTGGTGATCCCAAGTACAGGACCAGGAAATAGACCCAAAGTGAAAAATGAGAAGAAAACCAGAAATGCCGGTGATGAAAGAACAGAAGCGCCCATTTTTCCTGATGTCTCTTCTTTTTCCTTTTCCAGAGGGCTTAAGAGAGCCTATTGGTTGAACTTTGAACTACTCCTTGAGTTCGTTTTCATAGAAGCATACAAAGACGTATATATTTAGTATGGGAAAAGGGTGTTTGGTTGATTAGGTGATTTTTCTTTGTCTCAATTTAAAACTAGAAAAAAGAAATAAAAAAACTATAACACACAGCTTGAATAGAGACTGCACAATGACCCAGACACAGTTGTTAGAACAACTTTAGAGTGCTTTCAAAGAAAATCAATATCTCTGGCCACCGTTCTTTGTAAGTCAAAGCTTTATCTTTTAAAAAATATTCTTACCCTACATGTTCTTCTATTTCCCATAATGGATGTGATTTCGAGCTATTTCTATGCTTTCATGCTACATGCTTGGAACCACTGAAGACATTCTACAACATTTGATTCAGCATCATTAGCCCCCAATCATCCTTTCTTTACGGCTGCACCTAGACATAACACTGCCAGTTATCTACCATCAGTAAAAAGAGTCTAATCAAGGCAAACTTTTCAGAATGAAAAAAGAAAAAAAGGGAAAAAAGGTAGAACAACTTTGGAATTCTGATATTTGACAGACAGCTATATCAGACTGGATTAACATCTGGTAAATTATACCAGATATAGGTATAGTTTCCATGATTAGTTTATGGGTTATAAAATGAGAGGTTAAAAATCTATAGCGTGGATTAACATTATCCACAAGTGACATTCTCGAGTCTCAACCGTTATGCTTTCTGGTAAAGCAAATTTCAGGGTTTACATCAAGCAGTCATTTCAGAGTTAGACCTATGCTAGTCTTTTCCATTTAACAGGTCATGGAGGAATACGGGGGAAACCCCTATTGACGCAACTTTTCTACAAGCAAACAGGCTAATAGAATCAACAAAAATCAAGCTTCTGTATAAAGGGATGTAAAATGAATTAAGATAGCTTGATATTCAAATATAGGGAATGTGATGTCAAATATGGTTGATTGCCTCGGTTTACAGGAATGGACTTCTATATTCCAACTACTCTCTCTTTCTTCCACAAAAGGCAAAGATTAGAGCAAGGTCATGCAAGCTGGAAGTGTTAAATATGCTTAAGGAGATTCCAAAACTGAAAAGCTTCAACATGAATTATTTTGGGTAGATTTTTTTAGGCTTAGGTTGACGTGGAGATGGTAACACTCTGGTAAAAACATAGCTCTATAAGATGAACAAGGGTAATTTCAATCTTTTCATTTTTTCATCTATAATATTTATTAATTACGAATTCATTTTATTAATTTATTATTAAATTATACTGTAATCGTCCTTGTTTGAACCACACCTCACAATACAAGATTGAAAATACAAAAATTTCTGAAATGTTTTCAAGGCTTGTACCAATACTCATTGTCTTTAAAAATTGAAAGAGCATAACCACCAGGCCAAAAACTATAAATCCAATGCAAATTTTCTTGTTTGACTGAAATGTCCTTGTGGGCAGTTGGGCAGCCCTATAATTGCGGAAAATTCATACCAAGGATTAAAACTAAACTTAATTATTCATCTAATATTACACATAATGGTTTTGGGTTTTTGTTTTTGTTTTTGTTTTTTTTTTATAGTTTTCTGATAAGTAATATTGATTCTATGAAATTAGCAAAAGCAATACAGTGCAAAGATGGTGAAGAAGGTTTTGAAGATTCAGAAGCCACAAGAAAAGCAAGCTTCCTAGAGTACCAGGAATGGAGTAGTTGCTATTCAAACTAATCTTTATGGGGAAGAAATTTTGATTTCTCAAAACAAATGACGATTTAGCGATATGTGTTTGCAATTTGTACTTATGCGCAATACTACTGTGAGGTGCTTCTTTTGAAATTGAATAATCATTTTTGTTTCCCTCCTTAATCTTGATCGTTGCTTTAGAGAATCACATTATATCTCAGCTTGTTCTAATCGTCAATTTCCTTCGATCAGCTATAAAAAATGAAATTTTGGAAAGAATTGTTGAGATGAGCAGACGAGTTTAGGAATGAAATTTAGGTTACTTGCGCAAAGTCTGTTGGAGTTCAATTTTTGTGGGTACTTGATATGGCTAGGGGCTGGTGTCTTCGGTGACTAGCTAAATGGGTGAGTTTAGGTGCCTCTTGGGTGGTTTGCTAATGGCGAGTTCACTTTTTTGGTTTCCTTCTACTTTCCTTTACTCGTTACTTTTGTTATGCTTTGTACTGCACTGCTTTTGCTAATTTCATAGAATCAAATATTACTTATAAAAAAAGCTACAAAAAAAAAAAAAATGAAGAAAAACCCAAAACCATTATGTGTATGTTAGATGAATAATTAAGTTTAGTTTTAATCCTTGGTATGAATTTTCCATAATTATAGGGCTGCCTAACTACTTACAAAGACTTTTTATTCAAACAAGTAAATTTGCCTTGGATTTATAGTTTTTTGCCTTGTATTTGCTCTCCCTAAAAATTTCATCAGTCCCATTGTTGGTGTGCAAAAACGTTACAATGATAAGTCTTGAGAATATAATGAAACTCGGTGATTGATTGCATTTTACACTGACAAAATCAGTCTTCTAAGCACTCATCGATGCATGACAAGATTATCAAATTCCTGTAAAGTTTTTTTTTTTGTAACAAAACATTACAAGAACAATTTAAGAAATACTCGAAGGATGAGAGATTGTTTACCAATTGTTTCTATGTTTCTATGAACTAGATGAGTCTCTAATTAGAACCAATTAAATAACTGTTCATACAAATATAATTATCTAGATATAACAAATTAACTGACAGTTAATAAGTAATTAACAATTATTTAATTCAAAATTTAAACTTTTCATTTAAAATAATTTATTACTTAATCAGTCGCACTTGTATGCGCACATGTCATGTGCCTTTATTAAATAAAAATATATATTAATTTAATTAAATTTCAAGACCTATCAAAGTTTTGAAAAGTCTAATCATGGTTTAATTTACAGTTTAGTTTATTTTAATTCACCTAATAACAAGCACTCTTTCTTTTGTTTCTTTTAATTTAAAATTATGTTTCACATTTATTGTTGAAAATATCTGACGCCCCATTATCACACTTCTGAATGGAACTTTTGTATTTGGTGGACATTTCTTCCAAACAGGGCTTTTTTGGTAAATCATGCAATGGAGCACGATTTTCAGCTGCATTAACAGTCTCTAGGGAACCCATTTGACCTTTAAACTTGAAACATGAAAAGAGGAAAGTTTGTAGCCTTATGCAATTTAATTGCTTGCCAGGCACTCTGGAGAAGCAATGTGTCTAATTCTTGTTCATCCATTTTAGTATCCTACTAGATTTAAGAAAAAAAATGTCAAAATCAATTATCTACCATATCAAGAAGTTGTGATTAGCTAGTCAAAGTTTTATTTCTTATTTAAGCCATAGCATATTTGTAGCAGCTTGAATACTACTGCAAATAGCAGAAAGTTGTGAGATCTTTCATGTCTATAGGAGTTGAATACCGTGGCTGATGTTTGAGTTTGATTGTCTAATGTCAACATGTCTTAGATTTTTGTAGAGGGTTCTTTTGGTAGAAAGAGAGGACGTGTTGCAATGAGCAAACCAGAATACGCTAGAGGCGGTTGAGAGAAAGACTGGAGCAATCTTTGAAGTATAATTATTTTGGTGGCAAGTGGTGATGGATAAGAAAAGGTGGAGGAAACGATGGATTACGGCAAAGGAGGAGGGTTGAATAGAGAGAATGTTTGGAGGAGTTTCGAAAATGCTTTCGAGATAATCTTTGCTGGGTTTCTAATGATTTCTCATTGCCTCCCAACCTTTAAGACGCTCATATTTATATTGAACATGAGCATTTTCTTAGGAGTAGTTAGAAGAACACGTTTAATCATGGGAGAACGTGCTTGTCATGGAAGAGTAGTCAAAAGACGATTTATGAGATATTACAAAAATGACCATGTAGTTGGGTAGTGGGCGTAATTTTTGGGTAATGAAGGAGTGACACTAGATAGTGCGCCATGTGTATTCTTAAGGAGCAAACAAAGAAAAAGGGTTAAAATACATGTACTTCAAGGAAAGGTTAAGAGGAAGACCTTTTACCTATCTTTATATCTGAGTCACTAAGCCAAACTCTCTAGAACATCCCAAATGTGAAGGTAACTTATGAACCTTGCCACTTGTTCTGAGTTACTTTCACTCTGTTGTGCAAACAGTTGTTCCATTCTTGTTCTTGGGTGGTTCCACGCTTGGAATACCTTTAGGCACTTTGGTGCTAGGAACGCCTCCAAGCACTTTTGCGCTTGGAACACCCTTAATGTAATTTTTCTGTAACACAGTTCTTTTAGCCAAAATTGACCATCTACAATTTGCCCTCTATATAAAAATTCTTATAAGGAGTTTTATGCGTAAAATAAGGAGATGCACATAGTAATAAGCAAGACAACACTTATATATATATGGTTTTTAAAAAAATAACGAATAGTTATATTATTATTTTTTGTCATTGTTATGTGTTACACACTTGAGAACATCCCTAGGCGCATCCACACTTGGAATGCCCTAGGGCGCTTAACCACTAGGAATGCCTTAGATGATTTTTTGCTAGGAACGCCCTTGGGCTCTTACGTGCTAGGAACGTCCCTAATATTTTCGCACTTGGAACAGCCTTAAAACACTTATTGTATAACATCATTGTCCATCCTTTTTTTTTTTCATCTTTTTGAGTTGGTAATTATGGAGCATAGTGCTGTTATTTATTTATTTTTTTATATATATTTTACATGCATTATATGAATGAAGGTTTTTTTTTTTTTATGGAATGATCGTGAGAGAATGAACCATGGTTTTACGCTTGCTAAGAAACATAGGAATTTTGTTTCCTATGATAGGTTGCTGTCTCAATTTCTAATATATATTAATAGCTTGTAGATTAATGTAATTTTTTGCTAGGCACTCTAGATATATTTCATAATTTTTGTGTCATGTTTATTGCAATCTATGACTAATTTTTTTGAGTTTTCAATTAAAGAAATTTTAGTTCCCAAAAGCAAATTGAAAGGAAAAGTTGTAAACTTGAAGGAATAGGATGCCATAGTTTGTGATTACATATGAATGTATAGCATGCCAATGTTCTTGAAATTAATTGAATAGGCATGTAAAGGAAAAAAATATGTGAACATTGCAAGCATTTGCCAACAAAACCAATCGTTGGAATCTATGGAAGGAATTGTATAGGCTTTGAATGACATAGAACATGTTGTTCAATCAATTTTTTTTAACGTATTTGTCTAAGTTTTTCTTAACTCTCTCTCTCTTTTTTACATCGTCTACAAGTAATTGTTGATTATTTGCCTCCACCAATTCTTTTTAAACGTTTTATGCATTTTTCTTTAGTATGATAATAGGACAAGTTTAAGATCGGAAGGTGACATAGAGATATATGTGGAAACGCAATTAGATGTAGAAAAGGATTTGATAAGAAAATTTAAAAAGTTAGATTACTACTAGGAAAATAATTCTTTAAGTTTATAAATATAAGATAATAGTTCTATAGAAATTCACAATCAATTCTCAAACGCTCTTCCCTAAAATTTCTTTGAACAAGTAAGTTTTCTTTACAATAATATTGTGTTTGTTCATTTTGTACTGTTTGCTTTTTTTTTAATTATTATTATTATTTTTTATTTCATTTGTTGTAACATAGTTTTCTTAGGGAAAAAGAATTATTATCACTGTAAGATAACTTGCTCCACTTTTGAAGGAGATTATTTGGAGAAAATGCTCTTATTGCCTTGCATTTGACTAATTCATTTTTCAAGTCCTATTATGCTTCCTCTCTCTGTAACACTCCGTACCTTCGTTGGACATAAATAAGATTTTATTGATCAAACAAGTGATCATTTAATGTGAATTGGAGTGCTAAGAAACGCTTAAGAATAAATTATTTCGCATGCGCGGAAGCAATAATTAAATAATAATATTTTGGTCGGAGATGAATTAGTGAGCTAAAGGATGATTTGGAAGTAAACCGAGACATAATAATGTGTTTCGGGATTAAAGTAGGCGAGTGAAAGTTTTTAGAATAAAATAATATTTTATTTAATAAAATAATATTTAAATATTAATATTTTATATATTATCGAAAATTAGTCATGAAAAAGGAAATATGACTAATTTAAGTGGGGGAGAAGAAATAAAGATTAATTTTGAAGGAAAACGATGAAAAACGTGAGATGTGATTTTTATCGAGTTAACGCGGTAAGTAAATGTTTAAATATTACGGTGACACTGCGTTGAAATGCGATTTCGACATTTTGATTATACACGTGTAAGAAAAGGAAAATAGATTAAAATTATAATTTTTACACGTGTTGGAAGAATAAATTTTATTTGATGAAAATTTGATGGTGGTGAATTAAGTAAAATAAAATTAAGGAATGGTAAGTAAATTTTAGTACTTTGAAGAAATAAAAATATTGTGAAGATGAAATGGATGACAAAATAATGGAATAAAAGGGTTGACAAGTCAAATAATATTTTTATATGCATGAATGGTCACATGAAGACAATAAAAAAATAAAGAAAGAAATGCACATGACATGAGTGGCATGGCATGACATGGAATGAAAATGAAAAAATGAAAGGAGAAGACAAGAGAAGTGGGGGTCGACCATGTGAAGGGGAAAGGCAAAAAAAAGTCAAAGAAAGAGAGTAGGGTCGGCTAAAAAGGAAAGAAATGAAAGGAAGAAGTGAAGTGAGGTGCAAATGAAGACAAGAAAACAAAGGAAAGAGAAAGCAAAATAGGTAGGGGCCGATCATTGAATTGAAGAGTAAAAGATAAAGAAATGAAATAGATAAGAAGACAAAAGAAATAAAAGAAGAGAGAAGAGTCTAGAAGAGGAAGAATAAAAGAAAACCAAAGTCGGTCATGAAGAAACAAGGAAAAACCGAGGAAAGGAAAAGAGAAAGGATGGAAGAGAGGAGAGAAAAATCGAGCCATAGAGAGGAAGAAAAGAGACAGAAAAAAGGGAGGACAAAACCAAAGAAAATAAGCAAGAAAAAATCGTGAAAAGGGGAAGAAGGAAGACCAAAAATTCTGAATTTTCTTGGAGTGGTTTTGTTGCAATTTTAAGGTAAGAAAAACTAGTTTTATTGAGGCTTTTATGGTTGGAAATTTTAGAGGTTTATTGTTGCAATTTTGAAGGGTCTTGGCTGTTGAAAATTAGGTAGAATTGGAGTCAAAATCTGCTGGTTATGGAGGCTTGAAGGTGCGGTTTGTTAGCTAATTTTGAGCTAAAAATCTGTAGGTTTGTGCAGAAAATTGAGTAGCTTTGAGTGCCAAATTGTGGAGAAGAACAAATTAAGGAAGAAAGGGAAGAGAAAATGTTGAACGGTGGTGGAGGAGGAGGAGCTGCCACCACTGGCGGTGGTGGAGAAAACGGAAAGCCACGGTGGTGAGGAAGCCACGGGCTGGAAGAGAAAGAAAGAAGAAAAAACGTGAAAAAGAAAAAGAAAAAGAAAAGATAAAAAGAAAGAAAATAGAAAATGAAAATGCAAGAATAGGAAAAATAAATGGGCCTAGCCCAATGGAAGAAGTAGAGAAGCCCATGGAGAGGGAGGCCCAAAAAGGAAATAAGGCATTGGATAAGGTCCAAATGGTAAGTGAATTGTATATTTAAATATTTATGGGTAATTAATATTATGCATATTTTAGATGAAAAATTTGCAAGTTACTTGAGGTCTTTTAATTAAATTAATACCCATATAAATGTATGATTAAATATATAGGATTTAAATTTTATATTGCTAGGAACGTTTGTCGAGGAGACGAGGCAGTGTGACAAAGGATTGAGAATAGGAATATTACGAACTCCTAGTACTGTGAGTAAACTTATTATTGTCTTTATTATCTGAGTAGATTTTATTAAATTTGATGAGTTTATGAAAAAAATCATTTTATTGGGTGAATTGTTGATTTTACGAGAATATTGTGAAATTTATAAAATAAATTGGATTTACGAAATAAATTGAATTTTTATAAATTGATTTGAAAATGGAACAATTTGTTTTGAAATTAGAGTAATTGGAGACTACCTGTTTGTGTTATAAATTGTGTTTTAAATCATATGGCTTATAGAAATATGTAAGCATGAATGGCTAGACTGCTTTGTACAAATATTATATATACTGTGTATGAAGCCTTGAGAGGCTAGATTGTGATAAATTGCCATATCATGCTAGTTAAGATTTTATAAATAAGGTGGTAGATAAAATAATCACTGCAGTGACATCGGTTCTGTGGGCTAGCCTAAGAGAGTGGGCACATAATTAGATTTACCTTACCTCGATCGAAGAGCCGTGTGTGGGGTATCTCTTGAGGTAAAGTTTGAGTGCATGTCACGTGGACCACTGTGTGAGAGTGAGACTCAGCCAACGCCAAGGCACGGCTAGATTTTTAAATGTAAAAATATGTTCATGTATATTACATTGAAGAGCCTTGGTGGTCTCGGTCAGATTCCTCGACCGGGGTATCCCCGAGAAAGAGTTTGGCCAGAGCCAAGTTAAGATTTTGAAAAATTCATAAGCCATAATATTTATTCAATCATAAGTAATATTAATTAATCGAGTAAAATGATTATATTTTGCTCGATAGAATATTTTATTTGTCTCTACTCAATTGGAATGAGTTGAGATAAGATGAATGGTAATACAAAGAAAGTATTTTAATTTGTCTCATTTTACTCGGCTTTAGATACTCTAGATGGTATCTGTTTACTCACTGGGATTTTATAATCTCACCCTTTTTCCTATCAATTTTTTAGGCTCAAGATAGTTCATAGATAGCTGACATTGTCGAGAAGTACATTTGGAGATATAACCTTAGAGATCAAAGGTTTATCTTCTAGCATTTTATCCCAAGTCACTTTGCTGTACTTGTACCTGTTAGCTGTTAGAGGTTAAGTCATAGTATTTTATTTATTAAGTTGTAAACGAATTTTAAATCTTTATATAAGTATTAGTTTGAAAATTTTATATTTTCGCGTATATACTGGTAAATAGAAAAATAAAAAAAAATTGTACTGATTTTTATATTTAGGATTTAATTCAGTATACGAAAGTAATAATACTATTTGATAAGTGAATGTAATGGATTAATGAGGGATTCGAGATAGGCTTGTTTGAGACTTGGCGGGTTTTTCTTGGAAGTCTCGAACGCCGGCAGCGACTGAGGAAAGTGGTCGTTACACTCTTAATCTTGATAACATATGAAAGCCTATGTGGGCTGGGCTTAATAAAGATTGAAATTTTTTGTTGATGGTAGGTCTACTAAACATATGTATCCACAACACATTAAAAAGTCCCCCTATTACAAACCCAATCAGTCCTTAATTGTGTCAATAATTCTTGAACGTAGAGACCCTCACCCCCCATGACACATCAAGACAACCTTCTCATGACACTCACCTATGGGTCTTAAAAAATAAAGTCACGATAGTAGTGCACACCTTGCTATTGTTAGTATATGTACCAAAAGATGCACAAAAACCCTTAGAGAAGGCAATAAGAGATGAAGCACATAAAGGTTTGGAATATGCTCTTAAAATCATATTAAAATGTGTTGAAAGTACTGCAAAGTTGCAGAAGGCAATGAAAGGTCTAGAAATGGCTAACATTGCACTAAGTAGGCTTGTTACATGAGCTGAGATTGACATGCATTATATAAAGGCAGAATACCATAAAAAGTATGGGAAAACTTTGAATGATGTTGTCTATTTTGAAACCTCAAGGCATTATAGAACCTTTCTGCTATCTCTTTTCAAAATTCTTATAAGGAGTTTTATGTTGGGAGAAGATAGGGGAAATTTCATAAAAAAATGTATAAAATTTTGGATTGTTTCTCTTTACAGAATCCTACTCATTGCAATAGCTATAGCAACATGCATCCCATGTACCCACAATTTTCTGACCATACCATAATTTTCAATTTCATTCTCCAATTTGTCACTTAATAATAATAATAATAATAATACTTTTAAAAAAATGGTCCTATCAATTTATTTTACATTTATTGTTTGAATTGCGTTTGAAAAGACAAAAGAGCATAGCTTGTAAATATTATTAAAGATAATTATTATTTTTATTTTTTGTGTTCATATGTATACTCCTAATTTAGATTTTTAAAAATCCTTTTTTTAGATATGATTGATATGCATAGCACATATAAAGTGCTTATAGTTAATGTTGCTATACCTTTCCCATAAGTTTCTCTTATGTATCAATCTAAAATATTTAACGTAGAAGGAATATTTATTTTTTTATTGTTACTTGTTTCTCTTTGAAAGGAGTTTTTTTGAGTGATTGATATACATATATATTTATTTGTTTTGTTTAGCATAAAAATAGGAATGATCAAACAAATATGAGGCGAAGATAAGAATAAATAAATAAGCACAAGATATTGATGAATAAGTAAGAATTATAATGTGTACATACTTATCTGGTTGTCTTTGTCGTTTGTGCTTATAGGAATTTTGTTGCCTTATTTTATGGTCAGGACTCATTTTACCCCAAAAGTTTGCTATGGTGAGCTTGGTAGGGCTGCTATGGGAAAGAAAAGGAAGAATATTGCTGCATCCTTTCTTTCTAAAAAATGCGAGTAGAGAGAATTGGTGAAATACCTTCTGTGTTAGAAAATTGGGATGATGGTGTCATTAGGGAAGGCGGAGAGGATTACTTTTGGGAAGCAGTGCATGCAAAACATATAGATAGGCATCTATGTGAATCTACTAGTTATCATTGGGACTGTGTTTGTAAGAAAGCCATTCCAGATAAAATGTGTTCCATCCCAAGAGCGTCAGTATTGAAGTTTAGATTTGAACGTGGTGAATTCCCACTTTTAGTCACTAAATTTGGATCCAATTCATTATGGGTCTGAGGTTGCATTGAATAGGTAAAGAAAGGCTTGAAGAATTCCATTTATGTGATTGTTCTCAGCAATGCTAGAGTCCTTGATGTTGTAAGAGTCACCACAAACTCTACATTCGTAGGGAATCCAGAATTGAAGTATGGCGT
Organism: Theobroma grandiflorum; assembly: GCA_036013995.1. NCBI lineage: Eukaryota > Viridiplantae > Streptophyta > Magnoliopsida > Malvales > Malvaceae > Theobroma > Theobroma grandiflorum. Next base: position 16,844,275 of record CP142133.1, read on the forward strand.
GCTATTCTTGCGAGGTGGAGTACTTTTTCACATACCATGGTTACTTTTACCCTTGAAGATGTGCATATTCTTTTAGAACTCTTTTGTGTCAGTAGAGATGACTTTCATTCCATTGTACTTTCTAAGGAGGAAGAGAATATGAAGGAATTCCTTATCAACTTATTTAAGAGCTAGGTTAAAGCTTCCAAAGTGGTGCATTTCTCTAACTGGGTAGGGTTCTTTTATAAGAAGTTCAATATTAAAGGTGAAAGCAGTCTTCCTAGGTATCCTGATCATGCTCATGAGTTTATAGCTTTGTTGATCATGTGGTTGGCTCAATATGTCCTCCCAAGTTGTCTAGCTGATGGAATCTCTTCTTCAATTATTCATATGCAATCAAAATTGCTAAGGGTATAAGCTTTTCTCTTGCTCCACTATATTTGAGATCTTTGTATAAAACATTAGACTTGCATCACTCTAGAACTGCTAAATCAATTGGCTGCTATAAAGTCTTGACTTATGTGGATGTATCCTTCAGTTAGATGTGTTTATGGGAGAGATTCTGTAGTTATGCCCCTACTTTTAACATGTATCAACCTTTTGTGTCTTTCTTTGCAAATACAACTTTAAGGGATAATTATAAAGCTTGGGCATGGCATGACCAAATTTCCAAAGATAACATTCCTAAGGTGTCAGATAGATCAATTTACTGCAAGGCCTTATGTGAGATCAAACAATGGTTTTGGTGATCCAACTATTTATTAAGATAGGTGATCTTTTGAGATAGGGAAACTAAGCTTACGCATATCGAACTTTTTAGTATGGATTCATTCTTCTCAATTGCCTTCCATGATTGAGATGACTAGTTCAGGTGTTGATAAGAATTCATTGTCTGTCAAAGTATATCTCCTTATAGAGTGACACTCCAATTTAGATATGATCAGTCAGCTCCACCTAAACCCCATTTTCTTGAAAACTTCTCTTTTGTACTTTTGTATTCCTTATTAGCATGCTCAATCGTATTGTGGATAATTCAAAAACTGTTTTGTCTAAAACTTTGATAGAATAGGTGCCTATACCGCTGGTTGGTATCTTATTGGGAAGATTGTCTTCAGGAATAGACCTCGTTTGTTGTACCTAATCCTAAAGTGCAATTGCATGTTTCTTTCATTAGTAATAATAACGTGTAACTTTGTTTGATTCGCTCTCAGAGGAATGAAACCTTTTGTCAAGTAATGTCATGATCCGGTACTCCTTTCGAACCCGTGACAACCGTCGCGAAGCCTCGATAGAGATTCATTACCTGGAATGACAACCAAGACCTCTCAAGGCTTTAACATCAAATTTTCCACTTCCCCTATGAGTAAGAGTTATTAAAATCATGTTTTAAAGAGATATGAACCATTTTCAATTCAGAAACAGTCAAAAAGAAATTTCTATTACATAGGGGTATTTTGGTAATTTTTTTCAAAAATTTTGAAACTTGCTGAAAATATAATATATAGAGGAAAAATATACATTTCATAATTAAAAGTAAGTTTTAATGTCTAAAATATTCATTTAGAGTGAAATTGTAGCTAATAGAATAAAATAAAAATATTGAATAAAATATTCCATTTTCTTGTAAAACAATATTTATAGATTCATATGTAAATAATTTTTGTAGCGTGAAAGCAAAATAAATTCATACACATAGTAACACATATAACCAGGGTATGTAAATTAATTTACAATGACATGTGGGCCCCTGAATGACCAAAAGTAACCAAGGTTGTAAACCTATGATTTCTGAGGATGCCAACCCAACGGTAATCCTCGATGTAATCGACTATCTACAGACTGTCTTAAGCCTGAAATGGGTGGAAATGAGGGTGGTGAGTTTATATAAACCCAGTGAGTAAACAAATACCGTCTATAACATCTAAAGCTGAGTAAATGGAGACAATCAAATATCTCATTACCACATGTGTTTCATAACATGAAAATTCATTCCAACCCATGTAAACAATTGTATTTCATCCAATTACTCAACAAGGCTTATGACTTTCTTAAAAACTTGGCTCATGCCAAAACTCATACTCAGGGACACCTTGATCAAGGGCATCCAACTGAGTCTACCAAGGCTATTAAAAGTCATATACGCATAAAACACATTTTTACGTTTAAAAATATAGCCGTTCCTTGGCGTTGGCTGAGTTTATCCTTACGTGGTGGTTCAACGTGAAGTGAACTCAGACCTCACCTCAAGATATACCCTCCACGCCTCGCGTACCAAGGTAAGATATAACCAGGTTTACCGTGCCCCTCTAATAGGCTGGTTCACAAAACCCGCCACTGTAGTGACTAATCAATTAACCCACCATATCAATAAAAATTTCAACAGCATTACATGGCTAACATAACATTACCTAGCCTGTCAAGGCAAATAAAAACAATTCACATATTCAACATATCATAAAACCAGCCATTCATGCCATCACATTGTCATAAGCCATCCATTCAAGTCATATATCAATTTCAGATATCATAAACATACAGTCTCCACTTACGTAATTTTTAAAACAACATTCAATTTCAAAACAATTTATAAATCAGATTTCATTTCACTAAGTCAAACTTCAATTATAAAACATAGCAACTGACAATTTAATTCCATTGTTCTTTATAAACATAAGAACGAGCAAAACTACTTTAGATAGTTAAGATGATAGTGTGTTTACTCACAATTTCGGGAGTAATCCTATTCTTGGTCCTCAGGTGAAATCTCTTTTCCCTTACTAGATGGTTCACCACCTAAACATAATACACAACAAGTAATTCAATATATTTGTACCAAATGGTTATAAAGCTATTTCAAGCTCTAACTGAATGCATGAAATGGGATGCAAAATGTTCGAATAATCATTAGAAAACTATGTTCTACGTAAGTCCAATTGTGTATGGGACTGAAATGGTATTGACCTAATTTGAACCATACGTTGTTTAATCAATCAAAACATCCAATTTCACTCCAAATAAACCCATTTCACTTCCAATACTCCAAATACATCCAAGGTGCCTTAATGCACTTGATTTTCTCATTGCCAACAAATCGGTCACTAAAGGAATTATACTTTGCATTTACCATTTTACATTTTCATCACTATAATTCATCAAATTCAAGCCAAATGACATGAGATGTCACAAGATTCATCATCAATATCTCTCTTGAAAATTTCAACCAATGAGTGTGAGTGAAGGGCATGGAATTTTCTTGCTTGTTTTTCATGCTAAACATCACCAAACAACTAAAAACACTCGAATAACATGAAATCTAGCTAAGTCCAAGCTCAAAACCTCTCCCCCCTTGTTCGGCCAGCAAAGAATTCTTCATGAGGTCTTGAGTTTCAACCATGGAAAATGAAAAAGAATGCATAGGAAAGGTAGATCACAAGCTAAAATCAAGAAATCTTACCTTTACTTGCTTGATTCCTTGAAATCCACCAATTTCTCTTAAATTTTTCCTTCCTAGGCTTTTTTCTTTTCTTTTCCCCTTTATTCTTGTCTTAGCCGACCATAAAGAATGAAATGAGAAAGGTGTGTGCTGGTTTTTTTAAAAGGAAATTATAAAATAACTAAAGCTTGACATGTGCCACCATTTAATTGGTCCATTTTTAACACTTAACCATTAAGCATTATTTCACCACCACATAAAATACCTCAATTATCCAAAGTATAATAGATGAAATTCAGGGGCTTGACAAGTGTCATGGTGGTATAAATTTTCAATTACGTCCTCATGGTCACGTGAAATAACCATTTTGCCCTTATACTCGAAAAATGTCAAAATTGAAAATTTTCAATTCTCAAGCTCCAATTATGTTCCAAATAGTCGAACTTGATCAAAATTTCATCCACTATACCAATTTTGCCCTCAGGTGGCAAAATGACCATTTTACCCCTACGCTATGAAAATTTTAAATTTGATTCCAAATCAATCCTCGAACTCCAAATCACCATATTAAGTTATTCTAAGGTTCAGTAACTCTCAAATGCAACTTAAAATCTCTATTTGGACCAGTTCGAGGCTTAAATTAACTTAATTGTACCACTAGGTATAATACCTTCTTTTAATGATTTTCGAGACATTCAAGTATGCAGACATTCTATCAAGTACATATACAATATGGCCAGTATGTTATAGAGCTGGGCTTGACAAGTAAGCTTGTTTCTTGCTCTCTTTATCTCCATTTTCATTACATTCTCACCTAGATATTTGAACACTTTTTTTTGAAAGGAAGACTCAATTTGAAGTGTAAAAGTGGAAGAATAAGGTATCTCAAAGTTTGAGAGTGAAAAAGAATTATGTGACCACATGAATAATTATGAGTCTAGTGATGAGTTAATTAAGGAGAGGCTTCCCGACCATGAACATCTGAGTTAGGGAAAAGAAATAGATGTTAATGCTATACATGAATGTCTAAAAGATATGAACGATTTTCTACCTTCTATTATACATGTTGGTCCCAAATATTAGTGTTAGAGAGGGGGTGAATAGCACTAATTTAGCTCTTTTTGCAAGATTAAAACTTAATCTCAAAATAAAGAAAGTAAAACAATAAAGATAATAGAGAAAGGATTTATAGTGGTTCGATCCAAGACCTACATCCACTACCTTGATTATCTAACCAAGGATTTTCAAACCAATCAATAAAACTAGTGGAATTCACAAGCTTCCACCAAGCTTTTACAATGGCTTTTACAAGGCTTAGCCACAACCTTTACACTAGCTTTTCTCGAGCTCAACTAAAACCCCAAGGTAGTTTTCCAAGGCTCAACTACAACCTTTACAATGGTTTTTCAAGGGCTCAACCAAAACCCAACACCTAACTTTCCAAGGCTAAGTTGGAACATTTACTCTTTCAAGCAACCTAGCTTGAAACAACCACTTAGAGTGAATCCCTCACTCTAAGAATACAAAGATGAGTAGAAAAGAAAGTACCTATGATCACAAATTGATCTAAGTGGTACACGGTTCAGAGCTAAACACAATAACAGAAGATAGGCTTTTAGGTTTAGTGAAATGCAAGAGAAATTTTAAGCTTTCTGCTTTTTCTTGGCTTGAATATGATGGAATCTTTGTAAATGAAGCCAAAAGTTGGTTCTTTGCCATTTGAAGATCCTTTTATAGTTGGAGAAGCATGTCTGATGGCTATTGGAACGTTTTTGACCGTTAGAAACAATTTGGGGTAGGTTCTAGCCATTAATCTGTCTTGTAGTGGCCTGGTGTAAATTGCAGACAGAGGGCTCTTAGTCGACTAACATTTTTCCCTTAGTTGACTAAGTTGGTTTTGTCTCAGTCACATATTTGGCAGAGAACACTTAGTTAGCTAACTCATTTTCTTGGTTGACTAAGTTGGTTCTGTTTCTCAATATGCTTCAGCCTGCCACTTCTCCAATTTGAAATTTGGCCAACCAATGTTCTTTATTATTCAACCAGGGAGCTTCCTTTATGTTAATCAATCTTGTCCCTTATCCATATCAACTATTTATGTACACATTTGAATGATTGCTTTGTTATTTGCCTACAAATCATTGACCTGCACACTTAGGTAGAAATATTAGACACAAATGACATGGGAATATTTTATTATCATAAAAAACTAATAGAGCCAACGATCTCTCCCTTTTTTATGATGACAAAACATTCCTTGATTAATTTTGCATAATGTCCTTTAATTCTTTTTAGTTCTGAAAAAAAAAATATAGGGATTTCTCCCCCTTGGTGTGTGTTCTCCCTTAGTGTGTGCATATTTTGTTTGTTCATTTCAGCAAGAGTTTTTATTCATGTCATATAGGAAGTGACATTATACATTCAGAGTGTATATATGCAGAACTTTTTAAGGTAAATTGCATTAGAAAAATGTTGACAGATTATTATCAGAACTTTGCAATGTCTGTTAACAACATGTTTTTATCAGATTTTGTATGTACCATTCATCATTTTTTTGATATACTTTCCAGCATTTTCACTCATTCACAAACACAAAACATCAACAATGTCATAATAAAACTCAGTCATTAGCATGCAATTCTATTTATCAGTGTAGCAACATATTTTTATCAACAACACCCAAAATACCATAGTCAGCAGAAAGTTGGATGACAAATATTTATCAACAGCTTTAAGCATTTAGCCATCAGCATGTCAATATCTAAAAACATAATTAGCATCCCATTTTTCATACATAAACATAAATAACAAAGTTAAACTAATATGTTTGATTGTCTACGGGCCAAAAATAGCAAGGAAACAAAAGTGACAGTTAATATTCCTAAAATGCCCCTGGTTCATTTCTACTTCATTTCTCCCCTTGATTCTAGTACCTACTTCATTTTTCCTTTAGATTCTAATACCTACTTCATTTTTCCTTTAGATTCTGGTACCTCTACCTTTACATTTTTTTGTTTGTTTGTTTTTTTGGTTCTTTTTTCCCTAACATTTTTTTATTTTATTTTTTCTTTTATTTTTTACTTTTCCCCCTTTTTGATATGACAAAACTATGAGCATAATTTGCATTTGAAATGATTTTAAAATCTCCCCCTCAACATAGGCATTAAATTTGGTCATAAACATTCTCGCCCTTTTTGTTATATCAATAAGGTTAAAAAAAGTGAGCATTAAACACTTAAGCTTCAAGAAAAAAATGGTTAGCAAAATCCATCAAAAACATAAGTATTAAGACCATGAATATGCAACCATAAAGTCTCCAAGTCATCATATATATGCACTTAATATTCTCAACCAAGTCATTAAGAAATAAACCCATTAAGCACATTCAAGTATTAATTCATCAAGAGCATCATCAACAAGAAAGCCACATATATATATATCTTTACAAGCAAAATGTGGAAAAAACATTTATGAAGTTCAAGAAAGATAAGCATAAAGATGTTCAATAAGCACATAAGCCATATTTCAAAGCAACAAATGATAAATATTAGTGTTTAAATGCCATCAAGGCACAAATAACCAACCATTTAGGCAACCACAAATTTGTTTCAAAAATACCCCTGAACTAAATTTTCTTCCTAGCTATCCTAAAATCCTGGTACCTCTACCTTCATGATTTTTTTGTTTTTCTTGTATCATTTTCTAAGAGTCTGGTACCTCTACCCTTGGATTTTTTTATTTTTCTTGTAATTTTTTACTACTTCCCTTTTTTTGTCATCATCAGAAGGGGATTTGAGGCATTAATCCTCAGAGGGAGATGGTGTGGATTCAAGGGACATTGTCTACTGCCACTAAAGATTTAGAGGAACAGGAGAAGGTGGTCTTAGAAGTGGTTGAGTGGATGTTTTAAGAGGTTGCTGTGGAGGCTGAGGAGGTGTTTGTGTAGTTCTCTAAAGAATGGTCTGATTAGAGACTTCTATTGGTGCTCGAGGAAAGGTTGCAGGAGGTGATTTTGCTTTCTTTGCCAATCTGGAAGACTTCTTTGTCCTCAAAGGTATAGATTTTCTGGCCAATCTTTTCTGTCTCATGGCAAGTGGTTGAGGCTTAGTTGTAAGAACTGTTTTTTTTTTTCCTTTTCCTTTTGCTGCAACTTCTGCTTCTGAGGGCATTGCCTGGGCAGCTTGAGCTGATGTTGCCTCTTTCTCTGCTTGCTCTTCCCTCACCATCTGGTAGAAAAATCCCATGACAGAACTTCTTTAGAATGAAGAGAAGATGCTTCTTGTTCAGGCTGTGGTGGAGGTTTATGTTCAGGAGGACCAAGTGGAGAACTAATTCCCTCAGTTCCTTAATTAGATGTTTCCTTTCTTGCTGAGGTGGATTTGAGAGGTTCTTCAAATCCTGGTTCAGGGTCTTGATGTCTATGGCTAGCATCATGAAATGTATAACCCTCTGGTTGTAGGGTTGACCCTTCAGCACCTTGCTCTTTCAATGCCATGCTTTGAGTAAAGGAGTCAGCTACTGCAGGCTCAAATGGTATTGCTGATTTTTCCTTCAGGCTAGCTGCTATTTCATTCATATTTTCTTCCATTTTCAGGAGCCTTGCTCCTTGCTTGATTGGCTTGGCATCCATCCTCATCATCAAATTGAACATGATTTCATTTGAGAAATGAGAGGGTCTTGTCTCAAGTGGTGTAGAGGTTGCCTTTGGCTGGGTTTGCACAGAAGTGATCTTGGATGTTTTGCTGAAAGTGTCCCCATACACCTTGTATCCCATTTTAATCAAGCTTCCCAAGAAGATGGGTTGGTCCCTACTCTTCACCATGTCCATATCATACCTCTTAGCCCATATTCCCTTCTTTTTTACTAGGGATGTAATTACATTCCCATATGGTAGATGAATATTTTCCAATTTACATGCTGCTTTCATTCTATCAATCATGAACCTTCCAAAGTTCAGAACCCTTCCAGTAAAAGCATGCTTCATCAGTCAAAGATCTTAGAGGCTGATGTAGCTTAAGCTGCCACTCCTTCCATGCAGATTTGTAGCCACAAAATAATGCAGTATTCTAAACTGTGGATCGATTATCAATCCTGCATTACTTTTTGATGAAAATTTTTCTTTCTTTCCAATTATAATTTCCCACACAGATGAAGGATCATATTTTTCTAGCATTTCAAATTCACTTTCAATCTCCAACACGCTACTCAAATCAGAGACAATGACCATAAACTCCTTACCATTCAAGAATACATTCAAATTATTTTTTAAAAAATCCTTGGGATCATCAAGTTCTCTTTCACTTAATGCAATGCTAGCATAGAATTCCTTTACAAGACTAGCACTATATGCTTTATCCTTGAAAGAATTATAATCTTTAATTCTCATCTCATTGAAGTAATCAGTTAAATTAGTCTAAAGTTCTAGGGTTTCATTAAAGCTTTTCCAGTAAATAAACTTCTCGTAGGTAATGGGAGCATTTTCTATCTTCTTAAATCTCTCCTTATGAAATTTATTTCTAAACTTAAGTGAAGAGAATGATGAAGTACCTTTTTGAGCCATTTCTCTCTTGTTTTTCCTTTTCAGTTTCTCAAATTTTTTTTTCTCTTTTTGTTTCTTCTTTCTGGAATTTTTCTCATTCTTCTTTATCTGTGAACTCGATACCTTTTTCTGCTTTTTTTAAGGATGTTCTATTTTGGGACTCTTTTCCATTAGTCTCTTCCCATTTTTCTTATCAAGTAGCTCTTTAAGTAAGGTTGATTTTGCCATTGAATGTTTTGAGAGTGGTTTTACACTTAGGGTTTCAAGTTGTGAGAGGAGAAGGGTTCTTGGTTGATTTCAGATGAGGGAATGCAGAGGAGATTACTTAGGTTTTGAGAGGACGGTTATTATAAGATGATGGGTAGAAGTATTTGATAGTTTCTAATTCAAGAACCATCTGCCTCCCTTTTAACAATTGCCTAAATTTCTTGAAATTTCAAAACTCCCTATCAAATATTCACTATTTGCTAACTCAGGTTTTTCTCTTTACTTTTATTACTCGGTAAGCATAAAATTTCATTATTTTAATCTTTTAACATTCAGCTAGTAGTTCTTTAGTTTTAATGAAATAGAATCCTCTTAGTTGACTAAGTTTTACACTTTAGTCGACTAGGTGCCTTCTGTTTTTCTTTACTTAGTCCATACTTCACCTTATAACTCTTATAAACAACTCATTCCTAGACTTCTTTTAATTTCACAGAATCTATCTTCACTAAGGAGTTTGGTAAATATGTCAATAAGCTGATGCAAAGTGCTTACAAATTCAATATTAATTTCACCCTTAGTTGCATAATCTCTAATGAAGTGGTGTCTAACCTCAATGTGTTTAATTCTTAAGTGTTGTACAGGATTTTGAAATGTTTATAGCACTGGTGTTGTCACAATATATAGGAGTGTTATTCATTAACAATCCATAGTCTTTCAGTTGTTGTTTGATCCATAGAACTTGTGCACAGCAACTACCTAAGGATACATATTCAGCTTCAGCAGTGGACAGTGCTATAGAATTTTACTTCTTACTTGACCAGGACACAAGCATGCTACCTAGGAATTGAAATGTTCCACTAGTGCTTTTCTTATCAGTTCTACTTCCTACAAAATTTACATATGAATATCCTACAAGACTAAATGATGAATCTTTTGAATACCAAATTCCTAAGGTTTGAGTTCCTAAAAGATATCTAAATATCCTTTTTATAGTAGTTAAGTGTGTTTCTTTAGGTTGAGACTGAAATCTAGCACACAAACACATACTAAATTGAATATCTTGTCTACTTGATGTTAAGTAAAGAAGAGATCCAATCATACCTCTATAGAGTTTTTGATATATATCTTTACCTTTATCATCAGCATCAAGTTTTGTAGATGGACTCATTGGTGTGTCGATGGGCTTTAGTTTCAGCATGTTAAACTTCTTGAGCATGTCTTGAATGTATCTATCTTGGTTGATAACAATTCCTTCCTTGCATTGCTTGATTTGAATGCCAAGAAAGTACTTCAATTCTCCCATCATGCTCATCTCGAATTCTCCCTGCATTTCTTTAGCAAAGTTCTTGCAAAAAGATTCATTAGTAGCACCAAATATAATGTCCTCTACATATATTTGAACTATGATCAAATCATTTAAGCATATTTTGATAATTAATGTAGTGTTTATGCTGCCCCTAACATAGTCTTTTTCTACAAGGAATCTTGAAAGCCTTTCATACCAAGCTCTAGGAGCTTGTTTCAATCCATACAAGGCTTTGTGAAGTCTAAAAACATAATTTGGTTTCTCAAAATCCTCAAAACTAGTAGGTTGTTCAGCATATACTTCCTCTTGAATAAGTCCATTAAGAAATGCACTTTTTACATCCATTTGATATAACTTGAAGTTCATATGACAAGCAAAGGCTATTAATTACCTTATGACTTTTATTCTAGCTACAAGAGTAAAGGTTTCTTCATATTTTATGCCTTCCTCTTGATTATATCCCTTTGCTACCAATCTTGCTTTGTTTCTAACCACATTTCCTTGATCATCAACTTTATTTCTAAATACTTACTTAGTTCCAACTATAGGATGGTTAGAGGGTTTAGGCACTAGTGACCATACATTGTTTCTCTTGAACTGATCTAGCTCTTCTTACATGGCTAAAATCCAGCTTTCGTCTTTTTCAGCTTTTTCAAAACTTTTAGGTTCAACTTGGGAGATGAAGGCTAAAAATTCACATGTCTCCTTAGTTCTTTTCCTAGTCTTAACTCCATGAGATATGTCACCAATGATTTGTTCTTGTGGGTGATCTCTCACATACCTTAAACTTTTAGGTAAGTCATTATGCTAGATTTCTTGTCTTTGTAGATTTTCTATAGGTAGAGCCATGATTTCTTCTCTAGATGAGCTTTCTTCATTGTTCTTGCTATCATTTAGGCTCATTTTATCCATGTGTTTTCCTAAGTTCTCTAAGTCTTCATCATCATCATCAATTTTTTTTTCTAAATGAATTGATTCATTAAAAACTATATGGACAAATTCTTCAACATTCAATGTCCTTTTGTTGAAAACTCTATAAGCCTTTGAGTTCATGGCATATCCTAAAAATATTGCTTCATCACTTTTGGCATCAAATTTTCCTAATGGTTGTTTTCTATTATTTAGAACAAAGCATTTGTAGCCAAAGCTCCTAAGGTGAGAGATGTTTGGTTTTCTTCCTTTGTACAGCTCATAAGAGGTCTTTGAGATAATTGCTTTAATTGAGACCCTATTAAGAATGTAAGCTACTGTGTTTACAATTTGAACCCAAAAGTACTTAAGAAGATTATTCTCACAAAGCATAGTCCTAGCCATCTTTTTTAATGTTCAATTCTTTCTCTCTACAACTCCATTTTGCTAGGGTGTTCTTGGTGCTGAAAAGTTGTGTTCCAACCCCTTTTCATTGCAAAATTTCTCAAACTTATCATTTTCAAACTCTCCTCCATGGTCACTCTTAATGCTAACAATGGCTGTATCTTTTCCATTCTCAACTCTCTTACAATAGCCTATGAAAGCTGATCATGCATCACTTTTGTGAGCAAGAAAATAAACCCAAGTACACTTAGAGTAATCATCCACTATCACGAAGCCATAAGATTTTTCACCTAAACTTGTGGTGCTAATTGGACCAAAGAGATCAATGTGTAGCATTTCAAGAGGTCTAGATGTTGACACAACATTTTTAGCTTTGAAAGAAGTTCTAACTTGCTTTCCTAATTGACAAGCTTCACATATTATATCATTTTCAGCCTTTATACTAGGTAATCCAACAACTAAGTTTTTCTTAATCAGCTTTGTCATGGTGTTTAAACTTACATGTCCTAGTCTTCTATGCCATAACTAGCTGTCATTTTCAATATTCGTTACCAAGTACATTTCACTATTCTTTTCTAGATCTTCAAGAAAGATAACATACATGCTTTTCAACCTTTTTCCTATGAAGGCAATTTTGTTGGTGCCTATATTTATTACTTCACATTTGTTGGAATCAAAACAAACCTTAAATCTTTTATCACACAACTGACTGATGTTTAACAGATTATGCTTTAAGCCTTTAACAAGTAACATATGACTGATTTGAGTATGAGAGTTCTTACCAATCGTTCCTACACCTTGGATTCTACCTTTTGAATCATCTTCAAAGGACACGGTGCCTATCTTTTTCTTGTCCAGTTGAGCAAACAACATTTCATCCAATGTCATGTGTCAAGAGCAACCATTATCCATGTACCATGGCTGCTTTTTCTTGAGTTGAGTTTTTGAGCATGTCTCATTTAGGTGTAACTTAACCTATAAAATAATTGTTCAGTTCTTCTTGATAGGTACCCATACTTTGATGGGTCATTGAGTGTTAGTGGCAATATAAGAGCCTTTTGGCACTCAAATTGTTCTGGTTTTCTATTGGTTTTTACCTTTAACACATTCATAAGATAGATAACCATATTTTCCATAGCAATAGCATCTAGATGATGCATTTTGGTGATTCTTTTTAACATATTAGTTTTTCTTTAAAGCATCCTTTTTCAAACACTTAAGTGCTGCATTTTCATCAAGAATATTTTGCAAAGCAGCAGATTTGTTTTCCAGCTCTACCTTCATAATTTCAAAATCTATTTTTGAATGTTCTAACTTAATTTGTAAAAAATTTCTTTGCTCAATAATAGAGTTGAAATCTTGTTTTATCTTTTCCAAATCTTTTTCGAGGAATACAGCCTTTTTCTTCAAGGTTTTGTATTTTATAAACAAGCTTTCAAATTCATCACATAAACTGTTATACTCATCTTGTAAATCATTCATTGAAATATCACAGGGAGATGACCATACCTCTGTTTCATCATCTCTAGCCATTAGGCAGATGTTTGCTCTTTTTTTTTGAGCTTTCCTCATTAGCTTCAATGCTCGAGTCACTATCAGACCAGGCTACAACAACCATTGCCTTTTTCAATTTTCTAGTTTTCTTTGGTATTTTTTCTTTTAGCAATGGACATTCAGATTTGAAGTGACTTGGTTTCTTGCACTCATAATAGATCAGCTCCTCTTTTTTGTTGGAATCGTTTTGGCCTCTTTCCATGAAAAACTTGAACCTTTTTTGAAGCATTTTCTTGCTAATCTTTTGTTTCTTCTACCTATCAGTTTTCTAAATTTTCTTGCAACAAGTGCTAGCTCATCATTATCATTGCATGAGAGCTCTTCTAGCTCTTCTTCAAGGATATTGGCCTTAATTTCAATGTTTTTTTTTTTTTGCTTCTCTCCTATCTTCATTTTTTTCTTCTTTTAGTTCTAGGTCATAAATGAGGAGAGACCTGCATATTTCATCAAGTGTGATGACATTTAAATCTTTTGCTTCTCTGATGGCAGTCACTTTTGGCTTTCATGATTTAGGTAGACTTCTAAGAAGTCTTTTTACCAATTCATGTTCAGGGATAAGCTTTCTTAATTGGCTGAGTTTGTTTGTAATGTTTGTAAACCTATCAAACATGCTGGTGATGTCTTCACTAAGCTCCATTTTGAACATCTCATAGTTATGTGTTAGGAGGGCTATCTTGGGCTCCTTAACTTGAGAAGTCCTTTCATGAATGATCCTAAGTTTGTCCCATACTTGCTTAGCTGTTGTATAGCTTGAGACTTTATTAAACTCAGTGGGAGTTAAGGCACAATGCAAGGTGTTGATTGCCTTAAAGTTAGTTTGGACTTTCTTGGTTTCAGCCTCGGTCCATTCATTATTTGGCTTAGGCATCAACTCATTTTTTACTACATTTACAGTTGAGGGAATAAAGGGGTCATCAGTGATGACATCCCACATTTCATAATCTATAGCTCTAATGTATATAGACATTCTAGTGCTCCAATAAGGATAATTAGACCAATCAAATAGAGGTGGTCTGTTTGTTGATTGTCCCTCAGCTACAGCTAATTTTTGAAGAGCCATAGGATCCTCCCTAAGGGTTTTAGACCTTTAAGAATGGGGTACAAGCTCTGATACTAATTGTTGGTCCTAAATATGAGTGCTAGAGGGCGGTGAATAGCGCTGATTTGGCTTTTTTTGTAAGATTGAGACTTAATCTCAAAAAAAAAAAAAAAGTAAAACAATGAAGACAATAGACAAAGGATTTATAGTGGTTCGGTCCAAGACCTACATCCACTACCTTGATTATACAACTAAGGATTTTCAAACCAATCACTAAAACTAATGGAATTCATAAGCTTCCACCAAGTTTTTACAATGGCTTTTACAAGGTTTAGCCATAACCTTTGCACTAGTTTTTTTTGAGCTTAACTAAAACCCCAAGGTGGTTTTCCAAGGCTCAACCACAACCTTTACAATGGTTTTTCAAGGGCTCAACCAAAACCCAACACCCAACTTTCCAAGGCTAAGTTGGAACCTTTACTTTTTCAAGCAACTTAGCTTGAAACAACCACTTAGAGTGAATCTCTCACTCTAAGAATACAAAGGTGAGTAGAAGATAAAGTACCTATGATCACAAATTAATCTAAGTGGTACACGGTTCAGAGCTAAACACAATAACAGAAGATAGACGTTTAGGTTCAGTGAAATGCAAGAGAAATTTTAACCTTTTTGCTCTTTTTTGGCTTGAATATGATGGAATCTTTGTAAATGAAGCCAAAAGTTGGTTCTTTGCCATTTGAAGATCCTTGTATAGTTGGAGAAGCACGTTTGATGGCTGTTGGAATGTTTTTGATAGTTTGAAACAGTTTGGGGTAGGTTCTAGCCATTAATCTGTCTTGTAGTGGCCTAGTGTAAGTTGCAGATAGAAAGCTCTTAGTCGACTAATATTTTTCCCTTGGTCGACTAAGTTGGTTCTGTCTCAGTCGCAGATTTGGCAGAGAACACTTAGTTGACTAACTCATTTTCTTGGTCAACTAAGTTGGTTCTGTTTCTCAATATGCTTCAGCCCACCACTTCTCTAATTTGAATTTTGGCCAACCAATATTCTTCATTATTCAACTAGGGAGCTTCTTTTATGTTAATCAATCTTGTCCCTTATCCATATCAACTATTTATACACACGTTTGAATGATTGCTTTGTTATTTGCCTACAAATCATTGACTTGCACACTTAGGTGGAAATATTAGACACAAATGACATGGGAATGCTTTATTATCATCAAAAACTAATGGAGCCAACAATACAAAATGTTGATGGTGATAAGGTGAATGCCATTATGGGAGTCAGTGATGATGATGTGGATGCTACTATTGGAGTTAGTGGTAATGATGCGAATGCCACTACTGAAGTTGGTCATAGTGTTCTTGGGTTTGGCTTTGGAATGCCTCAGCAAACCAATGCAAATATCATTTCTTGGGGAGCCTTTGGAGTTACTTGAAGTATTTAGAACAACTTTGGAAGTGATGCTACTTGTTGGTCAATTTTCTACCCACGCAAGTATATGTATCGCAAATATAATATAATGATGAGTAGAGTGTCGATCCCACTGGCAATTGAATTAATTCTTACTATTAATTACTAAAGTTACACACCCTAATTTTATCAAAACACTAAAAATTGAATTAAAAAGTAAAACTTAAAAACTAAAACTACTCTAAATTTGCTTAGCAAAATTACTTTTCTAAGCTTGAATGACTTTTAGACCTAAGATTATGATGTCCCTTAATACTTCCTTTGAATATTATCTCTCTCTCTTAACTTAGTTTAAAAGATTAAATTGCTAACCTATATGCAAATTAATTTACTATATGTCTATGCAAATTGAATTAAAGACAGATTCATTAAGTTCATGCTCTAATTTTGGCTATGTATGGCTTATAAATGTATGTCTACCATATATGCAAATCAAACCATCTAATCAACTAAGTGTATTTGATCATACGTTACATTATTCAAGGTCTACCTAAATCTCTTTCGTTGAGATTTAACTTTGGTTTCCAATTCAATCTAATTGGTGGCCAATCAACTAGAAGCATTAAAAACAGAATAAAATAAACAACTTAAATCTATAAAACATAAATAAAAGAGAGACAAATAAATTGGATTATTTATTGAGTTCAATCATAATCTTAGATAAATGCATTAGTTTCCCATCAAGTCACATATCATCATCAACAATTAAAGTTTAAACATTAAAAACAAAACCAAGAAAATAAGAGAATAACAAAAAGATAGAAAAAACCAAGAATTGTAATCTTGATCTCTAAATCTTGTTGAATCCTTCAAATTCTTCTCAGCTTCAATACTTTGCGACTTGATTCTTAGCTTTCGATCCGGTGTTTCATTATAACGTAAAAGTCTTCCGAAAGGTTGTTTTTATAGGGCTTTGAAGTAGGCCAAGTTGAGTGAAGAAAAAAAATTCGAATCAGGATTTCCTCATTAGACTACATGGGCCATGGCTTACCTCCTCCAAAGTCACGACCTTAACCATTTAAATAGCAGAAATTGTAATTGTTCTAGGACGGCTACAGTACTCCCACTTCGACAAGATTTTTGACCACTTTCTAGGCCAAACTAGGCAAAGTGGTTAATAAAGTTATAGATTTTTCTCTTAGCTTTCCAATGGTCCAAGAATCATTTTATTTGAAGCTCTGTAGAGAAAGTTATGATCAAAATACCAAAATATATGTAATAAAAATCTGTGCCTAAAAATTGCTTTTCTTCTTCCTTTAAAATTCTTCCTTCATTAAACGCCTACAAAAGCACAAACAAACCAATAACAACCTATCTTAACCACATTAACACCAAATTAAGCATAAAATTAGCTAAAATTAGATTGACTCACCTAAATTAACTAACTTAAAATGATTTAATAAAATGTACTAATTTATATGTATTATTACAAGAACTAAGCTAAATTACTATCAAAATAAAGTCCAAATAACTCTATACAAGAGAGTTATTGCTACTCTTAGTGTTACTCGCAACATCTCCTCTTTTGAGGGTGTTCCAAATGTCACTTGTAATGTTTCTTCTCTAGAGGGTGTTTTGAATACTGCATGTAAATCTTTTTCTTCTTGGGGTGTTCCAAATTTACTCGCTATACTTCTTCTCCTAAAGGTGTTCTGAATTTTACTCGTAATTCTTCTTTTTCTACTAGGGTGTCTAAACAACACACGTAAGGCTTTTTCTTTTCTTAGAGGTATTCAAAATAACAAAAATATTATTTATTTAAATATTGTTAGTGGATTATTTTGAATCCTATTGTTTCTAATCAAGAGTTCTGTTGCCTGTGTTCTTTGGTGAAATATTTTATGCATGTTTATGCATTTTCTAAATGGATGACCCATCGTGTGATGGTAATTGCAATACTGTAGATTAGACTTGGTCTCGATACGTAAGCTCAATTTATTTGTTTGTCTCTAATCCATTCTTGAATGAGTGCCCTCACTCTGTCTAGTGGAACTAAGAATGGAAGGGGTGTAGCAACCTCTTCATCTTGTATTTTCTTAAAGTTATCGCACCTTGGTCTCAAGTTTTCTTGAGGTTTTCTTTTTTTTCCTACCTCTTCATTAGATTGCGTTCACAGTCGAGATACTCCTTCTATTGAAACGATTAACTCCTTTTGCCTAAAAATCATATTATTGGTTCGTTGTGCAGTTTCAACTAAAGTGGCAAAGGTAGTGTGAAACCCTATCAAGCTCGATTAAAAGACGATATTGTACCGAGTGGTACAACCAAGTTAAATCGAGCCTTGAACTAGTTCAAATAGAAATTCTAAGAGGAATTTGAAAATTTTAAAACCCATAGAATGACTTAGAATGGTGATTCGGAGTTCAAGCTTTAATTTGGAGTCAATCGGGAAAATTGACCGGTTAGGGGTAAAACTGTCATTTTGCCATTTAAGGATAAAATGGGGATTTTTAACAAAGATTTGATCACATTTGACCAAGATTGATCAATTGAAGTGTTATTTGAGGTTGAAAAGTGGGAAAAATGTAATTTCAGTACATTTTAGAGTATAGGGGCAAAATCGTAATATTTCTATCTCGGGGGCAAATCGGTAAATTTTTCACCCCAGCACTTGTCAAGACCAAGAGATTTTATTCAACATGGAATAAGATAAATATGAGAAATGTGTGGTGGAGAATTAAAGGATAAAAGTGAAATAATTAAAATTTTGGACAATTAGGTGATGACATGTGGCAAGTCATTATATTTTATTATTAAACTATAAAAATCAGCTTATAAGTCACATTTTCTCTCACCAAAGTCTGCCTAAACTAGAATCAAAGGGGAAGAAAAGAAAACAAAAGGGAAAAAACAAAAGTTAGCCAAGAAATCAAGAGATTTCAAGGATTTTTCAAAGATCAAGCAACATAAAGGTAAAATTTCTTTAGTTTTGCTTGAAACCTAGCTTACCCATGCTTTCCTTCTCATTTTCCATGGCTGAATATTGAATTATCATGCTGAAATTATGAAGGCCGACTGGGTATGGGAGAGATTTGATAATGGAAATAATTTGATTTTTAGTTATGTTGATGTTTAGTGATAGTTAAGCATATTTAGAAGCAAAACCGCAAGAAAAGAATCCATTTTTCATAGAATCCTTCATTGGCCGAACCTAGCATGTTGTGTGTGTGTGTGTGTGAGGGATTGTTTTCATTTCAAATGAAATGAATTGGACAATGATGATTTATGGTGAGAAAACCAAATAGAAAAATTTTGGTATTTTTGCACCATTATTGGCGAAAAATTTCAAGAAGAAAAGTAAAGATGGATTTGCTGAATTTTAAGTTAATTGACTTGAAATTAGTGAATTAAAGCATTAGAAAAGAAATGGAATTAATTGGAGCTAAATCGGATGCGTGTATCGATTTATAGGGTAAAAAACTAGAATTGGCCAATATGGTGTTTAGGCAAAATTTAGACATTTTGCATTTCCATATCATGCATTAGTATAGAGTCTAGGTTAGTTTATTTTAATTTGCACCAATATAGTAATTAAATTATTGTGCAATTTGTCAAGGTGGTGAATCTTCCAGTAAGGGCAAGGAAATTGCACCCAAGGATCAGTGATTGGAGTCCTCTAAATTCGACTCCCAAAAACTGTGAGTGAACTTGCATTTCAAATTGTTTTGGCAAATGTACATGTATTGAGATGAAATATTTGGATGATTTTATCCAAATTTTCTTAAAATGCGTACCGGGAAACAAGCCATTGATAAAAACGTTTGGATGTTGTGAATTGTGATATGCATAAAGGCATGAATTCATGTGCCCTTATAATATGCTGCTATATATGTGTAAATGTGTAATATGTATTGACAAATAATATTGTGTGATAATTATAACCGTACATGTGCACGATGTGAGGGAGCACATGTCGGTGATGATGGGTGCGGAGATATGGAGGATGATATTGCCTGTGCAC
This sequence comes from Theobroma grandiflorum, assembly GCA_036013995.1. Classification (NCBI taxonomy): domain Eukaryota; kingdom Viridiplantae; phylum Streptophyta; class Magnoliopsida; order Malvales; family Malvaceae; genus Theobroma; species Theobroma grandiflorum. The sequence goes on from CP142133.1 coordinate 16,864,081, forward strand.
AATGTGGGGGACTACACACAATAACTCCAACTATGTGCGCGATGTGGGGGTTGCACATGAGCTGGTGAGATAGTGGTGATATTTGTGTTCATCTATGTGTGTATATATGTGAAATTAAGTACTCTTCATTGTAAATCAATTTGAATTGAGGGGAAAGGGTTTGATATTGAATTGAATTAAAATGGTTTTGTTCCAAGTGTGTGCATCATGGTTTTAAATCCTTCCTGGATATTATTGCTTGTTCCCACTTAATGTTCGCTCACCGAGTTTCGTACTCATTGTTTTAAAATTCATGTTTTCAGATCAGGAGACTATTAGACCTTAGATCGAGGAGTCCCGTAATGTGTCTCTTAAGTTTAAGGTGGGCATTCAGTAACAACTTTTCCCTTTTATTGTAAATTCTTCGTTGGAAGTCATGAGCCTTTTGTATTGTGATTATGTATATGTAATGTACATTGTTAAATTTTATGTTTGACTAGTATGAATGTGCATATTTTATCTATAATGCCATTGTGAGTTGGCTTTGTGCACACTGGGTGTGATGTGTGTGGATGTCTTAGTCGAGAAGACTTCTAGAAAAAAAATATAATAATAATAGGCTTGCTTGGGCTTGGTGGGCTATGCTCGTTAGGTCCTTGAGCCGGTCATGGCCAGGGAATTGGGTCGTGACAAGTAGGAAGAGGTAAGTTTTCCAAATGCTCTTTATATTCTTCAAACATACTTTGGATGCACAGTTTGACTAGTTCCTTTTCATCATGACAATCTTGATATCTAGTACGTGTTTCCTGAACTACTGGCTGTACTCCATAAGATCCTCATTTGCTTTTTGATGTTCTTTCTGTAACATCCCGTGTCCTCGTCTAAAAGTCAATTAGACTCTATTGATGAGACGAAGGGTCACTTGAAGTAAATTTAAGTGCCAAAGAGCGATGATAGGTGAAAAGAATATTTTAGAATAAAATAATATTTTTATGAATAGAATAATATTAAAATATTAATATTTTAATATATTATTTATTGTTGACATTAGTCAGAAAAAATGGTTATATGACTAATTTAAATGGGGGAGAAAAAGTAAGGAAGGATTTTGAAAAAAAAATGACGTTAGTGGGGCTCGAGTGTTTTTATTAAATAAAGTTAGCATGAGTAAGTATATATTTAAATATTATGGTAGTCAAACTTTATATTTTATTTGTACATGTGTAAGGGAAGGAAATAGAAGGAAATTGGAGTTTAAGAAATGTTGGAAGGACTAAATTGTAAAGGATGAAATTTGAAGGGTCATACTGTAAATAAAGAAAAGTTTAAGAACTTATGCATAATTTTAGTATTTAGAGTTAAATGAGAATTTACTAACCAAAGAAGGTTAGATTATGTGAAATATGAGATATACATGTGGAATTTGTTATTACATGCAAACTATGATGTGCAATAAGGAAAAATTAGTGAGGAACCTATGAGACCCCCACCATATGAAGTAAAAGAAAGAATAAGACTAAAAGTTACTGGCATGTAATGTGATTGGTGCATTGGTGGTCAAATGAAGAAAGAAGAATGTGAGTTATATATGATTTGAATGGGTCAACGGATGACTAAATAAATAAGAAGAAAAGGTATTGTATGGAATAAAGAAATCAAAGAAAAAAGATGGTAATGCAAGGTGGTAGGCGGAAGGTTGTAAGGCCTTTTTGACTTGTGAATTTATCATATAAAATACAAGGAAAAGATGCCAAAAAGCTATTAAGTCATGGGTAATTTGCCTATGCAAAGAAAAAGAAGAGAAAAGTAAATAATGAATAAAGAGAAGTTAAGAAAGGTGGTGGATGAAAGGTTTAAAAGTATTATTGACTTGCAATTTTAACCACATGTAAAGAGTGAGGAAACTGCCAAATTAACCACTCTTAGGCAAGCCGGCCATGGGATAAGAAAAGGAAGAAAATTAATTGGTGTGCATTTGGGAGAATCCATCACACCGAAGGAAGGTAAAATATCTTTACCATAATAAAACTGAATTTTTGGAAAGGAAAAGATAAGATCGGCTTGGAAGCAACGGAGAAAGGAGGAAAGGAGAAAGAAAGAAAAGAAGGAAGAAAGAAAGGAAGGAAGAAAGAAAGGATAAAGGAAGAAAGGAAGAAAGAAAGAAAAAAGAAAGAAGAAAAAGCTAAGGTAGGTAAGTAGAACTTTGATTTTTAGTTGTTATTTCTTGAGGAAATGAGTTAGTAATTGTGTGAAAATGATTGTGGGTAACAATTTATTAGTTGATTTGCTACCATGTATAAGTACAATTAAATGAATTGGGTTTGAATAGTTGTTAGGAAGCGTGTTAGTTGAGGAAGTGTGCCAAGGTGGCATGTTGGACGAATAACCGGTGACTGGGAAGTAAGATTAGTTATATACGCACTCGAATCAATATTAGCGTCGCGTCCCGCTATTGTGAGATGAGTAGGGGGTGCCTATTTTAAAATTTCCATAACTAGGAATAAATATATATGTATTGTTTTACTTGAAATGCAAATTTGTGGAAAGCATGAGTTGGTAAATACCCTAAGAATTTGTGAATGCCAAAGTATTTGAAATTGTTTTAACTATATAAATATATATAATTTATCTACGTAAAGGATTTTAAACAAGAGATAAGCTCTTTACCATGATTTGTATCAAAATGTGCCTTATTGTTGTGTGATGTGCATTCATGAATTAAATTGCATATTCACCATCCTGTTTTGATATTTAGACCTTATGCAAAGGTTTATAATGTAAAGTCTTACAAAAAGGAGAGTTTTATCACGTTATTATGGTTAGTCCTTCGAACATAATTTGAAATAAGTTTTTGAGAATTTAACTTGGTTTTTAAATGATTTTATCAAATCGAGAGATTCGAGAGTAGGTTGGATGTCACATCGAAAAAGTGTGACCCTTGTGCACAAGTGAGCTCTACCTAGAGAACCTTTGGGTCATCAACGAGCTGTTAAACGTGGCAGGGGCCACGGCCTGTGATATATATATATATATATATATACGTGGCTAAGCCATCAGTGATGTATGCGGTTGCGACCACTTGATTTCTCTGTATAGATAATGATGCCAAATCTTTAAAGTAAATACTATCGCTGCCATTTCCAAATTATGGGTAGGATAATTTTGCTCATGCCTTTTAAGCTGCCTTGAGGCGTATGTGATAACTTTCCCATTTTGCATCAACACATATCCTAATCCAACTCTTGATGTATCGCAATACATAACATAACTTCCCAAACCATTTGGTATAATTAAAACTGGTGCCGAAATCAAACACTCTTTTAGTCTTAAGAAATTGTCTTCACATTCATCAGTCTATTGAAAGTTAACTCCCTTTCACGTCAACTTCATTAATGGTGTCGAGATTTTTGAAAAATCCTACACAAATTGATGATAATACCCTGTCAATCCAAGAAAACATCAAACCTCAGTAACTATACTCAGTTTTAACCAAGTTTGGATCGATGCAACCTTTTGTGGATCCACACTAATCCCTTTCTTTGATATTATATGCCCGAGAAAACTAACATTCTCTAAAGTTAGTCCACTAGCCTCAGTGCTGTCTATACTAGCACTTCTTTGATCACTTGAGCTACCTTCACTTGAATGTCGGGAACTCCTTTTTCCCTTTATTCTAGGACGGCCTCCACCTCATGGAACAAAAACTCATAATCGGCTATCAATCTCCCTGGGTGAGTCTAACTCACCTGCGGCCCTCAAAGATGCTTGAGTCTGAGGCAACATCTCAAACCTAGACATCAGCCATCAATTCTCGTTATTTAACTGTCTATTATAATTATACAAGGTGGTTTTCTAAGATATAGAAGTCTATGTAGCCTCTTGTCGATAATCGGTGCTGCAGTCACAAACTATAAGCAAGACTTTATGTCAATCCCACTACTCCACTACTTGATATGAGAATTCCTAGGACTCAATTAAACGTGGCTCTGATACCAAGTCTGTAACGACCTTTAACCCTATCGTTACCGACGTTCGAGACTTATGAGTAAACTTGCCAAATCCTGAACAAGCCTAAGTTGAGATTCCTATTAATTAAGTCAAATATGCTTTTACATAAGTGATCGAACTGTGACAAGGATAGTATTTAACATCCATAAACTTCCAACAATTTAACATCACACTTACTGTTTATTACAAGCCACAAAGTCTTTAGCAAATACATATTCGTTGGATTTACAATTTTTGCAAGTCTAGTTAATTACACTACAAGACCTCTATGCAGCAAAGCGGCTCAGATGTGAGGCTAAGAGATGCTATTACCTAAATTGCAGTGAGCCAAGATACGTTGGACAACACGCTTACATTGGTCACCTATCTGCAAAAAGGGAATAAAGGGGTGAGTTTCATAGATTCTGTCACGACTCGGAACTCTCATCGAGGCTGTGACAATTGTCGCAATGTCCCGATAGACATTCATTTCCCAAAATGCCAACCGAAACCTCGCAAGGCTTTAATATCAGTTTCCTCACTCCCCTTATAAGCAATAGTTACTAAAATCAATTTTGAAGAAATAGTAATCATTTTCAAGTCAAAATCAGTCAAAATGAAATTTCTACTACACAAGGGTATTTTCGTCATTTTCCCTCAAAATTTTTGAAATCATCTAAAAATGTAATATGTAAATAAAGACACATATTTCATAACAAAAAATAAGTTTTGGTATCTAAAACCTTCATTTGAAATGAAATTTTAACTATTAGAATATAATAAAAATATTTAATAAAATATTTCATTTTCTTGTAAGATAATTTTTATAGAACAATCCGTAAATAATTTTTAGGACATAAAAGTAAAATAAATTCTTACATATAGTAATAAAGTTAACCAGAGTATGCTGTTAAATTTACAAGGACACGTGGGCCCCCGAACGACAAGATTGAACTAAGGCTGTGAGTTGGTAAACCTTTGATTTTCAAGGTTGCAACTCCAAAATTTGTCTCTTGATGATATCGGCTAACTGCTGACTATCCTGAGCCTGAAATGGATGGAAATGAGGGTCGTGAGATTTTATAATCCCAGCGAGTAAACAAATATCACCCAAAATATCTAAAGTCGAGTAAATGGAGACGATCAAAACATTCTATCGTACTTTGATTTATAACATTCCAAACTCATTTCCACTAGATGAAATAAATTCATTTTTATTCAAATAATCAATATGGCTTATGAATTTCTTAAAAACTTGGCTTTTGCCAAAACTCATACTCAGTGACACCTTGATCAGAGGCATCCATCCGAGCCTACCAAGGCTGTTAAAAATTTCATATGCACCTAAAACAAATTTTTACGTTTGAAAACACAACCGTTCCTTGGCGTTAGCTGAGTTCGCCTTCATGTGGTGGTTTGGCTTGAAGTGAACTTTGTCATACCTCAAGACATACCCTTTATGCCTCTACAACTGAGGTAAAGATATATATAGTGGGGTTTACTGTGCCCCTTCTAAATAGGCTGGTCCACGGAAACCCGTCTACTGCAGTAGTTAATATCCCACCAATTCAATAAAAATTTCAATAGCATGGCATGGCAATTACATTTGCTAACCAATTTATCAGGACAAAGTAGACAGTTCATATTTTTCACACAATTATCAATTCAACTATTCATGTCATAATATCATAAGCCATTTGGTTCAAATCATAATTTATAATACAGCGTGTGGTCTCCAATTACTCAAATTTCAAATCAGTCATCAAATTTTCAATTCAGTTTATAAAAATTCAATTTATTTTATAAATTCACATTTTTCTCATAAAACGTGCAATTCACCATTTAAAATCATTTTTTTCACAAAATCACCACATTGAATAAAATTACTCTAGATAATTAAGGCGATAATAAGTTTACTCATAGTATTAGGAGGTCAAAATACTCCTATTCTCGATCCTCAAGCACAATGTCTTTCCTTTTACCAGTATAGTTTGCTCACCACCTATCCATAATACACAGCAAACAATTCACTAAATTGGTGCTAAATTGATATAAAATCAAATCAGGCTCTATACTAATGCGTATAATGAAATGTGAAATGCTCAGGTGACTATCGAAATACGGTATCTTTTCTAAATTCCATTGTATACCTAAATAAATCGGTATTGGCCTCATTTGATTTTTCATCCGATTAATTAGCCAATATACCCAATTCAACTCCAAATAATTCCATTTTTCCTTCAATATTCCAAATCATCAAATACAATTTAAATAACTTGAAATATGGCAAAATCATCCTCATATATTCTTTAGTGAAATTTGGCCATGAAATGTCCACTACCAATAAAATTTTTCAAGCTTGATTCTCACACCATAATTCATCAATTCCTAACCAAATTCACTTAGAATAAAATTAATTTCAACATCAACACATTACATGAAGAATTCGGCCAATGATGGGTAATAGGAAAAAATGAATTTTTCTTGGTTGTTTTTCATACTACATATCACTAACTAACTAAAAACACTAAAATCTATTGAAATCTAACCAATTCAAACATCAAAACCTCTCTCTAAAGCTTTGACCAGCAAGAACACCATCATGAAATCTTGATTCTCAACCGTTTAAAATGAAAAATAATGTACAAGAATGATAGATCACTAGCCAAAATCAATAAATTTTACCTTTTTCACTTGTTTCCTTGAATTCTCACACTTTTCTCTTGAATCTTGGTGGCTAGGGTTTTTGTTCTTCTTTCCGTCTTTGTGCTTAGCTATGGCCGGCCAAATGAAGTGAAGAGAATGGGTTTAAATTGGCATTTTAAAGGATAGCATTAAATGGTTAAAAATGTGCCACATGTCACTTTTTTTATTGGTCCACTTTTTATAACTTAATAATTAAGTATTCCATCTCCACCACACATAATTTCTCACTCATCCACAATAATAATAAGTGTAATTCATGTGCTGGACATGTATTGGGTGGTGTAAAATTACAATTTTACCCCCGAGGTGGTAAAATGACAATTTTGCTCCTATGTTTTGAAAAATGCCGAAATTACAATTTTTCACTTCTCAAACTCAAATCATACTCCAATAAGTCAAATGTGGTTAAAATCTTTTCTAAAAATTCCCATTTTATCCTCAAGTGGCAAAATGACCATTTTACCCCTAAATCATGAAAATTTCAGTTTCACTCCAAATCAGTCCTTGAACTCCAAATCATCATTTTAAGTTATTATTGGACTTTAAAATTCTCAATTTCATCTTAAAATCTTCATTTGAACTTGTTCGAGGCTTAAATAGACTTAGTTCTACCTTTAGTTACAATACAGACTTTTAATGCTTTTTCGAGGCATTCGAGTATGCAAACATTCCATCCAACATATGGATAACATGACACATATTTTATAAAGTCGGGCTTTACAGCACTACCCCCCTTAAAATGAAATTTTGACCTCAAAATTTCAATCACTGAACTAGGAGAATAGGTAGAGGTATTGTCTTCGTATCATACGCTCGATTTCCTACGTTATCTCCTTTATAGGAATTTCAATTTGTTTACTTTATTTACCTCCAGTTCAACTTGAATCCTTCACTTATTTCTAGTATTATCCATTAAAATCTGATCAACAATAACCTCTTCTATCATAATCTCTTCGATCAAGACTTCAAGCATGTCCCTGTTACCATCATCAAGTTTGGACCATAACTCCATATCAATCGTATCAATTTCAGTCGCATTTTATACTTATTCATGTATACCGATTATCATCTTATTACTTCATTCCTTTCAACTTCTCAATATTCATTCCTGTACACATTCTCAGCTTTAGAGAAGATTAATGGCTTAAATCATTTCCATATACTTCATATTTACCTCGCATTTAAGAAATCCTGATCTTCTTAATCATACTAGTCCATCTTATATGGCTTATAGTATGGTTAAGCCATAAATTCCCTAAAATTCAACCCCCAATAGGATTCCTGATGGTTACATTATTTATACAACTCTTCAAATATATTTAGTTCAAGTCTTGTACCATTAAGAACCATTCATCACTTTAAATTGGTACATTACTAACTCCACGTATGCGTATGCACACGCACATTCAGATGTCCATATTCCTTATTATGTCTTTTAAATACCATTCAACTTGTTTCTTACCTCAAATTATCTCTCACGTAATCCATATGAATTTTCATCATGACTGTGCATAATTCCACATTATCTACATACTTATACTCTCTTCTCATTATTTCCAATTATATATTTAAGTTTCCTTGTACTACATATCGTCGTATCACAATGTCATTTTCATTGAATTGCAATCTAATATGTGTGTATGCTTTATAATATCATTGATGCTTTAAAGATCTGCCTTGACTTGATCATCGCATCTTATGCAACACCACAGTTCCTGAGAGTCATCTTTTTTTCCTCGATTATCTTTCACGCATCTATATTCTATTGTATTCTTCTTGCATTCCTACATTGATTTGTCATTTAAAGCTTAAATTTGTTTGAGTCAGGCATACCTCAAGCACTTCTCTATGTCAATACGATTATCACTTTCAGCATACGGCTTCGTTTTTATAACCACATAACTTAATGCTCATGAAAGCAAGCATGTGACCACTTACCCCATGACTTAGCTGTTTGACTCCTTAACCAGTTTCAAATCATACACCTTATACTTATTGCATATAATTTATAATTCTTTTCTTAAGGGTTCCTAAACATTCTGGAGACACTTAATCATTCATTTATTCTTTCGTACTTCGAGCATATCATTTCCATAAAGGCAGGCACTTGCTCGCCAAATTATCTAATTGCATACTCACTACTCATGCTTCAATTTACCTCCAAAGGTTTCTAGCATGTCATATAGTTCACTTGCATTGTTACTAATTCTTTCCTTTTAACAAAATTAAGACAATATTTGTAAATTTTCATAGCCATATATTCTATATAAATTCAGTTGCTATATCATTTTTGAAATCTCCATTCACACCTTTATCACTTGGTATTAACATCACTTATCAATATCTCATACATTTATCTAACCTTTCCCTCACTTTCTCTTTAGCCTTTAACAAGGTCTAATCTCTTGTGTCCTTTATTTCTTAAGATTTGACTTTAGTCACATATTATTCATCTCGGCATGCCACATATTAATTTATCTTTATGTATCCATCTCAAAATTTCTCTAACTTTTCCTTCTCTTATATGCCAATATATAGGGCAATAAAGACAATTTTTCAATTCATTCGTATCGATACCTTTTAGAAACCTTAAAACTCTAATTAACAAGATTTTGAATCAAGTTCAATGAATTTAGTTTAATTCATACATCCAATTTCACATCTGCCACATTTTATTCATGTGTCCCAAACAGGTCCTAGACATGAAGTGTTCCTAGCATCGCAGTACAATGACTGTCGGAGTTTACTTAATCAATGTTATTCATCCAAATTAAAGATTACTACCTTAATCATCCTTAACCCTTTGGTTTTCCTCCAAGCTTACATCACAATTTCCATAACCATTTATATTCCCTAGTGCTTATCACAAATGATAGGTAAGGTCAATATTTTTAAATCCATATTATCCAATAACACTTGTCAACAATCACCAAATTCCTATTTAGAATATTCTTTCCATAATATATAGTAACTTCACCATATAGTATCACGGCGCTATGTTCCTCCATTCTGCTATCATGCGTACTCCACAGAAATTAATTAAAAGGTTTACGTACCTTGACTAATACTAATTCCATTTAATCATATCTTAAATACTTCGAATTTGTAAATTACAACTCCAAGTGTATGTCCACATATTAATAATCTTTATATGTATATATCATCATACACATAATTTCTTATTACTTACGATATACCTATATTTCCATAATCCATCACTGATCATCTTTATCTTTACATTTCCCAAATGCATTAAGACTCCAAATAATGAAGTTTAGCATCCAAACCAATGACTATATTTCAACTCGTGAGTTTTATCTTTATGCCGCTCCCAATATCTAAGTCCACGAGGAAGCTTTTCAATTCACGTAATATTCTCTTATGCTTTCACCGTATATTGATAACCTCCATTTATAACTTTAACAATTCAACGTATATCTATATATTGATAACCTCCATACATGTTATAATCATGGAAACCGCAACTTGTAAAGTTAACTTTCTATCACTAGTTTTCGATCAGAACCTTAGTCTCCATATATCTAGTTTTGAATATATTTTACTACTGATATTCATATACCTTCATCGCAACATTCAGTGCAGTTTTATTAAGTAACGATTTATAAATTTACTCTTCGATGTGTATCCATTAGATTGCATACCATTTATCGTCAGGAACTAGACCTTACTCATCAGTTCTTGACTAATTACGTTTATAAAATAAATAGTTCATTGTCATACCTTGTAGTCGCTTAATTTATTATTGACTTCCTTCATCAGTCTACCATAGTTATATAAGATGATCAACCATACAGCTAAAATAAATATTCTTCCGTAATAACGGTTTTACTAGTCTACTTTTGTCATACCAAAAGATTACTATATAGATCAAACCATTTAAACAGCTAGCTTATAGTCCACATACATCATACAAAACAAAACAAACTCTTAATTCTTCTATACAGATAACTACTGCTATTTCCTTTTTCACTACAACTTCCTAACGTCAAGATAGTTCAAAATTCAACGAGAGTGTTAAGATTCTACTCTCGTTTTTCCTCAAGATCATCTTCTAAATCTTTTTCTATCTCTTGAGATTTTTCTTTTTGTTTTCTAATCCAAGCTTGTTGGATCCTCCGACATTCCTTGTTACTCAACGGTGCAGCATTCCTTTCACACCCAGGAGGAATATGTCGTACGGCTGTCACCTTTCTCGGACGACACTTACTTTCAACTATCATCACTTTCATTCTTTCCTTGGCATACGCCTCAGACTCTTTTAAGAGGGAATTTCTTATACTTATATTAACATCATTACTACTAGCACTTTCATCAGTCTCACTAGTGCTAGAGCTTTCCTGTCTCTGAACCTTCACTTCTAAATCCGATGGAATCTAATTAATAAGAACTCTAAATGATTTTGTTTTTCTCTTTCTTGCTTTTGTTCTTGCTTTGGCCTAATATGGGAAGGGAAAATGAGGAATTATGGGTTGATTTTTTAAGTTAAAAATTAAAAAGTCAAAGCTTGACACGTGGCATTTTCTTATTGGTCTAAAATTTAAATATTTATCTTTTTACACCTTATTTTTCCACCACACAAATTTTCATATTTATCCATTCCAATAATAAACAAAATCCTTGGTTTTTGACAAGTGTTGGGGGTGAAAATTATCGTTTTGCCCCCGAGGTGGCCAAATTACCGTTTTACCCCTATGCTTTGAAAAATACCGAAATTAAAAATTTTCACTTCTAAACCTCAAATTATACTTTAAATGATCAATCTCAGTGAAAAATTTCATCAATTACCTAAATAAAATTTTTAGGTGGCAAAGTGACCATTTTACCCCTAGATTTCTAAAATCTCATATTGGCTCCAAATCAGTCCTCGAACTCTGAATCACCATTTTAAGTCATCCCTAGACTGTGAAATTCTCAATTTCATCTTAAAATCACTATTTTAACTAGTTCAAGGCATAAATCGACTTAGTTATACTTTTAGACATAATACCGACTTTTATCTATTTTTTCGAGATATTCCAATATACAGGCATGATGTCAATTATATGCATGACATGACATATATTTTAAGGATGGGCTTGACAGCACTACCCCCCTTAAAATAAAATTTTGACCTCAAAATTTTACTTACCCGATTCAAGGAACAGTTGCAGGTACTGGTTTCTCATTTGTTGCTCGACTTCCCACGTCATCTCCTCCATATGAGCATTCTTCCACAACACTTTCACCATGGGAATGCTTTTGTTCCTCAATACTCGGTCCCTTTGATCTAGAATGTGTATCAGTTGCACCTCGAACTTCAAACTTTCATGCAATTCCCCCGGAGGTGCTTTGAGGATATGGGAAAGATCAGGTACATACTTTTTCAGTATCGAGACGTGGAAAACATTATGGATCCAATCTAGTTCCGGGGGTAAATCGAGTCTGTAAGCCACGGACCCAATCCTTTCGATAATCCAAAAGGGTCCAATATATCTTGGATTGAGCTTTCCCCGCTTTGTGAATCGAATCACACCTTTCATTACCCAATAGATACCACAAATTATCATAATAGTGAAATCAAACAAGACTTAAGATTTCAAAAATTTTCAGATTTTTACCTTTCCAGGGAAAAACTTTAAGAAAAACTTTATCATCTACTTCAAATTCCAAATCTTTCCTTCTTCTATCAGTATAACTTTTCTACCTATCTTGTGCCGTCTTTAATCGCTATTGGATGATTTTGATCTTTTCATTGGTTAAATCAATCAATTCCACATTAACCAATTTCCTTTCACCCTTGTCGTCCCAACATAGTGGAGTCTAGCACTTTCTCCCGTATAGAACTTTGTATAGTGCCATTCCAATGCTAGATTGGAAACTGTTATTATAGGCGAACTCCACCATCGGCAAGTATCTGTCCCAACTCCCAATGAAATCAATGACACATGCCCGTAATATATCTTGTAGGGTCTGAATAGTCCTCTCAGACTGACCATCGGTTTGGGAATGAAAGGTAGTGCCGAATCTCAAATTTGTTTCGAGAGCTTCTTGAAATTTTGGCCAAAATCGAGATGTGAATCGAGGGTCTCGATCCGACACAATAGAAACTGGTACTCTGTGTAATCTCACTATCTCGTCTATGTAATGCTTAGCCATCTTCTCAATAGATTACGTGATATGGACAGCCAAGAAGTGGGCAAACTTCGTCAATCTATCAACAATCACCTAGATGGCTTCACTCTTCTTCTGTGTTCGTGGCAAACCCAATACAAAATCTATAGTCACGTGCTCCTATTTCCATTTAGGAATTAGTAAAGGCTGGAGAGTACTTGACGACTTCTGATGCTCCGCCTTAATTTGTTGGCATACGAGACATTTTGCTACAAACTCTGCTATGTTCTATTTCATACCCGACCACCAATACTTTTCCTTAATAGTCCGATACATCTTGGTGCTTCCGAGGTGCATAGCGTAGGTAGAAGAATGTGCTTGTTCTAAAACTGCTTGTCTTAACTAATCATCCTTCAGAATACAAACTCGATCTCTGAACATCAACATATTATCATCTCCGAGTCTAAATTCACTAACTTCTCCATCTTGTAACTTTTGAATTTCCTGTTTCAACTCATCATCAAATTGTTGCAATTTTCTGATCTGATCCAACAATGAAGGTCTTACCACGAAATTAGTGAGTAGGGACCCACTTTCACCATTTTTCAACTAGATCCCTAAAGACTTCATCTCAATTAACATAGGGAGATAAAAACTCTAAAGTGCTGTTGATGTTGATGAGGATTTACGACTCAAGGCGTCTGCTACTACATTCGCTTTTCCAAGATGATAATCGATCACTAAGTCGTAATCCTTTATTAACTCTAGCAATCGCCTTTGTCTCAAATTGAGTTCCTTCTGGGTAAGCAAGTACTTCAAACTTTTATGATCTGTAAAAATCCAACAACGCTCACTATACAAATAATGTCTTCAAATCTTTAATGCAAATACCACTACTGCTAACTCCAGGTCATGGGTAGGGTAGTTTACCTCATGCTTCTTCAACTATTGGTAAGCATAGGCTATTACTTTCTCGTCCTGCATCAATACACACCTTAATCCCAACTTGGATGCATCACTATATACCACAAATTCTTTTCCGTTCACAAGAAGTGTTAGAACGGGAATGGAGGTTAACCGATTCTTTAGCTCTTAAAACTGACTCTCACAAACATCGTCCCAATCAAACTTAACTCCCTTACTAGTCAGGCAAGTTAGTGGAGCAACTATTAGTGAAAATCCCTGAACAAATCTCTTATAATAATCAACTACTTTGAGAAAACTTTGAATCTCTGTTACTGTCTTCGGTTGCTCCCATTGTAATATTGCCTCGATTTTCTTGGGATCAACATAAATTTTAGGTCTAGATACCACATGTCCCAAGAAAATCACTTCTTTCAACATAACTCACATTTAGAGAATTTGGCGTAGAGTTGTCTTTCACGTAAAGTCTGCAACACAATACGTAAATGGGCAGCATGTTTATCATTATTCCTCGAATAAACCAAGATGTCATCAATAAAGACTATCACAAACTTGTCTAAATATAGATGAAACACACTGTTCATGAGATCCCTAAATGCTACCGGGGCATTGGTCAAACCAAATGGCATCACTAGAAACTCATAATGCCCATATCTAGTCTTGAATGCAGTCTTGGGTACATCATGTTCCTTAATCTTCAACTGATAGTACCCAAACCTCAAATTAATTTTGGAGAATACCATTGCACCTCGTAATTGGTCAAAGAGATCATCGATCTGGGGTAAAAAATACTTATTCTTGATGGTCACTCTATTCAGCTGACGATAATCTATACACAACCGAAGAGCGTCATCCTTCTTCTTGAGAAATAAGGCTGGTGCTCCCCAAGGAGAAATACTAGGGCAAATAAAACCCTTATCTACTAGATCTTGCAACTAAACCTTCAGTTCTTTCAATTCTATGGGAGCCATTCGCTAAGGGGGAATAGAAATAGGAGCGGTAGTCAGGAGTAAGTCAATAAGGAACTCAAGTTCTCGATTTGGAGGTAGTCCCAATAACTCATTTGGAAATACATCAGAAAACTCACTCACTATTGGGACATCCTCTAACTTAGGTTCCCCTTGTGAAGTATCTATCACATGAGCCAGATAAGCTAGGTACCCTTGCTACACCAATTTAAAAGCTTTGATAGCCGAAATTACACAAGACGGTAATATTCGGCGTTCCCTTACAAATACAATTTCTGCTTTCTTCTAATTTCGAAGCATAACTTCTTTTCTAAAGCAATCCATATTCACCTAATGTGTACTTAACCAGTCCATACCCAATATTAGATTGAAATCCCGAATCTCTAAAGAAATTAAATCACCCTCAAATTCTTTTTCTCCAATCATTACTCCGCAGTCTCTATAACAAGTGCTTCTAACTAACTGCTCTCCTAGAGGGGTGCGAACTATGATTTCCTCCTCTAATGGTGATAAGTTTCTATTTGCAAATGATGCAAATGTTGTACTAACATAAGATCTATCTAAGCCAGAATCTATTAAAACATAAGTATCTCTATCAAATAAAAACATAATACTTATCACTACACTGGGTCGAGCATGCACTTCCTCTTCTGTCACTGTGAAATCCCTCGTTAGAGTGCGAACTAGTGGTCTAGAGGGTCGATGTGCTGGAGTGTTACTTTCCACACCGGATCGTATAGCCACACCTTGCCTTTACTGTGGCCCAACCAAATCTTTCCTCTGTATGTCCTCGTCGACGAGTGGAGATGGAGCGGCTATAGTAGCCCATCCTAACTGTGGGCAATCATTTCTAAAGTGACTTGGTTGACCACAATGGTAACAGCGTACATGCCCCTTGCACGGCTCAATATAAGATTTCCTATATCTTCTGCATTTGTCTGAACCTCCGAAACTCTTTCCCAAAGTAGTCATCGACGATCTGCTAAACCTCGAAGGCTTCTGTTGTGACTGGGAAAATAGGGGTCGAGAAGATTGTTGGTCCCAAATATAGGTGCTAGAGGGGGGTGAATAGCACTATCTCTGCTTTTTTTGATGGGATTAAGACTTGGTCTCAAACTATGGAAGATAAGGCAATGAAAACAATTGACAAGGTATTTAGTGGTTCGGTCCAAGACCTACATCCACTACCTTGATTGTCCAACCAAGGATTTTCAAATCAAACACTAGACGGTGAAATTCACAAGCTTCCACCAAGCTTTTACAATGGTTTTTCCAAGGCTTAGCCACAACCTTTATACTAGTTTTTCACGGGATCAACTAAAACCCAATGTAGCTTTCCAAGGCTCAACCATAACCTATCACTAGTTTTTCCCAAGCTAAACTAAAACCTAATGTGGCTTTCCAAGGCTCAACCACAACCTATCACTAGTTTTTCCTGAGCTAAACTAAAACCCAATGAGGTTTTCCAAGGCTCAACCATAACCTTTGACTCTAGTTTTTCACGGGATAAACTATAATCCAACCCCAACTTTTCAAGGCTAAGTTGGAACCTACAAGCATCCAAGCAAACCTTGCTTGATGCAAATACTTAGAGTGAAACACTCACTCTAAGAATACAAAGATAGAAAAAAGAAAGTACCTAGTGATCACACGGTTGATCTATATGGTACAAGTTGAAGTGCTGAATATAGATACAAAGAATAGGCGTTGAGGTTCAATGAAGAGTACAAAGGAGTTTCAAGTTTTGCTACTCTTCTTGGCTTGAATGTGATGGTGTCTTTTAGTGTGAAGCCAAAGTTGTCAAGAGATTGTTCTTTGGCATTTGAAGATCCTTTTATATTTGGAGAAGCTGGTCTGATGGCTGTTGAGATGTTTATGACCGTTAGAAATAGTTTAGGGAAGATTCTAGCTATGTTCTTGTCTTGTAGTAGCTTGGCGGATATAGCAGACAAAGAGCACTTAGTCGACTAAAATTTTTCCCTTGGTCGACTAAGTTGGTTCTGTTTCTGATGCAGATTCCAATGATCGCTTAGTCGACTAACTCCATTATCTTGGTCGACTAACTTGATTCTGTTTCTCACCAAGCTTCACCCTTTTGCTTCTCCACCTTGACCTTTGTTCAACCAATGATCTTGCTTGATTCACCAGAGAGTTTCATCAATACTGATCTTCCTTGTTCTTTATCCAAATCACATCTTTAGATGTTCAATAGGAAGATTGTCATATTGTCTTATTTGTGATCATTTGCCCTGCACACTTAGTTAAAAATATTAGACATAAATGACATGAGAATGTTTTATTATCATCAAAAACTAATGGAGCCAACAATCTCCCCTTTTTTGATGATGACAAAACATCCCTTGATTAACATCATGGTGTCTATTCAGTTCTTTTTTCAGTTTCTGTAGAGAATGAGGATTGCTCCCCCTAAGTTCATGCTCCTTCTAAGTGTGTGCATATCTTTCATCCATTCCAGTAAGTTCCTTCCTTAGTTATATTCCTAGTGATATTGTACATACTTGCTTTTGATAGAAAATATTCATATATGCAAATTTGAAGGGTCAAAGGCATGTTGACAGGTTGTCATCAACTTTCTGTTTCTGCAATTTTCTATCAACTAGCATGCAAGCTCAGATTTCATCATGTTAGCTCCAGATTTCATTAACACCATCATTTTTCCAGTAGAACTTTTATGAATCATCATTCATATGGACTCAAGCACATGTTTTACTTTGCATTATGGTCTCATAAATGATTTATCAATCTAATAGCTCAAAATTAGCATAATATCAAAAAATTGTAGCAGTTTTGCATAGTGTCAGCTGATAAGTTTCCAGCCATGCTTCATGTTGTCATAAACATCATTTTCAGAGTTCAAGCACTTTAAGCAACTATCAGCAAGCATATTCAAGTTATTCATAAAGTCAGCTAAAATTAAAAGCATTGTTTGAATGCCATTTTGGCATTGATATCCAACAAAACAGTAACCAAAAAAATTATTCTAGAATTACCCCTAGTCTTGTTTTTGCTACCTATCTGCCCTAGAAGTCTGGTACCTCTACCCTCAGGATTTTCTGTTTTTCTTGATATTCTCCCTAAAGGTCCCATACCTCTACCCTCAAGATTTTTTATTTTTCTTGTAAATACTACTATCCCTTTTTGTCATCATCAGGGAAGGGGTTGAGGTGTCAATTTTCAGATGAAGATGGTATAGACTCAAGGGACATAGTCTGTTCCCATCAAGGATTTAGGGGAAAAGGAGATGGTGGTCTCAGAGGGGCTTGAGAGGTTGCTTCTGGAGCCTACTGAGGAGATGTCTCTGTAGCCTTTTCTGGAGTTGCTTGATCAGAGACTTCTATGGGGGCTTGAGGAGTGCTTGCAAGAGGTGACTTTGCCTTTTCTACCAATCTTGAAGACTTCCTTGTTCTGGAGGAACTGGTTTTCTTACTGTCTTCTTCTGTCTCATGATAGATGGTTGAGTCTTAGAAGCAGGAGCTGTGTCTTTTGCTTTTGTTTTTCCTTTTTTCTTCCCTTTTTCTGCAGCTCCCTGCTCTGAGGTCATTGCTTGAGCAGCTTGAGCTGCTGCTGCCTCTTTTTCTGCTTGCTCTTCTCTGACCATTTCATAGAAAAGTCCCATAACAGATACTTCTTCAGAATGTGGAGGGGATGCTTCATGTTCAGGCTGAGATGGAGGCTGGTGTTCAAGAGAACCAAGTGATGAACCAACTACCTCAGTCCCTTGATCAGATGTTTCCTTTCTTGCTGAGGTGGTTTGGTGTGGTTCTTCAGGTTCTAGTTCAAGGTCATGATGACAAGGACTTGCACTATGATAGGCTGATCCTTCAGCTTAAATTTCAGGGCTTGCATCTTGGAATTCAGAACCTTCTGGTTGCAATGCTGATCCTTCAGCACCTTGTCCTTCTGGTGCCATGCTGTTAGTAGCAGATGAGTCAGCATTTGTAGGTCCTGTTGGTATTTCAGATCTGGCTTTCAAGCTAGCTTCAATTTCATTCATTTTTTCTTCAATTTTAATAAGCCTAGCTCCCTGATCAGTGAGCTTGGCATCCATTCTCATCAACAGATTAAACATTACTTCATTGAAGAATGAAGGGGCTGCTGTTTCTGGTTGTGTGGGGGCTGTCTCTGGTTGAGTATGAACTGAGGTGATCTTAGAGGTCTTACTGAAGGTGTCTCCATACACTTTGTATCCCATTTTGATCAGACTTCCCAAGTAGATTGGTTGGTCTCTACTCTTGACCATATTCGTATCATACCTTTTTGCCCACACTCCTTTCTTTTTGACAAGGGATGTAATCACATTCCCATAGGGTAAATGAATCTTTTCCAGTTTGCATGCTGCCCTTATTCTTTAAATCATGAACCGTCCAAGGTTCAAAACTTCACTAGTGAATGCATGCTCCATCAGCCAAAGGTCTTGAAGGCTGATGTAGCTTAAGCTACCACTTCTCCCATGCAGATTTGCAGCAACAAAGTAATGTAGGATTCTAAACTGTGAACTAATGATCAGTCCTGCATTGCTCTTGGAAGAGAATTTTTCCTTCTTCCCGGTGACAATTTCCCACACAAAAGCAGGATTATACTTGTCAGGCATCTCATATTCTCCATTCTCACCTTCAATTCCTAGCAAGTTACTTAAGTCTGAGGCAGTAACTAGGAATTCTTTTCCATTAAGAAAGACATTCAGATTTTCTTCAAAGTACTCATCTGAATCATCAAGCTTTCTTTCACTAAATGTAATGCTAGAATAAAATTCTTTAACTAAACTAGCACTATATGCTCTGTTCTTAAAAGAGCTAAACTCCTTGATACTTAGTTCATTAAAATAATCTATCAGGCTAGTTTATAGTTCAAGAGTTTCACTGAAACTCTCACAGTCAATATACTTCCCACATGTAATGGGGGCATTTTTGATTTTCTTAAATCGCTCTTCATGAATTTTATTTCTAAATTTTATGAAAGAGGCAGATGAAGTACCTTTTTCTCTTTTGTCTTTCTTTTTCAATTTCTCGATTTTTTTTCTTCTTTTTTTGCTTCTTCATCTCGAACCCTTTCCAGTCTTCTTTGTTACAGAACTCGGTGCCCTTTTTTGCTTCTTTTTTTGGTGCTCAGCTTCAGGGTTTTCTTCTGCTGGTCTCTTCCCTTTTTTCTTTGCAGCAAATCTTTGAGAAGGGTCGACTTAGCCATTGTGGTTTCTGAGGATGTTTTTCACTTAGGGTTTCAAAAGATGATAGAAGAAGGGTCTTTGATTGATTTCAGAAGATGGAGAGAAGCAAATAAGATTTTTGGAATTGAGGAAGTTGGTGATCAGAGAATTAAAAGAGGGTGACGGTTTTTGGCATAGGGAACTGCTTGCCTCTCCCTTAATTTATGCCTTATTTTTCCAAATTTCAAAAACTCCCTCTCATATTTTTACTTTTTACTGCATAAGGTTTCCCCTTTTTTATTTTGTCATCTGGTAGGCACACAATCTCATCAATTTAATCCTACATCAAACACCATCAGGTCTCTTGATTTAATGGAAAAGAGTATTCTTAGTTGACTGAGTTTTACACTTTAGTCGACTAAGTCTCTTCTGTTTTCCTCTATTCAGTCCAGACTTTTTCTTATAACTCTTCCATACAGCATATCCCTAGATTCCTTCTAATTTCATAGAACCTATCCTTACTAAGGGGTTTTGTAAATATGTCAACGAGTTAGTGCAATGTGCTCACAAATTCAATATTGATTTTTCCCTTAGTTACATAATCTCTAATGAAATGATGTCTAATTTCAATGTGTTTAGTTCTTGAGTGTTGTACAGGATTCTTTGAAATATTTATAGCACTGGTGTTGTCACAATATATGGGAATGTTATTCATGGACAACTCGTAGTCACTCAATTGCTGCTTAATCCATAAAACCTCTGCACAACAACTTCCTAGGGACACATATTTTGCTTCAGCAGTGGATAATGCAATAGACTTTTGCTTTTTGCTTGACCAGCATACAAGCATGCTTCCTAGTAGCTGACATGTTCCACTTGTGCTCTTCCTATCAGTTCTACTTCCAGTAAAGTCAGCATCTGAATATCTTACACGGCTGAATGGTGAGTCTTTTGAATACCATAATCCTAGGCCTTGAGTTTCAATGAGATATCTAAATATTCTTTTTACAGCAATGAGGTGTGTTTCTTTAGGTTGAGACTGAAATATAGCACACAAACACACATTAAACTGAATATCTGGTCTACTTGCAGTTAAGTAAAGAAGAGATCCAATCATACTTCTATAGAGCTTTTGATCTACATCTTTACCTTTCTCATTAGCATCAAGCTTTGTAGATGTACTCATTGGTGTGCTGATGGATTTCAATTTCAGCATGTCATACTTTTTGAGCATGTCTTGAATGTATCTGTCTTGGCTGACAAAGGTTCCTCTTTGCATTGCTTGATTTGAAGGCCAAGAAAGTACTTCAATTCTCCCATCATGCTCATTTCGAATTCTCCCTGCATTTCCTTAGCAAAGTTCTTGCAAAGAGATTTATTAGTAGCAC
Organism: Theobroma grandiflorum; assembly: GCA_036013995.1. NCBI lineage: Eukaryota > Viridiplantae > Streptophyta > Magnoliopsida > Malvales > Malvaceae > Theobroma > Theobroma grandiflorum. The sequence continues at coordinate 16,885,308 of CP142133.1, forward strand.
CAAATATTATGTCATCAACATAGATTTGAACTATGATTATATCATTTAGGTATCTCTTGATAAACAATGTGGTGTTAATGCTGCCCCTAGCATAGTCTTTTTCTACCAGGAATTTTGAAAGCCTTTCATACCAAGTTCTAGGAGCTTGTTTCAAACCATATAAGGCTTTATGAAGCTTAAGGACATGATCCGGTTTTTCGAAATCTTCAAAACCAGTAGGTTGTTCAACATATACCTCTTCTTGAATAATTCCATTTAGGAATGCACTCTTCACATCCATTTGGTATAGTTTGAAGTTTATATGACAAGCAAAGGCAACTAGCAATCTTATGTCTTCTATTTTTGCTACTAGAGCAAAGGTTTCTTCATAATCTATTCCTTCCTCTTGATTATACCCATTTGCTACCAATCTTGCTTTATTTCTCACAACATTTCCTTGTTCATCAATCTTGTTTCTAAACACCCATTTAGTGCCAACAATAGGGTGATTTGAAGGCTTAGGCACTAGTGACCATACATTATTTCTCTCGAATTGATTCAGCTCCTCTTGCATGGCGAAAATCCAACTTTCCTCTTTTTCAGCTTTCTCAAAACTTTTAGGTTCAATTTGAGAAATGAAAGCTGAAAATTCACAAGTTTCCCTAGTTCCTTTCCTAGTCTTAACTCCATGAGATATGTCACCTATGATTCGATCTTATGGATGATCTCTCATATATCTCCAGCTCCTAGGTAAGTCACTATGCTGGATTTCTTGTCTTTGTAAATTTTCAAAAGGTGGAGCTACGGTTTCTTCTCTTGATGAGTCTTCCTCATTGTTCTTGCTATCATTTAGACTCATTTCATCCATGTGTTTTCCTAGATTTTCAAAATCTTCATCATCCTTATGAACTTCCTTTTCAACATGGATTGATTCATCAAAAACTATATGGACAGATTCTTCAACAGTTAGTGTCCTTTTGTTGAAAACTCTATATGCTTTTGAGTTTATGGCATATCCCAAGACTATTGCTTCATCACTTTTAGCATCAAACTTCCCTAATGGCTGTTTTCCATTGTTCAACATAAAGCATTTGCAGCCAAAGCTCCTAAGGTGAGAGATGTTTGGTTTTCTTCCTTTGTATAGCTCATATGGGATTTTTGACATGATTGCTCTAATTGAAACTCTATTAAGTATATAAGCTGCTGTATTGACAACTTCAGCCCAGAAATATTTAGGGAGGTTGTTCTCACAAAGCATAGTTCTTGCCATCTCTTTCAATGTTCTATTCTTTCTTTCCACAACTCCATTTTGCTGGGGTGTTCTTAGTGCTGAAAAGTTGTGTTCCAACCCCTTTTCATTGCAATATCTCTTGAACTCATCATTCTCAAATTCACTTCCATGGTCACTCTTAATCCTAATAATGGATGTACCTCTTTCATTCTCAACTTTCCTGCAATATCCTATGAAAGCTGATAATGCATCATTCTTGTGAGCAAGGAAATAAACCCAAGTAAATCTTGAGTAATCATCAACAATCACTAAACCATAAGATTTACCACCTAGACTTGTGGTGCTAATTGGACCAAAGAGATCCATGTGGAGCATTTCAAGAGGTTTCGATGTTGACACAACATTCTTAGCTTTGAATGATGTTCTGACTTGTTTTCCTAGCTGACATGTTTCACATACTTTATCAACTTCAAACCTAATGCTTGGTAGTACAATAACTAGATCTTTCTTAATTAGTTTCGACAGTGTTCAAGCTAACATGTTTTAGTCTTCTATGCCACAACCAGCTATCATTTTCAACCTTGGCTATTAGGCACATTTCACTATCCTTTTCTAGATCTTCAAGGAAGATTACATACATGTCTTTCAATCTATTTCCTATGAAGGTAGTCTTGTTTGTGCCTATGTCTATTACTTCACATTTGTTGGAATCAAAACAAACCTTAAACCCTTTGTCACATAGCTGACTTATGCTTAACAGATTATGCTTTATACCTTGAACAAATAACACATGGCTAATTTGTGTGCAAGAGTTCTTACCAATCGTACCTATACCTTGAATTCTTCCTTTTGAATTATCTCCAAAGGATACGGTGCCTCCCTTTTTCTTGTCCAGCTGTGCAAACAACATTTCATCTCCTGTCATGTGTCGAGAGCAGCCACTATCCATGTACCATGGCTGTTTCTTTATGTGTTGAGCCTTTGAGCATGTTTCCTTTAGGTGCAGCTCAACCTACAAAAATATGGTTCAGTTCTTCTTAATAGGTACTCATGCTTTGATGGGTCCTTGAGTGTTAGTGTCAATAAAATAACCTTTTGGCACCCAGATTTTTCTAGTTTTCTGCACAAATATTTTTGACACACTCATATGACAGATGACCATATTTTCCACAACGATAGCATCTAGATGATGCATTTTGATGATTCATCTTGCTATATGAATTTTTCTTTAAAATATCATTGTTTAAACATTTAAGAGTTGCATTTTCATTAAGAACTTTTTGCAAAGCATCAGTTTTATTTTCCAGCTCTACTATCATGATTTCAAAATCTGCTTTTGAGTGTTCCAGTTCAGTTTGAAGTAAATTTCTTTGTTCAAAAATAGAGTTGAAATCAAGTTTAATTTTTTCTAAATCTTTTTCAAGTGATGCAGCCTTTTTCTTCAAATTTTTGTACTTTAAAAATAGGCTTTCAAACTCATCACATAACTCATCATACTCATCTTGCAAATCATTCATAGATATATCACAAGTCGATGAGCATACCTCTGTTTCATCATTTTTTGCCATCAGATAGATGTTTGCTCTTTTTTCTGAGCTTTCTTCATCAGATTCTATGCTTGAATCACTATTTGACCATGCTACAGCAACCATTGCCTTTTTCGATTTTCTATTTTTCCTTGGAGTTTCTTCTTTCAACAATGGACATTCAAATTTGTAGTGTCTTGGTTTTTTGCATTCATAGTAGATTACTTCTTCCTTGTTACTGCTTTCATTCTTATTTTTCTTCCATGTAGGACCTTGATCCCTTTTAAAGAATTTTCTTACAAATTTTCGATTCTTCCTTCCCATCAGTTTTCTCAATCTTCTTGCAACAAGTGCAAGTTCATCATTGTCATCTCATGAGAGTTCTTCTAGCTCATCTTCAAGGATACTGGCTTTGAGTGCTTTGTTCTTCTTCTTTTCTTTTGCCTCTCTTTTATCCTATTCTTCTTCTTCTTCCTTGAGCTCTAGCTCATGTGTGAGGAGTGACCCACAAATTTCATCAAGTGTGATGATCTTCAAGTCTTTGGCTTCTCGGATGGCAGTCACCTTTGGCTTCCAAGACTTTGGCAGACTTCTAAGAAGTCTTTTTACAAGTTCATGCTCCGGGATATGTTTTCCTAGTTGGTTAAGTTTATTTGTGATGTTTGTGAACCTATCAAAAATGCTGGTGATGTCCTCACCAGGTTCCATTTTGAACATCTCATAGTTATGGGTCAAGAGGGCAATTTTGGACTCTTTAACTTGAGAAGTCTTTTCATGTATTATTCTTAACTTATCCCACACTCACTTAGCTGTTGTACAGCTTGAGACTTTGTTGAACTCAATGGGAGTAAAGGCACAATGCAGGGTGTTGATTGCCTTGAAATTGGTCTGCATTTTCTTAGTTTCAGCCTCGGTCCATTCAGACCTTGGCTTAGGCATCAACTCATTTGTGACAACTTTCACAGTTGAGGGAGTAAAGGGACCATCAGTGATGACATCCCACATTTCATAATCTATGGCCCTAATGAAAATTGACATTCTGGTGCTTTAATAAGGGTAATTAGAGCCATCAAATAGAGGTGGTCTGTTTGTTGATTGTCCCTTACCTACAACTGATTTATGTTGAGCCATTTGGATCCTCTCTAAGAGTGTTAGACCTTATATTCAGAGAGCTAGCTTTGATACCAATTGTTGGTCCCAAATATAGGTGCTAGAGGGAGAGGTGAACAGCACTATCTCGACTCTTTTTGGTGGGATTGAGACTTGGTCTCAAACTAAGGAAGATAAGGCAATGAAAACAATTGACAAGGTATTTATAGTGGTTCGGTCCAAGACTTACATCCACTACCTTGATTGTCCAACCAAGGATTTTCAAATCAAACACTAGACGGTGGAATTCACAAGCTTCCACCAAGCTTTTACAATGGCTTTTCCAAGGCTTAGCCACAACCTTTACACTAGTTTTTCACGGGATCAACTAAAACCCAATGTGGCTTTCCAAGGCTCAACCACAACCTATCACTAGTTTTTCTCGGGCTAAACTAAAACCCAATGTGGCTTTCCAAGGCTCAACCACAACCTATCACTAGTTTTTCCTAGGCTAAACTAAAACCCAATGAGGTTTTCCAAGGCTCAACCATAACCTTTGACTTTAGTTTTTCACGGGCTAAACTAGAACCCAACCCCAACTTTTCAAGGCTAAGTTGGAACCTACAAGCATCCAAGCAAACCTTGCTTGATGCAAATACTTAGAGTGAAACACTCACTCTAAGAATACAAAGATAGAAAAAGGAAAATACCTAGTGATCACATGGTTGATCTATATGGTACAAGTTGAAGTGCTGAACATAGATACAAAGAATAGGCGTTGAGGTTCAATGAAGAGTACAAAGGATTTTCAGGTTTTGCTACTCTTCTTGGCTTGAATGTGATGGTGTCTTTTAGTGTGAAGCCAAAGTTGTCAAGAGATTGTTCTTTGGCATTTGAAGATCCTTTTATATTTGGAGAAGCTGGTCTGATGGCCGTTGGGACGTTTATGACCATTAGAAACAATTTAGGGAATATTCTAACTGTTTTCTTGTCTTGTAGTAGCTTGGCGGATATAGCAGACAGAAAACACTTAGTCGACTAAAATTTTTCCCTTGGTCGACTAAGTTGGTGCTGTTTCTGATGTAGATTCCATGATCGCTTAGTCGACTAACCCTATTATCTTGGTCGACTAACTTGATTCTATTTCTCACCAAGCTTTACCCTTTTGCTTCTCCACCTTGACCTTTGTTCAACCAATGATCTTGCTTGATTCACCAGGGAGCTTCATCAATACTGATCTTCCTTGTTCTTTATCCAAATCACATCTTTAGATGTTCAATAGGAAGATTGTCATATTGTCTTATTTGTGATCATTTACCCTGCACACTTAGTTAAAAATATTAGACACAAATGACATGGGAATGTTTTATTATCATCAAAAACTAATGGAGCCAACATAGATGTCATCGAAACAGAAGCAGTACTCCCAGAAGTAGATGTGTCCCTACCTCTTTTGGGTAATTGATTGGAAGATACACTCGGGTTCCTCCTCTTTGTAAATTCAGCTCGCATTCTTTGATTTTCATTAGCGAGCTTCTCGACCCTTAAAGCCATTTGTACTACTTCTTTATGTGGCTCCCTACCTATTACAGTCATCCATTCTTTAATCTCATTACGGAGCCCTTCTTCAAAATAACCAGCCTGATCCTGCTCCATCCTCACAAATTTCGAGACGTACAACATTAGCTCGTTAAAACGAGTCTTGTACTCCTCAACTATTGAATTCCCCTACTTCAAACTCAAAAATTCTATTTTCTTCTCTTTCTGATGAAAATAAGTAAAATACTGACCATCAAACTCTCTGATAAAGTCTGACCAGGTCAGTGGAGTAGTGGAACGAGACTTTATTGAACTCCACCAAGTGTGGGCCCTCTTCTCCAGTAATCTCATGGCCACCATCAATTTCATCTCATCGTCCAATATCATGTCCACAAAGGTCTCCGATACTTGATTAATCCAATCTTTTGCTGCGGTTGCATCCAACTCACCAGTAAAATAAACGCAACCAAGCTACCTAGATTTCTTCAGCTTCTTAGAAATAGAAACACCCGGCATCGATGGTGGTACTAAAGGAGTAGCTAGAGGCACTGTAGGTGGGACTTGACCAATCTGAGCTTGACCAGCCATAGCGGTAAAGAAAGCTGCCAATGCTTGTGCTGCCTTAGGAGGCATGACAGGAATACCAGTAAGTGGTGGAGGAGGTGGAGGATGTGGAGGACTCTTTGCCTGCTCAGCAGCAGGTGCTGCTCAAAACGTGGATGCAGCTGGTCCCTCCTCTACTACTTCTTGCTGACGAGGTTGAGAACGGCCCTTTCCTCTCCCAGCTGATCTAGTAACAGGTAGGTGTTCGTGTCTAGGAGGCATAGTGATCTATAAAGATAAATAACGTAGTTTTAGGCAACCTCAGGTTCTATATGCAAATACATCCTATTCAATCTAACATGACTTAACCTAACCTAGGGCCACACTGACATTGTAAAATTTTTTAAATAATTTTAAAAACAAAAACTTTAAAAGCTCTGATACCGATCGAATTTTCACGACCTGGAACTCCCATTGAGCCCGTGACAACCGCCGCGATGTCTCGATAGATATTCATACCCCGAATACCGACCGAAACCTCGCAAGGCTTTCGTACCAGTTTTCTTGCCTCCCCTATGAGCAATCATTGCCAAACTTCATGTTTTAATGGATTTTAAACTTTTTCCAACTCAAAACAATAGAAAAATAATTTTCACCTCACAGGGGTATTTTGGTCATTTTTCTTAAAATTTCTGAATCTGACCAAAAATGTAGCAAATGAGTGGAAAACACGTATGCCATACTTAAAAATAAATTTAGATATCTAAAACACCCTTTTTTGATTAAAATTATAACTATTTGTATATAATAAAAATATTTAAGAAAATATTTTATTTTCTTATAAAACAGTTTTTATAGAGTTATCTGTAAACAATTTTTATAGCATAAAAGTAAAATAAATTCTTATATACAATGATAAAGATAACCATAGTATTCAGTTTCATTTACAGTGACACGTGGGCCCAAAATGAACAAAAGTGTAGATGATAGTGAACCTACTGTTGGTGATTATGCAAAGCCAACTGTTGTCCTCAGCAAACTCAACTATCTACTAACTAATCTGGACCTGAAATGGTTGGAAAGGAGAGTGGTGAGTTTACACAACTCAGAGAGTAAACAAATATCTCCTAAAATATCTAAAGGCGAGTAAAAGGAGACAATAAAAACTGTCTATCACCAAAAAAGTTTCATATTATGAAAATTCATTTAAATCAATTACAGTAAATTCATTTCACCCAATATTTTCTAAGGCTTATGATTTCTTGGAAATCATGGCTCGTGCCATAAAAACTCATACTCGAGGATACCTTCCGAGGCATCTAACCGAGTCCGCCAAGACTGTTAAAAGTTTCATAATTTCTCAAAACGCAGTTGTTCCTTGGTGTTAGCTGAGTTCGCCTTCACGTTGTGGTTTGGTGTGAAGTGAACTCTGTCATACCTCAAGACAACCCTTTACGCCTTTACAACGAAGATAAAGGTATATAATGGGGTCTTACCATGCCACCTCTAAATAGGCTAGTCCATAGAAACCCAGCTACTGCAATAGTGAATAATCCACCAATTGAATAAAAGTTTCAATAGCATAAATTGGCAATTTCATTGCTAACCACATTATCAGTACAAAGCAGACAATCCACATTTTTCAATACAATTATCAATTCAGCCAATTATGCCATAATATCATAAGCCATTTGATTCAAATCATAATTTACAAAATAATGTGGGGTCTCCAATTACTCTAATTTCAAATCAATTATTCAATTTTCAATTCAATTTGTAAAAAAATCAATTTATTTTATAAATTCATATTTTTCTCATAAAACAAGCAATTTTCCATTTAAAACAATTTTTCCATAAAATCACACATTGAATAAAATTTACTCTAGATAATTAAGGCGATAACAAGTTTACTCACAGTTTTCAAGAATCACACTTGAGTACTTCGACTATAAATCCTCAGGTACAATTTTTTTGCCTTTGTCAGAGGATTCACCACCTAGACATATTGCACACTCAATCAATTACTACATTTGTGCTAATTCGGTATAAAATTAACCTAAATTCTATATGAATGCATGCAATGTTCAAGTAACCGTTTAATTACGGTGTTGACCTAATTCGATCTTTCATCCGATAAAATTGCCAACGCGTCCAATTTAGCTCCAAATTGCTCCATTTCTTTTCCAATTCTTCAAATCACCAATCACAATTCAAATGACCTAAAATTCAGCATAATCACCTTCACAATTCTTCATGAAAAATTCGATCATGGTGGGTGTACTAACACCATGATTTTTCCTACTTAATTTCCACATCATAAACCATCAATTCTCAACCAATTCACTTGCATGAAAATCAAATCCACCATTCCCACATTACATGTAAAGTTCGGCTATTGAAGGATGGTGGGGAAAATGAAATTTTTCCTTGTTGTTTTGCTTCCAAACATGCTACACTAACCATAAACACTAACATACCTTAAAATCAAACCAATTCCAACATCATTTTCTCTCCATACCCATTTGGCCAGCAATGAATTCATTATGAAAACATGTAATTCAACCATGAAAAATAAAGAGAAATGCATAGGCAATGTAGATCTCAAGCAAAAGTTACAAAATCTCACCTTTTTCCACATGATTGCTTGAATTTCCACAATTTCTCTTTGAAATTCTCCATCTAGGGTTTTTTTTTCTTTCTTGCTTTTGTTCTTGCTTTGGCTGAATATGGGAAGGGAAAATGGGGAATTATGGGCTGATTTTTCAAGTTAAAAATTAAAAAGTCAAAGCTTGACACATGGCATTTTCTTATTGGTCCAAAATTTAAATATTTATCTTTTTACGCCTTATTTCTCCACCACACAAATTTTCATATTTATCCATTCCAATAATAAACAGAATCCTTGGTTTTTGACAAGTGTTGGGGGTGAAAAATACCGTTTTGCTCTCGAGATGGTAAAATTACCATTTTGCCCCTATACTCCGAAAAATACCGAAATTAAAATTTTTCACTTCTAAACCTCAAATTATACTTCAAATGATCAATCTCAGTAAAAAATTTCATCAAATATCCAAATCAAATTTTTGGGTGGCAAAATGACCATTTTGCCTCTATATTTCGAAAATCTCAGATTGACTCCTAATCAATCCTCGAACTCCGAATCACCATTTTAAGTCATCCCTAGACTGTGAAATTCTCAATTTCATCTTAAAATCCCTATTTTAACTAGTTCGAAGCATAAATCGACATAGTTGTACTTCTAGGCACAATATCGACTTTTATCTATTTTTTCGAGATATTACAGTATACAGGTATGATGTCAATTATATGCATGGCATGACAAATATTTTAGGGTTGGGCTTGACAATATGTATATACATGATTTATCGTATGCGCACAACTGTGGAAAGCATGCGTTGGTAGAATTTAGGGAATTATGGATATAAGTTATTTTTAGAAATTGTTTTGAATATATATGTATAGTTATATGTAAAGTGTTTTTTCTTTAAATGGAAAACAAGCCTTTCAACCTGATTTACCTTCTAAATTATGCCTTATATATCTGTGTAATGTGCATACATGATTATGATGTTTAATTACCCTATGCTTGATGTTTTATAAATCATGCATCAAACTGTATTTTATGAATATAATGATAGAGTTTTATTATGTTCATATTGAATGTTTGGCAACAAAATTGGAATGATACTCAAGAATATAAATGATTTTTAAGACAATTTGTAAACCGAGAGATTCAAGAATAGGTCAGATGCCACATCGGTTATGTGTGACCCTCGTGCACGAGTGAGCTCTAGCTAGAGAACTTACGGCTTACCGACGGGCAGATAGGTGTGGCAGGGGCCACAACCAATGATATATGCATGCGTGGCTAGGCCACTAGCGAGTTATGTGGTTGTGAGCACTTGATATCTTGAATGTCGACCAACATCATTGAGATTGCCATGGCATGATATGGGAATCGGTGAAAGCGATGCTCACAGATGTTATTACATGGCAGCGAGACCACGAGTTCTTATTTTATTCCTTACTCGAGAGTAAAGTCTCTGTAGATTTTCAAAATTATATTTTCTGCACACGGTGAAAGTTATAAAGTTTTCAACAGCTCCCTATTTACAAAATGACATGATTTTAACGCCTTATGCATGAGGTGATTTGTGGATTCGAGTACAAGTATTCAAATGTTTTATTTTAAGAGAGCTTGTCTGATTTAAGGAAATTGATTTGAATAAATTATTCTAAATGATTTCTACGTGAAAATAGTTATGCACACTAGATTTGACATATATATATATACGTATTTTTTTGGAGTGGTTATATCATAAAGTGAACTCTTAATACTTTCTATATATATAAGGCACAAATGTCCGTTTAAAATAAATTGTTTTATCATCCTATATTTTTAATATTCAAATGATCAACTATTTGCTTGTTTTCCATCTATGCCCTACTCGCTGAGCCGATGATCATTGAGTCTATGAGACTCACACCTCTCTTATTTCCCTTTTTGAAGACAAGGATCAACTTAGCGCGTAATCATCGACGTGTTTAGTCCATTGCGGTAGGTAAAGGCATCTTCTAGTATTCCACCTCAAGTCGCTTCGTTGTTAGAAGTCGAGTCAATTATAGTATAATGGTTTTAAAGCAAATGCTTGGGTACAATGTACAGAGAATATTTGTTATTAATATTATATGATGATTATGAGATTTTCTAATAAATTTGTGATAGTTTGATGAAGGACAAATGTGAAGGCTTATTCAGGACTTGGCGGGTCTTTATGAAGGACAAATGCGAAGGCTTGTTCGGGACTTGGGGGGTTTTTCTCTGAGATTTCGGACGCCGGTAGCGACTAGGGAGGAGTCGTTACACAAGTGACCCTTTGTCTCATTGATAGGATCTTATTGACTTCTAAACGAGGGCACGAGATGTTACACTTTCCCTAAGTCAATGAGGGTCACCTTTTCTTGGGTAGAAAAGAACTTTTCCCTAAACATCCTACACATCTAGTTCCAAAGGCCAATTAAGCTAGGAGTGAGATTAACATACTAAGTGGAGGTTTTCTTAGTGAGGGATTAAGAGAACTCCTATAGCTTTAAATCATCATCCAAGCCTATGACTCCCAAGGTCTCTATAAACTTCTTAACATGTTCTCGAGCATCATCGATCTTACCATTGAATTTTTTAAAATTTTTAGCTCGTGTAATCCTTAGGGTACAGCTTAGCAATTGTTTTGGCAGGATAGGGTAGTTTCAAGTTAAACTTTGAGAAGTTAAGACTCTTGTTCTTCTGATAGAGCAAGTTCTCTAACTATTCTTTTGTGACAAAACTTTGAGCACTAGGAGAAGGTGTTACCATAATAGGATTGCCTATAATAAAAGGATTGGTGGTATTGAGGAGTGGGTCAGTTGTGCTCTCTCTATTTCCTTCATTTTCGTTGTTGTTGTTGACCACATTAGTGCTTTTTTTTGTTGGCATAGGTGGAGGTTGAGAGGTTGTGGTAGTTAGGGACGCAAATTGGGTAATGGTCTCCATCACACACTTATTGTTTTCCTCCAACACTTGCATCCTTTCTTAGGAAGCTTGTAGCATTTTCATGAGCTCCTGGACATAGGTGGGAACAATTGTTTCTTGGTTGTCAAGAAAACTCTCTATATCTTTTGATAAAATTTTCCAGCATAATTTTTTTTTCACTTTTTTGCAATCAGTCATCATTAATGTAGTTACCAAAACGCAAAAAGTTCTTTTTGGTACATAGAAAGGACATGTTACAATAAATAAATCGAAATACACTAGAGACGGCAAAAAAAAAAAAACTGGAGCAATCTTTAAAGCATAAGTACTTTGATGGTAGGTGGTGAAGGATAAAAAAAGGTCGAAGAAGTGACAAATTACAAGGATTGGAAGGGCTGAATTGAGAGAATGTTTAGAGGAGTTTTGAGAGAGCTTTCAAGATCATCTTTGTTAGGTTTCTAATGATTTATCATTGCCTCCCAACCTTCAAGACCATCATATTTATACTAAACAGAAGCACTTTCGTAGGAGTAGTTAGGAGAACACATTCAATCATGGGAAAATGTGCTTGTCATGAAAAAGTAATCAAAGAATGGTTTATGGGATATTAAAAGAATGACCATGTAGCTTCGTAGCAAGCATAAGTTTTGGATAATAGAGTAGTGACACTTGATAGTGTGCCACGTGTATTCCTAAGGAGCAAAGAAAGAAAAAAGGGTAAAGCGCATATCTTTCAAGGAAAGGGTAAAAGGAAGTCCTCTTCACTATCTCTATATTTGAGCCCTCAAGCCAAGCTCTTTAGAACATCCCAAATGTGAAGGAAACTCATGAAGCATGCCACTTGTTCTAAGTTACTTTCATTTCCCTGTACAAAACTGTTGATCCATGCTTGTTTTCGCGCTTGAAACACCCCTGGGTGTTTCCGCGCATGGAACAACCCTAATGTAATTTTTCTGTAACACAATACTTTTAGCAGAAATTAAGTATCTACAATCTTCATGAGGAATATTGACTACATAAGAGTAAGAGCAAGTGCAATTAACTTAAAGGTACATTAATATGATAAAAAGGCAAACAACAGATATATGTAATAGAATTTATACAACAGAAAGCAATACATAGGCAGTAACTTGTATAATGCATCCCTTAGGGTCTAATTTATATTTGTTGCTTTCATAAAAAGTATACAAGGTTTAAAAATGGATAGAGAACACAAAAATACTAGTGGAAAATTGCAAGTAGAGCTTGTGATTGCTTGTCATAGTCATTTGTAGACCAAACAAAGATACCATGGAGTTTGTTCTGACTCTTGAGCCTATTGCAAGCAGCAAAGAAGCTGTTTTGTGGTGACAAGCCACCATTCCCATCCCTTATAAAGCCTATTATAATCTTACCACCATTATAGTTAAAGCCTTAGGTGTCAAAGTAATTCATAAACTGAGAAATTGTTGTTCCTTCGTCATAGGCTTAAACTTGGAAGTTGACATAGTCTATACGGTTACCGTAGCTCTTCCACGAGGCCTTGTAATGGCTTTGAACATCATCATCATCGAATGGAGTTATGGAAGTAAATGAAATTACTGCATTTTTCTTAAGGGTTGTTATAAAGCGACTAATGCACTTAGCAAAAGTGTCAGGATCAATCTAAATGTGTTCGTATATCAATCCCATCCAAGTTTTACTCTTTGATGATATTTGTGAGAGAAGAAACCGTATTGGAAACCCAAAAATCTATAGAGGAAGGACCAAAATAAGCATAGCGATTTCCCACACTGTCCCCTTCTAAGCTTAAGGCTACTTTAACATTAGAATTTTGGCTCTTGATAACCCCCTTCCCTTATTTTTGGTTTTATGATAATTCTATGTGCTGTTTTGTTAACATGTGATAGTACATTTGGTAGCTACAATCAAGCTGAGCTGAGTTAATTAATTAGGTTTAGCTTTATTATATTTGAGGCATTTTCAAACTGTGGCTTTTGCTTAAGCTTAAGCTTCATTAATCCTATTAGTATTTGGCTTGTTAGGGATTATCAAGCTTGAGCTTGGGTCAAGGTGTCATTTCAGTAAGCTGTTTTTTTTTTCCCTGAAGAACAATGGCACAATCCCATTATTTGACTCCCAAATCGAAGACAAAATAAATTAGGTTGAAAAATCTTAACTAAACAGTATCTTATGCCAAAGCTAATTCTTGAAGAATGAAAGCATATATGGAGAAATTGACTAATAAAACAATTCTCACAAACATCATATTTAAACAGAGAGGAAAACCATTGTTTGTTTAATATGAAAATAATACAAACTTCAAGTTTCTTGGGCTTGTTTCCTTCGAGAAGCACATCGTTTGTTTTTTTCTTAGATTTGGTTAAAGTAGGTAATAAACAAAGTTGGAAAGCCTATTATGAAGACCTAGCTTCATTTGTAGTCCCAGAAAAATATTTTGAGTTACTCATCCCTTATGTCAGTTTTAATTGGTGACATATAAGTGATCCTCAAAGTTGGCTTGGCACTGACTAGATTTTGCTAACATCAGTGTGAATCAAGTATCTTAACAAAATCATAAAGTGAATTGTCAGAGCAATCCTTTTTTTGAAAAATAGTCCAACATACCTTCAAATAGGCAATTTCATCCTTTTCACTAAACAAATGTTGGAAGAGTTTTTTGTTTACATCTTTTCCCAATATTTTCACATCCTCAACAAAAGCAACATAACTACTTCCCTCTTCATTAAGAGTTTTCTTGGCTTGTTTCAGCTCATTTAATTCTTGCTCGGACTCATTAGGCCTATTGGTTGAAGTTTTAAGCAGTGAAGCCAATTGGATCCAGATTTTGACTTGAACTCAAAACCACACTCAGATTTCTAAGATTCATCACGGTTGGGGCATGAGTGTCTAAATGGTAGATACACAGGTAGATAAGGTGGCAAGAGCAAGGGTGGCTAAAGGAAGTGGTAGAGGTAGGGGTGGCCAAGTTGGTAGTAGAATCGATACTTGATGTCATTTTTACAAAAATAAAAAGGGTAAACCAATCTTTTCACTTTAAAAATTTTCTCTTCTAAACTACTTTCTAAACCCCTCAGACTTTGGTTGCCTCTCATTTTTGAAGATTCTCACTCCACCATAACTTATGTGCCCAAAATGTGTGTTAAAAAAGATTCATAAATTAAGCAAAATTCAAATGATATAGAACTATTAAGCCAAATTCACTTAAAATGCACAAAATAAACAAATTGTACATAGAATGTACAAATTCAACAAAATGCACATAAGATGCATGTAAAATCCATACAAGATGCACTTTCTCACATAATAAGATGAATTACATCGAATACTTTAAAAAAATATTATTCTTATTTAAAAAAATAAAATAAAATATCACTCTATATTTTATAATTGCATTTATGACTCTTGGGGTTTATTAGTAAAGAAAAATAAAAGAAGGGACTTTTTGACAAATTAGGTAGTTTTATTTTTTTTAATGTCTGTTTTATATCATTAATAACAAAAAGTAAGCTAATTAAGATAAGCTAATCTAGAGAAGAAAATAAGAAGGTAAACATGTTGACTATTTAAAGAGAAATTTTCCAAGAATGATGAACATGATATTATAAAGAAGTGATGAGAGAAAAAAGAAGATAGTTTTCTACACAGTAATTCCAAAAGAGCTCATTAGATTCTCATTTCATTAAAGCTTATACACTTGATACAAATTACAAAGACAAAGAAACTCCTAATATTTTGCATAAAAACCATAATTGAGGAAAGAAAGGCATGCAACAAAAAGCATTGTAATCAAGCATTGCTTTCTGTGCCAAAAAACGACTATGAAAGACAAATAGAACATATGGCTTCTTACACAATTGATTACAGGCATATCAAGGCTTTATATCGCTTGATAACCTCCTCTAAGTGTTGTTTAATTTGAACCATAACTGAATTCGCATGCCTTTGAATTGGTATTTCCCTAGTCTCTATGACATCCCACAAATCAAAGGCATTGAGGTAGGATCACATTTTCACTACCTAAAAAGGGTAGTTGATACTAGCAAAAACAAGGGGTGTAGCTGCATTAAATCCTGCAGTTGCCATGATATTTTCAGGAAACTTTTCAAACAATACAAATGGTTACAAGTCCCTTAAGATGATATGCTTTACATACCTTAAGCCAAAGTTAGTAGTGCCTTTGACATACCTAAAAATTCTCTTTGAATCAGTGAAATGCAGAACAGTAAGAGCTTGTGTAAACCTAGATAGTAAACATGTAACATTCATTGAATCAGATCTTGCGGTTGTTAGATAAAGTAGAGAACATATCATGCTTTTGTAGATAAAACCTTTTGTTGATGTTGAACCATCCTCCTTGCTAAGCTTGTCTCTTAAAGCCAGTGGAGTGCTTATAGCCTTGCAAAAAGACATTAAATTTCTTTAATAAGTCTTACAAGGAAATAGAATAAAATGACACTAGCATAGGCGTTTAAGCCTTACAAACATGAAACGACCTAAAGCATAATGTACAAGTATGTTTTTCACTAACACTGAATTGTTAAAGCGCAAATAACCTTATTTTGACCTTTAAAAATAACCTTCTTCCTTCTTTAAAGTACTGCTCTTTCTTGCCAAGCTTTGCCAGATTTAATCAAGGGTTTTACTATCTCTATAGCTAAGAATCCAATGCAACATGGATGAACAAAGCACATTAGAGTCAAATATCTTGCATTGAGAGAAGCTGTGAAAGACTAGGAAATTTAGCTTAAGTCCTAGAAAAGAAAAAAAAAAAGGAAGAGAAAAAGGAAATGTATTAAAGGAAGTACTGATTAAGGTATGATTAGTCCTCAAATCATTGGAATTTTGTATTTTTCATAATTTGGGTGCAAAAGTCTTAAGTTATTTTATATCTTTTCAATTTCCACTAAGATTGGGTACCACTAATAACAGCATGATGGGTACCAATGGAAAAGTTTTGAAAAGATCTTTCTAACGGTTTTGTAACGCCTCATTGGTTGAGTAGTTTGGGAATTATGAATTTTTTTAAGTTGGTTGAAAACTCATTTTGACAATTTTGACGAATCAACTTTGGATCATCGAAACTCTGTATTTGATTTTTGTAATGTTTTAAGTCAATTAATTAAGGGTTTTGATGTTTTTCATTTTGGTTTCAATGGTTTGGTTAAAGGCTTTTTGTGTTAAGTGAATTAAAGGTTCAAAAAAGGCTTGTTGAATCTAAAAATAAAAAAATTTAAGTGTTTCAGTGATGATTTTGTAACTTCTAGCCAATAAAAGTGGTGTCTTCAACAATTTTTTATTTTGAAATAAATTTTTTTATCAAAGTATGATATATAAGGTTCAAATTGATTTTGATTACACCTCTTGTTTTGACCTAGGTTGTAAGTTATAAACAAAGTTTTAAGTTATAAATACTTAAGGTAAAACAAATGTCTTAAAGTAAGACAAATGGCTAAGAAAGTTTGAAATTTTAAAATTTATGAAACTTTGGTTTTAATAATTTTGGAAATTATTTTGACCAATATTCGACCTATTTTGATTGAACTTTAGAAATTTGAGTTAATTTAATTTCAGTGAATTTTTTCATGAATGAATATTTATTAACAAATTATCTTTAAATTGACACATTTTGAAAAAGTTGTTAACAATTTTCAAAAGTTAAGTTTTAATTAGTATTTGAAGTATTTTGATGAAACCTCATATTTGTTACTAATATATAAGTTTAGAATATTTTATGTATTTAAAAACTACGAAAGAAAATGAATCTAAATGTTTAAAAACATTTCAAAATTTGTTTTGTTAGCGAAATAGTTTGCTACACTTTAAATGCCCTGGAACAACCAACGGGAGTCATGGTTTGTTTTGATATGTTAATAGTATTGGTTTCTAATTCTAAGAATTATGAATTAATTGGTTTTACAAGGATTTCAATTCTTTGTCCTTTGGTTTTAGTTTTAACAAATCATGTAAGTAGTTTGATATCCTTTCGGAGAAATTTCCCTTAATGTGACTTTGCATTTTGTATATACTATATAATTTTTTGTCCTTGTGATTTGATAAATTGGGTTAAGCATGCAAAATGTATGTATATGATTTTCCTATGTTGGGTTAGAATGTAAATTTTGTAAAATATGATTTTTTATTCTTTCCAAACCTTTTTAAATAAATGACTAAAATATAATATATATACAACTTTAATGTTGGCTCCATTAGTTTTTGATGATAATAAAACATTCTCATTCATTTGTGTCTAATGCCTTTATCTAAGTGTGCAAGACAAAGATTTGTAGGCAAATAATAAATCAATCTTTCAAATGTGTACATAAAAAATTAATATGAATTAGGGACATGATTGGTTATCAAAAAGGAAACTCTTTGGTTGAATTATAAAGAATGTTGGATAGCTAAGCCTCAAATTGGAGAAATGGCGGGTTGAAGTATATTGAGAAACAGAACCAACTTAGTCGACCAAGAAATGAGTTAGTCGACTAAGTACTTTCTACCAGAATCTGCAACCAGAAGACAGAACCAACTTAGTCGACCAAGGAAGAAGTTAGTCGACTAAGAGCTCTCTGTCTGCAATTTGAACCAGAGCACTACAAGATAGATTAATTGCTAGAACCAACTCCAAACTGTTTCCAACGGTCATAAACTGCCAAACTACCATCAGACTTGCTTCTCCAAGTATAAAAGAGTCTTCCAAAGGTTTAAAAAGAAGTTTTTTGAGAGAGTTCAACACTTCCAAGTCGAAAAAGAGAAAAAAAACCAGCAAAACTCTCTGTTTTCTCACTGCACTCAACTCTCATCTTTGTAATTGTGAGCTGTACTTTAACTTGTACGAATTAGATTAACTTAGTGATCACTAGGTACACTCTTTTACCTTTTTTATCTCTGTTTTTAGAGTAAGAGAGTTACTCTAAGGTTGTTTCAAGCTAGGTTTGCTTGAAAGAGTTAAGGTTATAACTTAGCCTTGAAAAGTTAGGTGTTGGGTTTTAGTTGAGCCCTTGAAAAACCATTGTAAAGGTTGTGGCTGAGCTTAGTGAAAGCCATTGTAAAAGCTTGGTGGGAGCTTGGGAATTCCACCATTTGTTAGAGAATTTGGTTGAAAATCCTTGGTTGGATAATCAAGGTAGTGGATGTGGGTCTTTCACCGAACCACTCTAAATCCTTATCCATTGTCTACTTTGTTTTATTTTTTTTATTTTCAAGATTAATTCTCAATCTTGTTTGAGAGCCGAATTGTTCTATTCACCTCCCTTTAGCACATTTAATAGGGACTAACATTTAACAGTAACCTAATTATTTGAAATGAGAAAATTATTTAGTTAAATACATATAAAATTAATACATTCATTGTGTGTATATATATATATATGTATGTATATCATGATTTCAAACTCTAACTTTTTTCTTTTTCTATGGCCATAAATAATGTTGATGGGCAATACAGATTCTATAATTTGTTCAAGGTTTGGTACCAAGTGTTTGAAGAAAACTCTACCTAGACGCCACCATTTTCAGCTAAGAAGTCCTTTCCTTCTATGATTTACCCTTCTCCTTAATTTGTGAAAGATTAAAATTGATTTTGAAAGGTCTCTACCATTGGTAGTTTTTAAAATTCAAAAAAAAAGGAGGCCATTTTCAACAAAGAGATCCTTTCTTTCTATGATTTACCTTTTCCCTTAATTTGTGAAAGATTAAAATTGATTTTAAAAGGTCTAGAGTTTGGCAGCAATCCATAAAAGTAGCAAGCATGAGAGAGGTTTTCAAAACTCTTTTCTCACTTACAAAAATAACGAAAAAAAAAAGAAAGAAGGGGAGGCCATTTTAAAGAGAAAATATTTTTAGGGGAGAGAAAACCTTAAAGTTCGCCACTCTTTTTGCAAAGAAGAGAAAGAAAACCCTAAAAGAGAAAAAGAGACTTACAAAAAAAACCCCTAGATTGATACAAGCTTTCTTTGGGTGCCTTGGAATCTTTAATCAATGGGTAGTTTTAGAGGGTATAAATAGGGATGGTAATGGGTATAGGGTACTCGCGGGTACTCAACCCAGTTATATCTAGTTAGGGTACTTTATAACTGAGTTTGGGATAAGCTTGGGTAGTGATTTCACTATCTGTATCAGGTTTGAGTAGGGTATAAATAAAGATGGCAGTGTGTATCTTATTATAAAGTACTCGCAAGTACCCGACCCGGTTATATTGCATTAGGGTACCCTATAATCGGTTTTGGAACGAGTTTGGATAGTGATTTCACTATCTGCATTGGGTCTAGGTAGGGTTTGGGTACCATCCCTTAAGTACCCGCTACCCGAACCCGATTATGTTAATATTTAGGTTCTGCAATAACCAACTCGAACTTGATTCTGATACTCGTTTATATATATTTTATTGTTATTTAAATAATTAAATTAAAAAGTCTACTTTTGCTATTGTTTAGATTCGAACCCATATAAAGAGAGAAAACAATCAAAACCTTTACCATCTTTACAAATAATTTCTTCTAACAAAAGTTGACAAATATATTAAACAGTTTGGTTACTTAAATTATTAATGTGATTACATTAGTATATATAAATTAAAATATTACTAGATTATTAATGATGTTTAAATAATATGAATATCATATCGTATTACAAAAGAATATAATTACTATTATATATATACTTTTAATATAAATATAGTTTCCTTTTATTTTGTGTTAACATTACAAAAATTATAACTTATAATATATATACTTAAAGAGAGTTTTTGAGATTAAATTAATTCTTGAAATTATAATTATTAGTTAACTTGCAATATTTTTTAATATATATACATTATATATTAGGTTCATTTATAAGAAATGTAATTACTATATTATATATATACTAATAGTTTTAATATATATACTTTTAAATATATATATATATATTTACTTTCTATTTTATGTTAATATTACAAAATTATAACTTATAAAATTATTAATTATAATATATACGCTTTTGTTTATATAAACCTATAATATATAAACCTTAAAAGAAGTTGTGAGATTAGAATAATTTTGAAACCTATTTTTTTTTTTAATTTGATGTAATTAAGGACAAACCTATATAAGTAATTAAATTAATTCATGAAACTATGATTATTAATTACCTTGTAATGTCTTTTAATATATTTACTTTATGTATATTGGGTTCATTTATAAAGAATATACTAACTATTATATATATACTAAAATACTTTTAGTGTGTGTATTTATATACACTTTAAATATAAACATATTTATTTTCTATTTTTTGTTAAAATTACAAAAATTATAACTTTTAAAATTATTAATTATAATATATACATACATTTGTTTATATAAACTTATAATATGTAAACTTAATTATTTAAAAAGAAGTTATGAGATTAGAATAGTTTTGAAACTTAGCTATTTTTTGTTAATTTTATATAATTAATGTCAAATCTATATAATTAATTAAATTAATTCATGAAACTATGATTATTAATTACTTTGTAATATGTGTTAATATATTTTGTAACACCTGATCCTAGATTATCTGTAACAGATCATTCTGTCAAACCCTGCTCTATAAAATAATTATGATGTCATTTACATGCTCAATAGAATGTTTGAATATTTGAGACGTTCGAGAAATTATTAAAAGACGATATTGTCCATAATGGTACCATTAAATGGATTAAGCCTCGAATGAGTTCAAATAAGGATTTTAAGAGTGAAATCGAGAATTTCACAGTCCAGGGATTACTCAAAACAGTGATTCGGAGTTCGAAGTCCAGTTTGGAGTCAATCGAGAAAATTGACCGATTAGGGACAAAACGGTCATTTTTCAATTTAAGTACAAAATGGAGATTTCTAGCAAAGATTTGATCACATTTGACTAAGATCAATTATTTGGAGTATAAAGTGATTTATTGGAGTATAAAATGAAATTGGCAGTGATAAATTTAATTTCTCAATAGTTTTGGAGCACAAGGGCAAAATAGTAATTCTGTCATTAAAGGACGAATTTGGAATTTTTGAAAAAAGATTTTTTGATCCTATTTGATTGATATTGATCATGTTAAACTTATTGGAATGTAATTTGAGGGTCTGGTAGTGAAAAAGTTTAATTTCGGTGATTTCTGAAGTGTAGGGGCAAAATCGTAATTTTGCCACCGAGGGACCAAATTTAATTTTTCGTGAGGATTTTGATTAAATTTGACAAATTGGAGAATGGTATGAGTATAAGGGGTGAAAAATATGTCTATGGGCAATTTTTCAAATTTTGGGGTAAAAATGTAATTTTGTACTTTTTCGGGGGTAAAAGTGTAATTTTGCAAAATTACACCACCAAAATTTTGGAATGGTCCAGAAATTTCTGGAAAGCTATGGATATGTAAGACAAACATGTGGTGGAAAAAGAATGAGAAGAAAAGTCAAAAAAAAATAAAGAAAATGAGCCAATGGCATAATGCCATGTGGCAACTTGTTTATTTTATTATAAAGGCCATAAAAATCAGCCTTAACCCTCATTTTCTCTCTCTAAATTCTGGACAAAAACCGATTGAAGGGAAGAAAAGAATAACAAAGGGAAAACCATAAAAACCTAGACAAAAATCCATAGATTTCAAGTGTTTTCCAAGATTCAAGCAAGATAAAGGTAACTTTTCTTTAGATTTACTCTAACCCTAGCTTACCTATGCTTTTGTTCTTGATTTCCATGCTTGAATATTGAGATATCATGATGAAAGGAATTCTGAAAAATGGGTATGAATAAGGATTTGATGTTGGATTGGATTGAACTTAGACTATGTTGATGTTTAGGGATAGTTAAGCATGTTTATAAGCAAAACCATAAGAAAAAAATTGATTCTCTATAGTGTTCTTCATTGGCTGAACCTGGTATGTTGGGTATCAATGAGAGATTGTTTGAATTTCAAGAGAAATGGCTTGGAAAATGATGAATTAGAGTGAGAAAATTGACTAGGAAAAATTACGGTATAAGTGCACCGTAATGATCGAATTTTTCCATGAACAAATTGAAGGATTTTAAATGCTGAATTTTCTAAGGTGAATCTAGCTGCTGGAAATTGAGCAAATTGTTGAGATTTGGTGGCATTTTGGTAATATTTGATGAATTATGGGTGTAAGAATTAATTGAGAAATTTTAGTGCAAAAATTGAAATTTTTACCCACTAAGGGTAAAATCGTAATTTGCATTCTCAAACTGGTAAATTGACCCGTAGTTGCTACCATTGGGTAATTGGAATATAATCGAACAATTAGAAACTGAAACGGGTCAAATCGGAGTTAAAATAAGGATTTTAGCCAATTCGACGTGTGTAGGTGAACTAGGTCGAATACCGTGCTTAGACGGTAATTCGGACTGGATGCTTGGCATTTCATGCATTATGAAGAGCCTGAAATAAATTATTATGTTGAACACAAATAATGAGATTTTGTGTCGTGAATCGTGCATAGGTGATGGATTCCCCGGACGCGGGATAGATTAAGGGGTAGTGGAAATTAAAACAGGAGTATCGTGCACTCTTGTGACGAGGTGAGTGGATAAATTATCGTCTTTAATATCTAGAGTGGATTTATTATAGTTTATGCTTATTAAAGCATGGTGAAATTGGAAATTTCAAAACATTATGATTTTCGTTTAAAATGTATTTCGATGAAATGCTACTTTAAAATTAAATACCGATTTTATGGAAATTGAGTATGTGGAGACGTACACTGTGATTTGTGTTGTATATCCATGAATTGAAATTATGGCTTATGGCATTGTGGTAGCATGATGGCAAAATTTTTGGGATTTTGGCATGAAATATATGAATAATTTTGATTTGGTCTCGGTAGACTGGATTAAATTTTATTTGCCATATTATGCTATTGGAAATTTTATGGGTCTGGTGGTATATTAAATAGTCACTGCAGTGATGGGGGTTTCCGGGGGTCGCCTATGAGAGAGGCATGGTAACCCAAAATTTATATACTTACCTCCAGGGGGAGATGGCGGGTGAAGTGTCTCCTGAGGTGAGATTTGAGTGCACCTCACGTCTGGGGCACCACGTGAGAGTGACACTCAGCCAACGCCAAGGAACTGCTGTGTGTGTCAGATGTGAAAAATATGTGTATGGGTATGGGACACTTTACAGCCTTGGCGGTCTCGGTCAGATACCCGGGTACAAGGTATCCCCGAGTACAGGTTTTGGCATCAGCCAAATGTTTTTAAGGAATTCATAAACCTGGAAGTTTTAAATGAAAGGAAATTGTTTGGTATGGATTGGAATAAATTTTGGCTTTATAAATATTATTGAGACATAACGTTTTTATATTGTCTCCACCTACTTGGCTTTAGATACTTTGGATGGTAGTTATTTACTCACTGGGATTTTATAATCTCACCCCTCTTCCTATTCACATTTCAGGCTCAGGATAGACTGTGGATAGTCGATCACAACAAGAATTAAATTCAGAGTTAGATCCTTAGAAAGTAAAAGTATGAGGACTTATACCTTCATTGTCAGTTGGGGGCCCACGTGTCATTGTAATTTAAATTGCGCACTCTAGTTTTCTATATTACAATATGTATAAATTTATTTTGTTTTTACGTGCGGAAAATTAATTTTTGATGTTTCAAAATATATATATATATATATATTGTTTTACATTAAAGTAGATTATGTTAATTAATGTTTTTATTTTATATTATTAAAAAAAAAAGAGAAGAGAAGTGGAAAAACTGGTACAAAAGCCTTGCGAGGTCACGAGGGGCATTCGGGGGAAGAATGTCTGTCGAGGCTTCGAGGCGGTTGTCACGGGCCTGATGGGGAGTTTCGGGGCGTGACAATTAATGTGGTATCAGAGCTTTTGGTTATAAAGTTCTGGGTAATAAAGCTTTTGGTTACGGTTGGTAGATTTTGGTTTTAAAAGCTTTTGGTTAAAGTCGTTTTAAAAAAGTTCACATTGACACTGCGTGGCCCCGGGATAAGTTAAGTTAGGATGAATAGGATGCTTGCATCTAGATATAGGAAGCTATTTTGTAAGTTGCAGTTCTCATGATCATAAAGTATATAAAGATTATCAATATGCGGACATACACTTGGAGTTGTAATCTACAAGTTTAGAGTATTTAAGATATGAATAAGCTCAAGATTTAAATTAGATATGGGCGATAATGTCAAAGGACATTTAAGTAAAATCTATATTAAGTTCTATAAATATTAGAGTGGCGCAGCGGAAGCGTGGTGGGCCCATAACCCACAAACCTAGTGGTCTCATAAAGGTGAACCTAAAAGGTCAATAAGATCATAAAACATATGGGGATCCCAGATTGTGATTGGATGAGTGATAGGAGATGTAAATACCAAGGGATGGATGTGTAAATAAACGTTTCAAGACTAATATCGTAGATGACTTTATATGAAATATTTCTGTGAAAATTTCTTAATATATATATTTTGGAAATTAGAACTCAAAAATGTTTGAGGTATACAAGATTTAAATGAATTTGAATCTTAAGTAACAAATTAATGACAACATACAAGAAAGATACAAAGCAATATAGAGGCATGAAGGATAATTGAGGAAAAGGGATGACTCTCAGGATTTGTGGAGTAAGTTAATATTTGTCTGGTGAACAAATTGATCATGAAAGTATTGAAGTTGTTGGAGTCGATGTAGAGTCTTGTTTATGGCTTGTGACTGCAGCACAAATCATAGACGGTAGGCTATATGAACTCCTATTTCTAATATTATGCAATGATCAAATTAAGATAAATCTTTGTAGCATCAACGAGATGGTAAGGCATATACATATATGTGGACAAAAGAGAATTTGGGAAGTAATCAGGGAGATAATATCAAGGAAATTGATCTATAGCGTGGTTAAGTGGTACGAGATGGATTAATATGATTAAGAAGATTGACATTTCATAAAACTGAGATAAATATGGAGTATGTGGGAATAATTGAGGATGATACCCCCATCTATTTTTTTTTTTTTTTGGAGTTTGATCAGTGAAATTTTGAGGACAAAATTTTATTTTAAGGGGGGTAGTGTTGTCAAACCCTGCTCTATAGAATAATAATGATGTCATTTACATGCTTAATAGAATGTTTGAATATTTGAGACGTTCGAGAAATTATTAAAAGACGATATTGTCCCTAATGGTACCATTAAATGGATTAAGCTTCGAATGAGTTCAAATAAGGATTTTAAGAGTGAAATCGAGAATTTCACAGTCCAGGGATTACTCAAAACAGTGATTCGGAGTTCGAGGTCCAGTTTGGAGTCAATCGAGAAAATTGACCGATTAGGGACAAAACGGTCATTTTTCAATTTAAGGACAAAATGGAGATTTCTAGCAAAGATTTTGATCACATTTGACTAAGATCAATTATTTGGAGTATAAAGTGATTTATTGGAGTATAAAATGAAATTGGCAGTGATAAATTTAATTTCTCGATAGTTTTGGAGCACAAGGGCAAAATAGTAATTTTGTCATTAAAGGACGAATTTGGAATTTTTGCAAAAAGATTTTTTGATCCTATTTGATTGATATTGATCATGTTAAACTTATTGGAGTGTAATTTGAGGGTCTGGTAGTGAAAAAGTTTAATTTCGGTGATTTCTGAAGTGTAGGGGCAAAATCGTAATTTTACCACCGGGGGACCAAATTTAATTTTTCGAGAGGATTTTGATTAAATTTGACAAATTGGAGAATGGTATGAGTATGAGGGGTGAAAAATATGTCTATGGGCAATTTTTCAATTTTTGGGGTAAAAATGTAATTTTGTACTTTTTCGGGGGCAAAAGTGTAATTTTGCAAAATTACACCACCAAAATTTTGGAATGGTCCAGAAATTTCTGGAAAGCTATGGATATGTAAGACAAACATGTGGTGGAAAAAGAATGAGAAGAAAAGTCAAAAAAAATAAAGAAAATGAGCCAATGGCATAATGCCATGTGGTAACTTGTTTATTTTATTATAAAGGCCATAAAAATCAGCCTTAACCCTCATTTTCTCTCTCTAAATTCTGGACAAAAACCGATTGAAGGGAAGAAAAGAAGAACAAAGGGAAAACCATAAAAACCTAGACAAAAATCCATAGATTTCAAGTGTTTTTCAAGATTCAAGCAAGATAAAGGTAACTTTTCTTTAGATTTACTCTAACCCTAGCTTACCTATGCTTTTGTTCTTGATTTCCATGCTTGAATATTGAGATATCATGATGAAAGGAATTCTGAAAAATGGGTATGAATAAGGATTTGATGTTGGATTGGATTGAACTTAGACTATGTTGATGTTTAGGGATAGTTAAGCATGTTTATAAGCAAAACCATAAGAAAAACATTGATTCTCTATAGTGTTCTTCATTGGCTGAACCTGGTATGTTGGGTATCAATGAGAGATTGTTTGAATTTCAAGAGAAATGGCTTGGAAAATGATGAATTAGAGTGAGAAAATTGACTAGGAAAAATTACGGTATAAGTGCACCGTAATGATCGAATTTTTCCATGAACAAATTGAAGGATTTTAAATGCTGAATTTTCTAAGGTGAATCTAGATGCTGGAAATTGAGCAAATTGTTGAGATTTGGTGGCATTTTGGTAATATTTCATGAATTATGGGTGTAGGAATTAATTGAGAAATTTTAGTGCAAAAATTGAAATTTTTACCCACTAAGGGTAAAATCGTAATTTGCATTCTCAAACTGGTAAATTGACCCGTAGTTGCTACCATTGGGTAATTGGAATATAATCGAACAATTAGAAACTGAAACGGGTCAAATCGGAGTTAAAATAAGGATTTTAGCCAATTCGACGTGTGTAGGTGAACTAGGTCAAATACCGTGCTTAGACGGTAATTCGGACTGGATGCTTGGCATTTCATGCATTATGAAGAGCCTGAAATAAATTATTATGTTGAACACAAATAATGAGATTTTGTGTCGTGAATCGTGCATAGGTGATGGATTCCCCGGACGCGGGATAGATTAAGGGGTAGTGGAAATTAAAACAGGAGTATCGTGCACTCTTGTGACGAGGTGAGTGGATAAATTATCGTCTTTAATATCTAGAGTGGATTTATTATAGTTTATGCTTATTAAAGCATGGTGAAATTGGAAATTTCAAAACATTATGATTTTCGTTTAAAATGTATTTCGATGAAATGCTACTTTAAAATTAAATACCGATTTTATGGAAATTGAGTATGTGGAGACGTACACTGTGATTTGTGTTGTATATCCATGAATTGAAATTATGGCTTATGGCATTGTGGTAGCATGATGGCAAAATTTTTGGGATTTTGGCATGAAATATATGAATAATTTTGATTTGGTCTCGGTAGACTGGATTAAATTTTATTTGCCATATTATGCTATTGGAAATTTTATGGGTCTGGTGGTATATTAAATAGTCACTGCAGTGATGGGGGTTTCCGGGGGTCGCCTATGAGAGAGGCATGGTAACCCAAAATTTATATACTTACCTCCAGGGGGAGATGGCGGGTGAAGTGTCTCCTGAGGTGAGATTTGAGTGCACCTCACGTCTGGGGCACCACGTGAGAGTGACACTCAGCCAACGCCAAGGAACTGCTGTGTGTGTCAGATGTGAAAAATATGTGTATGGGTATGGGACACTTTACAGCCTTGGCGGTCTCGGTCAGATACCCGGGTACAAGGTATCCCCGAGTACAGGTTTTGGCATCAGCCAAATGTTTTTAAGGAATTCATAAACCTGGAAGTTTTAAATGAAAGGAAATTGTTTGGTATGGATTGGAATAAATTTTGGCTTTATAAATATTATTGAGACATAACGTTTTTATATTGTCTCCACCTACTTGGCTTTAGATACTTTGGATGGTAGTTATTTACTCACTGGGATTTTATAATCTCACCCCTCTTCCTATTCACATTTCAGGCTCAGGATAGACTGTGGATAGTCGATCACAACAAGAATTAAATTCAGAGTTAGATCCTTAGAAAGTAAAAGTATGAGGACTTATACCTTCATTGTCAGTTGGGGGCCCACGTGTCATTGTAATTTAAATTGCGCACTCTAGTTTTCTATATTACAGTATGTATAAATTTATTTTGTTTTTACGTGCGAAAAATTAATTTTTGATGTTTCAAAATATATATATATTGTTTTACATTAAAGTAGATTATGTTAATTAATGTTTTTATTTTATATTATTAAAAAAAAAGAGAAGAGAAGTGGAAAAACTGGTACAAAAGCCTTGCGAGGTCACGAGGGGCATTCGGGGGAAGAATGTCTGTCGAGGCTTCGCGGCGGTTGTCACGGGCCTGATGGGGAGTTCCGGGGCGTGACACATTCACATGCTTTGATCAGCATGTTTGTATATTGAATTGTCCATAATAGTATGGTTAAGTTAAATAAGTCTCGAATCAGTTTAAACAGAGAATTGAGGATGAATTTGAGAAAACTAAAATCCACGGAGTGATTTAAAACAGTGATTCGGAGTTCGAGGTTCAGTTTGGATTTAATTGGGAAAATTGACCGATTAGGGACAAAACGATCATTTTTAAATTTCAGGACAAAATGGAGAATTGTAATAAAGATTTCGATTTTAATGACCAAGAATGATTATATGAAATGTAAAATGATTTTTGGAACATAAAATGAAGTTTAGCAGTGAAAAAGTGCAATTCTCGATATTTTTGGAACTCAAGGACAAAATAGTAATTTTACCACTAAAAGTCAAAACGGGAATTTTTAAAGAGGATTTTGGCCCCATTTGATGTATATTGATTATTTAGACTAATTAAAACATAATTTGAGGTTGAAAAGTGGAAAGCAAATACAATTCCGGTACATTTTGAAAAATAAGGGCAAAAGGGTAATTTTACCACCGGAAGGTCAAATTTAATTTTTCGAGAGAATTTAGATCAAATTTGACAAATTGGAGTGTGGTATAAGTTTGAGGATTGAAAAATATACGTTGTGGCAATTTTTCAATTTTTGAGGCAAAAATGTAAATTTGCACTTTTTCGGGGGTAAAAGTGTAATTTCACAAAATTACACTATAAAAATCATTGAAATTTCTTCTAGAAGCTCCTGGAAAATAAGAGGATAAGGGCTGAAATTTTGGGCTGAAAAGAAATTCAAAAAGAAAATAAGTAAATAATAAAATAATGAAAAAAAGTAATTACCATGTGTTAAATTAAATATTTAATCATTTAACTTATAAAAAGTCAAAATTCAGCCTAGTTCTTCTTCTCCAAACCGTGTAAGTGAGGGAAAAAGCTGAAAACTTGAAACCCTAGCTGAAAATTCAAAGAACATGTAACACCTGACTCTAATTTATCTGTGACAGGTCATTCACATGCTTTGGACAGCATGTTTGTATATTGAATTTGCCCCGGGAAACAAGTTAAATGATAATATTGCCCCTAAGGGTATGGTTAAGTTAAATAAGTCTCGAATTAGTTTAAACAAAGAATTGAGGATGAATTTGAGAAAACTAAAACCCACGGAGTTATTTAAAACAGTGATTTGGAGTTCGAGGTTCAGTTTGAAGTTAATCGGAAAAATTGACCGATTAGGGACAAAACGGTCATTTTTAAATTTCAGGACAAAATGGGAAATTTTAATAAATATTTTGATTTTAATGACCAAGAATGATTATATGGAATATAAAATGATGTTGGGAACATAAAATGAAGTTTAGCAGTGAAAAAGTGCAATTCTTGGTATTTTTGGGACACAAGGGTAAAATAGTAATTTTACCATTAAAGGACGAATTTGGAATTTCTGAAAAAGATTTTTTGATCCCATTTGATTTAGATTGATCATATTAATCAATTGAAGTGTTATTTGAGGTTGAGAAGTGGAAAAAGAAGAAATTTCGGTGATTTCTGGAATGTAGGGGCAAAATCGTAATTTTGCCACCGGAAGGCCAAATTTAATTTTTCGAGAGGATTTAGATCAAATTTGACAAATTGGAGTGTGGTATGAGTTTGAGGAGTGGAAAATATGCCTTGTGGCAATTTTTCAATTTTTGGGGTAAAAATGTAATTTTGCACTTTTCGGGGGGCAAAAGTGTAATTTCATAAAATTATACTATAAAAATTATTAAAATATCTTCTAGAAGCTCCTGGAAATTCAGAGGATAAGGGCTGGAATTTTTGGGCTGAAAAGAATTCAAAAAGAAAATCAATAAATAATAAAATAAGAGAAAAAGTTAATAACCATGTGTTAAATTAAATATTTAATTATTTAACTTATAAAAAGTAAAAATTCAGGCCATTTCTTCTTCTCCAAACCGTGTAAGAGAGGGAAAGGTCTGAAAACTTGAAACCCTTGCT
This sequence comes from Theobroma grandiflorum, assembly GCA_036013995.1. NCBI lineage: Eukaryota > Viridiplantae > Streptophyta > Magnoliopsida > Malvales > Malvaceae > Theobroma > Theobroma grandiflorum. The sequence continues at coordinate 16,916,076 of CP142133.1, forward strand.
GAAAATCCAAACCCTAGTGAGAGAAATCAAGGAAGTTAGCTTGAAAAAGGTAAAATCACTTAATTTTCTTTGATTTTCTCATTACCCATGCATTTTATTTCAATTTTCATGCAAAATTAAAAAGTGGGTATGAACACCCATGCTGGTTGAGTCTTGATGAGAGGATTTGAGGTGTGATTTGGTGGAATTTTAGCTTGATTAAATGTTTGTAGAAAGTGTGGTTAAGTGTAGAAATGAAAACTAGCAAAAATAAGCAAGAAAAATAGATTTTCCATATTTCACCAAGCTTGACCGAATTTTTAGAGAGAGAAATGCTGTTGATCTTGAGGTTATTTTGAGGTGTGATGATGAATAATGATGAATTAATGGTGTAGAAAAATTATGAGAATTTTTAGAACAAAAACTGAAATTTTTACCCACTAGGGGTATTTTCGTAATTTCAGTCCGGGACTGATAATTTGTATCACACTGAGGGACATTAAGTCCAATTGGATATAATTGAGGTATTTTGATGAATTATGGTGAATTATGGATATAGGAAATTAATGAGAATTTTCGGAGCAAAAATTGAATTTTTACCCGTTAGGGGTAAACTCGTAATTTTCAGTCTAGGACTGGTAAATTGACCCGTAGTTGCTGTCATTGAGTAATTGGAATGTAATCGAACAATTAGAAACTAAAACGGGTCAAATCGGAATTAAAATAAGGATTTTAGCAATTTAGACGCGTGTAGGCGAGTCGGTCGGACAACGTGAATAAACGACTGTCCGAACCATTTTTAGCTCAGTTCATGCATCACGTAGAGCCTGAAATTGATTATGAGAAATTGACACAATTTATTGAAATTTGTGTCACACGTATCGCCTAGGTGGTGGGTTCCTCGGACACCGGAGAAAAACGGTGTAGTGAAATTAAAAACGGGAGTATCGGGCACTCCTGTGATGAGGTGAGTGGATAATTTACCGTTTTCAATATCTGAAGTAATTTTATCTGGTTATATGGTATTAAAATAAATTGAATTTTATAAATGATTTTTAAATCGAAAAATGGATTTTTAACACTGAGTATATGGAGACCTAATTATTGAATTGTGCTATTTATGCAATAAATTGAACTTGGGGCTTATGATATTATAGTAGCATGATGGCATGATTTTAATGTTTTTATGAATAATATTTATGAATTATTGGTGGTCTTGATAGACTGGATTGAAATGAACATTTGCCATGCTACGTTACTCGAGAACTTTTATATATGAAATTTGGTGGATTATGAGTAATGGAACACTGCAGTGAGGGTTGCCGTGGACTGCCTTTAGGAGGAGCACGGGAAACCCTATGATCGGTTACCTCGGTCGTAGAGGCGAGTAGGGTAACTCCCGAGGTAATGAAACGATTCACTTCACGTTAAACCACCGCGTGAATGTGAGTTTAGCCAACGCCAAGGATCGGCTATATTTGAAAAATTATAAAATTTTAATAGCCTTGGCGGACTCGATTTGACACTCTGATCAAGTGTCCACGAGTATGAGATTTGGCTTAGGCCTGATTTTGTATAAATAAAACATAAGCCTTGGATTTTGATAAATAATATTGATTTGTACAATCGTGTTAAATTGATGCTATCAACTACATGATAGTATTGTGTTTTATCTATATTGTCTCAATCTACTCGACTTTAGATGTCGCAGATGGTATTTATCTAACTCACTGGGTTGTAAAACTCACCCCTCAATTTCCCCATTTCAGGCTCACAGACAGTTGTAGATAGAGGACTCTGTTGAGGAGAAGGTTTAGAGAGATAACCTTCTGTGCACAGGTTCATTTCGTAGACTGTATTTATCTATTTTGGGCCCACTTAACACTGTAAATTAAATTTTATACTTCAGTTATTTGTATTACTATGTGTAATAATATATTTTGTTTTTACGCTGTAAAAATTATATCCGGATATCTAAATAAAAATTGTTTTATAAGAAAATATTTTATTTTATGAAATATTATTATTTTATTCCATTAAATGAAATTTCACTCAAATTTCATGTTTTAGATATCCGATTTCAATTCCAACTTCAATTTATGAAATCTTTACGCATAAGAAACATTTTTCTCAAATTTTGAAATTTTCAACGAAAAATGACCGAAATGCCCCTGTGTAGACATTTTTGTCTTTTTCCCTATTTTGGTTCGAAAAGGGACGATATGTTCTAAAGCATAAAATTAATAAATAGAAACTCACAGGGGGGTTGGAAAGACTGGTACGAGAGCCTTGCGAGGTCTTGATATGGTACTCGGGGAATGAGTGCATGTCGGGACATCGCGGCGGTTGTCACGGACTCGAGATGGTTCCGGGTCGTGACAATTCATTTGGTATCAGAGCTTTAGTTTTATTAAAGCTTTTGATTTAAAAGCTGGTGATTTTGGAAAAATTGTTTTAAAGGAAAGTACAATGTTAGTGTGGCCCCAATTGAGATAAGTCAGTTGCATGTAGTTGCATATAGAATTTTAAGTCACTTGGACTTGTTTTGTTCTCTTTTGTAGATCACTATGTCTAGTGAGGGACCGTTGGACTCGACAGCTGGGAGTCGTAGACGTTCAGTACCTAGTAGCCTAGAAAGGTATCCTTTCAGAGTTCCTGAAAATTGGGATCCCTCAAGATTGAGAGCACAAGTTCGAACTCCTGAGAGCTCTAGTGCCTCCGAGACCGATGAGAGTGTTAGTAGTAATGACACTAACCTATGCATTAGGAATTCTCTCTTGAGAGAGATTGAGAGAGATGAGGAGGCGAGAGAAACAGTGAGAAGGTTAGAGGAAATTTGGACTGCTATGAGACCTCCCCCATTAGTAGTTAGACCATTTCCTCTTGGCGGTGGACCAAGAATAAGGGGTCGACAAGGAAAAGGTAAACCCAGAATGTCCGTGATTAATCCTTTTTCCCAAAAGCCACTAGTGATACGAGATTTTCCTCCTGGTTGTGGAAGGAATGCCGCCCCGGTGAGAGATAAGGAACGCAAAATAATTCAACAAGCGGGGACTAGCAAACCAAAAGGGAAGTCTCCCAAGACGGCAGAGGATATTGAGGAGGATGACTCTAGTGATACCTAGGGTATTAGCTAGATTTCTCACATCATTCCAAATTTTGGTAGATGTAATACAAGCGGAAATAGCCATAGATAATGTCTAAAGGAATTGAGAGTCAACTTATGTTCTGTAAAATATGAACGGATTGTAACATAGTTGTTTAACCGACTTAATATATATGTGTGTATATATATGAACATCTTTTGGTATAAAAGAAATGGATTGGCAATGTAAGTATTGAGAATAAATATTTGTAGTAGTGGCATATTTGATCACCACTTAATGAGATTAAGGTAAGGATTGTAAAATTTGAGTATGGTGGAAATGAGAAGACGATATCATGGTATTATAAGATAATGATTTGACCCAAATATGGATCAATAGGAGATAAGTTAAGTACGTATATGAATACTCTGATGAGCAAGGATATGTCTTTAGAGAAATGGTGTATTTGGAATATAAATGAAAGAATTTTGGGAGTCAAACATTGGAGTAATGGAGTCAACATAGTGACTTGTTTATAGTCAGTGACTGCAGCACTGATTATACACAGGAAATTGTGTAGACTCCCGATTTAAAATTTCAAGCTATAATCATGGATGAAGGAATTTGAGAAGGACAAATTGTCCTGTGATTTATTTGTACCAGAAATGAATAAATTATCGGAGTTATATGATATGAAGGATAATTAAATATGAATAATAAAAATAGTAGTGGTACAATAATATCAGTATTAAGGCACCGGATCTTATAAGCACTTCGAAGTTAAGCGTGCTTAAGCAAGAGAAATATTATGATGGGTGACCTTCTGGGAAGTATGTTTTAAGATAAAATAGAGAGTGTGAGGATTTGAAGATAGCTATTGATGAAAATGAAAATGGTAGAGTATTTGATAAGAGTTTAGGGTTTTAGCAATTTAAACGCATGTAGGCGAGTCGGTCGGACACCGTGAATAAACGATTGTCCGGACCATTTTTAGCTCATTTCATGCATCATATAGAGCCTGAAATTGATTATGAAAAATTGACACAATTTATTGAAATTCGTGTCACATGTATTGCCTAGGTGGTGGGTCCCCCGGACACCGGAAAAAAACGGTGTAGTGGAATTAAAAACGGAAGTATCGAGCACTCTTGTGATAAGGTGAGTGGATAATTTACCGTTTTCAATATCTAGAGTAGTTTTATCTGTTTATGTGATTTAAAAATAAATTGAATTTATAAATAATATTTAAATCGAAAAACGGATTTTTAATATTGAGTATGTGGAGATTGGCATGAAATTACGTTTATGTACTAAAATTGAAATTATGGCTCATGAAATTTTAGAAGCATGACGGCATGATTGGCTAAATTGTTTATTGTATTGAAAAATGTGAATTGACTTCTTTGTTCTGATAAATTGTTTAGAAATAAAAATTGCCAAATCATGTTAAATGAATTATTATCGATTGGTGGGTTGATGAGTCGTTGCAGTGGCGGGTTTCCGTGGACTGTCTTTGGGAGGAGCACGGTAAACTCAAGAATTATATAATCTCGGTTAGAGAGGCGCGTAGGATAACTCCCGAGATACACAGAGAATTCACTCCATGTCTAACCCAACGTGAGAGTGAATTAGGCCAATGCCAAGGAACGGCTATATTTTTCAATTATGGTATAAATTGTAACAGCCTTGGCGTACTCAATGGGACACTCTGATCAAGTGTTCACGAGTATAAGATTTGGTCAAAACCTAGCTTTTACGAAATAAATCATAAGCCTTGTGTTTGAATAAATGAAATTATTTGGCATAATTTTACTAAATTTAGTGTTATGCATTAATTGTTGATATGGCATTTTATATTAATATTGTCTCCATCTACTCGACTTTAGATGTCGTGGATGGTGGTTATCCAACTCACTGGGTTGTAAAACTCACTCACTCAACTTCCCCATTTCAGGCTCACAGACATTTGTACATAGTAAATTTTGACACGAAGTACATTTGTGGTGACGACCTTAGCTCTCACAGGTTCATCTCGTAGATTGTATTTCTCTATTTTGGGCCCACTTAGCATTGTAAATTAAATTTTATACTTCAGTTATCTGTATTACTGTATATAGTAATATATTTTGTTTTTACGCTGTAAAAATTATATCCGGATATCTATATAAAAATTGTTTTATAAGAAAATATTTTATTTTATAGAATATTATTATTTTATTTCATTAAATGTAATTTTACCTAAATTTCATGTTTTAGATATCCGATTTCAATTCCGACTGCAAATTATGATATATTTACGCATAAGTAAAATTTTTTTCAAATTTCAAAATTTTCGACGAAAAATGATCGAAACGCCCCTGTGTAGAAAATTTTGTCTTTTTCCCTGTTTTGATTTGAAATTGGACGAAATGTTTTAAAGTATGAAATTAATAAATAGAAACTCACAGGGGGGTGGGAAAGACTGGTACGAGAGCCTTGCGAGGTCTCGATATGGTACTCGGGGGATGAGTGCATATCGGGACATCGCGGCGGTTGTCACAGACTCGATGGTGGTTCCGGGTTGTGACATATTTACTTTATATATATCGGGTTCATTTATAAGGAACATTATTATTATTATATATATACACTAAAATACTTTTACTATATATATATATATCTTAAATATAAATATATTTACTTTTTAATTTGTGTTAACCTTATGAAAATTATAACTTATAAAATTTTTAATTATAATATATATACGCATTTTATAGTATATAACTTGTAATGTCTTTTAATATATACACTTTATATTATATATTATGTTTATTTATAAAAATATATAATTACTATTATATAAATTAATAATTACTAAACAATAAAATAATACTGATTTTTACTCTCAAAAAATAATAATAACATTGATTTTTGTAATTTAATAATAATAATAATATATTAAGGATAAAAACCCTAGCCACTCCTTTCTTTTCTTCCCCGAGTCAGCTGCTCTTTTTTTTTCTTCCCCTAGCCAATTGCTCATTTTCTTCCCCTAGTCGTTGTTCTTCCTTATTCTTTTCTTGATTTCTTCCTCACTACTAAGTGACATTTTTTCTTTTATTCCTTCTTCTTTTCTTCACCTAGCTAGCTACTCTGATGCTTCATTATTGCCGCTCCATTGTTGGTCCTCCATTGTTGGTACCCATGAAGAATATTTTAATATTTTTTTATTTTAATCGAGGTTTTAAACGAGTTAAGGTAATTATAAGGTAGTGAGAATATATTAGGGTTAGGGTTAGGGTAATAATTTTTAAAATTATTCAAGTAATTAATAAGATTCAGGTATTTAATTTTTTATAGGATTAGGGTATGGGTACTTCGAAATTGACGGATACCTCACCCGTTGACAACCCTAGGTATAAAGTCAACAAAACCACATTGATCAATTTTTTTATTAATTGAGATGATTAGAGAATTAATGATAATTTTTTAATTAAAATTTATTTTTAGTATAATGGATCAATGGGTAGTTTGGAGGGTGTAAACTCAACAAAATTACCATGATTAATTTTTTAATTATTTGGGATGATATGAAAATTAATGATAATTTGCTAATTAATATTTATTTTTAGTATGATCAATGATTCAAATAATTAATTAATAGATTGTAAATTGTGATTATTAATTTGTGAATTTACTTCAATCATCCAATAATTAATTTACAATTGAGTAAGTATATATGGTCATTTGAGTTTGACTCAAATAATAAGGATATGATAAGTTTAGGTATAAATTTATAATTTTTTTATTTAGGGAAGAAAATATTCCAACTTAACTGCAGAAAACCTCTATAAACTAATATTCTTAATTTGGAACATGAAAATATATTATTTAATCGAGACATTATTTAATCAATAAATTAATAAATTACTAATTTATATATTAATTAATAAAATTAATTTATCAAGGTGTTCTTTATTTTTTTTAAAACAATGAACTTAATACATGTATTGTATGTTGTGATTTTACGAATATTACCTAATTACCGAGTTATCATTATTCAATGTATTTGTTTAATTGAAACAAATTCATGACTGTAATAAGTCTTATTAAATAGAAATCATGAATCTATCCATTATTGTAACAAGTTAAAATTGTCATTATTCAACAATTGCATATTCTAAGCAAAAAGTTGAAGCATCGTGATACAATATGAATAATATTTTTCTATAATTAAAAATAAATATATAAAATACTATATGTTCAAACCTTGGAACCTTGGAAATCACTGTCGACAGGAAAAACAATATGAAGGTGGCAAGGCAATGTGTAATACCCGACCCTAATTTATCTGTGATATGTCATTCACATGCAATGGATAGTATGTTTGTATATTGAATTGCCCCGGGAAACAAGTTAAAGGACAATATTGCCCTTAAGGGTATAGTTAAGTTAAATAAGTCTCGAACCAGTTTAAACAGAGAATTGAGGATGAATTTGAGAAAACTAAAACCCATGGATTGGTTTAAAATGAGAATTTGGAGTTCGAGGTTCAATTTAGAGTTAATCAGGAAAATTGACCGATTAGGGACAAAACGGTCATTTTTCAATTTCAGGACAAAATGGGAATTTTTAATAAAGATTTTGATTTTAATGACCAAGAATGATTATATGGAATATAAAATGATGTTGGGAACATAAAATGAAGTTTAGTAGTGAAAAAGTGCAATTCTCGGTATTTTTGGGACACAAGGGCAAAATAGTAATTTTACCATTAAAGGACGAATTTGGAATTTCTGAAAAAGATTTTTTGATCCCATTTGATTGAGATTGATCATATTAATCAATTGGAATGTTATTAGAGATTGAAAAGTGGAAAAAGAAGAAATTCTGGTGATTTCTAGAGTGCAGGGGTAAAATTGTAATTTTACCATCGGAAGGCCAAATTTAATTTTTCGAGAGGATTTAGATCAAATTTGACAAATTGGAGTGTGGTATGAGTTTGAGGACTGAAAAATATGCCTTGTGGCAATTTTTCAATTTTTGGGACAAAAATGTAATTTTCACTTTTTCGAGGGCAAATGTGTAATTTTGTAAAATTACACTATAAAAGTGTTGGAAAATTTCTAGAAGTTCCAGGACAATAAGAGGATAAGGTCTGGATTTATTTGGCTAAAAGAAAGTCAAAAAGAAAGAAAAAAAAATAATAAAATATTGAATAGTACCAAAACATGTGGAAAAATAGAATATTTAATTATTAAGTGATTAAAGCCACAAAAAAATCAGCCAAAAGCCATAGTGAAGTTCGGCTAAGGAAAACAAGAATAGAAAAAGGGGGAAAACTAAGAACCCTAAGTAGGAATCAAAGGGGAAGTGTAGAGATTCAAACAATTCACAAGGAAAAAGGTAAAATTTCTTTAAATTTCTTCTTGATCTACACTACCCATATGTTATTTTCTATTTTCCATGCATTAAACATGAGCTTGCACAATGAACCCTATGCTTGCTGAACCTAGGGGAGGGATTTTTGAGTTTGATTTGATTGGATTTTAGGTTAATTAGTTGTTGTTAGTTAGGTAGAAATGGAAAATGACAAAAACTAGTGAGAGAAATGATTTTTCTCCATTAAACCCGATTATACTGAAATTTCCAGGAGAGAAATCTGTGCTGAAAGTGATGAGATTTCATGGTATTTATAAGAATTATGATGAATTAATGGTGTAGAAAAATTATGAGAATTTTTAGAACAAAAACTGAAATTTTTACCCACTAGGGGTATTTTCGTAATTTCAGTCCGGGACTGATAATTTGTATCACACTGAGGGACATTAAGTCCAATTGGATATAATTGAGGTATTTTGATGAATTATGGTGAATTATGGATATAGGAAATTAATGAGAATTTTCGGAGCAAAAATTGAATTTTTACCCGTTAGGGGTAAACTCGTAATTTTCAGTCTAGGACTGGTAAATTGACCCGTAGTTGCTGTCATTGAGTAATTGGAATGTAATCGAACAATTAGAAACTAAAACGGGTCAAATCGGAATTAAAATAAGGATTTTAGCAATTTAGACGCGTGTAGGCGAGTCGGTCGGACAACGTGAATAAACGACTGTCCGAACCATTTTTAGCTCAGTTCATGCATCACGTAGAGCCTGAAATTGATTATGAGAAATTGACACAATTTAATGAAATTTGTGTCACACGTATCGCCTAGGTGGTGGGTTCCTCGGACACCGGAGAAAAACGGTGTAGTGAAATTAAAAACGGGAGTATCGGGCACTCTTGTGACGAGGTGAGTGGATAATTTACCGTTCCAATATCTGAAGTAGTTTACCTGATTATGTGCTTTTAAAATAAATTGTATTTCATAAATGATTTTTAAATCGAAAAATCGATTTATTTACATTGAGTATATGGAGACCTAATTATTGAATTGTGCTATTTATGCAATAAATTGAACTTGGGGCTTATGATATTATAGTAGCATGATGGCATGATTTTAATGTTTTTATGAATAATATTTATGAATTATTGGTGGTCTTGATAGACCGGATTGAAATGAACATTTGCCATGCTACGTTACTCGAGAACTTTTATATATGAAATTTGGTGGATTATGAGTAATGAAACACTGCAGTGAGGGTTGCCGTGGACTGCCTTTAGGAGGAGCACGGGAAACCCTATGATCGGTTACCTCGGTCGTAGAGGCAAGTAGGGTAACTCCCGAGGTAATGAAACGATTGACTTCACGTTAAACCACCGCGTGAAAGTGAGTTTAGCCAACGCCAAGGATCGGCTGTATTTTGAAAAAAATTATGAAATTCTAATAGCCTAGGCGGACTCGATTAGACACTCTGATCAAGTGTCCACGAGTATGAGATTTGGCTTAGGCCTGATTTTGTATAAATAAAACATAAGCCTTGGATTTTGATAAATAATATTGATTTGTACAATCATGTTAAATTGATGCTATCAAATACATGATAGTATTGTGTTTTATCTATATTGTCTCCATCTACTCGACTTTAGATGTCGCAGATGGTATTTATCTAACTCACTGGGTTGTAAAACTCACCCCTCAATTTCCCCATTTCAGGCTCACAAACAGTTGTAGATAGAGGACTCTGTTGAGGAGAAGGTTTAGAGAGATAACCTTCTGTGCCCAGGTTCATTTCGTAGACTGTATTTATCTATTTTGGGCCCACTTAACATTGTGAATTAAATTTTACACTTCAGTTATCTGTATTACTATATGTAATAATATATTTTGTTTTTACGCTGTAAAAATTATATCCGGATATCTATATAAAAATTGTTTTATAAGAAAATATTTTATTTTATGAAATATTATTATTTTATTCCATTAAATGCAATTCCACTCAAATTTCATGTTTTAGATATCCGATTTCAATTCTGACTGCAAATTATGAATTCTTTACGCGTAAGTAACATTTTTTCAAATTTTGAAATTTTAGACGAAAAATGACCGAAATGCCCCTGTGTAGACATTTTCGTCTTTTTCCCTATTTTGGTTCGAAAAGGGACGAAATGTTCTAAAGCATGAAATTAATAAATAGAAACTCACAGAGGGGTTGGAAAGACTGGTACGGGAGCTTTGCGAGGTCTTGATATGGTACTCGAGGGATGAGTGCATGTCGGGACATCGCGGCGGTTGTCACGGACTCGAGGTGGTCCCGGGTCGTGACAATTCATTTGGTATCAGAGCTTTAGTTTTATTAAAGCTTTTGATTTAAAAGCTGGTGATTTTGGAAAAATTGTTTTAAAGGAAAGTACAATGTTAGTGTGGCCCCAATTGAGATAAGTCAGTTGCATGTAGTTGCATATAGAATTTTAAGTCACTTGGACTTGTTTTGTTCTCTCTTGTAGATCACTATGTCTAGTGAGGGACCGTTGGACTCGACAGCTGGGAGTCGTAGACGTTCAGTACCTAGTAGCCTAGAGAGGTATCCTTTCAGAGTTCCTGAAAATTGGGATCCCTCAAGATTGAGAGCACAAGTTCGGACTCCTGAGAGCTCTAGTGCTACCGAGACCGATGAGAGTGTTAGTAGTAATGACACTAATCTGTGCATTAGGAATTCTCTCTTGAGAGAGATTGAGAGAGATGAGGAGGCGAGAGAAACAGTGAGAAGGTTAGAGGAAATTTGGACTGCTAGGAGACCACCTTCCCCAGTAATTAGACATTCCTCTCCCGGATGTGGGCCAAGTGAAAGAGGCCAACCATGGAAGACTAAACCGAGAATGACTGTGAGGGGCCCTTCTCTTGGAAGAGCACTTGCGATACGAGATTTTCCTCCCGGTTGTGGAAGGAATGCCGCCCCGGTGAGAGATAAGGAACGCAAAATAATTCAACAAGCGGGGACTAGCAAACCAAAAGGGAAGTCTTCCAAGACGGCAGAGGATACTGAGGAGGATGACTCTAGTGATACCTAGGGTATTAGCTAGATTTCTCACATCATTCCAAATTTTGGTAGATGTAATACAAGCGGAAATAGCCATAGATAATGTCTAAAGGAATTGAGAGTCAACTTATGTTCTGTAAAATATGAACGGATTGTAACATAGTTGTTTAACCGACTTAATATATATGTGTGTATATATATGAACATCTTTTGGTATAAAAGAAATGGATTGGCAATGTAAGTATTGAGAATAAATATTTGCAGTAGTGGCATATTTGATCACCACTTAATGAGTTTAAGGTAAGGATTGTAAAATTTGAGTATGGTGGAAATGAGAAGACGATATCATGGTATTATAAGATAATGATTTGACCCAAATATGGATCAATAGGAGATAAGTTAAGTACGAATATGAATACTCTGATGAGCAAGGATATGTCTTTAGAGAAATGGTGTATTGGGAATATAAATGAAGAAATTTTGGAGTCAAATATTGGAGTAATGGAGTCAACATAGTATCTTGTTTATAGTCAGTGACTGCAGCACTGGTTATACACAGGAAATTGTGTAGACTCCCGATTTAAAATTTCAAGCTATAATCATGGATGAAGGAATTTGAGAAGGACAAATTGTCTTGTGACTTATTTGTACCATAAGTGAATAAATTATCGGAGTTATATGATATGAAGGATAATTAAATATGAATAATAAAAATAGTAGTGGGGTATAATAATATCAGTATTAAGGCACCAGATCTTATAAGCACTTCGAAGTTAAGCGTGCTTGAGCAAGAGAAATATTATGATGGGTGACCTTCTGGGAAGTATGTTTTAAGATAAAATAGAGAGTGTGAGGATTTGAAGATAGCTATTGATGAAAATGAAAATGGTAGAGTATTTGATAAGAGTAAACCAGGACTGAATTATGATCCAAGTATTTAGAGATTGAGGGTGACAGGAATTAATTTCAGAATATTATCGTTGGAAAGGAAACGGAAATATGTTATGAAGATTACAGAAATCTCTTAAGAAAAGGGTGGATTTGGTATCGTGAAATAGATAACATGGATAAGATGAAATTGAAGTACTGATCCTGAAATTGAGATGGAAGATCAATTGTATTAATTGAGGTGTAAATTCAAAAATGGAGTATGTTACAACAATAGTTGTGAAAATAGCTTAACGGCAAAAGATTTATTTTGATTAAGTAGATCCCAAAGGTGACAACACGGTAACAGTGGTTGTTTAATACCATTACGTTAAGAATTTCTTGTGGTTGAATCGCACAAGTAAAAGTTTGAGTGATATGAAAGTAAATCTCATGAGATAAAGAATATTTATTAACTTAATACGGAGTTTTGGTTAATTGGAGTTTTAAATGCATCCAAAAAGTGTTGAAAAGGAAATGAAGAGTAAATCGAAATATTCCTATATTGATCCACATGTATAGACATGTGAATGGAAAGAAAATTTAAAAGTTACCGAAAAGGTCACATTGAAGTACATTATTCTGAAAAGTGATAAGATAAATGATGAGTTGATTGAAGTCTGATTTTAAGAGAATAAAGAAGATAGAAAGAATTAAGGTTTGGGAATGCTAAAATAAAATTAAAGGAAGAGTTGGATAAATGATGGAATAGCGACAAGAAATATCAATGCTGAGTGATAAACATGTGAATGAAAGGTTACAATGGTGACACAACAAAAGAGATAATGTGAAGTATTGTTATGGAAAATTTTAAATTTGATTTTAAACCCAGTAGAATGAAAAGAATTGATAACAACACTAAATTATTTAAGTGATATACTGGGAATCCTTGAAGATAAAGTGAAATGTGAATAGTGGAGTATGTATTTGAATATTTTGGTAAGTAAATATATGCCATTATAGAAAGAATATGTTTGGAGTGCAGAGAAATAAACAAAGGGTTAAGTATTCTCGAGGATGTTTAAATCCTTCAAGAGAAAATTTCAAAGCATATGTGACGAATATAATGAGTGTGGTCTTGAAACTGGCTAAAGAGCCAAATGGCTAAATCATGAATTAGGTAATCACTGGTTGTGAGAAATAAGACCTAGATAGATATTTCTAAAGAGAATATATTTAAGAGGAGTTTTGCTATGAATGTGACAAAAATAAGCCTAGAACCAAGTGGTGATGAAGAGGAAATGATAAGTTAAAAATAATACTTATGTTGGCGTTGCAAAGTACAGAAGAAAAACTTAGTTTCGAATTTTGCCAACTTCAAATACAATTGATAAATTGATTAAGAGAAAAGTACGATATGTGTATAAGAAAGAGTGAAACAAGGGGTAATGGAAGAGAACCTCGATAATGAAAATCATTTAAAAGGTATGGAGACAGTGATTCGGAATTGTTTGAGACATATAAGGTTCAAATTGGTTTAAATCTTGAATAACGAATCAATTGTGAAACTGATGATATTGTGTGAGATATATAGTGAATCGTGTCAAAGTAAAAATTTAAAGTATCAATGGAATTAGAAAATGTATGTGCATAGTAGACAACAATTGAATAAAAATGGTATGGAGTACATGAGGAATATATAAGAATAAGATGCAAATTAGATATGGGAAGCTTATTATGGATTCGAAAAATATTTTATTTTTGATAAATTGAAAGCGTCGAGAGTAGGCTTGATATCACATCGGTTAAGTGTGACCCTCTTGCATGAGTGAGCTCTAGCTTGAGACATATTCTGGTGGCTGACGGACTGTTAGACATGGCTGGGACCATGGTCTATGATATACGTGGCAAGGCCACAGATGATTTACGTGGTTGCGACCACTTGATAGCTTTGATGTCGGCCAACATCGTTGAGATTGCCATGGTATTATATGGGAATCTGGTGGAAGCGATGCTTCCGGATGTCATTACGTGGAAGTGGGTCCACGTGTTATGTGATGTTTTCCTACTCGAGAGCATTGTGAGTTTTCGACGCGTACTTTTATGCATAGAAATGACTATATGATCAATTAAAGTGAAGAATGAACTTTAAAAGTTCGAAGTTTGAAATTGATGTGCGATGACTTGTGTGGATAACACAATAATGAAAATTTTCATTTGGAAGTTAAAGCTTTACGGATTTAAGGAATTGTTGAGAAAAATAGTCAAGAAAATGGAATCTGTAGTAAGAATCCAAGTGAAATGGATTTAAATGTTGACATTAAGAAGATTAAGGAAAAATCTAAGCCGTAGAATGTAAAGTCAATATGAGGTATATGGGGATCATAGAGATTATTAATTTCCCCTACATAAAAGTTGTGTACGGAAAGAATGTGATATGCAAATGATGTTATAAAATACATAATCATGTTTGAGGATGAGAATGAATGAATGGATGTTAAAAAGAAGTTGAGGAATGATCAAGTGATAATGGTGATTGGTATATATGTACATAAGTATGAGAAAAGATTGAAATTGATACAAATGGAACAGAATTTTAGTTCAAACTTGATAAGAGGAATAGAGACACTGAGCATGCCTCTAGCCAAGGAATTGTGATTGAGAAAATTATTGATGATCAAATTCTGAAGGATCAGGATAACTATACGTGAAATACGTAAGTTGAGTTGAAGGAAATCGAGATAATGAATCAGAAATTTCCTTACAAAAGAGATAAATGAGAAAGTTAAATATAAGACGAAGATCAATTGCTCTATTATCGAGGAATAGGATGACTGAAATTTTGAGGTCAAAATTTTATTTTAAGGGGGGTAGTGTTGTAATACCCGACCCTAATTTATCTGTGATATGTCATTCACATGCAATGGATAGCATGTTTGTATATTGAATTGCCCCGGGAAACAAGTTAAAGGACAATATTGCCCCTAAGGGTATGGTTAAGTTAAATAAGTCTCGAACCAGTTTAAACGGAGAATTGAGGATGAATTTGAGAAAACTAAAACCCATGGATTGGTTTAAAATGAGAATTTGGAGTTCGAGGTTCAATTTGGAGTTAATCGGGAAAATTGACCGATTAGGGACAAAACGGTCATTTTTCAATTTCAGGACAAAATGGGAATTTTTAATAAAGATTTTGATTTTAATGACCAAGAATGATTATATGGAATATAAAATGATGTTGGGAACATAAAATGAAGTTTAGCAGTGAAAAAGTGTAATTCTCGGTATTTTTGGGACACAAGGGCAAAATAGTAATTTTACCATTAAAGGACGAATTTGGAATTTCTGAAAAAGATTTTTTGATCCCATTTGATTGAGATTGATCATATTAATCAATTGGAATGTTATTAGAGATTGAAAAGTGGAAAAAGAAGAAATTCTGGTGATTTCTAGAGTGCAGGGGTAAAATTGTAATTTTACCATCGGAAGGCCAAATTTAATTTTTCGAGAGGATTTAGATCAAATTTGACAAATCGGAGTGTGGTATGAGTTTGAGGACTGAAAAATATGCCTTGTGGTAATTTTTCAATTTTTGGGGCAAAAATGTAATTTTTCACTTTTTCGGGGGCAAATGTGTAATTTTGTAAAATTACACTATAAAAGTGTTGGAAAATTTCTAGAAGTTCCAGGACAATAAGAGGATAAGGTCTGGATTTATTTGGCTAAAAGAAAGTCAAAAAGAAAGAAAAAAAAATAATAAAATATTGAATAGTACCAAAACATGTGGAAAAATGGAATATTTAATTATTAAGTGATTAAAGCCACAAAAAAATCAGCCAAAAGCCATAGTGAAGTTCGGCTAAGGCAAACAAGAATAGAAAAAGGGGGAAAACTAAGAACCCTAAGTAGGAATCAAAGGGGAAGTGTAGAGATTCAAACAATTCACAAGGAAAAAGGTAAAATTTCTTTAAATTTCTTCTTGATCTACACTACCCATACGTTCTTTTCTATTTTCCATGCATTAACCTTGAGCTTGTACAATGAACCCTGTGCTGGCTGAACCTAGGGGAGGGATTTTTGAGTTTGATTTGATTGGATTTTAGGTTAATTAGTTGTTGTTAGTTAGGTAGAAATGGAAAATGACAAAAACTAGTGAGAGAAATGATTTTTCTCCATTAAACCCGATTATACTGAAATTTCCAGGAGAGAAATCTGTGCTGAAAGTGATGAGATTTCATGGTATTTATAAGAATTATGATGAATTAATGGTGTAGAAAAATTATGAGAATTTTTAGAACAAAAACTGAAATTTTTACCCACTAGGGGTATTTTCGTAATTTCAGTCCGAGACTGATAATTTGTATCACACTGAGGGACATTAAGTCCAATTGGATATAATTGAGGTATTTTGATGAATTATGGTAAATTATGGATATAGGAAATTAATGAGAATTTTCGGAGCAAAAATTGAATTTTTACCCGTTAGGGGTAAACTCGTAATTTTCAGTCTAGGACTGGTAAATTGACCCGTAGTTGCTGTCATTGAGTAATTGGAATGTAATCGAACAATTAGAAACTAAAACGGGTCAAATCGGAATTAAAATAAGGATTTTAGCAATTTAGACGCGTGTAGGCGAGTCGGTCGGACAACGTGAATAAACGACTGTCCGAACCATTTTTAGCTCAGTTCATGCATCACGTAGAGCCTGAAATTGATTATGAGAAATTGACACAATTTATTGAAATTTGTGTCACACGTATCGCCTAGGTGGTGGGTTCCTCGGACACCGGAGAAAAACGGTGTAGTGAAATTAAAAACGGGAGTATCGGGCACTCCTGTGACGAGGTGAGTGGATAATTTACCGTTTCCAATATCTGAAGTAGTTTACCTGATTATGTGCTTTTAAAATAAATTGTATTTCATAAATGATTTTTAAATCGAAAAATCGATTTATTTACATTGAGTATATGGAGACCTAATTATTGAATTGTGCTATTTATGCAATAAATTGAACTTGGGGCTTATGATATTATAGTAGCATGATGGCATGATTTTAATGTTTTTATGAATAATATTTATGAATTATTGGTGGTCTTGATAGACCGGATTGAAATGAACATTTGCCATGCTACGTTACTCGAGAACTTTTATATATGAAATTTGGTGGATTATGAGTAATGAAACACTGCAGTGAGGGTTGCCGTGGACTGCCTTTAGGAGGAGCATGGGAAACCCTATGATCGGTTACCTCGGTCGTAGAGGCGAGTAGGGTAACTCCCGAGGTAATGAAACGATTCACTTCACGTTAAACCACCGCGTGAAAGTGAGTTTAGCCAACGCCAAGGATCGGCTGTATTTTGAAAAAAATTATGAAATTCTAATAGCCTTGGCGGACTCGATTAGACACTCTGATCAAGTGTCCACGAGTATGAGATTTGGCTTAGGCCTGATTTTGTATAAATAAAACATAAGCCTTGGATTTTGATAAATAATATTGATTTGTACAATCGTGTTAAATTGATGCTATCAAATACATGATAGTATTGTGTTTTATCTATATTGTCTCCATCTACTCGACTTTAGATGTCGCAGATGGTATTTATCTAACTCACTGGGTTGTAAAACTCACCCCTCAATTTCCCCATTTCAGGCTCACAGACAGTTGTAGATAGAGGACTCTGTTGAGGAGAAGGTTTAGAGAGATAACCTTCTGTGCCCAGGTTCATTTCGTAGACTGTATTTATCTATTTTGGGCCCACTTAACATTGTGAATTAAATTTTACACTTCAGTTATCTGTATTACTATATGTAATAATATATTTTGTTTTTACGCTGTAAAAATTATATCCGGATATCTATATAAAAATTGTTTTATAAGAAAATATTTTATTTTATGAAATATTATTATTTTATTCCATTAAATGCAATTCCACTCAAATTTCATGTTTTAGATATCCGATTTCAATTCTGACTGCAAATTATGAATTCTTTACGCGTAAGTAACATTTTTTCAAATTTTGAAATTTTAGACGAAAAATGACCGAAATGCCCCTGTGTAGACATTTTCGTCTTTTTCCCTATTTTGGTTCGAAAAGGGACGAAATGTTCTAAAGCATGAAATTAATAAATAGAAACTCACAGGGGGGTTGGAAAGACTGGTACGGGAGCCTTGTGAGGTCTTGATATGGTACTCGGGGGATGAGTGCATGTCGGGACATCGCGGCGGTTGTCACGGACTCGAGGTGGTTCCGGGTCGTGACACAATGTTTACAAAGTCACTTGAACTCCAGCCTGGCCTCCTGCATTTAATAGTCTTGGTCTTCAATCAGATCCATTGCTTGTCCTCATATTTCATTAAAGTAGTTAATATTTCTTAAATATGTTAAATAGTATGTTAGAGCTGTGTATAACACGTTACAAAGGAAATGTGAAAGAAATAAAACAAAGATAAATGGAAAGTGAAGAGAAGATTGTAGGATTCCGATTAGTGTATTAAAAGTCAAAATACGACAGCTTGAAAAGGTCAACTTTATACCACTAGCAAATATTGAAGTCGAAAAGACAAAGGGTAGTTGCCCTCCTAATATTAAATAATCTTTTGCTTATACTTAAATCATCAACTCCCTTGGGATCTCACTTATTTAAGAGCCTTCTTATTCATATCCTCTTTGCTTACCTCACTGCAACAACAAAAAGAGATTTCTTTGTTTCAAGTCCTCTAGTCTTTTGCGTTCAGCACGCCACTTTGCTTGAATCTATACATAGGTAATTTTTTATATAATTCTTCTCTACTTCTCCTCTCTTGGTTAGATGTAGATAAATCTAACATCTAAGATCATGATGTGGTTTTATATGTTGTTGGAACCAAATAAGTCACATAATTTATGTTCCATGATTTTCTTTTGCCTTCTTCTCTTCCTTTTTTTAATGATGTTTATTTTGAAAAATTGAGAAAAAAACTTGAAACAGAACTGAGGTTTCTAGTTTAGTTTTGATATTGATGTTTTTATAATTTTACAGTCTTTTTGTTTGTATTTTTCTTAATGAAAAAACCCAATAATATTACATTTCTCCTTTTTTTATTAAAAAATTAAATAATTTTTATAAAATAAATTAACTACTTGAATTTTGTTTAAAACTTGATATTGACTACCTAATTTTTTACCATTAAATTTTTTAATTTAACTAATACTTCCTCGGGTTCATATTCCTTGCTCTATTTGAATTTCATGGCATTTAAGAAAAACACTATTAAATTTAATGTACTTTATAATTAAAATTTTGAAATTCTTTTATAAAATGGGTGTGCCATAGTTTTTAATGTCAAAAAATTAAAAAATGAAAAAATAATTTTGAAATATAGAAAAAGATAGACAAACAAAATGGGATACAAAGAATAAATGTGAATGGCATGGACATATCTGGCAAAATATTTTTAGTAAAACCTATAGTCTCAACAGCTATTTCTATCTTTTATAAAAGGACCAAGAGGTTGTTGACCTTTGCTTTTGTTTCTAATTTGATATATAGGTTTAAAAATGTTTAATAAAATTTAGCTCTTAATCAGTTAGTTCTCCTTTTGTTCTTATTGCAGTAGAAGTATTAAGTCCATCAACAACACCACTACGACAACTTATGTGTTAGTTATCAGATCAAACTTTATTGGTGTGAGGTATTAGCATTGGCAGATCCTCCTACAACAATTAGGAGAACGATTTTCTTCTAAGCGTCACATTGTTAGCAACATTAATTTCCTTTGCCTATGCCTTTGCATACACCATCTGCATCTTTAGCAACACTAGTTTCCTTTGCCTATACCTTTGCATACACCATCTGCATCTTGCACAAATATGCATCAGGCACAACCCCAAACTCAACCACTACGAAGGTCAATTCGTGACCAAACTCAACCTCTACAAAGGTCAATTCGGTTACAAGAACAAACCGAAGTTCAATATCAACCACAACCCCAAAACCAACCTGGGCTTCTAGCCCCACCCTAGAGCCAACCTCTTCAAGCACAACTTTCTCAAATTCGATTTCAACTCCAAGAACAATATTCCTCCCAAACCCAACCTGGAATTCAAAAGCAGTCCATTCGAAACCAATATTTGCTTCAAGAGCAGTCCATGCGAAACCGACCTAGAGTCCAAGAACAATCGGCTCGAATTCGACCTAGACTTCAAGAACAGTCCATTTGAAACCAATATTTGCTTCAAGAGCAATCCTCTCGAAACCAACCTAGAGTCCAAGAACAATAGGCTCGAATTCGACCTAGACTTCAAGAACAATCCTCTCGAATCCTATATCTACTTCAAGAGCAATCCTCCCAGAACGGACCTAGAGTCCAAGAACAATCGTCTGGAATCCAACATAGGATCCAAGGACAATCTTCCCAAAATCGACCTTGGCTCCAAGAACGGAACGTAGCATCATCAGAAACTCAACTCCAGCATCATAGAGCTCAGCATCATACCAAATTCAACATCAGTTCAGCAAGACGCAGAAGCTTAAAACTTAATACTCAACAACAACAGCAGACAGCTTCAATGGACTCTACCACAAACCAAGACTAGATTAACAGATCATGTAGAGCAAGACTTCACCAGCAGATCATGTAAATCTGAAACAATCATAATAGATCAATTCGAAACAAGCTGAGCAAGGCAACTCAAATTAAAGACCAACTCTGTAATGATATGATCTCCATTGATAATAAGAATCTTAGATCAGAATTAACATATCATCTCTCATAATCATCTCTCATATTGTTCTATTATTTGATGGCAATTAAATTTTTTATTTGTTTTCATTTAGATGGAATTTGTATCGATATATATATGAGTACATATGTGACTAATGAATACATAGCCAATTCAATATAAAGTATTGGAGTTCTTTGCTTAACAACATCTTGGTCCATTATTTTTCTTATGGCTGTAGCGACTTATTAGAGTTAAAGTATGCATTGACTTTAACATTTTTATTTTTTTTTTATGTATTTTGTTTCATTGTATTGGTTATTAAGAATATTATACTAGTGTTTATGTGGTGTCTTTGTGCATGTTCTGGTTAATAACACTTGTCCACTTTGTAAACAGGTGTTAACCATATAATGCTTGTATATATTACGTGCTTGCTCATTAATCAAATATCTTTTCCTTCTCTATCTTGTGCTTTGTTTTTCTTCCTCTCCACGGAACAGTTTAAACCATTGTTTTATCATTTTCTTTTAATTTCATGTCATGGTATCAGCGCAAATAACCGATCTTTGAGCCAATTAAAACCTTCTGCTC
The DNA here is from genome assembly GCA_036013995.1 of Theobroma grandiflorum. NCBI lineage: Eukaryota > Viridiplantae > Streptophyta > Magnoliopsida > Malvales > Malvaceae > Theobroma > Theobroma grandiflorum. Next base: position 16,937,708 of record CP142133.1, read on the forward strand.
ACTCATCACTAGTGTATTCTACATCAAAATGTTAGCCTCAACTATCACACAACTGCAACCTGCCTTCAGCATTCAATAGTCTTGGTCTTTCAATCAGATCCATTGCTTGTCCTCATATTTCATTCAAGTGAAGGTAGTTAACATTTCTTGAATACGTTAAACAATATTTTAGAGCTGTGTATAACACGTTACAGAGGAAATGTGAAGGAAATAAAACAAAATTATATGGAAAATGGAGAGAAGATTGTAATTAAGATTCCGATTAGTGTATTAAAAGTCAAAATACAAAAGCTTGAAATGGTCAACTTTATACTACTAGCAAATATTGAAAGCCGAAAAGAGAAAGGGAAGTTTCCCTCTGAATATTAAATAATCTTTTACTTATGCCTCATATTAAATCATCAACTTAAGAGCCTTCTTATTCATATCTTCTTTCCTTATCTCATCATTGTAGTGACAAATAGCGATTTCTTTGTTTCAAGTCCTCTAGTCTTTGGCGTTCAGTATGTCACTTTGCTTTAATCTATATATTGGCAATTTTTTATACAATTCTTCTTTACTTCTTCTCTTTTTTTTTTTTTTTTTGAAAGGCACTAAATATTATTCATAAGTGATCTCGCAAGAGGAGATTACAGAAGGCACTTTAGGAATGCCATGCAAAAGAGTAGTAGATTACAAAAAAAAAAAAAAGAGGTCTGCTACTTCCAGCATTGAGGTACAGAGTATGACAAGCAAAAGATGGAGGTTAACCAGAATAATAGAGCTCTTGACTTGAAAGAAAAGTTCATGTACTCTCACCCTACTGGTTTTGAAAGTAGGCTTAGAAATTTGAGTCTCTTAATATCCCTGCTTTGGCCAATCCATCTGCAACGTTGTTGGCTTCCCTCATAATCTGCTTGAAGGTGATTCTTGTGCTTTTACGCAAGAAAGTTTCAATGGCATTTGAAATATTTTTCATCTGCCAAGGGACTTTGCAATGGTGTTGTGCCCAAATTATAGCATTGGTAGAGTTGTTCTCCACAATTAGAGAATGAGTGGCAGCCCAGGGAGATGAAAAGAAGAAGCTGATTCCTTCCTTTATGGCATCAAATTCGGCAAAATTAGAGTCCTCAATACCAATGTTTTCAGAAAATGTTCCCAATGAAGCCATGGTGGTCCCTAATCACACCTCCAATACCAGTAGGTCCGGGTTTGCCTTTTACTGCGCCTTCAGTGTTGAGTTTAAGGGTTCTTGGAGGTGATGTTGACCAGTTGGTAGCCATTCTTTGGTTTTTCCTTTTGGTGTTGATGGCGATGCTAAGAGGCTCCATGAGACACAGGTCAATGGGAATAAGGTCAATGGGAATATGGCCAAGGTGCCATTTCCCTCGACACCAGAGGGTGTGACGTACAAGGGTGATGTCCATCATTTGGTTTGGACTGAAGCTTTTGCTTCTGAAAATAACCTTATTTCTATAAAACCAAAGTGTCCAAAGTATTGCAAAGAAGAGCATTCTCCATGTATCTCTCCTGCCCTTAGGCATGGGAAATTCAAACCATGTCTTGAAGAAAGACAAAGCATCACTAGTTTGAACCCAAGTGATACCCCATAAGCGACAACAATAAGACCATGTTCTCCAAGCAATGGTGCAATCAAAAAGTACGTGAAAAGGAGTTTCAAGCTGAGAGTTACAAAAGAAACAATTAGCGTCCTTAATCACAAAATTCCCAGATGCATCAAAACAGATTTGGCAGCTATTTTGCCATGGAGGGTTTGCCAACAGAAAGTTTCAACTTTCGGGGGAGAGTAACTAATCCAAACATTTTTCCAAAAGCTTGTAAAGCTAGGGGGGTACCATAGCTTGCTCTAATAAAGGAAGAAAAAGTGTAAAGACCACTAGTGGTTTTCTTCCACACCACTATATCTTTGTCAGTGGGGTGAGGTTGAAAGTTCTTAATGAAGGTAGTGAAATCTCTCCATTGATTTTGCTCCCAACTTAAAGCCTGCCTTCTCAACTTAACATCCCACTTCTAATTGCTAATTGACAGTGTATGAATGTATGGAAATTTGGTGGCTAGAGTGGGTTCATCAACCCATAAGTCTTCCCAAAAGCGGATGGTGGTGCCTTTACCGAGAAAGTGAGTAAACCCCTTGGTTACAAGTTCATGATATTTATTAGTTGGGTCCATTGGCCTCATAATGTGATTCCATAGGGGGGAAGGCTTGTGAGGTTTGTCAATAGGAATCATATAGTCTGGTTTCAACTTGTTTTTGGTAGAGACCACTTGCCTCCAAATCCTATCAGGCTCATTTGCATACCTCCAAAGCCATTTATTGAGAAGAGCTTGATTTTTTAGCTCTAAATCTATGCTTCCCAATCCTCCTCGAGTTTTTGGGGTACTAACTGTGGACTAATTAACATAATGAACTTTCCTTTTCTCGAAAGAGCCAGACCAGAGAAAGTTTCTTTGAATAGCTTTAAGCTTTTATTTGACCATGGTTGGAATATGGAAAATGGAGAGGTAATAAAGAGGGAGGCTTGAAAGGACTGAGTTGATAAGTGCCAGCCTGCCTCCTATAGAAAGAAATTGCCTTTTCCAGCCAGCTAATCTTGAATTAAATTTGTTAATAATGGGCTGCCAAGTGCCCATAGAACGAAGATTAGCTCCTAATGGTAACCCAAGGTAATTTATGGGGAGGGTTCCCACCTTGCAATTGATCATTGAAGCCCAATAACTCAACAAAGAATCATTGATACCAATGCCCATTAGACAACTTTTAGAGAAATTGATTTTGAGCCCTGAAACTGATTGAAAAATTCGTAAAATCCTTGCTATATTTGTAATCTGATCAGAATGAGGTTTATAAAAAAGTAAGGTGTCATTAGCAAATTGTAGGTGAGAAATAGCAATGCCGAAGCTTCCAATTTTGATTCCTTCAAAGATTCTCAAATTATTAGCCTTGTTGAGAAGGATGCTAAGAGATTCAATGACAATGTTGAAGATAAAGAGGGAAATAGGGTATCCTTGCCTGAGTCCTCTCTCAACGAAAAATTGAGCAGTAGGGGTGCCATTCACAAGGATTGAGATGCTGGCAGTAGTAACACACTGCTTGATCCAACCTCTCCATCTTGGATCAAAATTCATGAGCTGCATGATTAAATCCAAGTAGTCCCATTCAACACTATCAAAAGCCTTGTCAAAATTAGCTTTGAACAAAAGATCATTTTTTTTTTTGTTTTCTTTATAAAGTCAATGAGCTCGTTGGCAATTAGATAACAGTCGAGAATCTGCTTCTCTCTGAAAAAAGCAAATTGATTTTCACCAATGACAGATCCGATCACAGCTATGAGCTTGTTAGCAAGAACTTTTGCTAATATTTTGTAGATACATCCTACAAGGCTTATGGGCCTGAAGTGAGAGGTCGAAGTAGGACTACTTATTTTTAGGACCAAGGTAATAAAAGAGGAGTTTATTTTTTTGTTGAAATTCCCAATGCTGTAGAAACTTTCCATAAAAGCAAGGATTTCTTCTTTGAAAAGTGCCATTGTTTCTTAAAGATCTCCACATTGAAACCGTATGGGCTAGGGGCTTTGTTCCCGTCACATTGATGAATGGCTAAACAAAGTTCTTCCTTAGTGAAAGGTGTTTCAAGGCTACTATTCTGGTCAACACTGAGTTGTCTAAATTGGCAATTAAACTCTTTAATTTTTAATGTATCTTGCTTGAGAAAAAATGTTTTGAAGTGACGGAGTACCTCATTTTTTATACCGATGGGGTCATGGATAAGAGTCCCGTTCCTTTGTAACTGATGGATTGAGTTCTTTCTCCTTCTGTTTGAGGCTGTAATGTGGAAGAACTTGGTGTTATGATCACCTAATTTAGTCCACTACAATCTCGATTTTTGTAACCATGATTGCTCCTCTCATTTGTACAGGTTCCATGGTTTTGATTTGACGTTGGTGTGGTTGGCTTTTTCAGATATAGAGAGTTCTCTTTTTTCTGCCTCTTTTCCAGTTATCGATGTTGTTCTCAAGGATGGTGATCATTCTCCCATCTTCAGCATGATGATGTTGTTGCCATCCTTTCACTGAGAGTTTAAGCCTCTTCATTTTTACAAAAAGACCACTAGAGCCATTATAATCTTGGTTGATCAAATCCCATGTGCTTTTCAAGAAAGTGACAAACTCTTTATTTTCAAGCTAGTGTGAGAATAGTTGAAAAGGTTTTGGATCCCAATTCCATTGGTCAACAAGTGTGATGGGATTATGGTCAAAGAGGGACCTTGGGAGCACCTTTTGTATAATCACAAGGAAGTTGAGGATAATCTCGCTACTGATAAGAAAACGATCGAGGCGACATTTGGTAGGGGCATCTCTGTTATCTGTCCATGTAACAACCCCCCAGAAAGAGGAATATCAATAAGGTTCATATTATTGATAAAATCAGAAAATTGAGCCATACCCATGAGATCCAAGTTATCTCTTGTTTTCTCATCAGCAGTCTTGATAATGTTAAAGTCTCCACAAACACACAGAGGCCTTGTTATTTGACTTTTGAGCTCTAAAATTTCAACCCACAGACTATCTCTTTCCACTGGGCAATTTGGCACGTAGATATTTAGAAACGAACATGGAAAGTTGACCGATTTAATGGTTCCAGAGATAAGAATGTATCTTTGTTGGACTACAACCAAATAGGTCTCAAAAAAATCTTCTGACCAAATAGTAATGAGTCCACCTGCAATACCTATTGAGGCTGCCATCTCATAAGAAAATCTTTCTTTTTTCCATAAGGATTTGACAAAGTGGGGGTCCACAGTGTTCTTTTTTTGTCTCATATAAGAAGAGTATTTCTATTTTTTGGGAGATAACTAGCCTTTTCACTGTTCTTTGCTTAATCCTCAATCCTAGACCCTTGATGTTCCATGAGATAACATTTATCATGGTGGAAGGGTGGAAAGACGCTTATCGCACTTGGCGAAATCATTTAGCCTCCTTGGTGGAGTCGACTAGAGACTTCGAGAAGTATTAGATGGTTGTTTCATCATCATTTTCAAAGACAAGCCTTAGTATTGAGCATATGTTGAGCGTGTTTCTTGCCTCTTCCAATATGGTAGAGTTTTTCTCTGTTTCACTTGTTGCACAATTTTTGGGTACCATAAGATTGTTTATTTTTGTGTGGGCTTTCTTCTTTTTTTTGCTGATTCCTCCCTCTGGATTTTTTACCCAGACCCCCCCCCCCCCTTTTTTTTTTACTTTGTTCTTTCTCTGAACTAAGGCACTTTTTGAGTTTTCTTGGCTTCTTGAGTTGAAAAATAACTTTTTTATCTTTTTTTCTCGCTTTAATTTTTGCTCGGAGCTTTGAAAGTGGTGTAATTCCCACTCGTGCTGCTAGTTTACAGTCTTCATCTTATCACCTACTATACAAGAAACCAAGTTCAATCTCTACCATTTAAAAACCCTTGTCAAAAAAAAAAAAAAAAACCATGCTCCCAAACCAACCAACCCTACCTCCATCGACAACAAACCAACCACCCACCACCCTACGCGGCCCCACCATACCACCACCACCCCACACCAGCCCCATCGACCCTCTACCATCATGTTCCGACCGAATCCTTCTCTAACACCCAACACCTCCAATCAAGCGCACCCCAAGGTAACATCTATTAGCAAAACTATGCTTTTCCTATGCCATGACAAACAACGCGGCCAAGCAACCAAGCCCTCAAATATCTGCTTGCATAATCATACCACAAGCCATAAATCCCCCACCAAAAACTACCCACTGTGACTGGCGATCAGCTCTCCACTTAGTCTATATCTCAAACTTGAGTTGAAGAGTCACAAAGCAAAGACTCAGAGAGGTTTTTGATGCTTATGGCAAAGTGAGGGATGCCTTCATCTCCAATAGGCAAAGCCAAGACAAAGTCACCACATTCGCTTTTGTTAGGTAAAAAGAGCTACGGGAGATAGACAGAGCATGTACCTATGGAAATGAAAAAAGACTTGATGGGCATTATATTGTTGTCAAAAAAATTGAGTATGGATAGGACCAAAGAAGGGTAAAATCACAACCAAGCCATTCTAGACAACCTAGCCAAGCCAACGGAAGTAGACAGCCAGCACAATCATCACCAAAATACCACACGAGGCCCTACTCGCCAAGAGATGATAGAACTTATCTCCAAGTCCTACAAAACAACCTGCAACCGTAACCACCACAACCACCATAGCAACAAGCTAGTTTTAACATTGAGGTATGTCAAGAAGAATTCGAATGGCTTAACCATAGTGCTATAGGCATACTATTAAGCTACGTCTACCATCAGATCCTTCAAGAGATTTTTACAGAGGAAGGATATCAATGTGCAATCAAGCCGATGGGGGGCAAAAATGTTCTTCTCACCTTCTGTCTCAAGGAAAACCTGAAGGCTTGCACCGAAGAACACAGAGCATGGCTTAACCTCTGGTTCGAATCCATTGTCCCTTGGAAAAATGCAACCCCTCATGCAAAGAAGATAACATGGATAAGAGTTGATGGCGTCTCAATCAACCTGTGGACTGAAGCACTCTTTAGTGAAATTGAGGAATAATGTGGCTCCTTCAACATGACAGATGAGGACACCTATCACCGTCGACAGTACGACATTGCTCGAATGCTCATCTCTGTTAAAAAGAGTACTATTGTTCCCATCTCAGTTACTTTCAAAGCAAATGGAGTGAATTTACAAGGTTCATGTTAAAGAAGAAGATGTGCAAGACCTTCCCAAACCTTATAGCTTCGGCAGAGCTCCGACGACATCTCACTCATTGATTCAAACCAAGCAGTACAATGACACTGGGCAACGGTCTATTGGATGGGACATGTTAGAGCAGCAAGACTCGAGTAGAGTATCTGCAAAACCCACAATGAACATTGAACAAGGAATGATATCCTCAAAGAAACTATCCACCTCGAGCCCATCATTACTCGAAGTAGCACCACAATGGCTCCCCCAACCAACCTACAAAATAAAAGTCCCACTCGTGCTGCTAGTTTACAATCTTCATCTTATCACCTACTAAGCCCACAAAATAGCCCCACACAAGTAAACCCACCATCACACACCAACCCAACCAACTCAACCAGGAAAGCAAAGCAATCCAAAAAGACAACAGCCTTGAAAACCCAACTAGGCAACTCAACCAAAAATAAACCAGCAGTCTCACTCAACCCATCTGCCCAAGATCTCCACACTAAAAAAACAATGCAAGGGAGCAACAAAGCTGATACTTCTTCTCCCTGGGTTAGATGTAGATAAATCTAACATCTAAGACCATGATATGGTTATATAGTCGGAACCAAATAAGTCTCATAATTTATTTTCCATGATTTTCTTTTGCCTTTTTCTCTTCCTTTTGTTGTAGAATGTATGACAATTTTTTTTAATGATGTTTGTTTTGAAATTTTGAAAAAAACTTGAAACAGAACTGAGGCTTCTAGTTTAGTTCTGATATTGATGTTTTTATAATTTTACAATCTTTTTGTTAGTATTTTTCTTAATGTAAAAGCCCAATAATATTACATTTCTCTTTTTTATTAAAAAATTAAATTTTTTTATAAAATAATTAACTACTTAAAATTTTTTAAAAACTTAATATTAAGTACTTAATTTTTTTCTATTGAATTTTTTAATTTCACTAATACTCCCTCGAGTTCATATTCTGTCTCTATTTGAATTTCGTAAAATTTAAGAACAACACAATTAAATTTAATGTATTTTAAAATTAAAAATTTGAAATTCTTTTATAAAATGGATGTTTCATAGTTTTTAGTGTCAAAAAATAATTTTGAAATATAAAAAAAGATAGACAAACATAATGGGATAAAAAGAGTAAATGTGTATGGAATGGACATATTTGGCAAAATATTTTTAGTTAAACCTAGAGTCTCAACAACTATTTCTAGCTTTTATAAAAGGACCAAAAGCTTGTTAGCCTATGCTTTTGTCTTTAATTTGATATATATTGGTATATGCCCTTAAGCCAATTGGATTGATCAAAGAATATATATTGCCATTATATACATATATAATCACATAACTATATGTGATAGAGGTTTTTCTTCATATTAGTGCAATTACAAGGAGTTATTAAGCACTAATTGGATGAAACCAATGGAACATATAGGCCATGCGAAAGAATTGTAAAGTTGTTATAACTTGAGATCACTATGTATTAAAGCCATGTTCCTAAAATTGTTCCTCGTCATTGTATTGTCAAGACAGAGCATTGACAATACTCAAAGATTGGTCCATGTTAACCCTCCTTACTTAGGAAGTAAGCAATCGATCTCATAAATTAAAGTATGTGGGATACTTGAGGATAACATGTAGGTGCTTGTTAAAGAACAAGTTCACTGATCATGACCCGTTATGAGAACTCCATTTTATATTTCACTTAAATGTTAATGGAAAATGTTCTCATGTGATAGTCGTGTACTAGTCCTTGGACTTGAGACATTAAGTCATCTTGTATGGGGAATGACATATTTTGATTTCACTTCTATGAGTTTGGAGGGGACTTGATGCCTAAACATGGTGTTTTTGGGTATGCCATGAAGCATGTAAAGATAAATGAGCAATTAAGAAAGGATTCATCACCCCAAGTGATATGGGGGGATATATTTCACTTGTGCTCAATTCTTGATTAACTTGTAGAAAGTTTTTGGCTAAAGCATGACAAATTTGAAAAAAGTTAGTTTTCTAAATTCATAAGGTTAGTTATAAATTATGAGAACTAATATGGAATGTTATCAATAGATATTGAGCTATGCTTTATGTCATATTTGGAATGTTTGATGAAAGGACTATATTGCACTAAGAGATTTATCACTGGAAGGCTTTGTCAAATTCCTTAATTAACTCTCTAACATTTACGTGGTCATGATGCATTGCTAGATGTCGCTCATGATCTATAAATATAAATCAATTATCAAATTGATTTTTGATTAGGATTTATATTTATTGCCAATATGTTAGAAGCCTAATGGGTCACATGTATCAAGTGACATGATTGAGATTAAATAAGGATAATCAATTAAGTTAGACTTAATTTGTCATGACTTGGAACTCCCATCGAGCCCGTGACAATCGACGCGAAGTCTCAATAGACATTCCTATCCCGAATACCGACTGAAACCTCGCAAGGCTTTCGTATTAGTATGTCCACTTTCCCTATGAGCAACCATTACTGAAATCATGTTTTAAAGGTTTATAATTCGTTTCCAACTTAAAACAATAGGAAAAGAACTTTCGTCTCATAGGGACATTTTGGTAAAATTTTTTTTCTTCGAAAATCTCGAAACTAGCTAATAAGGTAGTATGCTAGTGAACAACACATATTTCATAATCAAAATAAATTTGGATGTTTAAAACATTTATTTAAAGTGAAATTATAACTTTTAGAATAAAATAAAAATATTGAATAAAATATTTTATTTTCTTATAAAACAATTTTTATAAAGTTATCGGTAAATAATTTTTGTAGCGTAAAAACAAAATAAAATCATACATACTATATTACAGATAGACAAGGTACGCAATTACATTTACAATGATACATGGGCCCCCAGATGACCAAGAAGATAAGTACATATACCTTTGCTTTTTAAGTATGCAACTCTGAGATTTTTTCTCGACGTAATCGACTATCCACAATCTATGCTAAGCCTGAAATGTGAGGAAAGGAGGCTGGTGAGATTATAAAATCCCATTGAGAAAACAGACACCATCAAAAATATCTAAAGTCGAGTAAATGGAGATAAATTCAAACTCATTCTTCGTATTACAGTTCACCTTATCTCAACTCATTTCAATCGAGTAAAATAGAATCAATTTACTCGAATAATTAATGTGGCTTATGAATCTCTTAAAAATTAACTTGGCTCCTGCCAAAATCAATATCGGGAATACTCTGGCCGAAGCATCTGACCGAGACTGCTAAGGCTGTTCAGTGTAGTATACACATGAACATATTTTTACATTTGAAAATCTGGCCATTCCTTGGCGTTGGTTGAGCTTCACTCTCACGTGGTGGTCTGCGTAAGGTGCACTCAAACTTTACCTCTGGAGATACCTTCCACACGGCTCTTCGATTGAGGCAAGATATATCTGATTCTGTGCCTCCTCTCATTGGCTGGTCCACAGAACCTCCACTATAAGGATTATTTTATCTACCACCAGGTTCATAAAGTTTCAACTGCATGACATGGCAATGTACTGCAATCTAGCCTCTCAAGGTTGAATACACAGTACATATAATTTCAACATAAATACCAGTTCAACCATTCATGCTCACATATTTCCATAAGCCATTCAATTTAAACACAATTTATAGCACAATAAATAGACAATCTCCAATTACTCTATTTTCCAAAATCATCATTTAATTTTTGGAAGAATTCATAAAATTCATTTCATTAAATCACATTTTGTTTATAAAACATAAAAAATTTTCCATTTAAAATCATTTTCCATAAAATCATAAAATCAGATAAAAACCTACTTTAGATAATTAAGATAATAGTACGATTACTCACTGTTTTCGAAAATCAAATCCGGATACTCCGACTATTAATTCTTGGGTACGACTTCCTTGCCTTTATCAGAGAACTCACCACTTTGACAAATTGCACAATAAATTAATCACTACATTTGTGCTGATTCGGTAATAAATTAACCTAATTTCTATATGAATGCATGAAATGTTTGGTTAGTTGCCTAAATACGGTGTTGACCTAATTCGGCCTATCACTCGATTAATTGGCCAACGCGTCTAATTTAGCTCCAAATTGCACCATTTCATTTTTGATACTTCAAGTCACCAAATACAATCCAAAAAACCTAAAATTCAGCACAATTACATTCCCATTTCTTCATGGGAAATTTGACCATATTGGTGCACTATCACTAAAAATTTTCCTATTCCAATTTCTCACTATAAATCATCATTTTCTAACACATTTCTCTTGAAACAAAATCAATTCACCATCCACACACAATATGGGACATTTGGCCATTGAAGGATGGTGGGGAAAATGAATCTTTTTCTTGTTGTTTTGCTTCCAAACATGATTAACTAACTCAAAACACTAATATAAATCAAAATCAAGACAATCCCATTATGAATTTCTCTCTAAACCCATTCCGCCTACCATGAAATCATCATGAAAACATGCCATTCAACCATGGAAAATGAGAAGAAATGCATGGGTATTGTATATCTCAAGTAAAAGTAAAGAAATTTCACCTTTTTCCACTTGATCCGTTGAATTTCCACAATTTCTCTTTGAATTTCTCCACCTAGGGTTTGCTTTCTCTTTGTTTTCTTTTCCTCTTGCTTTGTTTCCTTTGGCCGAACATGGGAGGTGTATTTAGGAAGATATGGGCTGATTTTTTAAGTTAAATATTAATTAAATCAAACTTGACATGTGGCATGTTCCCATCAGCCCGTAATTTAAATATTTAACTTTTAATCCTTTAATTCTTTAATTCTCCACCACACAATTTTTCATATTTATCCATTTCCATGATGAATAAAATCCTTGATTTTGACAAGTGTTGGAGGTGTAAAATTACGATTTTACCCCCGAGATGGTAAAATTATGATTTTGCCTCTATACTCTGAAAATACCAAGATTAAAATTTTGTTCACTTATTAACCTCAAATTATACTTCAAATGATCAATCTTGATCAAATGTGATCAAAATCTTTTCTAAAAATTTCCATTTTGTCCTTAAATGGTAAAATGATCATTTTGCCCTTAGGTAGCCAATATTCCAGATTAACTCCAAATCAACCATTGAACTCCGAATCACTATTTTAGGTCATCTCTGGACTGTGAAATTCTTAATTTCATCTTTAAACTCCCTATTTTATCTAGTTCGAGGTTTAATTCAGCTTAGTTGTACCTCTAGGGGCAATATCGACTTTTAATGTTTTTTTGAAATACTCGAGTATGCCAGCATGTTGTCAAGCACAAAGAGGATATGGTAAGTATTTTATTGATTCAGGTTTTACATAATTAGAATAAACCAAAATAAAGTGAGAAATTAATTAAGTTCACAAGGATTTAATTGAATTAAAATACAAAAGTTGTATCTAGGGTTACAACTTAGTTTGGTTATATAAATATGCTATGTTAGCAAATTAAAACTCTAAGCCTTCAGTCACTTCTTAGCCGTTTTATAAAATAAGAAAAGAAAAATAGTTTTCTTTGTCTGACAAAAATAAGATTCGACAAAAATTTTTTATCTTTTTGTTTTAGAAACAAAACTTGCTAGCATAAATAAAAAATCATACCTTTGAGAAGGTCTTATTCGGTCACTGTATGGATTACTATTAAAAACCAAACACTTGGCTAAAGATTCGACAAATCCTAAATGTGAAAAAGCAAAGATTCTGATTTAATTGGCACTTGATTATAATATCTAAAGTAAAGTATGTAACTCTTAAACTTATGAATGTTTATAATTAATTAGAAAATTACATAAAAAACACAAATATTGATCTTGTAGGATTCAGCTATTTTTCTAATTAAATGCTAGTTTATTATTCTCTATGTTATATTTTTAATTTATTGATTATTTTCATATTTGAGCATAAAGTCAAATCCCAGTAATATATAGATTTAAAAATATTCAATAAAATTCAGCTCTAGATCGGTTAGTTCTCCTTTTGTTTATACATCAGTAAAAGTGTTGTGCCTATCAACAACACCACTATGACAACTTATGTGTCAGTTATCAGATCAAACCTTTAGGTGTAAGGTATTAGCATTGGCAAATCCTCTTACATAAATTAGGAGAACGATTTTGTTCTAAGTATCACCTTGTAGCAACATTAGTTTCCTCTGCCTATACCTTTGCATACACCATCTTCATCTTACACAAATATGCATCAGGCACAACCCTAAACTCAACCTCTATCAAGGTCACTTCAGTTACAAGAACAAACTGAACATCAATTACAAGAACAAACCAAAGTTCAATATCAGCCACAACCCCGAAACAAACCTAGGCTTCTAGCACCACCCCAGAACCAACCTCTTCAGGCAAAACTTTTGCAAATTCGTTGGAATGCCATGGAATCTGAGGAAGAGCCGCGATTTCAACTCCAAGAATAATCCTCCCGAACCCAACATAGACATCAATGACAGTCTTCTCAAAACCAATATATGCTTCGAGGGCAATCCTTTCAGACCCGACCTAGAGTCCAAGAACAATAGTCTCAAATCTAACCTAGAATTCTAGAATAGTTCTATCGAATCCGATATCTACTTCGAGAGCAATCCTCCCGAAACCGACCCAGAGTCCAAGAACAATCATCTCGAATCCAACTTGGAATCCGAGGACAATCTTCCCAAAATGGACCTCGGCTCCAAGAACAGAACATAGCACCAACAGAAACTCAACACCAGCATCACAGAGCTCAACATCAGATCAAATTCAACAGCAGTTTAGTAGGATACAGAAGCTTGGAACTTAAAACTCAACAGCAGTAGCAGACAACTTCAATAGACACTACCACAAACCAAGGCTAGATTAACAGATTATGTAGAGCAACAAACTCTGCCACGATCCAGGACTTCATCAACAGATCGTGTAAATATGAAACAGTCATAAGAGATCAATTCAAAATAAGCTGAGCAAGGCAACTCAAATCAAAGACTAAGTTTGCAATGATATGATCTCAGCAGATAACAAGATTCTCAAATCAAAATCAGCACATCATCTCTCATATTATTCTGTTATTTGATCTCAGTTAAAATTTTTATTTGATTTCATTTAGATGGCATTTACATCAGTGTATATTTGTGTACACATGTGATTAATGAATACATGGCCAATTCAATATAAAGTATCAAATCTTTTTGCAGTATCAAAATTCTTTACATTCGCAACATCTTGATCCATTATTTTTCTTATGGTTGCAACAACTAACTTTTCCACTACTCTTGCTCCCATTGGGATCAACGCAGCTGGTTAACTGCCTTTGAAGTTTATTTCAATGAAATTAAAGAAAGAGTATAGATAGGGAAGAGCAACATTAGTTTCCTTTACCTATACCTTTACATACACCATCTTCATCTTACACAAATGTGCATCACACACAACCCCAAACTCAACCTATATCAAGGTCACTTCAGTTACAAGAACAAACTGAACATCAATTACAAGAACAAACCGAAGTTCAATATCAACCGTAACCCCGAAACAAACTTGGGCTTCTAGCACCACACAAAACTAGCCTCTCCAAGCACAACTTTTGCAAATTCACTAGAATGCCGTAGAATCTGAGTAAGAGCCATAATTTCAACTCCAAAAACAATCCTCCTGAACCGAACATAGACTTCAAGAACAGTCCTTTCGAAATCAATATCTGTTTCAAGAGCAATCCTCTCCGAACTGACCTAGAGTCCAAAAACAATCGTCTCAAATCTGACCTAGAATTCTTGAACAGTCGTCTTGAATCCGATATCTACTTCAAGAGGAATGCTCTCGGAACCGACCTAGAGTCCAAGAACAAACATCTCAAATCTAACCTGAGATCCAAGGACAATCTTCCTAAACTGGATCTCGGCTCCAAGAACAGAACGTGGCACCAACAGAAGCTCAACACCAGCATCACAAAGCTCAACATCAGATCAAATTCAACAACAATTCAGCAGGATACAGAAGCTTGGAGCTTAAAACTCAACAGCAGTAGCAGACAGCTTCAATAGACTCTACCACAAACCAAGGCTGGATTAACAGATTATGTAGAGCAACAAACTCTGCCACGATCCAAGACATCATCAACAAATCATGTAAATATGAAATAGTCATAAGAGATCAATTCAAAACAAGTTAAGCAAGGCAACTCAAATCAAAGACCACGTCTGCAACAATATGATCTCAACAGATAACAAGATTCTCAAATCAGAATCAGCACATCATCTCTCATATTTTTCTATTATTTGATCTCAATTAAAATTTTTATTTGATTTCATTTAAGTGACATTTTTATCAGCATATATATGTGTACATATGTGATTAATGAATACATGGCCAATTCAATATAAAGTATCAAATCTTTCTATGGTATCAGAATTCTTTGTGTTAACAACATCTTGATCCATTATTTTTCTTATGGTTGCAATAACGAACTCTCCCACTACTCTTGCTCCTATTTGGATCAATGCAGCTGCTCAACTGCCTCTAAAGTTTATTTCAACGAAATTAAAGAAAGAGTATAAATAGGGAAGGGTCGAAGTATCCAAATAATCCCTATACTTATACATTTTCGTCAATTTAGTCTTTCTACTCAAAATCTGATCAATTTAGTTCTTCGATTTTGGAAATTGGAACAATTTAGTCTATTTTCTTACAGCATCCAATTTTGCCGTTAGAGGTGCTGGTGTTAATGTTGACGTGACAGATTTTGCTGACAAGTAAATAAGGTGAGATAGAAATGTTGACATGGCATTGCCATGTTAGTCTAACATGCTGACAAGGTAGTGCCACGTGGCACTAGCATGATGACATGGCAAGGTTGGTGTGGCGGATCGAGAAAAAATTTTTAAAATAATTTTGAACCACGTCATAAAGATTAAATTGAACGAAAATGTATAACATAGGGATGAAATTGAATAAAATTAAAGTGTTTAGGAATTAAATTGAACTTAAAAAAAATTAAAAAAATACGAATTTTTGAGTAGATGATACATATGTTTATTAATAAGCTAAATGTTTGGTATTAAGAAATAGATATAAATATTTTCTTACTTGATTATTTGATTTCATAATAGGTACGTTAATTTATATTTTTTACAAAAATTAAATTTGAATTCCTCTTTTATAAAAAGAAATTTTAATATTTTACAAAGTTACTCTTATACTATTAAAGGTTACATTACACTAAAATCATGAACCTTGAAATGTTGAAGTGATTGGTGTTTTGACGAAAGATTGAGAAAATACCAAAAGTGAATGTGTATTCGATTATTGGTATTTTCTCAAGTTTCCATGTGTTTTCGATTATTGGTATTTTCTCAAGTTTCCATTGACACACCAAAAAAGTCAAAGTCAATGTTAGGGAGGGAAACATTCTAATTCAAGACCACACCCTTGCAGGATAATCACGTATATCGGTTGTTGATGGGGACCACAGTCCATCATCAATCGTCTATTATTAACAATTAGATATTTTTAGTCAAAAGAAATAGAAATTTAATTGGTGGAGTTTACTCATTGTGGATCACAAGGTTATTAGATTAATTTGAATTATTGCCAGTTTTTGTAATGCAAACTAAGCTCATCTTTATGACCCTTGATTAAAACATATATAAAAATTTTAGAACGATAATGTTAATTTGGAAAGATATATATATATATATATATATATCTTTTTGTTTTGTTGAGTTTGGTGATTGAAAAAACTAGATATTTATAAGGTTAATTTGTGGCTTTAATAAATTTTGTGGCGTCTTCGGCCTCCAATCTCAATCAAAAATTTGTGATTTTTTTAAAATTGTCAAATTGAAATCATAGCTAGAATCAAGCGTTTGGCTTTTGGCACCAATAAATTAAATTTAATTATAAAGTAAACAAAATACTTAGAAGGAAAGCAATATTAACATAATTGGATGACAGAGGACAGAGCCATAAATTGAATAAATAAATTGCAATAAATGTTTTTGAATTGACTTCAAAACAACAAAAATGAATGCCATGGCATATTTGACCTCCTACTAACCCATACATAGTTACAAATAATTGGCATTATTTGTAAATTTCTTTAACAAACCTTGTCCCATTGCACAAAAGGTCCAGCTCATTTAGAAATAAAATATAATAGATTATGGCTGCCCCTATTGTTTTTTAACAATTTTTACATAATAATTTAAATAGTTATGCTATAGTCTCCTTTTTTTTTTTTATAATCCAATTGCACCATGACTTTGATTTTTATATTTTATTATATTTAAAAAATAAAGAAAAACTAAATGTTATACTTTTTATGGGCAAAAATAGAAATGTGGGCAATGAAATTCCCTAACCAATTCACTCTGCAATGAACAAGCAAATCTTTTTTGAACACCTATAACTTTTATTTTTTCTTACATAATAATTTTTAAAAATTTTTTTAACTTTTATAATTAAAACTATAGTTTATCAATGCAATAACTTTTATTTTTTAAAAAAAATATGAAATACATTAAAATAAAAATATTTTTCTTAATCTCTATATTGAGTAAAAAAAAAAGTAGTCATTAAATTTGAAAGGGAAGTAAACATGTGTAAAATGTGGAGAGAAGATTGTAAGATTCCATTATAAAAATGTCTAAACATGTGATCAGGTCAAATTTGTATTAAAATAATCATAGTTATTAAATACTCTTTTAATGACCACATTGTTCTCGCTTATTTAAGGGGTCTCCTATTTCTTCCTTCCTTAACTACTCATTTCAAGAAGTAGAGATTTCTCTGTTTCATGTCCTCTCGTTGGCATCAGTAGGTAATCTCTCTCTCTCTCTCTTTAAATCTTGGTTAGCTCTAAGTTATATCTAGACAAAACTTGGTTAGATCTAAGTTATATCTAGATATTTGTTTCCTTAATTTTCTTTTGCCTTCTTTTATAATAGAATGAGTGACAAATTGTTCTTTACAGTTTTATTTTTGAAAAATCGAGAAAAACCTTGACACAAAAATGAGATTTTTAGTTGGTATAAATTTTATGTTATGTAAAGTTCCTCATTAAAAGTATTCAAATAAAAGTTAAATTCATAAACTTAAATAGATTTAATTTTCAAATTTAATTTTTATCTGATCGATTTTAATGAAAAACTTCATGTAATTGGCATAAGGACCTTTACTTAAGTTGTGCCTTTTAGTTATTCATTTTATTCTTTTGCTAATTGGTATTAGGTGCTTAAAAAAAATACTTATAGAAGTGTTTGATAAACTATTGAAAGCTAAAACATGGAAACTTGACCAGGTCCAATTTATATTAAAAGAATTATAGATATTAAATACTCTTTTAATGAACTCTGTTTTGTTCTCACTTATTTAAGATGCCTCCTATTTCTTCCTTCCTTGACTCCTCATTTCAAGAAGTAGAGATTTCTTCGTTTCATGTCCTCTCATAGTTGGCATTAGTATCTCACTTCGCCTCTAGCTAAGATCTTAATATGGCTATATTGTCTGAACCGAATATGATACATAGATCTGTTTCCTTAGTTTTCTTTTATAACTTCTTTTCTCATATGGCTATATCGGCCATATTCGCCTTTTGTCCCAAATGCAGGCATTCCAGAGCACTGTCCAAGTCTTCTCAGAACGTTTGCTAATACAAGTAATAGAGATATTGTGCCAATTAACGATCCCATTTTGAAAACATATTATTTAGCTTTGGCAGATCTACATCCATTGCATCAATTCGAAGAATGGAAAAAGATTGGATATATCACCTTTTTAGCAACACCTGCCAGCTTCCTAGCTCCACTAATACCCTTTCCACACCTTCTGCATCTTACCAAAATATGTATCAGTCGCAACCCCAAACTCAAACCCAATTGAGGCCATCGAATTCGTTAGAAGGAGAACCCACACTTCAAGAACTCCGAGCCCAATTAATTCGAGCTCAAGCCCAATCCATTCGAGCTCGACGTCCACGCCCAGCACAATCCCAAAGTCTATCTCAGCAGCAAGCACAATCTCGAAATCGACACCAGCAGCAAGAACAATCTCGAAATCCACACCAGCAGCAAGAACAATCTCCAACTCGACACGAGTTCCAGGCACAATCTGAAACTCGACCACGGCAGCAAGCACAATCTGGCACTCCACGGCCTCAACCCCAACCACAATCTGACCAAAATATGAATCAGTCACAACCCCAAACTCAAACCCAATTTTGGCCATCGTATCCGTTAGAAGGACAATCCGCACTTCAAGTACTCCAATCACTATCTGGAACTCCACCTCAATATCCTCAATATCCCCAATTTTGGCCAGTCCACCAACACAAGCTCTACATTCAAACTCAATATCCTCAATACTCATCCTGGAATCCTCCACCCTCATCCGGGTATCCTCGACAACTTAATATCGAACAACCTCAATATTCTGAACCTCGACATCATCAGTCCTCATCTGGGTATCCTCAACGGAAGCCACGTTTTGGACCTGGATATCGTAAATACTAGCTTTGCTTTGAACTTCAATCCTCATCAACATATATATCACCGCACTAGCCACATTTCAACAACTAAAATAACCTTCTCTGTCAAAACTTTCTAGCAAAAGCATGGTTGGGTGAAGGAAGAGAAAGGCTTCAATTTAAAAAAAAAAAATTAGAAAAGGGAGAGTCGAATTTTACTTTTTAGGCATATCATGTATCAATAAATTAATCACAAGATTTTAAGCTAAACAAAGCTTTTTTATATTGCCTGTTCTTTTGTAAACTGAATCTTTATAAGAGTTTAAATAGAGTACAACAATATACAAGAATAAGCAAGTGAGTAATTTCAGCGTCTTGGATTAATGCTTGTCCAACGGGTCAAGATCTACCTTTGACTGACAAGATTAGTTCATTATGTGTCACGTTTTCGTTGAGTGAGCTAGTAGGGTGGAGTTTGTAGAAATAACTCAGCCTCACCAAGGATTACAGAAACAAGAAGAGCTGCACAATAGCATTTAATCAAGCATTATTGGGTGAACCTCGGCATCCTCAATCGTCATCTGGGTATCCTCAATATATAGAAGCAATGTTTTGAACCGCTAGCCACATTTCAACAATTAAAATCACCTTTCCTGTCGATTATTTTGTTGTCCATTACGTTTTTAATGTATTCATTGTCGTCATGTCTATTTGTAGGAAGTAATCATAAATTTTGGTTTCCATACACGTGAACAATGTTTAAAGTTCTATGAAAAAGTAATTTGACAGAATGAGAGAAGTGAATTCGATATATCCATATTCAGTATCCACGCTACTTTTTAAATTATTATAATATTTAATATCACAATGATAAAAATATTATCTTTTATATTTAACGATTTTTTATGATATCAAAGTAATAGTTACACATCTTCATTTAACTAAAATTTTGATATGAATAATGAATGAAGAGTAAAATCTAACAGTTGGATTGTTAAAAGAAAAATTATACAAAATGATATCAAAATATTGTAAAAAAAAAAAAGGGTCCAGTTAAGAGGTGTTTATTGGCATTGGTTAAGGACAATTAATATATTGTTTTAGGAAAAACATTTGCATTTAAGATACTGCTTTAACCTATTTCATAATAAACGATGCAGTATTTTTTTTAAAAAAAAAGATGTTACATGGCTTGTAGCTGAAGATAAAATAAAAGGAAGAAACTTAGTGTAAAAAAAAATAATAAAGGAGAAAACAAATTAAGAAAACCTAAAGCATCAAAGTAGAAAAGTGCCTGACAAATTCAGTTGGTGAGTTCAATTGATCAAATGAAGATAGATAATCACAAATGATTAAGACCATAATATTTTACAGTGGTGTGAGCTTTCATGATTAAGACCATAACGATATAATTAATTACATGCATTGAACAAGTTATTGAATAAATAAATTGCAATAAGTGTGGGAATTGGACTCATGACTTTAAACCACCAAACATCAATGCCATGGCATATTTGCCCTCATACTAACTCTTACCAAGAAGGATTTTCATGATTAGATCATATTAATATAATTGCATAACAGAGGATAGAGACATAAGTTGAATAAATAAGTTGGAGTAAATGTTTTTATTTGACTTCAAAAACAACAAACAAATTAATGTCGGGGCATATTTGGCATCCTACTGACTCTTACAAAGTTATATATAATTGGCATTATATGTAACTTTCTTAACGAACTTTGTCCCATATCACAATAGGTCCAGCTCATTTAGAAATATAATATAATAGATTATGGCAGCTCCCTTTTTTTTTTTTTGACAATTTTTATAAATATTTAATATAGTTGTACTATAGTCTCCTTTTTTTAAAGCATTCAATTGCACCATTGCACCTTGACTTTGATTTTTATATTTTTATCATATTAAAAAAATTAATAAATAATTATATGTTATATTTTTTATAAGAAAAAGTTGGCACAAAAGCGGGAGTGAAATTGCCTAATCAATTCACTATGCAATGAACAAGCAAATTTTTTTTGAACACCTATAACTTTTATTTTTTCTTGCATAATACATAATAATTTTTAATAATAATTTTTACTTTTTATAGTTAAAAATTATTATTTATCCATGCAATAATTTTCTTTTAAAAATATGAAGTACATTAAAATCACAGCATTTTTCCTAATCTCTATATCAAGTCAAAAGTAGTCATTAAATTTGAAAGGGAAGTAAACGTGAATAAAAAGTGGGGAGAAGATTGTAAGATTGTAAGATTCTATCATAAAATGTAAAAACATGGAAACTTGACCAGGTCAAATTTTCAATAATATAATGGTAGACATTAAATACTCTTTTAATTACCACATAGTAATGAATAATTAACTCCCTTTTGTTTCATCTCCTCCTATTTCTTACTATTTCTTCCTTCCTTAACTCCTCCTTTCAAGAAGTTGAGATTTCTCTGTTTCATGCCCTCTCATATTTGGCATCAGTAGGTAATTAATCTCTCTGTCTCTCTAATTTTGATATGGCTATATTGTCCGAACCAAATATGATACATACATTTGTTTCCTTATTTTTCTTTTGCCTTCTCTTTCTTTTCTGATACAGTTAGTGACAAATTGTTCTTTACAATTTTATTTTTGTTTATTTTCTCATTGAGTTCTATGGATATATCAGATTTGATTTTCAAATTTAATTTTTATCTGATCGATTTTAATGAAAAACTTCATGAACTTGACGTAGGGACCTTTACTTAAGTTTTGCCTTTTAGTTTAGTTTCATTTTATTCTTTTGCTATTTGGTATTAGGTGTTCCAAAAAAAAAAACTTATAGAAGTGTTTGATAAACTATTGAAAATTAAAATTTTTAATTATTTAAATATTTTCAATACATTTGGTAATTACTTTCTAAAATCATATAATGATGTAATTTCAATAAAAAATTAAGTAGTTAAGACTCACTCAATATATTTAGTTAATCTTATTTAAGAATTTTTTTATTGTTTACCTTAATCTTATATTGTTTCTTTTTAACTATATATACATTCTTTCTTTTTTACTTATATTGATTTAAAATTCTTATATCACATATCTCTTTTTCAAAAAATGCTGATAAAAAAATCTTTAATAATATATTAAATAATTTTTTATTGTTTTAATTTGATACTTAAAATTTTTAAAATTACACATTTAAACTAAATTTTTGGATGTTGAATTTTTTTTTTAATTTATTAATCAACACCTTTGTTAGAAGCAATTGTATCCATCCATATATTATATATCAATGAGATCTTAGCAATGGAATATGAACATAAAAAAAATTCTGTTTATTGATTTTTTTTTCTTTTTTTCCCTAATTGATTAGTTCACCTTTTGTCACAAATGCAGGCATTTGAGAGCACAACCATGCCAATTAACGACACCACTGCGAAAACGTCTTATTTAGATTTGGCGGATCACCTTCTTAGCAACACCAACTAGCTTCCTATCTCCCCCAATACCCTGCCTACACCATTTGTCTCTTACCAAAATATGTAGATGTCAACGAGTATCCTATTATAGGGTACCCGCGAGTATCCGACCCGGTTAAATCGGGTTAGGGTACCCTATAAGCAGATTAGGAGCGGGTTCGGGTAGTGATTTCACTACCCGACTCGGATTCGGGTATCACATACTAGATACTCGCTACCCGACCCGATTATGTTTTAACCGGATTCCACGAGTACCCATTTATTTATTTTATTATTATTTAAATTATTGAATAAAATAAATGTAAGAAGAGTTGAACCCAAGCCACGAAGAAGATACTCACCGTCTCCACCATCTAAACTAGCTATTCCATTTGTTATATATGAACAAAATAATATATTTAAAATATAGTTAGTTAAATAACTAATGTGATGATATGAATATATATAAATAAAAAAATTATTAGATTATTAATTAGGTTTAATCAAGTAATTTGGTAGCAATGAAATAAATTTTAATAATTTTTTAATTTAATCAGATTTTTAAACGGGTTAGGGTAATTATAGGGTAGTAAAAAAATAATAGAGTTAGAGTTAAGGTAGTAATTTTAAAATTATACGGGTAATTAATAGGATTAGGATAATTAATTTTTAATAGGGTTAGGGTTCGGGTACCTCGAACTTATAGGGTACCCGACCCGTTTACATCTCTAAAAATATGTATCAGCCAAAACCCCAAACTCAAAACCAATCAAGGTCACAGTCTCCGTTACTTCAATTGCGAGGACAATCCAAACTACAAGTACTCCAACCGCAATTTGGAGCTCTACCTCAACTCCAGGCACCATCTGCAACTCTACCTCAGCTCCAAGCACAACCTCGAACTCTACCTCAGCTCCAAGCACAGTCTGTAACTCTGCCTAAGCTACAAGCACAATCTCGAACTTTACCTCAGCTCCAGGCACAATGTCGAACTCTAGCTCAGCGCCAAGAACAATGTGCAACTCTACCTCAGCTCCAAGCACAACCCATAACTCTAGCTCAACTCCAAGCACAATCCCGAAGTCGACCTTAACTCCAAGCACAACCCATAACTCTAGCTCAGCTCAAACTCTACCTTAGCTCCAAGCACAATCAATAACTCTACCTCAGTTCCAAGCACAATCCCAACTCTACCTTATCAAAAAACATTGTCAATCTCTCCATTTCAAATTCGGGTGGCGGTCGACTCTATTAAAATTGTAGATTTCAGCAGCTGATTCAAATAGATACAGGCAAGCAGAATTTTAAGAAATTTGGACAATGAGATTCGCTTTATAGTCCACACTTCTTTTTGGTTAAAACGATGTGAGCGTAGAGCAAGAGTAAGTAGTCCCTTAACAGCTAGACATCCCCAACTCTTGCATTCATATCGTTTGGGGTTTTTCTTTTTTTTTTTTCTACCCTTACCTCATGTAATTAATAAGCTCTCCTTTTAGCTTATTGCTGTTTATCAATAATATAATTTTACCTTTCAAAAATATTAAATTTTGACATAAACTATGAATAAAGCATTATAGAAAAAGGTATACAAAATTTTTTTTTCTCTAAAAATCACCTTAACTAGTGCAAAATTCCCACTAGATATCGGTTAATGTTTTCCATAAAAAAAAGATCACAATGGTAATTAATCAGATCCGTTTTCCCTAAATAACCAAAGATTCTAGGGAGTAGCTCTTGTTCCATTACATTTACAGATAGATATCTTAATTTTTTTCTATCCAACTAATACAATCATAGGAAAAAACAAATAAGAAAACCTAAAGCATCAAAGTAGAAAAAGAACAGACAAAATCAATTGGCTGTGTTTCTACCTTTTCACATGTATTTGGTCAATTCAGTACAACCAAATTAAGGTTTAGGGTTTATATTAAATTGGGCTAGGTTTCAGAATTGTTATGTAATCGGTTTGAATATAGAACCAATTATTCTGCTACGAGTAATAATTTTATGGAGTATAATTATAAACAATTAATCGTCTTGGTTTCGTTTGGTAAGATATAAAAAAAATTCAAAACAAAAGATTGGAAGAAGAAACTCTGTAATTGCGCAAAGCATCAACAGCCAAAAAGAGGGGAAGTTTCCCTCCAAATATTTAATGGATTTAGGATATTAAATCATCAATTCTTTTGAGTTTTCGCTAATATTTAAGAAGCCTCTTATTCTTCTCATCTCAATAGTTAGAAGCAAACATTTCTTTGTTTCAAGTCCTATAGTTGTTGGTGTATCCTGTATGTATCTTTTTTCTTTTCTCCTTTTGTTTACAAATTATTTAAGAAGATTCTAATAAACTCTTATATTTTTATTGTATTCAATCAAACCCTTACACTTTATTTTAAAATAAATAAGCACTTATACTTTATTTTAAATTAAATAAACTCTTATGAAAAATAATTAACTTAATTAATATACTATTTATCATTTTATACGGTGTAACGTTAACATGATGATGACATAATTGTAGACACCCATTTTTATCCCATTCATATTTGTATTTACTTATTTCTATTTTTTTATCTTTTTGCTATTTTTTATTTATTAAATATCCTTCTTTATTTTATTTATATTTCTTTGCTTTTATTTATTTTATATGTTCTGAGATTATATTGGGGCCTGAATTGAAAATTTGTATTTGCCTAGGCCTTGTTGGGATTTTTTTTAATGTTCTGTGAGCCTTAAATGACTCAAAAACAAGTTTAACAGATTAATTGAACTTAAAATGGATTAGACAAGGATTTAAATAGGAAAACAACATATTAAGGCAGGATCAAGTGAAGAACTTTTTAGAAAATACAAATAACAGAATGAAAAGCCAACTAGCAAAAAAACAAAAAAACAACCAGGACCCAATTCGTACAAGGAAAAATGCATATTACCAAGTGCTTGAAATCGCACCTAGCAGAGGCAAAAACATGAACAATCAACAACTAACCGAACACTAAGGAAAGCATTTTCAACATGTATATAAAGACAAGTTTTTTCAAAGAAAGGGGGGCGGGTTCCAAATATCCCAAGGAAAATCCTAACCTAGCAACAACTAATTTTTCAAAAAAAAAAACCTAGAAATTCCTATTTCGAAAAACCCTAGAACAAAAGAAAAAAATCTTAGCTTATTATTAGCAACAAAAAGGCACAATCAAGAGATAAAAATCAAAGAAACAACAATAACAAAAAAGACAACCCAAAAAGCCCCAAGAATCTGAACTTAGGAAGAATCGGGGGTTTTTATTATTATTATTATTATTCTTTCTTTCTCTTTAGGCTTTCATAGAATTTGAAGCATTAGGGTTTGATTTTCAAAGAGAAGTGAAAGGGAACAAGCGGTGGTGAAAGAGATAGAAGAGATTGAAGGATTTGGGGGGAAAGGGATTTTGTTTTAGAGAGAAGAAAGAGAGTCGCACCTTAGAGAGAGAAAATGAGAGAGAGAAAAAGGAATTTATAGTTAAGGTTGTAAGGAGTAAGGTGCCAAACGGCATCATATGATGTCAAGCCCGACCCTAAATTATCTGACATGACATTTATATATGTGTGACATCATGTCTGCATATCTGAATAGTCCGGTAGAGTTGAAAAAACCGATATTGTACTTAGAAGTATAAATAAGTTGATTTATGCCTCGAACTAATAAAATAAGGATTTTAAAGTGAAATAAGAAATTTCACAGTCCAGGGATTACTCGAAATAGTAATTCGGAGCTCGAAGGCCAATTTGGAGTTAATCGGAAAAATTGATCGATTAGGGACAAAACAGTCATTTTTCAATTTCAGGACAAAATGGGTTTTTTTAATAAAGATTTTGATTTCAAATTATTAAGAATAATTATATGAAATATAACATGATTATTGGAGCATAAAATGAATATTAGCAGTGAAAAATTATGATTCTCGATATTTTTGGGACACAAGGGTAAAATGGTAATTTTACCATTAAAGGACGAAATGGGAATTTTTAAAAACGATTTTGGCCCCATATGATTAAGATTGATCAATTAAAGTGTTATTTGAGGTTGAAAAGTGAAAATAATGTAATTCTAGTATATTTTGGAGCGTAGGGGCAAAATCGTAATTTTTTCACTTTGAGGGCAAATCGGTAAATTTTTTGCCTCGGCACTTGTCAAGACCAAGGGATTTTGTTTAAATAGGGAATGGATAAATATGAAATTTATTTTGGTGGAAAATTGAAAAGAAAAAGTCAAAAAGTAAAAAAAAAAAAATTGGGCCAATGGCATTATGCCATGTAGCAACCCATTATAATTTATTATTCAACTAATAAAATCAGCCTATAAACCTCGCATTCTCTCTCCAAACTTGTCACAAACCAGATTCAAAGGAAAACAAAAGAGAAAAAGGAGAAAAACAAGAAAAACAAGCCAAAAATCAAGGAAATTCAAGTTTTTTTCAAGATTCAAGCAAAACCGAGGTGAGATTTCTTTAGATTTACTCTAACCCTAGCTTACCCATGCTTTAGTTCTCATTTTCTATGGTTGAATGATGAGGAATCATGCTGAATGCATTGAGGCTGAATGGGTATGAATGAGAATTTGATATTGGATTTGCTTGAATTTGAACTATGTTGTTGTTTGATGATGGTTAAGCATAGTTATGAACAAAGTTTTAGGAAAAACATTTAATTCTCCTAGGGTTCTTTGTTAGCCGAATTGTGTATGTTGAATGTCAAGGAGGAATTGTTTGAATTACAAGGAAAATGGCTTGGAAAGATGAGAAATTAAATGAAAAATGTGACTAGGAAAAATTACGGTGTTAGTACACCGTAATGTCTAAATTTTTACCTGAAGAAATTGAAGGAATTTAAGGCTGAAATTTAGTTATTTGAAATGTGATTGATGAATTAAGGTTTTAAAAGAGAAATGGATCAATTTGGAAGTGATTTGGACATAATTGTCAATTAATCGGGCAATCGATCGAAATTAGTCAATATCGCGTTTTAGTGATATTCGGACGTGTTTTGCATTTGCATGTCATGCATTAGTCATTTAGATTAGTTTATATCATTTTAGGGATAAATTAGTAAATTCTTCGACTTTATTATTTTTAAAGGTGGTGAGATGTTCGGAAAAGGCAAGGAAATCGCACCTGAGGACCACTAGCACGAGTGCATTTGAAAATTCAGATTTTCGAAAACTGTGAGTAAATTATTTATCACCTTATTTATCTAAAGTAATTTTATTAAATTCGATGATTTTATGATGAAAATTAATTGAATTGGTGAAATGCCTATTTTATGAGAAAAATATGAATTTTCTAAAAAAATTGAATTTTTACAATAAGTTTGATTTTTATAAATTGAATTGAAAATTTTATGAATTATTTGAAAAATTGAGTAATTGGAGACCCTGTTGTTTATTGCTTGATAAATGGTATTTCTTATATTATTATGGCTTATGAAAATGTGGTATGACTAGCTGCTGGTTTATTGTGTTGAAATTTATATGAACTGCTGTTTGCCGTGCAGGATGGTTAGTAATAAAATAGCCTAGTCATACTGATAAAATTCTGTTAATTGGTGGATTGATATCTGCTGCAGTAGATGGGTTTCCGTGGACCGGCCTAATTAGAAGTGGCACGGTAAAACCCCTATATACCGCTATCTTAGTTGTAGAGGCGTACATGGTTATTTAATTTTCCTGAGATATAACAGAGTCACTTCACGTAAACCACCACGTGAAGACGAACTCAGCCAACGCCAAGGATTGGCCATATTTTTGGTAAAATTATAAATTTGAATAACTTTGGCAGACTCGGTTAGATGCCTTGGCCAAGGTGCCCTCGAGTATGTAATTTATGACACGGGCTATGATTTTGATAAATCATAAGCCTTATTATTATTATTATCGTATTTGTTATTGTCTGAGTAAATTAAAATTTCTCGCACTGGTTTAAATAAGGTTTCATGTTATGAAACCTTATTATATAAAAAGATTTTCTTTATCTCATATTACTCGCCTTTAGATATTTTAAGAGATATTTATTTACTCACTGAGTTGTGTAAACTCACCACTCTCCCTTCCAATATTTCAGGACCAAACTAGTTATTGATAGTCATATTTGCAAAGGATGACAGTTGGTTTTTGTAACTTCATCTGTAGTAGGTTTCTGTCCTTCATTACTTTTGTATATTTGTGGGCCCACGAGTCGCTGTAAATTTACTTCACACTCTACTTATTTGTATTTCAGTGTGAAAGATTTTATTTTGTATTTACGCTATAAACTTATTTACTGAACACTCTGTAAATATTGTTTTATAAGAAATTATGGTATTTTGTTAAATATTTATATTATATTTTCTATTTCAATGATTTCTATTTCATTTAAAATGAAAATTTGTTAAAACGGCGTGTTCAATAATTGTCGTTCACAAAGGAGGCAAGAAAACTGATACGATAGCCTTGTGGGGTTTCAGTCGGTATTCAGGGTATGAATACCTATCGAGACGTCGCGACAATTGTCGCGGGCCTGATGGGAGTTCCAGGTCATGACATATGGAGCATAACAAAAAAAAGGGAAGAAGGCTGGTCTTGCAAATATATATGGAGGAATTTGGAATAGGCTCATACTCTAAAAGAATGAGTTCACAAGGTATTAAGTTTTGTGTGTGAGTTCACAGTTTCCAATTGCCATCTATGATTAAGAGTTCCAATTCATGTGGAGATAGAAAATTTCTTTTTGTCAAGGTATATTCTCCTTATAGAGTGACACGTTAATTTGGGTTTGACCAACCAGTTCGGCCTGACTCTTCTTCAACTATAAGTTTTTCTTCTTACGTTTCTTCATTTCTCATGGTAAGACTTCAACTCCATTTAGATAAACTTAAGAGTTGTACTGTCCAAGCTTTTTATAGAGTTGGTATTCACACTTCTGGATGGTTTACTTATTGGATGGAGAGTGTTGAAGAATGAAGATCTTTTATTATGCCTTTGACTAATCCTAGAGCTTGTGTACTACCTCCTACTTTGACATGGTGGCTAATTATAACACCCCATACTTTTGTTAGATGCCAATAAGACTTTGTTGATTAAACAAAGGATCAATTGATGCGAATTAACGTGCTAAAGAACGACAGAGTATGAAAGAAATGCTCAAAAGAAAAATGTTTAGCACGCGCGAAAACAATAATTTAAATAATAATATTTTTGTCAGAGGTGAATTAGTGAGCTAAAAGATGATTCGGAGGTAAACCGAGACATAATAATGTGTTTCAGGACCAAAGAAAGTAAGTGAAAAATTTTAAAATAAAATAATATTTTATTCAATAAAATAATATTAAAATATTAATATTTTATTTATTATCGAAATTAGTCATGAAAAATGAAATATGACTAATTTAAGTGGGGGAGGAGTAATAAAGAATTTTGAACGAAAATGGCGATAATCGCACGATGCGAATTTTTAGTTGAGTTGACGCGGTAAGAAAATATTTAAATATTATGGAGACACCGCGTTGAAGTGCAATTTTAATATTTTGGTTATACACGAGTAAGAGAAGGAAGATAGACAGAAATTAGAATTTTTACAAGTGTCGGATGAATTAATTTTAAATTATGAGAATTCGATGGAGATATGTCAAATAAAATGAAATTAAGGCATAGTATGTAAATTTTATTAGTTTGAATAAATAAAAATAAAATGAAGAGGAAATGGATGATAAAAATAATAAAGAAATGATGTTGAAAAGTCAAAACAATTTTTGGTGTGAATGCATGGTCACATGAAGACAAGAAATAAAATAAAAGACAAGAAAACAAAAGAAAGAGAAGACAAAATGGTGGGGTACCCAGATAAGGAAAGAAATGAAAGAAATGAAGAAGAGATAAGAAGGAGAAAAAAGATAGGAGAAACATCTAGAGTGACCGGTCAAAGAAGCAAAAGAAAGAAGAGAAAAATAAAGAAGGAAAGCAACGCTCTGTCAAAAAGGAAAGGCAAGAAAAACAAAAGACAAGAAAAGAATAGAAATAAGAGAAAGGAAATAACGATAAAAGAGAAGAGGAAAAAACTGTGAGGAAAAGAAGAAAGAGCGGATGGAAAATGGAGGAGAAAAGTCGAGTAAAGGGGAGAAAGATGAGGACAGGAAAAAGGGAGGAAAAGTCGAGAAAGAGGAAAGGAAAATAGTGAAAACAATTTTACATTTTTTAGAGATTTTGAGGCTGAAAAATTGAAAACTTACTGCTGATTTTAAGTGCAGAAAATTGAGCTATCTTTGTACTGAAATTTGAAGGTTCTTGCAGCTGGAAATTTATGATTTTGTTGTTGAAAAATTCAAGAGCTTTTGCTGTAATTTTTTAAGTTAATTGTTGTTCGAAATTTATGAGTTTTAAGGCTGAAAATTATGCACTTTTAAGGCTGAAATTGATGAGGTTTTATTGTTGAGAATTGAGCTAAAAATTTGCTAGTTTTGGAGGCTTAAAGGTGCGATTTTGATAGCTGAAATTTGAGCTATTGGTGATCAGTTTTGGAAGGAAGAAAAAGAGGAAAAAGGTGCTACCACAATGGAGGAGGAAGGGCTGTCATGGTGGTGAGGGAGTGACGGGCTGAAATGGAAAGAAAAAAGGAAGAAAAAGACGTGAAAGAGAGAAAGAAAAAAAAAGAGAAAAAGAAAAAGAAATGAAAAAAAAATGGGTGGGCATGATCCATGAAGAAACTAATTAGGCAAGGCCCAATAAGAAATAAAATTGGGCATGGCCCAATAGGAGAAAAGTGAATAGGCTTAGCTCAATGGAAAGAAAATTTGAGAAGCCATGGAGAGGCCCAAGGTCACAAAGAAATGGCAAAAGCCCACTGGTAAGTAAATGTAAAATTTTAAGGTTATGGGTAGTTTATTAGTATTGTGCATATTTTAGATGAAAAATATGCAAATTGATTAAGAGAATTTAATTAAGTTATTACCCTTATAAATGTGCGATTAAGCATGTTGAATTTAAATTTGATGTTAGGAAAATTGTCGTGAAGGCATGCCGAGCAAAGTACGTGATCAATAAATAGGAACAATTATTGATACGCGAACGAATAAATAGTGAGGAAAAATCCCACTATTACGAGGTG
Source organism: Theobroma grandiflorum (assembly GCA_036013995.1). Lineage (NCBI taxonomy): Eukaryota > Viridiplantae > Streptophyta > Magnoliopsida > Malvales > Malvaceae > Theobroma > Theobroma grandiflorum. The sequence continues at coordinate 16,969,442 of CP142133.1, forward strand.
AGTAAGGGGTGTCGATTTTAAAATTCTCATATATATTCACATGATTTATTACACGTGAATTACTATGAAAAGCATAAGATGGTAAAATTTGAAGAAAATTGTGGTTGTAAATTATTTTAGAAATTATTTTGAATATATATAAGTATGCCGTATACGTAAAGCGTTTCAAAAATGGGAAACAAGCTTTTCAACCCGATTTATCGTCAAAAATCATGCCTTATATACTTGTGAATGTGCATACATGATTACAAGGTTTGATTTCCTTATGATCAGTGTTTTATGAAGCATGCATTAAATTTTATGTTGTGAGCATAATCATAGATTTTTATGATGTTTATATTGAATGTATTTAATAAATTTTGGGCAACATTTCAATGATATAAATGATTTTTAGACAGTTTTTATAAATGAAGTGAGATTTCTAAATTGTGTTGAAATTAAATGGCTTATGATTAAATGTGAGCATGATTGGCTAGGTTGGTATTTGTGTTGAAATTATATGCGCTGTGTATTTAGCCTTGAGAGGCTGTGTATAAAATAATTGTTGTGTCATGCTAGTGTACTTTTGTTGATTGGTGGGTTAATTAGTCGCTACAGTGGCGGGTTTCTGTGGACCGGCCTATTAGAAGGGTACGGTAAACCCAATTATTATTCATACCTTGGTATGAGAGGCGCGGAGGGTATCTCTTGAGGTATGGTTAGAGTTAACGTCACACCGAACCACCACGTGAGGGTGAACTCTGCTAACGCCAAGGAACGACTACCGTTTTAGAAATTGTGGAACTTTTAATAGCCTTGACGGATTCGGTTGGATACCCCGGTGTAAGGTATCACCGAATATGAGTTTTTGGCACGAGCTAAGTTTTTTATAAAGTCATAAGCCTTGTTGTCTATTTTTGATAAAATATAATTGTTTCACGTGGATTGAAATAAATTTTAACATTATGAATCATGTTTCTTGGCATAGTGAGAAAATTGAATTAAATGGTTTTTAGCAGCTCCCCTATTTGTTTTTAATGAATTAAATCAGTAATTCCTTGCGTATAGGCGAGCTATGATTTGTATATGACTTTGAATAATATTTGGTTTCACGAGAGCTAGCTCGATTTTATTGAATTGATGCGAAAAATGGTTATAAGGCATAAAACCCCTGTTTGAAATAAATTGGTTTCATAATCTTGTAATTTTATATTCAAATGATCTGTCGTTTGCTTGTTTCCTATCTACTCCCTATTCACTAAGTCGATGATATTCATTGAGCCTATAAGACTCACACCCCATTTTTCCCCTTTCTGCAGATAGGGATTGATCTAGCACGTAGTCATCGGCGCACTCAGTTATTTGTGGATAGGTAAAGGCATCTCATAGCATTTTGTTCCGAGTCGCTCCGCTGCTAGAAGTTGAATTTTTACAATTTGTTTATTAAGTTGTAAATGAATTCTAAATTTTTATATAAATATTAACTTGGAAATTCTATATTTTAATGTATAAACTTGCAAAAAAAAAGGCAAAAAGTTTATACTGATTTTTATATTTATAGTTCAATTTAGTATATGGAAGTATCAGTATTATATGGTGATTGAATGTATTGGATTGACGAAAAATTGTAGAAAGGCTTGTTCGGGACTTGACGGGTTATCTCGGAGGTCTCGGACGCCGGTAGCGATCGGGGAGTGATCGTTACACTAATAAAGCTTATGCATGCCTATTGAGGTTAATTACCGAGTTAAAAAAGGTGATTTGAAAGTGAACCTGTGAAACCTCGACCTCCATAGACACGTAACTAAGAGTAGACGCGATAATGCAAACTAGGGGTAATTTCGTCATTTCTCATGGTGGGCTTCTAGAAGTGGGTTTTTTTAGTATTATTAAGGCTTGAGTAGGCTTAAGGAATAAATGAATGATGTTTATAATAATAAAATAAATGAAGAAAATAGAAATAGCGATAATTTCCATGGTAGGGGTAAAATGGTCATTTTACATCTTGAGTCAAAATTTTTATGTTTTCATGGACTTGAGTACTTCTAGACTATTATGGACTTTGTCTCAGTGTCAAAGAATAAAAAGATTGCACAAAGGATAGGATGAAGACAAAGTCACCTTGTTGAGGGTATTTTGGTAAATTATATGAAACTTGGATAAACTTTAAGCATAAATATCTAAAGCTCCAGCAATTTCCAGCAGCTTCTTCTAGCTTCCAGCAACTTCTTCTTCCTCCTCACCCATCTAATGTCATTTTCATTTCAAGTCCATGAAAATCAAATTTTTCCATGTGATATTCCTTATTTTCTTTTCATTTTCTTTTATTACTTCTTTTTTCTCCTAACTTCTTGGGTACCAAATTTACAAACTTTAACCCCAATTTCTAGCACATCTAAACCCTAGGAGAGAGAAAGAAAAATCTCTCCATGTTTCCTTTATTTTCTATTTCTACTTCACTTTCAACAACACTTGGATTTTTGGCTTCAAATCTTTATTTTTAAAGCTGAAAGGTATATATTTCAAACTTTTGAAATTTTTGAACTTATAATATTTTCATATTTTATTTCCTAATTTCTTCAAGTTATTTTTCTTGAAAATATTAGGTTTTCTTGATGATCTTCATGCCTCCAAGCTCATCAAAGTAAAAGATCTTTAAATTTGGAATAGTTGATATGATGGGTTTGAGAATTAGACTAGAAATTTAGGTTAAATGTTAGGCTAGAATGTAGATTGCCTAATGTAAATTTATTAGAATTATTAGATTTAATTGATGGCTTAATTGAGGTTGTTATGGTTTGTTGATAAATATACGTTTTAATGGTATTTTAGGATTACTTGGATTAGGACCTTGTCGATGCTAGTTTTGTTAAGTGAGTGAACTTGCATTGAAAATATTTTGGGAAATGTATTGGTATTTGGATGAAATGTGTGAATGATTTTTATTTGATTTTTCCTTAAAAGATTATGCATGGGAACAAGCCTTTATTAAAACGTTTATGTTGTGAGTGTGCAATATGATGAATCCTTGTGCCTTATATGATGTTGATATAAATATATATGTTGCGTATTGATAGTTTATATTGTGTAATAAATATAACTATGCGTGTGCGCGATGTGGGGGATGCACACACCTGTGATGACAGGGTGCGAAAGTGTGGATGATGATATTGAAGTGTGCGAGTAGGGAGTGCACACGATGATATTGAAGTGTGAGAGTAGGGAGTGCACATTGGCTGAGTGAGGTGGTGGTATTCATCTTTATATATGTATGTGTTGGTGTGTGTAAGAGAAAGTTATGAATATAGTAGGTGGATGTAATGTATGTGAAATCTTGCATGTTGAACCTTGAAATCTTGCTAATTATCTTGAAATTGAATTGTATTGCAACAAGAAACCTTCTATCATGGTTACTACCTTGCTTGGTTTCTACCATATTTTCTACCTCCTTAACCTCACGGTTGATCATGGATTTTCAACGTCAAGGGATTAGTTAATCAAGTTTGAAATGAAGGGTTTTAATAAGAATTAAACTAAATTGCATTGCTTTTGAACTTAAGTGCATCATGATTTCTAAACTTTCCTTAACGTTGCTTGTTCCCTTCCTATGTTCACTCACTGAGTTTATACTCACGTTTTTAAACTTTATGTTTTAGGTTTTTTGAGTTAAAGATGATTGGATCCTAGGACAAGGTGTTTCTTCCTATCCATTGCTCGATAGGTTTAACATGACACTAAACGTTAGCAACCGTGCCCAGAGTCACTTTGCTGACGATCAAGGTCTAATTATGTGTATATGAATACTTGATGTGAAATGCTAAGATTCATTTGTCAAGCTATATATGTATATTATGGTTGATGATGCCATTCTGAATGCATAATTGGGTTTTATGAATTGTTTTCAAAAGAACTATATTTGAACATTACGAATTTTGGATTTTAAAGAAATATGGATCAATGTATAAGATTATATAAATAGGCTTGCTTGGGCTTAGTGGGTTGAGCTCATTTGGCCCTTGGGCCGGTCATGGCCCGAGAATTAGGCTGTGACAAAACTTGATATCATAGCTCTAGGTTTAGTTGAGTCGTAGGGATTCTTGTGTCTGTCAGCGGAGTTGTCAAAGTTAATGTCACGACCCGGAACTCCCATCGAATCCATGACAACCGCCGCGATGTCCCGATAGGCATTCATTACCCGGAATGCCGATCGAAACCTCGAAAGGCTTACGTACTAGTTTTCTTACCTTCCCTGTGAGTAACCGTTGCCAACCATCACATTTTAAAGCTTTATTTATCATTTCCAGCTCAAAAGAATCAAAAGAAAATTTTTACCTTACAAGGGCATTTTGATCATTTTCACCAAAAATTTCAAATTCAGCTAAAAATGCTATATGTGAGTAAAAAACACCTATTTTGTAATCAAATATAAATTTAGAAGTTCACATCATTCATAAAACGTGAAATTTTTAACCATTTGAATAAAATAATGATGTTCAATAAAATATTTTATTATCTATAAAATAATATTTATAAAAATATCCGTAAATAATCTTTTTCAGCGTAAAAGCAAAATAAATTCTTTCATACATTGATATAAATAATCAGAGAATAAAATCTCATTTACAATGACACGTGAAGCCCAAATAATAAAATACTTAAAATAATGAACCTACTGCTTTTGGTGTAGTAAGGCCTACAGTAATCCCTGTCGGTATCTGTTATCTACGAGTTACCCCGAGCCTGAAAGGGTTGGGAGAGAGGTTGATGAGATTTTACAATCCCAGTGACTAAACAAATATTACCATAAATATCTAAAGGTGAGTAAATGGAGACAATAAAAGAAACAGTCATAATAAAATATTTCATAAGGTTCAAATTCATTTCATATTCTATAAAATACTTTTAATTCATCAAAACATTTATTGAGGCTTATGATTTTCGTAAAAATATCATTTGGCTCATGCCAAAACCATTACTCTCAGATACTTGATCAGAGTATCTTACTGAGTCCGCCAAGGTTGTCGAATATATTTTTATTTAATTAAAAACACAGCTGTTCCTTGACGTTGGCTGAGTCGCGCCTTCACGTGGGGGTTCGATGTGAAGTGGACTCTATCATTACCCCGAGAGTTACCCTCCTCGCCTTTACAACCAGAGTAAATATATCAGCGGGTTTACCGTGCCCTTCTAATAGGCTGATCCACAGAAACCCGCCACTGCAATGACTAAACCCTGCCATATCAATAAAAAAATCCAGTCGCATGACATGACTAACATTTTACTATACATCTTTTAAAGCTACACATACAATTCATATAATAGCAACAAAATCTTTAAATTCAGTCATTCATGCTCAAATTATCATAAGCCAATCAAGTGAAAATACAATTTATAACACAATTAACACGGGTCTCCAATTACTCATTTTTAAGCAAAATTTTGAATTTCAAAACAATCTACAAAATATTTTCATTTTTCATAATATTCATAAAATATCATTTAAAATAAACTTTAGATAATTTAAGATAATGGTAAGTTTACTACCTTATGATAGCGGGATTTTTCGTCGCTATAGACACTTAGCTAAATCGTATTTTTCTTTTTCTACCCATCAACTGCTAATTTCCTCGGCCTGTCATCACCATATCACACCATATTTATTTCTCCTATGTACATACATTGAACTTACTAATATTTATGTGCATACAAACATATCTAGCTTACTTTATTTTATTTTAATTTATCCTTAGCACTTATTCAATCTTTACTATTTTATTAAATACATATTATGTATTATTATACACCTTTAAACTTTTCTATCTTATATGAACTCTAATTTTATTTAATTATTTCTATTTTAGTATTATTATATTTTATTATTTCATTTTATTCTATTTACATCTTTGTCATTCATTATTTTATTTCATTTTACCTTTTCTCTTTTTGTTTTCCTCCCACCGTACATGCCTTTCTTTCCTCTTCACTGCCGAGGTGTCACCACCAGCCACGGAACGCTCCTCCTTCCTCCTCCGTTGGCTAGCTACTGCCACCACTTCAGCCACCGTTTGCTGCAGCTGTTGGCAGCACTCTCACCACCGTTTCTTCCCCCTTAATTGGCCTCTTCTTTTCCCCTTTTTCCTTCATAAACCAGCAGCACTTTCCTAGATTTCTGCACAATTTTCCTGCACCCATATGGACAACAAATAGCTCCACAAATCAACCTCCTCACTCACATATTTTTCTGCTAGAATTTCCAGCAATTGTTCACGGTTTTTGCACTTTAATTTCAGCTCTTTTTCTTCACGAATTTGGCAACATAAGGCTGCTCTTTTCCTCACCTAACCGGTAACTATAATTGCTCCCATTTTCAGCTTAGATTTTTGTAACAAAAACCACAATTTGCAACAACCAAAAACACAAATTTTCAGCATCAAACTTACCTTATTTCCAGTAGCTATGCACCAGAATTTTTGGCTGCACAAAACTGTCTTTTATCCTCCAAAAATGGATAGCCAAGTTGCCTTATTTTTCTCCTCCAAAACCAATCAATTTCAGCTTAAGAAGACCACCTCTTCCTTCTCTAAAAATTGGCTAAAAATATGCTCTTTTTCCTTTTGAATATCACCAAAACCGTGCCATTTTTCTTCCACCTTTCTTCCGCCCTTTTTTTTTTCTTCTCTTTTCTTTTCTTTCTTTTCTCTCTTCTTGTACGTCTCTTTTTTTTTCTTTTGTCCCTTCAGCCGACTCTCCTCTCATCCTTATCCTTCCATACTCTTCTTGTTTCTTCCTTTATTTTCTTTTTTTTTTATTTTTCTTGTCTTTTAGCTCTTCTTTCTTCTTTCCTTAACTGACCATTCTCCGCTCTTCTAGATTTTTCCTTATCTTCATTGACTTTTCTTGTCTTGGAATTTCATGGCCAGCCTCCTCTCATTTCATTTGTCTTCTCTTTTCATTTCATTTCCTTTGTATTTCTTTCCTCTCATTTGTTGTGTTTGACTATTCTTTGTTTCCTTTTTCATTTGTTGTGGCAGGCCCTATCAATTGTCTTCCTATCTCTCTTTCATCTTTTATTTCTCTTTTTTTTTTGATTCCATATGATCTTGACTTGTCAAAAAAATGGCTATTCTTGGCATTTTTCTTTATTTGACTTTTCAACGCTCAAATTTCATTAATTTATTATCCCATTTTATCTTCTAAATATTCATTTAAGCTTTTAATTAACTTAAGATTTAATTAGGCTTAAAAATGTAATAAGAGACCCAAAAATTTAATTGTCAATCCTTGAAATTTTCATTCTCGACATATGACGTCTTGTCACTTTCCAACGCAAGTTTCTCTATTGTAGAGACAGAACTGGGTAAAGTGAGCTTCATAAAAGTTGTAGCTCTATCTCTTAGCTTTCCAATGGTCTAAGAATTTCTACAATTAGAGTTCTGTAGCTTGAGATATGTCCAAAATACTCAAGCATGTAAAAAAAAAATTTCTAAGTTCTTCAACACTTCGCTCTCTAAAAATTAAGTCTAATATTTTTAATTCCTATCCACACTTATTAAATTTCAATTTCCTTCAAAATTATTCTTTATTTCTTCTCCCCCCACTTGAATTAGTCATAGTCTCATTTTTCATGACTAATTTTGACAACATATAAAATATTAATATTTTAATATTATTTTATTCTAAAATTTTTCACTTGGCTTTTTTAGTCTCGAAATGCATTATTATGTATCAAATTACTTTCAAATCATCCTTTAACTCACTAATTTTTACGCATGTGAAATATTATTATTTAATTATCATTTTTACGCGTGCGAAATATTTTATTCTTGAACATTCCTTTCATCTTTTTATCATTCTTTAGCATGCTACTTCTCATCGATCAGTCCTTAATCATTCTGGGATGATTATGTTGACTACTATATAAAAGTACAACGTATTACAGTTAATGTAAAGTCTTGTTTATAGCTTGTGACTGTAGCACAAGTCATAGACATGAGGCTATATAAACTCATATTCCTAGCAACCTATCCTTTTGCTAACATCATATTAAGGTCATAAGTGGTGCCGTTGTTTGAGTTTGAGATGTCACCCGAGACGCTAGCTATTGTTGGAAGAATTTTAAAGCAAATGCTCCAAATGAATGGTTACTATAATGACTTATCCTTCTGGCTAAGGATGGAGGGAAGTGGAGCTGGACTAATAAGTCTGTAATAACTCATTCATTTGATGAAGTTATAACTTGAGCCCATGATTGTCAAAGGGAAGAAAATTAGATGACTATGGATTGTATTTGAGGTCAATATAAAGAAGCACGTGTAATAAAGGTAATAAAGGGGCGTACTTAACCAAAACGAATAGTGATGGTTGTAATTCACTTGAAGTTTATAACTTTGAGTATTGAAGGAGCTGCAAACCAATACTTATGTGCATGGAGGTAAGTGCATTATGTTAATTGAGCTTGTTATGCCCATATATAAGTGGTGTTGGGCTTCTGAAATATTTTATATGTAAATATGTGTTGAATATGTGTACAACAGCTTAGAGGGAGTTGATTATGATTTCAATTAAGCGATTGTGACATTCCAAGAATTGATTGGACCTATTATAATTTATAGATATAAACATATGAATTAATCCAAGGGTGAGCATCAATGATCACCATAATTGATGTGTGGTCAAGAAGTAAAAGGTTAGTAAACAAATCTACTCTAAGGATGAGCTTGAATTTTGTTATGCATAGCGTGGAGCCAAGGGATTAAAGGACTAGATGTGGATTTGGTAGCTTGAGGTTAAATGACTTGGAAATGTCGAATCTAGTCTAAGTGCCATATGGAGCTCTATATTTGAGCCTAATACACAAATTGGTTTAAAGATCAATTTAGGAGTCTATTTGGATTAAGTCTACAGACTATGATGTAAATGATTAGTCTTGAATTAAATTTCTTCAAAGGTAAGAGATTTAGAAAATGTTAACTATTAGATAAGCTCAAAGAGGGAGCTTCTGCATCCTAAGTTTACAAATTTAGATCTTATGGCCACAAAGGCAAGATGCAACAATTAAGTAAATTGTCCATCTTATCAATGTAACGATTAATGACTAATGAGTAGAGTTAAGATCGCCATGCGAGGTGATGTACACTTTAATATTTATGTACCTAAGAGTTATTTAGAGATCACTGCTTAATCAGGATGGCAATAAATATCATGGTAAAGGTACATGAATGTTAGTAGTGAGATGTGTCCAAAGAGTGATTTTGACATACCACCAAATATGGAATAGATGTGTCGAGATTAATGTTATGATCACGAACTTGTGATAGAAAGTTAGTTTTGCAAATTGTAGTTTCATGATCATGAAATATATGGAGGTTATCAATATGTAGGCATACATTTGGAGTTGTACATCTTGTGATCCCCATGCATCATATGAAAAGAGATTTCCCATAGGGAAGTTTAGCCTGATTGATGATTACATGACTATAGGCTTGGCATGAGATTGAGAATGCCCTGGCATAAATGTGGAATGTATTGTGAAAGGTTGAAAAGCCACATATACCCTAACAAGGTCAATAACATGAATGATGGGGAAATATGGATGTTGATATGACAAGCAAAAAAAAAAAAAGCTTAAGGAAAATCAATGCAAACATACTAAGTTAGTTCTATATGGTTTGAATTAAGGACAAAGACACCTTGGGAGATTTGCAAATAATGTTCAATGAAGCCAATGAGCAGAAACACTATTGAATATATATTGAATTGTTAAAGTTATGTGTAACTTTGAAGATAAGCCTTTGATTGTTTAAGTCCTCAATGAAATTTTATTAAAAGACGTGTTTAAGTGTTTTGGAAGTGCATGGGAAAGCATGAGAGAATATACTAGCTTAACTTGCTATAAGAGGTCGAAATGGGATGGCCATGAGTAGATCGTGAGTAACTAAGCAATGTATAGGTAAATGAGTAAGAGAGTTATAATTGGTAGATAAGGGTAGAACTTTAATGATGAGACTGTGTTCACTGCTTTAGGCATTGAACTATAAGTTACAAACATGTATCCACCTTGTGAACACTTCGGTGAGATAAATTCGAGAGATTTTTCACAATGAGAAAACATTAAAGCTCAAAGAGCAAATGGCTAAATAATTAAGTTAGGGCTCATAATAGATTTGTCACATGAATATAAAATTATGTTGCAAATATAAGGGTGCCTGGAAATGTTAGTTTAAGGCAATGATCATCTTACCATTAGATAGACCTGATGAGGTTATGGTCTCGATATACTTGTTGACGCAAGGCTTAAATTGTGAAATGTGCTTCCCCCACAAGTTCCAATTTAGTTTGAGTAATTATCAAGGAAAAGTGCCTGATAAGGGTAGGCAAAGGTTGAATTGTGTTTCAAATGTTTAGAGAACATGGGTGATACGATTTGATTAAATGATAATACTACTGGTGAAGGAATAGAGATACGCTACAGGAATTGTAGAGATCTACTTAGAAAAGAGAGGATGATTTGAGAATTCAAGTAGTCATATATGAGTAAATATTTGGTAATGAGACATGACCTAAATTGGAATACTACAATATGAATTTTGGCTAAGAAAAATCGATCTTTAAGACGCATGAGTCCAAGGATGGCACCAATTAGCGATTGACTTTTGCATGAAAATAAAACATCGAAATTGGCTTTGTGTAATCACAAAATCCTTTTCCCAAATCCAAATTGGAAAGCAAAGCATTGACCATTTCCGTAAGAACTCAATCTTACGTTACACTATACCATTTTGTTCCAATGTGTATGGAGTAGTAATCTCATCAATAATACTAGTTAACTCAAAATACTTGGGATCATAATATTCACCTCCTTTATCACTTTGTAAACATTTGATAAGTAATTCATAAAACAATTTAATTTCATTTTTATAGATTTTAAACTTCTCCGTTACTTCATCTTTGACGTGCAATAAGTAAGCATAGCAACATCTAAAGAAGTCATCTATAAACATAATGAAGAATTTCTATCCACCAATAGATAGGGTATTGTACATGTCACAAACATCATAATGTATTAATGCAAGCAATTTAGAGTTTCTTTTTACCTTAGGAAATGAGCTTTTTGTGATTTAAGTAACCATGCATGTCTTGCACAGATCATCATTTCCATCAATATTAAGTATTAACTTGAATTTAGCCATATCATGCATTCTTCTATAATGGACATGGCCTAATCTATTATGCCATAAATTAGACAATGCTACTTTACTATCATGAACATTAAATGAGGCATCAATATAAGTAAAACTAGTAGCATACTTGTTGATATTAAGCTTGAACATGTTTTCACATAAGTATCCACTTCCCACATATTGTCTATCTTTTATAAGGATGAACTTATCTACCTCAAATACTAATTTGAAGCCATATTTATTCAACAAGCTACCCGACACAAGATTCTTTCTAATTTCTAGTATATAATGGACACCGTTTAGTAAAAGTAATTTTCTAGAAGTAAACATGAGTTCCACGATGCCTTTTATTTTCACTTGTGTAATGGAGGAATTTCCCATGTATAACACGATCCAATCATTAACCACTTCTAAGGACTTGAAGAAATTCTTATCCTTACATACATGCTTAGTTGCACTAGTGTCATCCAATATACTGCATCATCTTGGAAAAGATTGACCTCAGAAATCTTAGCAACAAACTTGTTGTTGTTTACACCTTTTGTCTTGTATTTCAAAATCTACATTTCGCTTTAAGGTGCCCAAGTTTGTTATAATAGAAACATGGACCCTTTTTGCTCCTTTTGATCTTATGACTTTTATCATTCATACCAACAAAATCTTTTCTTTTGTTTTGCAAAACTAGCTTGTTTAATGGTTTGTGTTCTATCACATGGACGTTCGAAATCCAAAGATTCCTTCCATTAGAATCCTTTTCTTTTTCATCTTACTTGACTTCTTCTATTCGAAAATGATTACCAAGGCCCTTAAGAGACATTTCCTCTTTCTTATGTTTTAAAGTTTTCTTAGTATCTCTCCATAAAGGGGAAAGTTTATCAATTATAGAAGATACCACAATAGCTTTATCTATGTTAAGATTATATTGCCTAAAGCTATTCAACCTACATTTAAGCTCATGAAGTTGATTCATAACAAAACAATTATTTATGGATGTGATAATACTTATTTCCAACCAATATTCGTTTACTATGCATATTATATACAATATCATTCATATCAAGTAAGGAAAGAAAACTTATCTTATAATTCGATGTAGAACCATTTTGTCATAAATGAACTTGGTTTATGAATTCTTCTTTGTCAACATCAAACAATTTAACATTTTTCAATGAATAAAGTTTCCTTCGTCAAAGCGGTCTAGCTTGACAATGTTGGTAGCCATCACTTTTAGTGAAGTCATTATGAATTCTAACACTACAAAAAGTAAGTCTTAAAATTATTGGTGCAAATGGAGTTTAGATGAAATTTAAGGAACTGAAAAAATTTACTTCAATGCGAGCTTTTCAATAGATGCTATTTTTAAGACTTATTTCAGCCCCACCACTCCACATGCAAAAGGGAATAATGCAAATAGCTTTAGGAATATAATGAAACCAACATCTAACTTTATCTTATACTTGACATGAGTAGATTGCTAAATACACCCAAAGGTTTGCAAAGTTGTTTAACTTTAGAGCCTACGTTTTGCAACAAGTAGATTATAAGGAATTGTAATTTCTTTGATAAGTGGTGGGAACTCAAGTGTTTATGTTCATTTTAAAAACATAACACTTATTGCTTTTGATTTTTGTGCTTTCGTCTTATTTGTTTTTAGTGTGTTAAAATGGTTGGCAACAAATCCTTTATATAGGGTTGTAAGTTTCTTTTCTCAAGGACATAATACTTTCATCAAGGCATCTCTTTGTCTAAAAGATACCTTTGCATTTTGCAACACAACCTTTGAATAAAAATATTGTTTTAATAATTACTTTATGAAAAGATAATCATTCATTCATAAGACACAATATGAAAAGATAACTTTTCATTTGAAAAGACAACTTTTTATTTTGAAAGTACACCAATAGAAAATCTTGTTTCAATTCAAAAATTATGTAAAGGTAGAATGGATTATTCAATGCAAATGAATGGACTCTGCAATTGCATCTAAAAGGAGATGACAACACATATGGTTTGTATTAGAGTAAGAAAAAAGAGGACAACTGCAGCAATTGTAGCAACACCTCTCCATAGAGTTGAGAAATACTGGAGTTTGAGAATTGCTACCCAACAATGACGGTGAACTGCATTATATGCATTGAGCTTCCTAAAAATATGAGAGTAGTGGTTCTTTTCCATTGGAATAACATGTTTGCAGAAATTATTGAATAAAGTTACCACTGCTGCGTGGTTGCCAAGCTGGTTGATGAGAATTCTTTTTCGAATGAGTAAATCCACATCTTCAGTAAACTTGATTGTTAACTTGTAATGCTTGCATCCATGTGGACATGATGGCATTTGTAATCCACTATAATTCTTTGCAAGCTTTGGAGATATTTGCTTAAAAGTTTATGCCTCTACATGTTAAGTTGCATGAAGTCTTTTGTTAAATATTTTACACTTGTTAGTGTCAGAACAAGTGTTAATGCCAACTAATGTTGTATCATTTGATAAATATGTATTGTTTTTCAATGAAATAGTAGTGACGTTTCTTTGTTAACAACACAAAAACTACTCCTCTGTTCAGCTCTATTTTACCGTCCCTTAACAGAGCATTATCCTCTTTGCTGTTGACATGATATCAAAGCTCCCTTTGAGGTCTTCAAGGACTGGGGTCAACCCCGAACAAGCCTGCTTTTCTAAGTTCGATACCCTAAAAAATTTCAACAAGTTACTTGGAAAAATTAAATGGCCACCACAATGACAATAAGCTATCCAGCTCCTCTTTTGTTTAACGGTAATAATTATCCCTCATGGTTTATAAAAATGGAAGCCTATCTAAGAGGCTATGACTTTTAGGATGTAATTGAGTCCGAAACTGAAGTACCTCCCTTGAGGGATAATGCAAGTGCTGCTCAAATTAAGCAGTACCATAAAGAGATTGCAAAAAGGTATAGGGCACTGTCATTCATTCATGGAGCGGTCACTAAACCCATATTCTCAAGAATCATGGCATGTAAGTCAACAAAAGAGGCTTGGGAAAAGCTCAAAGTTGCATTCCAAGGTTCTGACCGTACTAGACACCAGCAAGTGATGAACCTGATGCGAGAGTTTGAAGCTCTCAAAATGAAAAATACTAACAGTGTGAAGGACTATATAAACAAGGTGGAGAAGATTGTAAACCAGGTTACAATTCTAAGAGGTAAGTTACCATAAGATCGTGTGGTGGAGAAGGTGCTTATAAGCTTGCTTGAACGGTTTGAATCCAAGATATCTTTATTAGAAGAAGCCAAGAATCTTTCCAAGATAACATTAACAGAACTTGTTAATGCTCTGCAAGCAGTTAAGAACAGAAGAGCTATTAGAAATGATGAGAATGTTGAGCATTCGCTGATTGCTAAAATGAAGGGTAAGAGCCACGGTGAGTCATCTACAAAGAAAGTAACATTTGAGCAGAAAGACGAAGAAAAGAGAACTCCACCAACAGGCAAATAGCAATATAGGATGAACATAAATGTACCTTGCACTCATTGTAAGAAGAAAGGACATGTAGAATCTAGTTGTTGGTTTAGACCCAACGTCATATGTAGGGTGTAATCAACAATGGCATGTCGAGAGAGTTTGTAAAAATAAGCAAACTGAGAACAAAGACAAGCATGGTTAGACTGTAGAAAAAGCTGAGGTTGCTAAAGAATGCCTATTTATGGTAGGTAGTGGTACAAGTACCTTTTATGCAAAACAATAGTTGATTGACAATGGTGCTTCAAACCATATGACCCTCAACAAGTCACTATTTGCTCAATTGGATGCCAACTACCGTTCAACAGTGAAGATTGGCAATGGGTTGTACCTTCGTGTAATGGGCAAAGGTTCAGTAGTAGTCAAAACGACAACTGGCACCAGGTATGTATATGAGGTTTTGTTGGTACCTGAAATAACCTAAAATTTACTTAGTGTGGGTTAAATGTTAGATGACAATTATATTTTAATTTTTAAAGATAAATCATGCATCATCTATGCTCCTTCAAGTGACTTTTTAATGAATGTACCAATAAAACAAAAGTGTTTTGCTGTGAATTGGACTAATGTATGCATGCAGGCTACTGAGTATGAGTCGAACCCAATAAGTCTTTAGCACAGAAGATTGGGTTACGGTAATTATGCCTCTTTAAAATATCTTAGTTCTTCAAATTTGGTGAAAAATCTTCCCCAGTTTTCAAGTGGTGGTCCAATTTGCAAGACATGCCAATTTGGAAAATTATCAAGAAGACCATACCCTTTAGCCAGTTTGAGTAGAGCTAGTGACAAGCTAGGACTAGTACATACTGATGTAGGGGGCCCTTTGAGTGAACCGTCATTCAATGGAAGTAAGTATTACCTTATTTTCATTGATGACTTCACCAAGTTCTGCTGGATTTTTATCTTGAAATAGAAATCAGAAGTGTTTGACTACTTCTTGAAGTTTAATCTCGAGTTGAAGTTGAAACAGACAAGAAGATTAAAGTGTTGAGATCGGATAATGGTGGCGAATACTCATCACTTGAGTTCACTCGATACCTGGATAGAAAAGGTATTCTTCATCATTTCACTGCTCCTTATTGCCCTCAACAGAACGGAGTCAATGAGAGAAAGAATCGAACCATACTGGAAATGACGAGGTGTTTGCTTCATGAAAAAAAATCTTCCTAAAAGATTTTGGGCAGAACCGACAAGTACAGCAACCTACCTTTTTAATATTCTGCCTACTAGTGCTATACAAAAAATGACTCCCCATGAGGCATGGTTTGATATTAAACCATCAGTGAATCATCTGAGAATTTTCGGGTGCCTATGCTAACAACACGTTCCTGAACAACTAAGAGATAAACTCGAATCTAAAGCACAAATCGGGATTCATATTGTGTACAGTTTGCAAGCTAAAGCTTATAGAGTTTACTTGGTTGATTCTGGGAAGATTTCCATCACTAGAAATGTCGTTTTTGATGAAGATAGTGAGTGGAAATGGGAAGAACAGCAACGTGCAAGCACCAGTTATGCACCAACCCACACGTTTGATAATAGCAATATTGATGATGAAGATGAAAGTGGTCTGGAAGCTGGGAGTGGTTTGGAAGCTGACCAGATTATTAATGATGAAGCTGTAAGAGGGACCAGATCCATTAAAGCCGTGTATGTCAGGTGTCAATTGGCTCTTGCTGAACCAACTTCATTTGAGGAGGCTATTCATCATTCAGAATGGATGGCAGCAATGAAAGAAGAATTAAACATGATAGAAAAAAATAATACCCGGTCACTGGTGGACAGGCCAAGATATAGACATGTGATCGGTGTTAAGTGGATCTTCAAAAGAAAACTTAACTCAGATGGGTCGTTGAACAAGTATAAAGCTCGCCTGGTTGTAAAAGGTTATTCTCAAATGGCAGGTATTGATTATCAGGAAACTTTTGCTCCTGTTGCAAGAATGGATACCATTCGATTAATCACTGCTATTGCTACAACTTGTGAGTGGAAGCTCTAACACCTTGATGTAAAGTTAGTCTTTTTGAATGGAAAGCTTAATGAAGCAATCTACATTGAGCAACCACCTGGCTTTGAGATTGAAGCTGATAAAGGCAAGGTGTACCGACTCCACAAGGCACTGTACGGGTTGAAGCAAGCTCCACGAGCTTGGTACAGCAAAATTGACTCATTCTTGGTGAATCATGGTTTTCAAAGGAGTCCAAATGAAGCCACCTTATATATTTTAAAGAAAACAGATCAACCTCCTTTAATCCTGTTCTTGTACGTTGATGATCTGTTAATTACTGGAGGTAATACAACTCAAGTTAATAAACTCAAGGAGTTGTTGGGAAAAGAATTCAGCATGTCTGATCTTGGGCTAATGTCATACTTTCTGGGAATTGAAGTCAAGCAGGAAGATGATGGCATTCTGTTATGTCAACAGAATTATGTCAAAGAAGTACTTAAACGATTCAAAATGACCCATTGTAAAGCAGTATCCACTCCCATGGCTGTGAATGAAAAATTATCTCTTCATGACGATGTTAAATTGGAGAATCCATCTGAATATAGGAGTCTCATTGGATGTTTGTTATAAATTTGTGCTACAAGACCCGAGATAATGCATGCTGTGAGTTTTTTGTCAAGGTTCATGCAACAACCATGCCAATCACATGCCATTGCAACCAAGAGAGTACTGAGGTATTTGAATGGTACAATCACCTTTGGACTCAAATTCACCCGATGTGATGAAATCAAACAAATGGGATATTCAGATGCGGATTGGGCTGGCTCTGTTGATGATGCAAAGAGTACCTCCGGCTATGTTTTCTCAATTGGAAATGGAGTATTTTCATGGTGTTCGCAGAAGCAAGAAACTGTGGCTCAGTCTTCAGCAGAGGCTGAGTATGTCTCTGCAGCAACAACAGCAAACCAAGCAATTTGGTTAAGGGAAATTCTCCATGACTTGGGATTTCCACAAGCAACTGCATCAGATTTATTTATTGATAATAAATCTGCTATAGCGATGGTCAAAAATCCTGTGTTCCACGGACGTACTAAACACATCAGTGTGAAGTATCACTCACTGAGGGAAGCAGAAAGGAAAGGTGAAATTGCTGTCTCTCATTGCTGCTCAGATGATCAGCTGGCCGATATAATGACAAAGTCATTGAGCAAGCAGAAGTTTGAATTTCACAGAGAAAGAATGAAGATAGTCAATGCAACCATTAAGGGAGAATGTTAACTTGTAATGCTTGCATCCACGTGGACATGATGGCATCTGTAATCCATTATAATTCTCTGCAAGCTTAGGAGATTTTTGCTTAAAAGTTTATGCCTCTACGTGTTAAGTTGCATGAAGTATTTTGTTAAATATTTTATACTTGTTAGTGTTAGAACAAGTGTTAGTGCCAACTAATGTTGTATCATTTGATAAATATGTACTGTTTTTCAATGAAATAGTAGTGACCTTTCTTTGTTCACAACACAAAAACTGCTCCTCTGTTCAGCTCTGTTTTACCATCCCTTAACAGAGCATTATCCTTCTTGCTGTTGACATTGATGAGATATTTCATTAGAAAGATATAGTCACAAATGTGAGTTTCATGTGGATAGTAGCGTTGCTTCCAGGCCATGAGGTTTTGATAAAATGATTCAGTCAACTCATCCACTCTCAAAGGGCGGATTTTCAACTCTCCGTTGTCTTGGTTAAATTCTATGTCGAGTAAGCATCTGCTTGTGCTCACCTTAAATTTCACCCCCGCTTCATGCAGCAGAACTGCACTATATAGATCTTCACCTTGCACCTTGCCTGCCTCTAGGCTTTCTTCTCGCTTTTTGGATGATGGTAACAATGAAAATTTTATTAGATCAAGGAAATACATGACTTTGGTTTTGATCCACTTGTTCTGGGGTAATTTGCAACGGAGGGGTTTTTCTTTACTGCAATCCGTCTGAAATGAATATGGTAGCTGAAGTGTTCTTAGCAAGTCTGTGAAATGTTTAGCGCCCCCCAGCTTAGCTCTATATCTATCATGGCAATCGCTTGGTGATATTATATCCTGAATGGATGTGTTTTGGTTGTAATAAGGACCGAAGAAGTGACAGGTAAGATGAAGAAAGGAAGGGTAGTCGGGATTACCAGCAAAGGCAAGTTCATATAGGGCCATAAGAATGAAGAAAGGAAGTTGATTGTGGGCCAAGAACAAATCTCACCGGATAGTGTGAATCTTCCCTTATCACTTATCAGTGAGCAGGCGAGAAGGGGAAACAACATACGGATAGATTAGTTCTAAATCCAAGAGTATGCGTAGAAAAATATTTCATTAAATGGATAGATATTTTATGCCTTGCAAATCTAAAACAGTATAATTCAAGAATATATATATATTTCACTTATCACTTATTAATAAAAATTTACGTGTCAAAGACACGTGATGTATGTTAAGACAATAAACGAGCGAATCTCGTTCTCGGATAAATTAGTACAGCCCTTAGGCTTATTCTCGGATGTCGTTATCTACCCGTGGGAACTGCCCACGTCACCAATATAAATCGGGACTTCAGGTCCCCCTTTACCTACTCGTGGGAACTACCCACGTCACCAATAAAAATCGGGGCTTCAGGTCCCCCTTTTATCTACTCGTGGGAACTCTTCAGGCCCCCCTTTTATCTACTCGTGGGAACTACCCACGTCACCAATAAAAATCGGGCTTCAGGTCCCCCTTTACCTACTCGTGCACAAAATATCTCAATCACGTGTAAATAAAAATCATTCCAATTAAAGGCATTTACCAAGCATACTAAACAAAATGAGAATATTCCTCTCATGAATTGCACTTTATATGTGAATCATTCAAATCATAATATGTCTGCTAAATCAACGTATAAAAATAAATAATCAATTATTATCATATCTTGAAAACAGTATAATGACCACTGGCCTAAGCAGTACACAAATTGCAAGGCGTTATTTGAAGTGAAATCAGTCGAAGATTTGTTTCCCCATACTTAAAAATCATATATACATATGTACTACGTATAATATCAAAACCCAGATTTTTAAAACTCTGTCACACTCACAAACAACTTAAATTTTCTACCAACTCATGCCATCCACAATATCATCAACTATCAACACAATTTATACAATATTATAAAAATATAATATTTTTAAAATTTAGCACCCACTCACCTCAAAATAGCGGGATGCTCTTCGCTATTGATTCGTGCGTGCACCTAATTTAATTTAATTTTTAATAATAATTTTTTTTCCTTTTTTTTTCTGCTTCGTTCCTTCCTTTTCTTCTTCTTCCTTCTTCCTTTCTCTCGATCTGCTTCTTTCTCTCTCTTTCTCTTTTTTTTTCCTTTCTTTCCTCTCGGCGCTGCTCTTTCTCCCCTTTTTCTTCTTTTTCCCTCTTTTTCTTCTTTTTCTTTCTTCTTCCTTCCTCCTTTCTCTCGATCTGCTTCTCTCTCTCTTTTTTTTTTCTTCCTTTGTTTCCTCCCGGTGCTGCTCTTTCTTCCCTTTTTCTTCTTCTTCCCTCTTTTTCTTCTCTTTCTTTCTTCTTTCTTCCTCCTTTCCCTCGACGCTGCTTTTTTTTTTCTCTCCTTATTCTTCTTCTTCCCTCTTTTTCTTCTTTTCCTTCATTTTGTCTTTTTCTTTCTTTTGTCTTTATCCTTCATCCCTTTGTTGACCGAGTCTCCCTCCATTTTTCTTTTTTTTTTTTTTTGTCTTTCCGGCATGGGATGTTACAAACTCCCCCACTTATAATAAATTCGTCCTCGAATTTCAATAGCATAGAAGCACTTATCCACACATTCAATCCTCAAACAGTTATGGGTACCCTGTTTGCATTTCTTCTTCTAGTTCTCAAGTTTCTTCTTCCACTTGATGGTTTTTGCCATAATACTTTCACTAAGGTGATGTCTTCATGGTGAAGCCATTTGACTTGACAGTTTAATATAGCTACAAGCTTCTCTTGGAATTCCAACCCATGTTCTAACAATACCATATCATGTCTTATCACGTGTGAAAGGTCTCGGACATATTTTCTTAGCGTGGATACATGAAACACTGAATTGACTCATTCGAGATCCGATAGCAATGCCAACCGATAAGCAGCAATACCTTCCTGTCCCAATATTTCAAACGGGCCAATATATCGAAGACTGAGTTTCCTTTTTGTCTTTCTTATTTCTGACATTTTTAATTATCTTTCTATTTCATTTCCATAGATCATATTTAGTCCATGAACATTAGATCATAATCAACTTCCAAATTATTTTTGAACCCTTAAGTTATCATTCGCTTACATCCTACCACACTTTATTCTTGATATATACCATAAGAACTTGCATTATACCGATGTACAACTCTACGTACGTACAAACTTAAGCTATTATCTTATCATTTCCAACCATATATGTGAATTTCAATATATTATGTATCATTGTATCATAATGTCATAATCCCCATATCTATCACTAAATATTGTTTTTATCCAATTATATTTCGATCTCCATGTATGCTTTACAATCTTATTGACCTTTCAAGTTCATCATTTTCATTTTTCATTAACCAACATCATTATCGGGATTACCTTCAATTATCTTATACTATCCCTTTTACGCCAATATGCCATTACTTTCCCTTTTTATCCCAACACGATTAACTATAATATTATAAAACTCGATATAGATTTTACTTAAACATCCTCTGACTTCATTGTCAATATCCAATTTCAATCTCACACCGAGTAACTCCATAACTTATGCTTTATCCATTAAATCCCTTTAAGAATTTTAAGTTCCACATTTCCTTATCGGACAAAGGAATTAAACTGAAGTAATGTTAATCATCGTTTGATTTGTACTTATGATTGTGGAATGCAAAATAAGATTATAACTAAGTACTTCTCACCATCACTACAATTATCCACTTCTAACCTGTTTCTTTCCTCTTGTAACTACATAATCCATGATTTAATCATCAGGTTTGGTAGCAAGTTACCACTACTACATTATATCAATGTGCATTTAAAATACACCAAAGTAATATCAGTCATCGTCCTTGGCACATATAGTTGGGTATATTACTTTCAAAACTTTTATGCATTTTCGATTATTTGTGCACTTATTTGTTCCTTAGCCCTTTAAACAATTTGGTCTATAAACATGTATTCATCCTCCAAGAAATTTAATAGCATTCACTTCTGTTCATACTTCCGATTATGTTCATAGATTTTAATACGCCACATAATTAACCTTGTCTTATCACCAGTCTCTTTCTCTTCGACTATATCATAATAAAATTATAGATCTTCCTAATGATTCTATGAGTTCATTTTGTTGTTATGCCCACCTCAATTTCCTTCATTCACAATTTCCTCTATTGGTATTGGTGTTTCTTTAGATCTTTGAGCGCATATTTAATCCACTCAATATTCCTCTTAATTCATCACATTGCAGAATATCTTAGTAACTTTCCAACTCTTTTTTTTTTTTTTTACATGTCATGATATATATAAATAAATTAGGAAAACTTTCAATTCATGTATCGTTCTTCTAATCATTTAAATCTCCACATAACAACGTCCAATACCAAGATCAACGACCTGAATTATTTTGTATATTCATTCTTCATACTTTCCACAACTTGCTCATGTGTCTAGCGCATAAGACGTTCCTACTGTCGTGGTGCTAGATAATTGACATTGTGGCAGTGCAACTATTGAAAATTTCTTCCCCCATATTCATAATTATTTCCAATAATGTATGTTATGTCCATTAGTATTTTATAGCACCATCTATGCAACCTATCAAGCACATTGTGTTCAAATTGCTAAGAATGATTCTTTATTTCCACCGAAGACATGAGTAACTCCACATATACATAAATACATCCATTTAATTGTCAGTTTCTATTACCACGTGTAGAACCTCTTCTTACTTTCCTCAATTTTGACATATCTATTTCACATTTCACCTATTGTGGTATGCTTAGATTATCCACTTTATGCTTATATCTCTTAGTCTATAACCGTATATATTTCCAAAATTTTCAACTTCAAGTAATCTCAGGCATAACCAGTTCAATAAACCACTTATAATACTGAAATAACCACCCAATTAAGTTTAAAATCATTTCTTCTCACATTTAATCAAACCATATCACCCTCGTTCTCTATGTATTGGTAACATAATTCAACCTTTGCCTACCCTTATCAGGCACTTTACTGAGTAATTACTCAAAATAAATTAAAACTGGTGAGGACAACTCGTTTCCCAATTTATGCCTTGCGTCTATCAGTATATCGAGACACAACCTTATCGGGTTTACATAATGGCGAGATAATCATTGCTTTAAATCGGTATTTCCAAGCATCCTTATAATTGCAATACATTTTTATACCTACATGACTTATCAGTCACGAGCCTGAACTTGACTGTATAGCCATTTGCTCTTAAGCTTCAATGCTTTCACATTGTGAGAACTCTTTCAAATTTTCTCACAAAGGGGTTCACGAAGTGGATACAAGCTCATAACTTATAGTTTAATGCCTAAAGTAGTGAATTCTTTCCCATCATTAAAGTTCTACTTTTATTTACCAATCATAGCTCCCTTGCACTTTCATCAATACATGGCTTAGTTACTCACGAGCCTCTCATGGTCATCCCATTTTGACCCCTTATAGCAATTTAACTAATATATTCTCTTATGCTTTTCAATGTACCTCCCAAAACACTTAAACACATAATTTGAGGAAATTCAGTTGAGGACTTAAACAATCAAAAGCTTACCTCCGAAGCCACTCATAACTTTAACAATTCAACGCATGCTCAATAACATTTTAGCTCCTTAACCCCATTGGACATTATTTTAAAATCTGCCAAGGTGTCCATGTTCTCAATTCGGACCCTACCAACTAGCTTAGTGTATTTACATTGATTATCCTTAAGCTAATTTGTATACTTATAATTATAAACCATAATAGTCCGAATAAAACCTTGGGATTTCACCGTCACTTAATTAAAATCCAAACCAGCTTCCTCTAAGTTGTTGTGCATATATTCAATACATATCCACATATAATCTATTTCAGAAGTTTGACACCATTCATATATGGGCAGGGTAAGTTAATTAACACCGTGCACTCACTTTCGTGCACGTAAGTATCAGTTACTCCTCTCTTAATGCTTAAATTTATAAACTTCGAGTGAATCTCAACAATCATTATTTATTCCAATCAAATATACCTCTTATTACCATTATCATATGTACTCTTTTATATTGACCTAAAATACCTCATAGTCATCAATTTCTTCCCATTGACAATCATGGTTCAAATTTTAATTTTACCAATTGAATGAGTTGTTTACGAACCTATTAGTCCAACTTCACTTTCTTCCACCTTTAGTCGGAGGGATATATCATTACATCAACTTTTTATCAAGAGCATTTGCTTAAAATCTTTCCAACAGTAGCTTATGTCTCGAGTGACATCTCAAACCCAAACTACGACGCTACATATAACTTTTATTTAACGTTAATAGAAGGCAAGTTACTAAGAATAGGAGTTTATATAGCCTCCTGTCTATGACTTGTGCTGCAGTCACAACCCATAAACAAGACTCTACATTAGCTCCAACAACTCCGCTGATTAACACAAGAATCCCTAGGACTCGACTAAACCTAGAGCTCTGATACCAACACTGTAAAGACCCCCCCTAGATTGCTACTGGCATTCGAGACTTTCGAGGTGTCCCAACAAGTCCCGAACAAGCCTCATATGACTTTTCAACCATTCCCTGTACACTTGCAATAGACTGCATAAATTTTAAGTCAAACATATATATACACGTGTACTTGAATTCAAAATCAAGCACAATCCATTTAATTTTGACTTTAAGGCATGCTATTACAATTAACTACGTTGAGTTCGAAATTTCAAACTTTCATTAATCCAAAAATCAATATTTGCCACATACAAATCCAGAGTATTACAACTCGACCTCTATCCGCGGAGTGACTCTTAAAAGAGTTGAGAATTATCTTTACCCAAATCTGTGGTAGACCGTGCTCACTGATAGTTTCACGTTAGACTAGTCCCTGTTAGCAAAAGGGAAAAATAAGAGGGTGTGAGTCTCATAGACTCAGTGATAATCATCGACTCAGTGAGCAGGCGAGAAGGGGAAACAACATACGGATAGATTAGTTCTAAATCCAAGAGTATGCGTAGAAAAATATTTCATTAAATGGATAGATATTTTATGCCTTGCAAATCTAAAACAGTATAATTCAAGAATATATATATATTTCACTTATCACTTATTAATAAAAATTTACGTGTCAAAGACACGTGATGTATGTTAAGACAATAAACGAGCGAATCTCGTTCTCAGATAAATTAGTACAGCCCTTAGGCTTATTCTCGGATGTCGTTATCTACCCGTGGGAACTGCCCACGTCACCAATATAAATCGGGACTTCAGGTCCCCCTTTACCTACTCGTGGGAACTACCCACGTCACCAATAAAAATAAGGGCTTCAGGTCCCCCTTTTATCTACTCGTGGGAACTCTTCAGGCCCTCCTTTTATCTACTCGTGTGAACTACCCACGTCACCAATATAAATCGGGGCTTCAGGTCCCCCTTTACCTACTCGTGGGAACTACCCACGTCACCAATAAAAATCGGGCTTCAGGTTCCCCTTTACCTACTCGTGCACAAAATATCTCAATCACGTGTAAATAAAAATCATTCCAATTAAAGGCATTTACCAAGCATACTAAACAAAATGAGAATATTCCTCTCATGAATTGCACTTTATATGTGAATCATTCAAATCATAATATGTCTGCTAAATCAACGTATAAAAATAAATAATCAATTATTATCATATCTTGAAAACAGTATAATGACCACTGGCCTAAGCAGTACACAAATTGCAAGGCGTTATTTGAAGTGAAATCAGTCGAAGATTTGTTTCCCCATACTTAAAAATCATATATACATATGTACTACGTATAATATCAAAACCCAGATTTTTAAAACTCTGTCACACTCACAAACAACTTAAATTTTCTACCAACTCATGCCATCCACAATATCATCAACTATCAACACAATTTATACAATATTATAAAAATATAATATTTTTAAAATTTAGCACCCACTCACCTCAAAATAGCGGGATGCTCTTCGCTATTGATTCGTGCGTGCACCTAATTTAATTTAATTTTTAATAATAATTTTTTTTTCTTTTTTTTTTCCTTTTTTTTTCTGCTTCGTACCTTCCTTTTCTTCTTCTTCCTTCTTCTTTTCTCTCGATCTGCTTCTTTCTCTCTCTTTCTCTTTTTTTTTTCTTCCTTTCTTTCCTCTCGACGTTGCTCTTTCTCCCCTTTTTCTTCTTTTTCCCTCTTTTTCTTCTTTTTCTTTCTTCTTCCTTCCTCCTTTCTCTCGATCTGCTTCTCTCTCTTTTTTTTTTTTCTTCCTTTGTTTCCTCCCGGTGCTGCTCTTTCTCCCCTTTTTCTTCTTCTTCCCTCTTTTTCTTCTCTTTCTTTCTTCTTTCTTCCTCCTTTCCCTTGACGCTGCTTTTTTTTTCTCTCCTTATTCTTCTTCTTCCCTCTTTTTCTTCCTTTCCTTCATTTTGTCTTTTTCTTTCTTTTGTCTTTATCCTTCCTCCCTTTGTTGACCGAGTCTCCCTCCCTTTTTCTTTTTCTTTTTTTTTGTCTTTCCCGCATGAGATGTTACAGATGACTTCCTTTTTGGCGAAGAAGTAGCCCCCCTCAACATTGCGTGCCCATAAGTTTTGCAGTTAGGAATTAGAACTACATATTTAATATTATAAGCCTTATTAGTTGGAGATATCTCAGTTTTTTAAATTAATGTTGAAAGTAGAAGTGAGAGATCTTTGGGACTCTCCAAGATGAGTTCTTGGGGTAGTGCTTTTTGTGAGTGAGTTTAATTTATTTGTTTTTGCCGAAAGAGAGAGACAGAGAGATGTGTTTAAAGAGGAATGGGCTTCTTCTTCTGAGAATGAAAAGAAACAAATCTTTTGGGTTTTCTTGTGCTACAGAGCCGTACAAGGGATTCAGCTGTCCGGAAAAAATGCTCGATCTGTTGAACAAATTTTGATTGATAGTCTTTGTGTTTTTTTGGCTCATCCTCACATGTTTAAGATACTACCATCTTTAATAAATGAAAGTTGAACAGAAAAAAACCTAGCATGACTTTTGTTTTTTTGTTTTTGAAGTAATGTCAAGAAACGACGTTAAGTTAAGAAACGGCATTAAAAACTTTTGCATTGTCGTTTTTAGCCTCCATTAACGGATAGGACAGATGGCAAAAATGTAGAGAGGAGGGACGGATGGGGGCACAAAAGGGGGGCAGAGGATTTGTGTTCATCCGCTTTTGCATTTCGATGTGCTCTAAAATTGAACCGTAGCAACGGAGAGGACCAATAATGACAAATTTCGGTCTGTAGGCTGCTGCATTTACTTCGCGAAGGAAGGGGTTAACACAGCAGATAATACGATCTTGTATCAAGGGCCGCTGAGAATAGCGCATCACGATGTTAAACGCGGATTGAATCCCTTCCGCAAAATCCTTGAGCAGTTTTTCTTGTGAAGCATTATTTTCTGTATCAGCCTCATTGTTTCTCGCAACATTCTCCATCTGCTAGCGGAGGAGTGGGAAGAAAGTAATTGTATTTTGGAAATAGGAAAAGTAGCAAGGCGCTATAAAATTAGATTCAGTAGAAGATAAGAACAAAATGGTACGAGTACCTCTTTTTCTTTTAGTCCAATATTTATGAACAAAAACAGTAGATCCCTGGTGAGGGCGTAGCCAACCAAATTTGAAGAGGACTGAATTTCTCACTCCCATTAATCAACATATATATGTAGAGACGTCCCCTAGCTAGTCATATTTTAATCATAGAATGTTATTTCCAAGCAGGTGAGATAGCTCATGCAGCACTAATGCCTTTATCAACAACTGATACATTTCTTAAAGCTAAACGCAATTATTGCCAAATTTTCTTGCGTTTGCAGCCAATAAAATATTTTACAACATATTCATTTTATAGTGTAATCTTATGTACCCACTGCTTTTTGGACTATACTTTGGCCATGGTACTATTTCTTATATTACTTTTCTTTATATAATCTAATATTCTATTCATTGTCTATAAATATATTTTAGTCGTTGTCTTTTTTAAATACTTTTTCGTATTGTTTTTCATTTCATGTTCTTAGTGGGTTACCCCTTTATTATTTGAACTTTTGTTTATGCTGGTCTAGCAACTGGACCTTCCTGCCTTAGCTTTTTTTTATAATAATATAATTTCTCTGCTGTTGAAAAAAAAAAGAAAAAAAAACGAGTTAACTCAAATCTAACATTAATTAAGTATTTAAAAAAATGTTTTCTAGTATAATAATACACCTTTTAAGTATTCACATTTGTTCACATATCAATCAATTAATAAATAAAAAAATTAAAAGATTCCGTTTAATTAAAAAGCCCCTAAATTTTGAAATGAAAGGATATAAATAAAATAAAATAATTTATTATCAACTAAAAATAAAAATAATCTAATCTACCCATTGACGACCCTAAATATATTTTAAGTCATGCACCAAACGTTGAGAATCATATTATTATTTTATTAACAGCGTATACAATATTTAATTGATTTGCATCAATCGGTATCAAAGACTGCTACATTTTTTGGGTTATGTGAATTTCTTGTGTTTCTTTTTTTAATCCCATGTACTTGCAGTTTTTTTTAAAAAAATTTGTTTAAGCTAGAGTCTTGATTTATTCATAAAAAAGACCAAACATTGGTGAGCGCTACATGTGTTACTCAAAAAACCAATGCCCAGTCCATACAACATCCAACTGACATCGCTAGTTCAGTCCACCTGCCTAAAGACTGTTAATAACACTCTTACCAGACGCATTAGTCTATATTCAGTTAACATTAAAACACTCAGAACACATCTCAATCACTCACAAACAGCTCCCCTAACATCAATCATCAAATATAAAACAGACCCAAGAGAAGAAGCCCACTACAAAGACACCAACATCACAAGAAAACCATAACAAACCGTCAAAGCTAGCCATGCAATAAACAGATTCTGCCTCTGAATTCCCTGCTTTGCCATTGTATCAGCGCAAAAATGGGCCTTCTACAAGTCCGCCAAAACATAACCTTAGTTCAAAACATAAAATGGAAAATAACTATTGTTTACGACAAAAAAATTAAAAGAAAAGAAGAGTAGACAAATACTCCTTCTATTAACCTTAGTTGATTCTTTTCTATCACTCATGAAGAATCTCATGGGGCTTTTTAGCACATTAGGAAGAAATAAAAAATATAATTCTGTTGTTACCTTTGCTATGATTTATCTGTTCATTTAGAATTATATTGATTTTATTTTTATTTGGATCATTATTAGTATTAAGTGAATAGGAGTTTAAGTTATTAGGGTTTGTATTTTGGATCATTATTAGTATTGAGTTATTAGAGTTTGTATTCAAAATTTATAATAAAGGATCCATATGCATATTGACACGATCCACACCAATCTGTGTCCAGATGCAAATTTTCATGATCCACACAAATTCTTATGGGATATTATCTGCTTTAATTTGTTTGTCACACGGTTGAAGGTGGTGTAAACTTTTACATGCTCAGTATCACTCTAATATATAGTCAATATGAGATTCTTGGTTCCCTTTCTTGAATCATGATATCCTCACTTACTCCAAGTTGGGAGTTTCTCTTTGATGTCAGACTTTGTAGCTCTAAATGTAGGACTTTGTACCTCTACTCGTAAAGAGCATTATCTGGACGATATGAGATTTACGTTGACGCGAGAACCATGATACACATGCTCTCTTTTAAAAGGCCTTAATCTATCTTGCCCAAATATTTATTTTTGTTTTTTTTTATTTATAAAAAAATAATATTATACAAATATGTAAGAATCTATAAATTTATATACAAGGTTAGCAAAAGAAACCATTTCTTTGCTTTATATGATGACATTCTTAGACCACCTGTGAAATAGAAATCACATATATCAAGCACCAGAATTATAATTGTAGTTTGAAACATGGCTATTGTTCTTTTGTAGTATGTTATATAACATTTAGCTTTTTTCATATGTGTAATGAAAAAGAAAAAGAAGAAAAAGGGAAAGGAAAAAAAATGAAAAATCTCCACTGAAAGAGCTTTTATAATGAAACAAATAAAATATAAAATGATTAAAATAAATGTTATAATTATCATCTTTGAATGTACATTATTAATTGTAGTTTTATAATTATTTTTTTTCATATTTACAATTTTCTTGAAGGAATTTCACCAAAGCAATTTTCATATTTTCAAACGTCGATGTTTGAGGATATAATATTAACTCAAATCTAACATTAATTAATTAATTCAATTGGCTCTGTTTGGAGAGTTAATTATTTAATTAATTCAAGTGGCAGGCTACTGTAAAAGATATATATCGAGAACACATTGGCGACGAAGATGGGGAGGTTGGATGGTATTAATAACCTATTTTTCTAAAACCAGTATTACTTTTGTTTTAGAGTTTGTCAATAAGAGATGCGTCCTTTATTTGTCTTCAATAGGGGTAAGGTTTGGTTGAACTTGGGCTATATGGTATTCAAAAGCAAATCCAAGAACAAAGTATTTAAAAAAAGTGTTTTCTAGTGTAATAAAAACATTTTTAAGTATTCACATTTGTTCACATATTAATCCATTAATCAATAAAAAATAAAAGATTCAATTTTATTAAAACAAACCATAAATTTCAAAATGAAAGGAAATAAATAAAATAGAATAATCTATTATTAACTAAAAATAAAAAATAAAATCAATTGAACCATTTCTTTTTTTAAAAAAAATAGAATTTCATTAGAAATCACAACAAAGAGGAAGCAAACCCTCTACAACATCTGCACCAGATCTGCAGATAACCAAAAAACACACTGCAAAACAGAGAACCTCACATCCTAGCCACATTCCACAAACATCCCAACCTTGCAGGCAAAAGAAATCCTAAGATCAAGTCCAACCATAAACTAAAAAATTGAACCAAATTAAAATAATGAATGTGAAAAAATAAAATTCTCCTCATAATTTTATGAATTATTTAAGGGTAAAGTGAAAATATTAATATTAAAATACCTATTAAATACTTCAAGAAATTTTATTTTTTAAGTTCATCTAAAATTTCAAATAAACTTTTTACATAAATTAAAAATAATAGCATTTTGAAACTTCTACTTTTACAATGAAAAAAACTCTTTTATAAGCCGGACAATCGCCCACCTTATAGTCTTACACCATTGACCCACGTCAATGCATGTCGTCTGTAGTATTTTTGTTAACAAATGATATATTTTCTCCAAGAGAAAAAACAAGTATATAATGCCACGCTCTCTTTGCGTTTGCAGCCAATAACTAGTCTACCCATGGACCACTCTAATTTGTATTTTAAGTCATGCGCCTTCCTTCGAGAGTCATTATTATTTTATTAATATAATATTTGATTGATATAATCTAGACTATAACAAGTCAATCTTTTCAACAACTGCTACATTTTTTTATAATCAATAAAATATAGTACAATGTATTATACTTATCATTGACTGTAAATTACTTTTAAGTCAGGGATCATTTCTTTTCCCCTTTCTTGTTTTTTCTCAACAAATTTTTCCCCTTTTTTGTTTTTTCTTAACATATTAAATGGCTTTTAAGTCAGGGTCTTTTCTTTTTTTTTAATATTTTTTCTTTTTTTAATATATTTAAAAAAATTTAAATTTTATTATTTTTTTAAAAAAAATCATACATCAACTCATAAATCAACTGATCTAATACATTTTTTCTTAACAAATTAATATAAAAAATTCAAACTTAAACCACTAAATTGCATCCAATGATTCATATAGTTCAAGTTGCATATCATTTTCATCTCTATGATAATAATTTGTTGAACTTCATATTTTTAATATTTTAGCTAAACGGTTCTTTGGTCTTTTTTTTTTTTGGCAAAAGTTCTTTCGTCCTTATTTCTGTTAAATTTAGCATTAAATACTGGTAGACAACATGTGTTGCCACTTGGCAAACACATGCCCTGTGACATATACGAAAATTGGGCTATGTGAATTTTTTTTTCATTTTCTCTCTTCTTTGCCCTTTTATTTTTTTTCCACTCTCCCGGCCAGGACCAAGGGCATGTTGGCATCAACGAAAGGTCGAATCTAGTCCAATAGAAGTTGTAGCGAGTATTGGAGCCAGATCAACCCTCGCCATCGACAATGCGAAAAGAAACGAAGAGATCGGGCTTAAAAACCCATTTCGACTCTAACAAGTGTCGCGAAATCGATTGGGCCGAATGTGGCCCTTCGTTTGTGACGGAAAGAGTGGGAGAAGGAAGAGAAAAAAGAAGAAAAAATGAAAAAATAAAAAATAAAAAATAGTTAAAGAACCTAGAAAGGAAAAAATTAGACACTTCTTTTTTAATTTTCGGATATATTCGGTGAAATATTACAATCTAAAAATAAATTAAAATTTCTCTTTTTATTTTTATAAATAAGTAATTTTTTAATTTTATATATTTAATATAATATTATTGATTTTTAAATTTCAAATTAAAAACGAACAAATAATTAATATACACATTATGTGACATGTCTACTTCACATGTTAGACAAGTGCAGCCAAATAATAATTACGTCAAACTTGACTGAAATACGTTAGAAGTATAAGAACCAACAAATTAATTTTAAATTGTAGGACCAAAAAAGTATGCACTAAGGATCATGAATGTAATTTACTTGATTTAAAAGTATTTCCTGTGATTAATTGGATGGAGAGTTGATGTCAATGTCATTGGCAGTTTCGTGTGTAAGGGAAAAGGTTCGAGTGAGATAATTAGAGATTAAGAACAATTTATGTAAGAAAACTTACATAATGATAAAAATAAAGTACGCAATAACGACACTTTCCAAAATAGTTTTCTGCTCTTATATTTTTAGAGCATTCTTGGTGTAGTAGAACACTCTTGGTAAATTCTTGGTGTATTATTATATTAGAAAATCCAAGCCTATTTATATACAGTTAAAGACCACAAGGTAACCCTTATCAAATAATCTTGATAACAATGCATCAGATGATGCTAATATCTAATAATTTTGATAATTTTAATTTATCAAGATAAAAGGGTAAAACATTACCTTAAATAGTCGTATCCAAATATGATGACCACCATGGGTCATATCCTAAAAGTCCAACATCTCTCACTCACACATGATGGGAAAGCCATCCTACCACTCTCTTAAACCGTCCCATTACTAAATTCATATTGCTTAATGGATTTTACGACTGTTGAGCACATTTAAATTTTGGGAGCTTTATACTAGTCACTCATCAAAGCCAGCACAAAGACATCAACCTTGTAAAAAGATAATGTCTCGTATGCCCCAAACATTTGATCACATGAGAAGTGGGATGATAGTAGCCTTCGAGTTCGGGTTTGGATAATAAAAATTAAAATTATTTAAATAATTGTAGGGTTCGGGTATTTTACTTATTAATTGGCTCCAAGTATTTGAAAATTAACAAGTACCTTACTCGTTGATATCCTTAATTTAGGGTTTCTTATACAAGCCTACACTTTTAATTCCACATTTAATATTAGAATCTAACCTATTTATTAGATCATATTATAGACTATATTATTATTCCTTTATTAAACTAAATTAACCTAACCTGATTTTGATAAAATACAAAAAATAAATTAGGTAAGTGCATACTTTGATTTTATAAGAAAATCTAACAATTGTTACTTGTCTCAACTATTTATCTCACCCTATGCAAATATTCTTAATCTTCCACCTTAATGATTTGAGTCAAGAGAAAGGAAACTTTTTATACAAATTAAAAGATTTAGGATAAAAATGTGATTTTTGAAATTGTTAAAGACAAAATGATATAGCCTTTTTGTCAGCATAAGTAATTTTCTAATTTAATTTTCATTGTTCAAAACTTTCTAACTTCTTTTTCAATGATTGTTGGTTAGAGTTAAAAAAAATCTATTAAAAAATTTTAATGAAGTAGTTTTTAAATATATTTATTAACGTTTAATTTGATAAAACATTTGATATAATTTGAGTCAAAGTTGAAAAGATTTGACCAAGAAAAATCAAAATAAGACATTATACATGGGAAGAAGGAAGTATATATATGTTAAAAGTTATTATTTTATATACCGAAGATGGAGTTTTAAATTTTATATATATAATTAGGATGTTATTTATTAATTTATTGATTTTTAAGATATTTTCTAATGAAATATTTAAGAACGATATTTCATTGGGTGCAATTTACCTTAACATAAATGCAAAGGGTGACTTCTCGTAGTAGATGCAAAACCCATGTTTTAAAAGGGAATTCAGTCATGGTGTAAGATAAGGGAGAAATAAAAAAAATAGAGTCTGTATTAGGCAGTTAAAAACATGGAGAAAGGGCTCGAAGAGGCAAACTTATATAATTTTATATGTAAAAAATTATAAAAATATCTTTAAAATGTTGAAATTCTAAAATTCAAAACTATTGTTTTAAATCATACGAGTGAAGACCGCTTGTCTATGTACAAAGGAAGACTTAACAAAAGTCCTTCGTTTGTATCCTTTCCATTTATGAAAACTTCACGTTCAATAAATGAATGGTTTGGATTGATCATTCATTTCCATAGAAGATTATGTCACAGATCAAACGTAAGCTGTAAATCCCACTATCTAAAAGGACTATTGATTAGATGAGCGTTGTTGGGTTTAAAGTAGATCAACTCAGTTTGCTTAAATGCTTTAATTTTATAATATATGGTTCAATACATGTTAAGAAATTTTTATTAAAAAAAAGGAAATTTGAATAATGAATTTTTTTTTTTCATTTTAAATCGTGGTGATATTCGTTTGATCTTAATTTCTTTGTTGGTCGATGGCAGAGCAATTTCCCTGCAACATCCTAAACCAATAAAAATCATCATGACGCATGGAAAGTGTGTAGGGAGCCTAAGAATAGAAATGGGTCATTGATAGTTGTGCTACTGCATGCCACTGAAAAGGAGGCGGTTGGGCCGTAGGCCATGTGCCCCAACAGTTGCACTTCAATTATTTGCACCTTAAAGCCAGCTTTTCTTTGACGCGTGAAGACTGCCTCTCCATTTGTAAAGCAAGACGAACCAATAGTCTTTCATTTTTTTTAAGGATATCAACTGATCAAGTATCTTATAATTTTAAAGTATTTAAATTTTAATTTTATTAAAAATTAATTACTTCAATTTTATTAATTATTACTCTAATCCTAATCTTATTATTTTTTTACTATCCTATAATTACCCTAACTCGTTTAAAAAACCGATTAGATTAAAGAATTATTAAAATATATTTCATAGCTACCTAGTTACCTGAATCCATATACATATACAATAATATTTTTTTACGTATTTCATAAAATTAACTATTAGTTAAATTAATAAAAACAGAAATAATGAAATTTAAAATTAAATAATCAAAAACAAAAATCTTAAACATAAACTTAAATAACTAAAAACAAATATCTATACACGATATAAATTTAAATAACTATACATAAATATCCAAATAACAACATAAACTTAAATAACTAAACACAAAAATCCATCCAAATAACAACATTTGTATTAGGAAATTGTGAAGTAAGTTAACACTTTTTTTTTAATAAGCACAAAAAAACAAAATTTACTATATGAATTTTATAATTTTATAAATTATAATTTGTATAATATTAATATAATGTAAATAATAAATATATATTAAAAGTATTATAGTGTATATAAAAAATAGTAATTATATGTTTTATAAATAAATTCAATTTATATAAACTATAGTTATTAAAAGATCTTAAAATTTAATTAATAATCATAATTTTATTAATTATATGAATTTGTCCTTAGTTACAGGAAATTTAAACAAAAATAGCTAAGTTTCAAATCAAAACTATGCTAATCTCATAACTTCTTTTTACATAATGAACTTTATATATTATAATTTTATATAAATAAAAGTATATATATTATTTAGTAATTAATTTATACAATAATAATTATATTCTTTATAAATGAACATAATACATAATGTAAAGTGTACATGTTAAAAGATATTACAAGTTTTATATTATAAAGTATATATATTAAAAGTATTATAGTGTATATACAAAATAGTAATTATATTCTTTATAAATGAACCCAATGTATATAAATATAGATATTAAAAGACATTACAATTTAATTAATAATTATAATTTTATTAATTAATTTAATTAATTATATGAATTTACCTTTAGTTACATGAAATTTAAAGAAAAAAACTAAGTTTCAAAATTATCCTAATCTCATAACTTCTTTTTATATATTAACTTTATATATTATTTAGTAATTAATTTATACAATAGTAATTATATTTTTTATAAATGAACATAATATATAATATAAAGTGTATGTGTTAAAAGACATTACAAGTTTTATATTATAAAGTATATATATTAAAAGTGTTATAGTTTATATACAAAATAATAATTATATTCTTTATAAATGAATCCAATGTATATAAAGTATAGATATTAAAAGACATTGCAATTTAATTAATAATTACAATTTTATTAATTAATTTAATTAATTATATGAATTTGCCTTTAGTTACATGAAATTTAAAGAAAAAAGTTAAGTTTCAAAACTATTCTAATCTCATAACTTCTATTTAGATATTAACTATATATATTATTTAGCAATTAATTTATACAATAGTAATTATATTCTTTATAAATGAACATAATATATAATATAAAGTGTATGTGTTAAAAGACATTATAAGTTTTATATTATAAAGTATATATATTAAAAGTATTATAGTGTATATACAAAATAGTAATTATATTTTTTATAAATGAACCCAATGTATAAAAAGTATAGATATTAAAAGACATTACAATTTAATTAATAATTATAATTTTATTAATTAATTTAATTAATTATATGAATTTACCTTTAGTTACATGAAATTTAAAAAAAAAAACTAAGTTTCAAAACTATTCTAATCTCACAACTTTTTTTTAGATATTAACTTTATATATTGTAAATTTATATAAACAAAGGTATATATATTATTTTGTAATTAATTTATATAATAGTAATTATATTTTTTATAAACAAACATAATATATAATATAAAGTATATGTGTTAAAAGACATTACAACTTATAGTAACTATAAACTGTATAATCATATGTATATATTACAATTAATAATTTTTTAAGTTATAATTTTTATAATGTTAACACAAAACAAATAATAAATATATTTATATTTAAAGTATATATATATACTAAAAGCATTATAGTAATTATATTTCTTATAATATTACTCAATATATATAAAATATATATATTTAAAAACATTTCAAGTTAGTATATATAATAATCATAATTCAATGAATTAATTTAATTAATTATATGAGTTTGTCTTTAAGTACATGAAATTAAAAAAATAGTTAAATTTCAAAACTATTTTAAACTCAAAGACTCTCTTTAAATATATATATTATAACTTATAAGTTATAATTTTTGTAATCTTAACCCATAATAAAAAGTAAATATATTTTTATATATTATTTGTAATCATAGTAATTATATTCCTTTGTAATATGATATGATATTTATATTATATAAAACATAATTAATAATTTAATAATTTTTTTATTTATATATATTCATATCATTACATTAGTTATTTAGCTAACTATATTTTAAAAATTATATTTTGTCAATATAAAACAAATAGATCAGCTTGTCCAGATGGTGGAGATGCTGCCATTTTTCTTCATGGCTTGGGTTCGAGTCTTGATGCATTTATTTTATTCAACTATTTAAATAATAAAAAAATAAACAAACAGGTATTCTTAACAGTAAACGGGTAGCTTAACGGGTTTATAAACAGGTAATCTTAACGGTAAACGAGTAATGTTAACGGGTTGGTAAACAGGTAATCTTAACGGATTTGGAGTGGGTACCCGTGAAATTCGAATAATGAATAATCGGTTTGGGTAGCGGGTATCATCGTGTGATACCCGAACCCTACCCGAACCCGGGTCGGGTAGTGAAAACACTACCCGAACCCGCTCCTAATCTGCTTATAAGGTACCTTAACCTGGTTTAACCGGGTCGGGTACCCGCGGGTACCCTATAATAGGGTACCTGTTGACATCCCTATTCATTCTTATCCTTTTCATTTATGTTTGAAAGCCAAATGTTCAGTTCAGTTCTTGAAAATTATTTGCTTTTTAAGAAATTTCGTGAAAATTAAAGAAATAAATAATTTGAAAAAAAAAAGAAGAATAAATTATAATGATAATTAAAAATAAGGTTTTCCATGTTTTCACACTGTCAAAATCTTGGTGGGTTGACCATCGAAGGGTTTGTCATAGTAGTAGGAATAATCGCAAAAATGATATGGAAACTCAATTACAATGCTGGTGACCATGGATCCTTGATGCATGGTCAAAGCTACTGTTCTTGGTAGTTCATCCAATGACCAAGCTTGTTGCATGGAAAGTGTGAAGGGAGCCTAAGAAGAAAAAGGGGTCCTTGATAGTTTTGTTACTAGACACTAAAAGGGAGGGGTTGGGCCATAGGCCATGTGCCCCAACAGTTGCACTTCAATTATTTGTAGCCACACTTAAATTATTTGTACTTTGAAGCCAGATTTTTTTTGAGGCGTGAAGACTGCCTCTCCATTTATAAAGCAAGACTTAACAAAAGTTTTCATTCTTATCCTTTTCATTTATGTATGAAAGTCAAATGTACACTTCAGTCCTTGAAATTTTTTTTAAAGAAATTTAGTGAAAATTAAAGAAATAAATAATTTTAAAAAGGAAAGAGTAATAAATTATAATAAAAGAGTAGAGGAAAGGAAAGAAAGGACAATAAAAAGTTTAGAATGCCCTCTAAATATAATAAAATATTATAAACAAGTGTTGAAAGTAAAATACTATGTACATAAGAATCAATATAGGTAAGATAATTTTAAAAAAGAAAGAGTAATAAATTATAATAAAAAAGTAGGGGAAAGGGAAGAAAGGACAATGAAAAGTCTAGAATGCCCTCTAAATATAATAAAATACTATAAACAGGTGTTGAATGTAGAATACGCTGTACATAAGAATCAATATAGGTAAGATTCAGAAAAAGGAAGAAAGAAAGTTGAAATAAAAAGAACATAAAATAAATTATTTATTTATTATAAAATATAAATTGAAAGAATAATTATAAGAGAAAAGTATTAATGCAATAAGAACATATCATTTGAGAGTGTATTTGCAAATGAAATAAGGGGTTTATTTATAGGTTAAAAACTCTTTAACTCTTAATTTTAATCCAATTTAATCTATATCCAAATCTAAATATGCATAATCAAATTTAAGAGTTCAAATCATATTACACTTTTGTGTCTGGCCTGTTGCGCTATTTGACTTGGTTTGAATTTCTTTGGTTATAATATAATGGACGTTTACATATATATTATAACACTCCCCATTGAATGTCCATTGTATTAAGAATAGAGAAAATTGTGAGAAATAACCCTCTTCATAGGATGATTTCAAAAATAACCACCCCGATAAAGTTATTTGTTTCTAGCCACAAAGAAGCATGAGTAGATGAAAATGCCCTTAAAAAACATTGTGGCAAATTAAGCTCTCGATATATGCCTCTAGTCATTGAGAAAAATTAAAAATTAATGCTCAGTTGTTTGAGCTCGCTCATCTTTCTCTCTCAACTCTCTGAACTATATCAACTTTGTCAACTCTCTGTTAAGCACCATTGTCATCAGTTCTCTGAATTGTGTGAGCTCTGTCAACTCTTTGTTGAGCACCATTGTCATCGTGCTGTGGTTTATCTCTCACCATCTGGCCATATTGTCCTCGAAAAATAGACCCCATAACAGAGATGACATTGAGGTATGTTATTGGGTTTATTGCTGCAACACATAAATTTGTGAAACTTTTTGTGTAAATTAGAAGATGGATTAGAAACATTGCACAGAGTTGTTACACGCCATGCATCTATAAAGCATATGGCATGTAAAAAATATACTGAAATAACATGTGTTAGCACATGGCATGTAACTTTTTTGTTTAACATAGCATGTAACACATAGTGAACACGGGGTGTAACAAAATTTGAACTTGCGTGTAACATTTACGGACATGGAGTGTAACATTTTCTAAACATGGAGCGTAACAACATGACTGATAAATTTTTGAACATGGCATGTATTGCGTAAAATGGTTGACAAATTAATTATTTTTGTTTTCAAAATTTCAGTGGGGTTCTAATTCTGCGACTTGTGATAAGACACGGTGGTCAGTGGGTGGATGGCATTTACAAGGGTGGTGAGTCACGAATACGGGGGGTTAGGAGTGATTTGTCGTTTGCGGGCCTAATGAAGCTGGTTGAAGATGTTGTTAGGGTAAACTCAGAAATTGACGAGATTGAGTTACATGCATTGATCAATACACCCAGAGAGCTATCATGGCCAATTATCCAGGACGATGAGGATGTTGCATTAATTCTGCTAGAACAGAGGAATGTTCCGACTATGTATGTTAGCATTAAGAGACGCCAAACAAATATTATGTCACATGAAGAAGTTGAACAATATGGTAATTAGCTCAATCAAAATGAGATTTACAATACTTCACATATACCAGAGCATTCGGTCTGTAACCCGTAATTAAGGTATGCATAGGAATTTGTGCAACCCGGTAGACAGACGACATTAACAGAACAGTTGGGTGCACAATTCCAATCAGGATGTGCATCAAACCAATTAGTTACTTTTGTTCAAGAAATGCAACGATCGGGTGAAACTGTAGATTGTGTAATGCCAATTTCAAATAAGAATACGACATTTGGGTACAACACTGTGATGTTGGAGGTTAATATTACGACACTAGAGAATAATATTGCATCTGATGAGGGAAATGAGGATTTGTTTGCTGCCGGTGAAGATAGATTGGATGACAATTCAGATGATGGGCTTGACGAATAAGATCATGACAGTTCAAACAATGACAGGCTTTATGATAGTGACATTCCAATTTGCAATAATGTTGAAGGCAAAACGGAAGATGTTGGAGGTGAAACGGAACCTGTTGAAGGTTTTGACGTAGGAAATGTTCAGTGTGATGACCCCATATACAATAACCCCATCGTTGGTGAGGACTGGATTCATTCCGTTGATATATTGCTCGATGATAGTTATCAAGAAAAGGGAAATGAAGGGATATCTCGTACGTGGTGAATTACAAGTGCAGAAAGGTTCTTCAAACAATTACCATTGAGGAGTCAACATGTGCCCATGATAGCTTATACAAAGGAAAAATGTTTTTCTCGAAGGCCGAGTTGAAACGAGCTCTGAACATGTTGGCTTTACAAGAGCAGTTTGGGATAAGAGTAAAAAGGTCATGTAAAGGTCGTTATGAGGTTAGTTGCAAGGACAAGGTATGCAAGTTCAGTGTGCGTGCAACGAAGTTACCTGACGGAGGAGAGTATTGGCAAGTTCAAACATTCTACAAAGTACACACATGTACTATTGATGGTTTGCAAGGGCGATTTCCAACTACTAGTGCGAAGATAATTAGTGAACTTATGTCACACAAGTTTCGGGCTAATGGAGTAGCATTGAGACCTAAGGACGTAATTGGTAAGATGAGGGTTCAGTAGGGATTGAAATGTTTGTATGGTACGGCTTGGCAAACAAAGGAGTATGCAGAGAGGCTTGTTTTCGGTCCCCTAGAGGAGTCATTTCAGCTAATACCCTCGTATTTTTATATGTTGGAATAAGAAAATCCTAGCACAGTCACTGTAGTGGCTACTGATGAGGCTAAAAGATTCAAATATTGTTTCTAGTCATACAAGGCTTGTATTCGGGGGTTTAGGGATGTAATAAGTCTTACGATTGTAATTGATGCAACATATCTGAAAGGCAGCTTCAAGGGTGTTCTGTTTATCATTGTATGCAAAGACGAGAACGAGTGTGTATATCCAGTTGCGTTTAGCATCGGCCATATT
Organism: Theobroma grandiflorum; assembly: GCA_036013995.1. Lineage (NCBI taxonomy): Eukaryota > Viridiplantae > Streptophyta > Magnoliopsida > Malvales > Malvaceae > Theobroma > Theobroma grandiflorum. The sequence goes on from CP142133.1 coordinate 17,011,268, forward strand.
GAGGACGAAGACTCGTGGATGTGGTTTCTCAGCAAGCTGCGTGATGCGGTTGGTTGTCCTGAAAACACTATGTTCATTTCTGATCAGCATCTCGACATTAAGAAAGCAATCCAAAATGCATACCTAGAAGCGGACCATGGTTTATGTGGTTACCATTTGAAGAAAAACTTTAAAAACAAGTTCAAGTGCGAAGACGTTTCTATGATTTTCACCCTTGCTCGAGATTGCTATAAGGTTTTTGATTTCAACAGACATATGTACCAGCTCAAGTAGATTCATGTGAGAGCCCACGCTGATCTTTTGAGAATAGGCCCTGAGAGACGGGCACGTGCATGTTCACTAGCAAGGCGATACCAAATGATGACCTCGAACATAGCGGAATGTGTTAACTCATGCTTGAAGCATGCAAGACAAATGCCAATCATTGTTTTGATCGAGTTTATCAAAGACATGTTCTAGTGTTGGTTCCATAACCGATATGAGGAGGTCGTCAAGGTGACCACGCCTCTCAGCCCTTGGGTTGCCAGGCAGTTGAGCAAACGCTTCAATGATGCACATCGTTTTGTAGTCTAGCTTATCAATCGAGTGGAGTTCGAAGTTAAAGACGGGAAAATGGACAAACTTGTAAACCTGTCCATGAAGACGTGTTCATGCTGTTAGTTCTAAACAGATTTACTGCCATGCAGCCATGCCATTGTAGCGATAAGGTCAAAATATCTTTATTTCTTATTTGATCCTTAATTGACATACCATTTATGTTGTGCTTGAAGATTGAGTTCATTGTATTTTTCAGTAAATCCAAACGTGAAGCCATTGAATTCTGCATCGACTACTACAAGACAACCGTTTTGGTGGAGGGTTATACGGGGTCGATTCACCCGGTAAGGCATCCTAGTGAGTGGGACATCCCCTCGCATGTGAAACAAATATTGTCATCTTGGCACCACCTTGGAGAGGCCAAGTAGGAAGACCTAGGAGGAGAAGGATTCCATCTGCTGGTGAAGGCAGTTGAGCACGGAGATGTTCGCAATGCAAAAGGTATAGGCACAACAAACAGAATTGTCCATCTCCATTTGCAATTCCATCATCAAATCCGACACCATCTCCAAGTTAATCAGCGCCCCCATGAGTGCATCGATCGAAATCATGTTCAAGTTGCAGAAAAACTGATCACACATGCAACAACTGTCCAATCTGAAGGATAATGTCTGAAAACGTAGGGTGTGTTGTGGATGAAGACAGATTGTTGGTGTAACTAAATGTGTAACCCATGTGCAATACCTTTCTCACAATTCCCACTTACAGTATCTTACATTCATTCATATTTGGTTTCTGTTTGTTAGTTTCTTCTTGTAGATGAGTCTTTTGTATTAATTTTGTAGATATATTCATTTCATTTTGTTCGTAGTTTTGAACACTGAATAGACTTGTGATGTCCCTATACTGTTACCTGTAGTGTTTTATTTTATTACCACTCGTGTTAAACAATTAATGATTTCAGATTAAAACGCATGATTTGACCACACAAATTTAAAAATTTATGGATCATCTAATCAAATTTCATCTCTGAATCATCATAATTATTTTTAATTAAATTTTTACATTTTAAAAATAAAATCAAATTATTATCACCAATTATGTTTCAAAAACTCATCAATCATCCAACTAAATTTCATATATAAATCATTGCATTGCATTTATTACTATTAGATTAAAATAATTTATGGATAAAATCAAATAATTCTGGTCTTATTAAATTGAATATAGTGTTTTATTTTTAAAACAAAATTGAAATATAAAGAACAAAATGAACAAAGAAATATAAATATATTACGCTAAGCTAATAAAAGAAATGCCATGTGGCAGTTTTGATCATGGAATCATCTGGTGAGATGCTGAGTGAATGCAGATACAAGTGGTGAGACGTCAAGTGCATGGAGACATTGGTGGTGACACACCAAGTGCATGCAGATACTGGTGGTGACACACCAAGTGCATGCAGACATTGGGGGTGACACGCCAAGTGCATGTAGACTTCTGTGGTTACACGCCAAGTGTATGTAGACAGTGGTGGTGACAAGCCAAGTGCATGGAGACACTGGTGATGACACATCAAGCGCATGTGGATACTGGTGGTGACACGCCAAGTGTATACAGACTTTTGTGGTGACACGTCAAGTGCATGCAGACAATGGTGGTGACACGCCAAGTACATGCAAACTCCTGTGGTGACACGCCAAGTGCCTGTGGATATTAGTGGTGACACGTCAAGTGGATGCGGACTTCTATGGGCAGATGCTGAGTGGATGTAGATACTAGTGGTGAGACGCCAAGTGCATGGAGACACTAATGGTGACACGCCAAGTGCATGCAGACTTCTGTGGTGACACTCGAAGTGCATGCAGACATTGGTGGTGACACGTTAAGTGCATGCAAATTTCTGTGATGACACACCAAGTGCATGGAGACAGTGGTGGTGACACGCCAAGTGCATGCGGATACTGGTGGTGACACGCCAAGTGCATGCATACTTCTTTGGTCACACCTGAGTAGATGCAAAATTGTGAGGTGACACGCCATGCAGACTTCTGTGGTGACACGCCGGGTGGTTGCAGTATTAATTTAAATTTACATCACCTTCTGTGATTTATAGGCATCGTGCTTGAAATGATAAAGCAAAAGTAGTGGGAAAGTAATGTATTAAATGTACGAATATTATTAAATTTATAAAATTAATTGTATATACAAAAAAAATGATGTACATTTTTAGGCTGACGATATGTTCGAGGTTTGCTTTCACAATTGTTGGAAAAAATTTTGAGAGCGTATTGGCAATGCATATTTGCAATCATATTCTGTTTAACTCTGATCTATTCCGATTGCAAAATATCGTCAATGTACGTTACCATGAACATACCACAGATGACACTATCGTTCTGCCGATACGTTTTAGCTTTTGGCAAATGAATTTCCAATGGCATCGATGTCAAATCTCGTGTCTTTTGGCTTGTTCTGTTAAAATAACCGGCTTGGTGGCAGATGATTGGCAGTATTGTCGTAAGGGGTGTCATTTGAGCTGCAGGAACTTCGTTATCCTTAGCATCCGAAGTTCTTGTGGAGTCCACCACCTTGATCGTCCACCTTACCAAGTCGATTTTCGCTACCACCCAATGCCCACCCACATTGCAAGGTGTGAGGATGAAATCGACATCTTTTCATTTTTTCCCGTATGTCGACCTCTCACCCTGCATGTACCCCCACAACTCATCTGTAATTTCCATGGTGGACTGGTCATCTTCAATTGGGAATGCGATGTGTAGCATAGAGATGGTGTCTTGTGAAGCATGTATACATTAGCTTACACTTAATGCAATAAATAACTTACTATTTTTATAATTGAAAATTTTTTAAATAAACTTATGAAGAATATCATGTCAACCACCCATGCACGGGAACTGTACAACTTCCACTTTGGACTTATCATCCGCTTATAGAGTACGCTGAGGCATGTGTCGATATGTTCACTAGTCATTTCTTCTTTGGGATCCTCTAATGTTGTGAAAAATTCCACACCTTAATCCCTTAAGATCCCGACGTTATGTCTGTATATGTAACATAATGAATTTAGCCTTGGTGGATAAATGTTTAATTAAAAAAAAAACAAGATCTGCAATGTTATTTATGAGCTTACCCCGCACACTTATTTTTCTTGAAAGTATCGTATGCTTCCACCATTGAGCTTTTTTGATCCCGACAACTCAATGAGGGGTCAACGTACGGACTTGCAATGTACTTGCTGGCCATTTTCACCTGTGCCGCTCAATAGGGTCTAAAATTAATGCTGCATAATGTTATACATCAGACACCTCTAGTGGCGACAATAGCGAGCTGCTGGCTTCAGAAATGCTGTGAGGAAGATGGTCCCCTTCAAACACGACTATTGCAAGGTTCTCATCCCCTATCGCAGGTGCATCGATCATCGAATCAGCATCCGCTGCCACTGGATCATTTTCGTCGGCACCAACAACATCATCATCATCAATGTTAACACCAAGTTCATCATGGTGCCTATCATCAGCAGCATCATCGTGGTCCTCACCAGCATCGTGAGTTGAAGGACCGCCCTACAGAATGAGATAAATGAGAAAATTGTTACCATAAACCGATGACAAAAATTAGAACTAACCTTACTAAACATAAACAACCAATATATGAGCAAAGATTGAATATCATAGTTGTGATTCCAGGCCATCTAGAATCCGAGCGACAACACAGTCCTCAAGCGTTTGCAGGGCTAGAGTCGATGACTGAATTGAAGCTTTCATCTCTGACATCTTCTTTTTATGTTGGTGCATGAATCGTCGTAGCTGATGCTTCGTTACTAATTTGTCATTGACTCTTGTGGATTCGATCAACTGCAATAACATATATTATTGTGTTAGTGTGTAATCATATATGGAATTGTTGAACAACAACCGTTAGAACTCTAAAATCCTTATTGATGGCTCGTTACCAGTGTGCAGTTGAGCATGACCAATTGGTGCTTGAAGTGCAACTGTCGCCTCCCTTAACTGCAATGACAGAAATTATTGTGTTAATTGAAAAACATATGCAAAAATGTTTAACACAAACCATTACAACCGATCTTCCTGATGGCTCGTTAGCACTGTGTGTATGAGGAGGAACTCTCGGTGGTTGAGGAGTTGTCGTTGCATGGTCCAACTGCAAACACAAATATGTTAGTCGATAATCACATATGGAATTGTTGAACACAAATGGTTAAAACCGTCCTTATCGGTTGTTCATTGCCATTGCCATGGTTACGCCCTTCCACCAACTCAGGGCCTGATAGCTCATCCTCTAAAGCAGTGACGGTGCGCCTCCGCTTAATGCCACCATTGCCTCTTTTTTTCCCTCGTACCTAATCCTCGGTCCGCCTGATCCTCCATGTGCCCTATTGGCAAGTACTGGTGGCCTTCAAATAGTGGGACATCAATGTCCACAAAATAATCCAAGCCGGGCTCATCCAAGAGGGGCTGTAAGGTCTCGACTGCCCACAACTGCAAAATAGGGACTGTGATTAAATTTTATTTTATGGAAAATTATTATAGCAATGCACATCAGAAATTAATAGCTATTCACTCACCTATTGAGATGACTCTAACTTCTCAATTACTTTGTAGAAGTCTTTCGGCTTCTGATTGCATTACCATTTCAACATACATGGGTAGACGTCCTTTGGAGCAAAGGGGGTAACTATTTTTCGGAAAGCCATAATTGCCTCAATTGCCTAGAACTACAAGTCAAATATAACATTGTTAGATCGTAAATGATAAACGAGTGCAACAATAAATTTTTAAGTCAAAAGGAAACTCATAAATGTGAAATGCCAGTACCTATATCACCCACGAGAATCCGTAAATGTTGTAGCGCAAACGGGTAACCGGCGACAAGTTTGAGGTAAGCACTTCGAATCCCTTCAAAAGGTAGTCCTCGATCAGTCTCTAAACATAATGATCCCATGGGAAGGCATTCTAAGAGTTGATGTCCTTCACCAATGAAAATAGCCAAGGTGTCACCAATCTACGGTAGTCTTGACCAAATAAAATGTTATTGGCAATCAAGACAATTGCCATCTTGGTCGCGTCACTTGCTCGCTAAAAGCTGCCTCCACAAAATGTATCCGGCAACTCTTGCAGCTTAATGCTATGCTGCCCATTCCAGTATCTAGCATGAATTTCATTCGTAACAACCTCGTACGGTCGTGTGAACACATCAGGCATTGGACCAAACTTCAGTTCGGTGATAAGGCAGAACTCTTGTTTTGATATTCGCGCCTTGCTCTTGTCAATGGCAAACCATAGCTCATGCTCTATTGATTTTGTAGCCTTGATTTGACGAATCATGATGTTATGCAGGAGATCGGTGCTAAAGTAGCCTTGTGGATGTATGTCTAGCAGTATGCCGAAACACGTACGCTTCACTGCATCGTACTCCCTTTTCTCTTGGAAAGTCTTGTTGATGTAATACAACTACGACCACTTACAGTGGGTGTTGATGGCGACATTGAACGCCCACTTCTCCCTCGGCACAAGAAACAAGCTAACAAGATCCTCATGCTATCCGGATTGCATTTGCAAAACATGAGACACATGCACAATTGAGGTAACCCATAACGCGGAAATAAGGTACACTAAAGAGAGAAAGAAAGAAATAAATGTTGTTACACGCTATGCATATCAACTCAAATGTAGTCACACGCCATACATAAGTGTCGTGACACGCCATGCTTATCAGTGTCGTGACACACCATGCATCAGTGTCGTGACACGCCATGCTTATCAGTGTCGTGACATGCCATGCATCAGTGTCTTGACACGCCATGCATCGGTGTCGTGACACGCCATGCACTGCAACTACTGACTGCTTACACGAATAGCCATGACATGCTAAAAACCCAAAAAACTAGTTAGCCAACAACACAAAAGCCTAAGCCATGACACACTAAAAACCCAAAAAACTAGTAAACCCACAACACGCCATATGCAGACGCGGACCCCCTTCTTCAACACTTTGGTATGACCAAAACTAAGAAGAAAACAGTTTACGAAATGCGTAACAATTGGAAAAAAAAAACACTAACTTATTAAACCAACCTTAATCGCAAAAAAATAACGAATAGAAGAAAGTTTTAATTTTAGACTAACCGACATCTTCACTGATAACCGACATTATTGCTGTGATGTAGTTAAGCTTGCAAAGAATGAAGTCGAACTCTTTACTATGTTTCAGGATGATGAATGAATCAAACTCTCTTACTTCCTTCACACAGACCTTTGCGATTTCAGAAAAATAATTACTTAAAATTAAATGGCCTTTTATATTCATTTCATTCATTCGGTGGAAGTCCAAACGGTTTCCTCGTTATTTCCCCTCCTTCTTTCAAATCATGGCATGTCACATATTCAACCCATGCCGTGTCACATGTTCAAGCCATGCCGTATCACACGTTGAGACCATGGCTTGTCACACACATTATAACCCTATCGTGTAACACGTCTAACCATGGAGTGTCATACACTCTAAACCATACCGTGTCACAAACTATGAAACCCGGCATGTCACACGTTCCTTCCATAGTGTGTCACACAGTCCAAACCTTGCCGTGTCATAACCATGTCACACATTATCATTGGGCCGTTTCACACATTATAACCATGCTGTGTCACACGTCTAACCATGGCATGTCACACACTCTAAACCCTGCCGTGTCATGTATTCTTACCGTGCTGTTTCACACATTATCATACTGTCGTGCCACAGATTCCCTCCATGGCGTGTCACAAACTCTGAAACTTGACGTGTCACATGTTCCTTCTATGGCGTGTCACACACTCTAAACCCTGCCGTGTCATAACCGTGTCACACATTATCACGGGGCCATTTCATACATTATAACCCTGTCGTGTCACACGTCTGACCATGGCATGTCACACACTCTAAACCCTACCGTGTCATACCCGTATCACATATTCTCACCGTGCCGTCTCACACATTATCATATTGTCTGTCACAGATTCCTTCCATGGCATGTCACAAATTCTAAAACCTGACGTGTCCCACATTCCCTCAATGGCGTGTCGCACACTCTAAACCTTACCACCTCACATATTCTCACCATGATGTGTCACACATTCCCTCCATGCTGTTTCATAAACTCTAAAGCCTACCGTCACATAGACGTCTCACATATGGCTTATTGTAGCACAACCATTTCCTATTTCGGATTCACATTTTTCTTCTTTCGATTCACCACCGTATCATGGATTTTCGATTTCACATCATTCTCGAAGCTTTCGATTCATCACAACTGGTTCTTCCTTGGATTTTATATCACCCTTCTAGTATTATTTGAATGCCATGTTCGAAATATCTGAAAAACCATCTCATGCAACATTATTTTATTTTGCACAAGTTTCTGAGGAAAAAAATGGATGTTTTGTGCAAAATTAGATGTTCAGAAATTCGAAATTCTTCACATATTTATTTTCTCATTTTTCGCTTGTTTGAGAATGTGCGTCACCCAAGATGTCTCACTAAGGGCATTTTTGTCCCAAAATTTCTTCTGGTGGCTAAAAATAGTTAAATTTATTTGGAAGGTTATTTCCAAAAACACGTTGTTTTCAAAGGCAAAAAAAATCTCTTTAAGAATATGCCTCGTTAAACCCTTAATAAGAAAAAACCTCATGGGAAAAAAATCCTAATGAAGGAAAAAAAATACAAAATTATTTTCAAAAATACTCTTTTGAAATTCCACCTCATTAAAAACCTTATCGAGAAAAAACTCAATGGGAAAAACCTTGATGAAAGAAAACTGTACAGTGCATATTTTACTCTCCCTGATGACTGCATTATTTAAGATCTTTAAAACAATGCATTCTAATCTTTTTTATCAACTTTTCAAATGTTGTAGTAGGAAAAACTTTAATGAATAAATCTACTAGATTATCACTTGAATAAATATGTTGAACACTAATATCACCAGTTTCTTGGAGATTATAAATGAAGAAGAACTTTGTTGAAATGTGTTTTGTCTTATCGCCTTTAATGTATCTTTCCTTTAATTGGGCTTTACAAGCAAACTTACCCTTTTATAATATTATTGAAAGTTCCTTTTTGATTGAAAATCCACATATTTCTCGAATATGTCGAGTTATAGATCTTAACCAGACACATTCACGACTTATCACATGAATTGTTAAAATTTCTGCATGGTGAGAAAAACTAGCAACTATAGATTGTTTTACAAAACACTATAAAACAGTAATACTTTTACATGTGAAATTGAGCTTTGTGTGGATCAAATAAATATCCTACATCTCCATAACCAATTAAATTTGATTTGAATATATTTAAGTAATATAAGCCCATGTCTATTGTTCCTAGGAGATATTAAAATATATGTTTAATTCCACTCTAATGTATTTGAATTGGAGATTATATCTTGCTAATAAATTTACAACAAATGATATAACAGTTCATGTATTATTAGCAAGATACATTAGTGCTCTAAAATATGGTACTTTAAGACCAAGAGGTTTTTCATTATCCTTATGAATTCGGAAAGGGTCTTTTTTCATATCTAATGACCTTACAACCATTGGTGAACTCAATTAATGTGTTTTGTCCATATAAAATTTTTTTAGCATTTTTGATATAGAATTTGGTTGAGGAACAAAAATTCCATTTGTCAAGTGTTCAATCTAAAATCCCAAACAAAACTTTATTTTTCTAAGTTCTTTTATCTCAATTTTTTTTATGTAATCCACAGCTTTTATAACTTTTCAAGAGTTCTAATAATGTTTAGGTCATCAACATAAATAACAATTATCACAAATTCAAATTTGAATCTTTTTATAAAAATACATTGGAATATAGGATCATTTTTATAGCCTTCTTTTAACAAATATTCACTAAAGTGATTATATCACATGCGCTTGAATTTCTTTAATTCATATATATTTATTTTATTTAATTAAATAAAATTTTGAGGATTCAAATTTTGTCCTTCAAGCAACTTAAATCTTTTGAGGATTTTCTTATAAATATCGATATCAAGTGAGACATATAAATAGGTTGTTGCTACATTCATTAGACGTTTTTCAATCTTCTCATGTATTACCAAATTAATTAAATATAGAATTATAATTACATTCACCACAAGAGAATATGTCTCTTCATAATCAATATCAGGTCTTTGGGTAAAACTTACGCCACAAGCCATTCTTTTTATCTCACAATCTCATTTTCCTCTTTTCATTTTCTCACAAATTCCTATTTAGATCCCATTGGTTTTACATAATTTGTTGTATGGACTACAAGTCCAAAAATTTCATGTTTTATAAGTAAATTCAATTTCACCTTAATTGTGTCATTCCACATTGGCTAATAATTTCTATGTCTATATTCTTCAATAGATGTAGGTTCAAGATCCTCATTTTCTTTCATAATATAGAGTGCTACATTATATGCAAAAATATTATCAACTTTTATTTTATTTTGGGTCTATCTTTTCCCCATCATAACATAATTTATTGAGATCTTTTTATTTTCAATGATTTCATGCACCTGAATTTTTTCTAAAATTTTATCAACTACGTTAGTGGTCTTTTCTAGACTTTTTGTTTCCCCTTTTTGACCATCTTGTCTGTTTGACCTTTTTTTTTTTAGGGTTTTTATCTTTGGAACCAATTGGTTTCCCACATTTTTTGATGAGCCTTGTCCTACAGGGACATCAATTCTAATCTTGCAAATTAATTATCTTTTGAACTTTAAGTTCATATTGATACGTGTGAGGATCAAAACTAAAAAATGATAATGTATTCCAAGAAATTTCTTTTTCCAACTACTTATTTTCTCTCCTAATGTTGGAAAAATTGATTCATCAAAATGACACTTAGCAAACCTTATCATGAATAAATCTCCTATTAACTGTTCTAGATATTTAATTATAGATGGAAATTCGTATCCAACCTAACCTCTTTCGAAGACCAATCTTTATGCGTTGTGATGGAGCAATTGGGATATATATTGCACTTTAAAAAATTATTAAATAGGAAATATTTGGTTCCTGATCATAAACCAATTATATAAGGGAGAATTTATGATAACTGATTGGCATGATACGTATAAGTACTGCTACATACAAAATGACATGCCCTTAAGCAAAAATGGGAAGTTTAGTTTTCATAAGCAATGACCTTCCAATTAGTTGGAAGTATTTAATAAACAATTTTGGTGCACCATTTTGTGTATGAATATAATTAACAAGTTGTTCAATAGTAATTCCAATTAACATGCAATATTCATTAAAAGCTTGAAATGCAAATTCACTAGCATCATCAAGATGAATAGTCTCGATTACATAATTAGGAAAATATGCTTGAAAACAAATGATTTAGGCAAGTAATCTTGCAAATGCCAAATTGGAGGTTAATAATAAGTACACATGTGACCATCTAGTCGATTGATAATTCTATTTTATAGAATTATTTTATTCCAATTTTGTTATTAAATTTTAGCTAAGTCCTTAGTTTTTAATTATAATTCACTTAATTTTTAGTTATTTTTATATTTAGTTTATTTTTAAGTAAGTTATTTAATTTTATGTTATTTCTTTTAATTTGGTTAATATTTATTAGTTTTTATATTTTTGGTAGGACCTAAAGTCATTGGGTTTAATTTTGGAAAGTAAGGTGTTGAAAGATCCAGAAATCTGCTTGCATATGCTTCAGTATTTTAGTCATATCTCGAGCTACAGAACTCCAATTTCTGTGATTCTTAAACCATTGGAAAGATAAGAGATATAGCTACAACTTTCATGAAGATCACTTTACCCAGTTCTACCTTGAAGATAGAGAAAATTATGTCAGAAAGTAGCTGGACGTCCTGTACCGGGAATGGAAATTTGTAAAGACTGTTAAGTGATTTTTTTTGGGCCTCTCATTATGTTTTAAGCCCAATTAAACCCTAGGTCAACTTGGAGAAATTTAGGTTAAGTTTGTTAGTATATATAGGATATTTTGAGACTTGAAAAAAAAAAAACCTTTGGAGATTCAAGAAGCTAGAAGTTGAAGCGGAAACCTGGAGATCAAAGCGGCAATTATTTTGTTTTCTTCCTTAGCTTTTATTCTTCTTGTTATTTTCAATGGTTGAACTTTATACAATGTTATTTGATTTTGCAATTATGAGTAGCTAATTTTCTTTTTCTAGGATTGCAATTGAACTCACATGTAGTCTAAGTTTTTAATCTTTTTCTTACTTATTTTCAATGGGAATGGAATTATTTATTTCAATTTGTTCTTAATACTTTTAATTGCCTGATCACCAATTAAATTGATTTAGGAACCTAAACAAACTTGGGAGAGGGAGTTTAGAGTGGACTAAAATTGGGATAGCATATGATCATGTTAAATGATTTGCGTATAGGATAGGGATATACCTATAGGCCATATATAGCCAGATTAGAGCCTGAACTTAATGAGTCTGTTTTAATTTCAATTCACATAGGGATATAGTGTTTTGGTTAAAATAGATATTTTTATAGGACGAGTCGGGAGACCCTTATAAATAATTTAGGACTCTAGGTTAGCAATTCAACCCATTGAAGTAAATTAAGAAGGAGAGGTAAAATTTAGATGGAGTGTGAGGGATATTGTAATCCTATGTTTGTTTAATCTGATATTTTCTCCAGTTGTTATTATTTTGATTTTTCTTGTTATTTTAAATTCTAGTTTATTAGTTTTAATTAATTAATTTGGATTATTTGGATAAAATTAAATTGTTTTAATTTTAATAATTAGTAAAGTTTTAGATCAATTCTCCGTGGGAACGATACTCTACTTGCTAATATACTGTCTATTCGATACGTATACTTGCATAGTGGATTTTTAACTGACATTGATGCATCAATTAAAATCATAAAATATCTATGTTAGCTTTATAGCTTTCAAATTAATCTTGCGTTTTGAAATGATAAAAAGAAAATGATCAAAATTCATTTAAGTCATGCAAAATCAAGTCTAGGCATCCCATAACACTTTCAAATGAGTTTGAGAAGAAAAACAATGTAAAAGGACTTTGAGAAATGCATTTTGGTCCGCATCTATCTATACACTTGGACAAGTATCGATAGGTTTCAAAATTTATCGATACATGTTCTAGAAATAAGTAAAAATTCAAAAAGTCAAACTCAATATTTTGATACATTCTCAAATGTATCGATATAAATGCAATAGAATGTTCACTGCCTCAAAAATAACAATACATTGGCAAATTTATTGTTACATTTTAAATAGAATGTCAAAACACTTGTAGGCAAGTTCAAATGTATCGATGCATCATAGCGGGAATTCAAATATAAAAGAGGCAATGTATCGATATATTCACATATGTATCGATACAATATGACTGTTGGAGCTTTGGATGAAGAGAAGAATGGCTATTTCACATTAAAAGTACTTACAACTACCCTTGAAGCCTCAACAATGCTCTCTCAGCATTTATGAAGGTTGAAAGACTTTAGAACACAACTTCAAGAGAATAATTCAACTCAAAATTATTAAACACTCTTTGTACTCTTCTTGCATTTAAGTTTTTCAAGTTGTACCATCAAAAGTGTTTTTATTACTCATTTCCTTTGTCACAAAAAATTTTACTTAGTTTGCTATTTAGTCTTTAAGAGACATCTCAACTACACATTTACTTCTTTCTTTGTTGATTTAAGTGGTTATACCTTAACCAATTAAAAAAGTAGAGTGGTTGTGCTCTAACTATAAAAGGCATTGTAAGGTTGTGCTTAATCCATAAAAGGCATATTATCAAACTTGATTTCAATAGTGGATTTTAAATTCCTTAGTAAACCTAAGGGAGAAGATGTAGGCAAGGAGGCCAAAGCTCTATAAAATTGTTGTGCTGATTTTACTTCTTTCTTCTCTCTTTAATTTCATTTTTGTCATGACCCAATTTTTGGGCCATGACCGGTGCATGGACCCAATGGGTATAGCCCACTAAGCCCAAGTAAGCATATATATATAATCCTGCTCACCATTCTGTTAACTACTCTTAAAGTCATATATCATAGTTTCCAACCTATGAATTTCAAATACTTGCATTTATATTAACTCAAAAGAAGATTAACTATTGCCAACTCATAGTGGCATTACCAACCAAAATATACATAAAGTGTCTAAGACATGTACCTTAGTACTTTACATCACGTAAACATATTCACAAACCAAAAATGACCTTTGACTTCCAACGAAATGACCACAGTGATTGTGCATCTACTAAATGCCATTGATACCTACTAAAGGTTATACGGGGAAACCTCTATCTAGGTCTCAACCACCTTCGGATCTGAAATCATGAAGTTGAAAACAGTGAGAATAAACTCATTGAGTGAACATAAGAAGGGAACAAGCAACGATAAGGAAAATTTGAAAATCATGATGCACTTGTTTTGAAAATAATGCAATTTAGTTTAACCTCTTACTAAAACCCTTTATTTCAAACATCAATTAGTAAACTCTTAGTGTTGTAAAAACCCATGCTCAATCATGAAGATAAAGGAGTGAATGAAAAATTATATTAGAACTAAGCAAGGTAGCAACGTGACAGCACATTTCTCATTGTAGCGAAAGGCATTCTTAGTTTGCATAGGTTTTGATTTTTCAAGTATATTTCCCACTATAGAAATCCAATTGATAATATTTTTAGACCATTAAAAAGATAAGAGGCTAGGCTATATCTTTGATGTTGACCACTTTACCCAGTTCTAACTGGAAAGTGGTTAAAATACTTTTCAAAGTGAAAGCACTCTCACTGCTGTAGAAAGGTATTTTAGGTTTGCATATATTTCGGTTTTCCAAGAATATATCACTGTACAGAAGTTCAATTGACCTGATTTTAAGACCATTAGAAATAAAAGAGGCTGGGATACAACTTTGATGTTGACCACTTTGCCCAGTTCTAACTGGAAGGTCCTTAAAATATTTTTCAAAGTGAAAGCACTCTCACTGCAGCAGAAAGGTATTCTGGGTTTGCATATGATTCGGTTTTTCAAGAATATATCATGGTAAAGAGGTCCAATTGACATGATTTTTGGACCATTGGAAAGATAAGAGATTTGGGTACAACTTTTGTGTTTACCACTTTGCTCAGTTCTAAACATAAAGTAGTCAAAATTATTGTTAAATTTAAAATAGTGCACAGAATTCTTGAACCACCAGAGAGTTTCTGGTTGCAGCCAAAAACAGTCTTGCTGTAGCCAGAAACAGAGCATAAAAAAAAGAGTTTTCGTTGAACACAAAGGAAACCATTTTTGCTGCAATAAACTCAAATTAAAATACTTTGTATTTCTCAAGGTACAACATCCATGATTCACATACATTACAACCATAAACCATATTCATAAACTTTCTATTTCATAAATATATTTACACATATGTAACCACAAATATCACCATCAAATTACCAGCTCATGTGCAACCCCCACATCACGCACAACTAATGTCATCCTCCACACTCCCACACCCTGTCATCATTGGTATATGCATCCCACCACATCGTGCACACGCACGGTTATATTTAGTCATCACCGGCATGTGCATCCCCTCATATCGTGCACACCATGGTTACATCAATTACACAAAATTACTTAACAATACATATCATATATACTTATATACATATCAGCATCATATAGAGGTATATAGATTCATCACAATCATGTTCCACATCACAAAAACATTTCACTAAAGGCTTGTTCCCATGTATTTTATAGAAAAACAATTAAAATGTCTCAATCAACCACATATGCCTTAATCCCAAAACATTTTAGGCAAGTCACTCACTGGTCTTGTTAATTCTTTTGCTTGACTCTAGCTTCAACTAATGCTCTAAATGGACATGTGAGGCCTTGTTGGAACCTATCACACACAATGGCATCACAAACCAACTGAATTCACATAACCATAATTCTAAAAGCTATTGCCTAAATCATGTTCTGCTAGTTATTCGTAACTATCTTCCAACTACCATTAAGTGGTTATCTATTCTCTCCACCCTAGTATCACTAGAAATAAATAAACAAACCTCAACAATAAAACAACTCATAACTCCAATTACTAGTCATTATCAATAACTTAAAAATTCAACTCAATTTCATTACTCACCTTGATAATTTGGTAATTGAATTCCTTTTCACGAATACCCAAGCTATCGAGGAAAATCTCTTTTTTCTCTTTAAATTTCCAACTAGTGAGAGAAAATATTGTGGAAAGACTTTTGAGGGTTTTAAGTGGGAAGAGTAAGAGAGCACAAAAGACTTGTGAAAAGGTGCACAAAGCATGAAAATTTAAGGCTAATTTGAGAAGTTATGGAAGCTTGAAGAAAAACCCCCATGGAAGATGAAGAAACGAAATATGGAGAGAAAGATGGGAAGAAAAAGAAGCTGCTGGAGAATGAGGAAGTTGCTGGAAAAAAATGATATTTATAGCTAAAGCTTATCCAACTTTACTTAAATTACGAAAATGCCCATAACAAGTTAGCTTCTCTTTCTCCATTTCTTTGTGCAATCTTTTCACTCTTTTGACACTAGGACTAGGTCCATAATAGTCTAGAAATGCTCGGGTTCATGAAAACTAAAAAAGTTTGACCCAAGATGAAAAATGATAATTTTGCCCCTATTATAGAAATCCTCACTATTTCTATTTTCTTCATTATTTTACCTTTATTTTCATCATTCATTTATGCCTTACGCCTACTTAGACCTTAATATTGTTTGAAACCTACTCCTAGGAGCTCACTAAGAAAAATGATGAAATTACCCATGATCCGTGTTATTGTATCTATTTTTGATTACAGGTCTATAGAGGTTGAGGTCTCACATTTTCCCCCACTAAAAGAAATTTGATCCCCGAATTTAAATCCAACTATAAGGTAGCGTACCTTTAAGCATTAAAGAGGTGTGGATACTTTGTTCACATCTCCTCATCGGCTTCCCATGTTACCTTCTCACTGGTGTGATTTTGCCATAGCACTTTCATTGAGGCTATATCCTTGGAACGGAGCTTTTTGACTTACCTATCAATGATAGCCACTGGTTGCTCCTCATAGGTCAAATCATCTCTTAGCTAGACGGTTTTGTACCATATTACATGAGATGGATCCGAGTTATTCTTCCTAAGCATCGACACAGGAAATACCGGATGGATATTCGAGAGGTTTGGTGGTAGTGCCAAACGATATGCTACTACTCTAACCCTTTCTAAGATCTCGAAAGGTCCTATATACCGAGGACTTAATTTTCCTTTTTTACAAAATCTCATTGCCCCCTTTGTTGGTAAGACCTTAAAAAATACATGATCCCCCACTTGAAACTCTAAGTCTCTCCGTCTGTTATCGGCATATGACTTTTGCCTACTTTGTGCTGTCAACATCCATTGATGAATCATGCGTATCGTTTCGATGGCATCCTGCACCAACTCTAGCCCCAAGAGTTTCCTTTCTCCCACTTCTAGCCAGCCAATGGGTGACCTGCACCTCTGTCCATATAATGCCTCAAATGGTGCCATTTGGATGCTAGCTTGAAAGCTATTATTGTAGGCGAACTCCACTAAGGGTAAATACCGATCCCATTTAACCCCAAAGTCCATTACACATGCCCTTAGCATATCTTCCAATGTTTGTATTGTTCGTTCCGATTGTCCTTCAATTTGAGGGTGGAAAGCCGTGCTGAAATCCAACTTAGTGCCCAGAGCTTCTTGCAATTTTCCCCAGAACCTACTGATGAACTGTGTCTTTTTGTCAGATACTATAGAAATAGGAATACCATGCAATCGAACTATCTCGTCCACATAAACTTGAGCATATTAGGCAGCCCCATAAGTAGTTTTAATCGAAAGAAAATGAGCTGACTTTGTCAACTGGTCTATTATGATCCAAATTGAATCATAACCCCCACTAGTTCAAGGCAAGCTCGTTACAAAGTCCATGGTGACATGCTCCCACTTCCATTCAGGCACCGATAATGGTTGCAGTACCTTGCGGGCCTTTGGTGCTCTACCTTAACTTGCTGACAAACCAAGCACTTAGAAACAAAATCAGTTACATCTTTCTTAAGTCTTTCCCACCAATATACCTCTTTCAAATCTTGATATATTTTTGTAGCTCCTGGATGTACCACGTAGGTGGCCATATGCACCTCTTCTAAAATTTCTCTCCTTAATCCATCACTATCGGGCACATAAAGTCTAGTTCCATACCTCAAAACTCCATTGATGCCTTTAGAAAACATTTTTCTTTTTTTTCCTTGAGGGTCTTTTAAGGCTTTAGCTACGAACTCATCGTTACTTTGTGCTTCTTTAATCCAATCTATTAAGATAGACCTCACTTTAAAATGTGCCAGCAATGCATTTATCTTTGAGACTTCCAAATGTACACCCATGTCTCCCAAGTTGTGCATCTCCCGAATCAAAGATCTCCTAGCTGTAGAAATATGTGCCAGACTCCCCATCGATTTTCTACTCATGGCATCCGCCACTACATTTGCCTTATCAAGATGGTAAATAATAGTGCAGTCATAATCCTTTAGCAACTCCATCCATCTACATTGCCGCAAGTTAAGATCCCTCTGCTAAAATATATACTTTAAGCTTTTGTGGTATGTATATATCTCATGTCTCACCATACAAGTAATGTCTCCAAATCTTTAAGGCGAACATGATTACTGCCATCTCCCAATCGTGTGCGGGGTAATTTTGCTCATGCTTTTTCAGTTGTTTCGATGCATACGCAATTACCTCCCCATGCTGCATTAATACACACCCTAAACCAACCCGCGATGCATCACAAAATACTGTATAACCCCATGTGCCTTGGGTAGACTTAATACTAGAGCTGTGGTGAGACAAGCCTTAAGCTTCTCAAAGCTATCCTCATAATCATCCGACCACACAAATTTTGTATCCTTATGCGTCACTTAGTCAGAGGAGCTGCTATTTTGGAGAAATCCTTCACAAAGCGACGATAATAGCCGTCTAACCCCAAAAAGCTCATAATATCTGTAAGTGATGTTGGCCTTGGCTACTTTTCCACTACTTCAATTTTCTTTGGATTGACTTATACCCCACCCTTAGAAACCACATGACCCAAGAATCTAACACTTTTGAGCCAAAACTCGTACTTGGAGAACTTGGCATACAATCGATGTTCTCTCAAGGTTTGGAGCACTATCTTAAGTTACTACTCATGTTCCTTTCTGCTCCTTGAATAGATCAAAATATCATCAATAAATACCACCACAAACTTGTCCAAATATGGCTTAAACACAAGATTCATTAAATCCATAAATGCCGTAGGGGCATTTGTAAGCCCAAATGACATTAATAAGAACTCATAATGCCCATACCTTGTTCGAAATGTAGTCTTTGACACATCTTCATTTCGGATCCTCAATTGATGGTACCCAGATCGTAGATCTATCTTAGAGAAACATTATGCTTATTGTAGTTGGTCAAATAAATCATCTTTCCTTGGAATGGGGTATTTATTCTTCACCGTCACTTTATTAAGTTATCGGTAGTCAATACACAATTTAAGCAACCCATCTTTCTTCTTTACAAACAACACCGATGCTCCCCATGGTGAGACGCTAGGGCGGATGAAGCTTTTGTCGAAAAAATCTTCTAACTGATCCTTAAGTTCCTTAAGCTTCGCAGGTGCCATTCGATATGGGGTTATAGATATGGGTCTAGTGTCAGGGATCAAATCTATGCAAAATTCGATCTCTCACTTAGGAGGCAATCCTGGTAGTTCTTCGAGAAATACATCCCTAAACTCATTTACTATTGACACTTGGCTTATATCTCTAACCTCCGCTTAGGTATCCCTTACAACCGTCAAGTAACCTTGACAACACTGTCTTAATATTCTCTTAATAGACATAACTGATATCAAGTTGGTTAAGCATTGCTCCTATCCCCTTGGATACTAAATGATGGCTCCTTGGGAAAATCAAATCTAATCAATTTATGATAACAGTCCATGCTAGCATGACAAGGTGATAGCCAATCCATCCCCAAAATCACATCAAAATCTAAAGTATCTAACACTACTAGATTCACCAAAGTATTTTTGTTTTTGACGTGAACCACACAAGACTCATATTCCCATTCTGCCACAAATGCCTTCTTTAAAGGAATAGATACCACTAATTGTTCTCCTCCCCTAACATGATCCTTACCCAACCGATGTGTAAAACATGGAGAGATAAAAGAGTGGGTAGATCTAGGGTCAAACAATACCCGAGCATTCATATCACAAACAGAAAGAGTACTTGAAACCACTACATTGGATGTTTGGGCCTTTTGGGGCGTTACAGCATACACTCTTGCTTGGCCCGCTCCCATTGAGCTCTGACATCCAGACCCAGATGGCTTGCTCTGAGAGGAAGTAACAGCACCTTTTCCTCTCGATCCTCTAGCATCCCGACTAGATGGGGTAGCTACTAAAGGAGCAGACAAAGCTAGCTGAGCAGAGTTACGGGTAAAACTTTATGATTGACGAGCCATCGGGCAACTCCTCCATAAATGTCCCAGTTGACCGCACTTATAAGAAACTCTCAAAGTACAGAAACATCGTCCGCTATGTCGTCTCCCATAATTATTGCAAAGGTTGACAACTTGACTACTCTGCCTTGAGTCTTGCTGCTTCCCAACACTAAAGGTTTTCTATCCCAACCCTAAAGGTTTTCTGTCCCAACTAATACTAACATTCGATGAAACACTCCCCTGTTGAGGTATCTGCTAATCCCTCTGTGGGCCCTAACAATTGGAAAATGATATACCACTGCTAAATTCTCTACAACCTTAATATCCTTCTATCTTGGCTCTTTTCGTTTTATCCCTTGCAACCCTACTCTCGTTGGTCCTCATTTCTATCTGTTGGGTGCAATCTATGGTGGCAAAGTAAGTATCAAAATCTCTAGATGCCACAGCCTTAAACAATGGCTCCTCTAACCCATCCACAAATCTCTGAATCTTCATTTCCTTACTGGAAACTAAATAAGGTGCATACCGAGCCAACTGCATGAATTTAATGTCATACTCTGACACCGTTATACTGAAGGTCTATACTAATGCCTCAAACTCCCTAGCTCTTGCATGTCCTACACTGAATGGTAAAAATCGATTTAAGAAGACTGTAATAAACTCATTCCAAGCCAATGGCGCTGTATCTGTTGGCCTACCTCTACATAAGGAGCCATACCATTCTTGTGCCACATCCTCTAAGCAAAAAACGGCTAACTCAACCGATCTAGTGGTAGCGCACCCCAAAGCATTACAAATTTTCTCCATATTGGCCAAGAAAACCTGGGGTTTCTCCGATGCATCTGACCCCGTAAATGATAGAGGATTAAGCTTTAGAAAGTCAGGGAGTGAAACCTCTATATGACCTCTCTCAACCTCATGATATTAGTGATCAGCCTACCCTTAGGAGCTGGAGGATTCTAGTACTGTAGATCTCCCCTCCACTATCCTTTGTATATCATCTGTACGAGTTGCCATCATCTCTACAACCCGATTAACTCCCTATAAGCCTATCTCTAAATCCTCGATGGTAATGCCCTCGGTCGGTTGTCTATCCGTATCACCTGAAGTCTATCCTTGCCCGTGTCTACTCACATGCGTATCTGCCCTCATCGGCTTAGTGGCTCTACCACGTCTACCTCATCCCCTAGAAGTGGAAGCGCATGTCTTACCTATTATCTCATCAGGAGCTTCTAGCTGCCCCGTCCTTCTTAAGGCAACTCGTGTCTTAGGTGGCATTCTTACCTAGACAAAAGTAAACACCTACTATTAAACACATTTTATAATTTTTTTGTAAGAGAAAAAATGGTTTCTAGAATAGGGAATTTATGTAGTTTCTCGGTTGTAAAATGTGTCGCGATTCACACTTCACAACTGAAGTTTCCACATAAAGACCTGACACTTCGCTAGACCAACAAAAAGAAGTCCTAGGACTCAGACAACCTAGGGCTCTGATACCAAGTTTGTCACGACCCAATTTTTAGGCCATGACCGGCACATAAACCCAATGGGTATAGCCCACTAAGCCCAAGCAAGCCTATATATATAATCTTGCTCAACATTCCATTAACTACTCTTAAAGTCATATATCATAGTTTTCAACCTATGAATTTCAAATACTTGCATTTATATTAACTCAAAGGAAGATTAAACATTGCCAACTCATAGTGGCATTACCAACCAAAATATACATAAAGTGTCTAAAACATGTATCTTAGTACTTTACATCAGGTAAACATATTCACAAACCAAAAATGACCCTTGACTTTCAGCGAAATGACCACGGTGAGTGTACAGCTACTGAATGCAATTGATACCTATCAAAGGTTATACGGGGACACCTCTATCTAGGTCTCAACCACCTCCGGATCTGAAATCATGAAGTTGAAAATAGTGAGTATAAACTCAGTGAGTGAACATAAAAAGCTAACAAGCAACGATAAGGAAAATTTGAAAATCATGATGCACTTGTTTTGAAAACAATGCAATTTAGTTTAAACTCTTACTAAAACCCTTTATTTCAAACATCAATTAGTAAATTCTTAGTTTTGCAAAAACCCATGCTCAATCATGAAGATAAAGGAGTGAAAGAAAAATTATATTAGAACTAAACAAAGTAGCAATGTGACATCACATTTCTTGCTGCAGCGAAAGGCATTCTTAGTTTCCATAGGTTTCGGTTTTTCAAGTATATTTCTCAGTACAGAAATCCAATTGACATTATTTTTGGACCATTGGAAAGCTAAGAGACTGGGGTACAACTTTTTTGTTTACCACTTTGCTCAGTTTTAAACATAAAGTGGTCAAAATCATTATTAATTGAAAGTAGTGCACAGAATTCTAGAACCACCCAAGAGTTTCTGGCTGCAGTAAAAAGTTTTGCTGCAGCTAAAGACAGAGCATAAAAAAAAAGAGTTTTTGTTGAACACAAAGGAAATCATTTATGCTACAATAAACTCAAATTAAAATACTTAGCATTTCTCAAGGTACAACCTGCATGATTCACATACATTACAACCATAAACCATATTCATAAACTTTCTATTTAATAAATATATTTATACATATATAACCACAAATATCACCACCACATTACTAGCTCATGTGCAACCCCCACATCACGCACAACTAATGTCATCCTCCACACTCCTACACCTTATCATCATCGGCATGTGCATCCCACCACATCGTGCACACGCACGGTTATATTTAGTCATCACCAGCATGTGCATCCCCCCACATCATGCATACGCACGGTTACATTAATTACACAAAATTACTTAACAATACATATCATATACTCTTATATACACATTAGCATCATATAGAGGTATATAGATTCGTCACAATCATATTCCGCATCACAAAAACATTTCACTAAAGGCTTGTTCCCATGTATTTTTATAAAAAAACAATTAAAATGTCTCAATTAACCACATATGCCTTAATCCCAAAACA
This sequence comes from Theobroma grandiflorum, assembly GCA_036013995.1. Classification (NCBI taxonomy): domain Eukaryota; kingdom Viridiplantae; phylum Streptophyta; class Magnoliopsida; order Malvales; family Malvaceae; genus Theobroma; species Theobroma grandiflorum. The sequence continues at coordinate 17,034,376 of CP142133.1, forward strand.
TTTTATGCAAGTTCACTTACCGGTCTTGTTGATTCTTTTGCTTGACTCTAGCTTCAACTAATGCTCCAAATGGACATGTGAGGCTTTGTTGGAACCTATCACACACAATGGCATCACAAACCAACTCAATTCACATAACCATAATTTTAAAAGCTATTGCCTAAATCATGTTCTACTAGTTATTCCTAACTAGCGTCCAACTATCATTAAGTGGCTATCTATTCTTTCCACCCTAGTATCACTAGAAATAAATAAACAAACATCAACAATAAAATAACTCACAACTCCAATTACTAGCCATTATCAACAACTTAAAAATTCAACTCAATTTCGTTACTCACTTTGATAATTTGGTAATTGAATTCCTTTTCAAGAATACCCAAGCTATCAAGGAAAATCCCTCTTTCTTTCTCTAAATTTCCAACTAGTGAGAGAAAGTATTATGGAAAGACTTTTGAGGGTTTGAAAGGGAAAGAGTAAGAGAGCACAAAGGACTTGTGAAAAGGTGCACAAAGCATGAAAATTTAAGGCTAACTTGAGAAGTTATGGATGCTTAAAGAAAAACCCCCATGGAAGATGAAGAAACGTAAGATGGAAAGAAAGATAGGAAGAAGAAGATGCTGTTGGAGAATGAGGAAGCTGCTGGAAAGAAAAATGATATTTATAGCTAAAGCTTATCCAACTTTACTTAAATTATGAAAATGCCCATAACAAGTTAGCTTCTCTTTCTCCATTTCTTTGTGCAATCTTTTCACTTTTTTGACACTAGGACCAAGTCCATAATAGTCTAGAAATACTCAGGTTTATGAAAACTTAAAAATTTTTACCCAAGATTAAAAATGGCCATTTTGCCCCTATTATGGAAATCCTCACTATTTCTATTTTTTTAATTAGTTTACCTTTATTTTCTTCATTCATTTATGCCTTAGGCCTACTTAGACCTTAATATTGTTTGAAATCTACTTCTAGGAGCTCGCTAAGAAAAATGACAAAATTACCCCTGGTTCGTGTTATCGTATCTACTTTTGATTACATGTCACGACCCGGAACTCCCATCGAGCCCGTGACAATCGTCGCAAAGCCTCGACAGACATCTTTACCCCGAATGCCAATGAAAACCTCGCAAGGCTCTCGTATTAGTTTTCACACCTCCCCTGTGAGCACCAGTTGCTAAATCTCACTTTTCAAAGGTTTATGAGTTATTTCCGAACCAAAACAATAAAATAATTTTTTTGCCTCACAGGGGCATTTTGGTTATTTTTTTCCCTAAATTTCAAAATACGATAAAAACGTAATAGGTGGGTGAAAAAAACACATATAGCATAATCAGAAACAACTTTAGATGTATGAAACATTTATTTAAAGTGGAATTTTAACTTTTAAAATAAAATAAAGACATTAAATAACAAAATCTAATTTCTTATAAAACAATATTTTTATAATTATCTGTAAATAAATTTGTTTAGAACGTATAAATAAAATAAATTCATACATGCTATCATACAGTGAGCCAGAGTATGGAATTAAATTTACAATGACACATGGGTCCCCGACTGACCAATTGTAATGAAGGTAGTGAACCTACAGTTTTTCTGGGAATGCAATCCAATTGCAGTCATCGATGCAACCGGCTATCTACAGCCTATCCTGAGCCTGAAATGGGTGGAAAGTAGGGTGGTAAGATTATAAAATCCCAGTGAGTAAACAGACATCATCAAAATAATCTAAATCTGAGTAATATGAGACAAATAAAATACCCCATTGTGATATACATTTCGTAACTTGAAAATTTATCCCATCCCATGTAAACAATTATATCTCATCACATTTCTCAGCATGGCTTATGAATTTCACAAAACTTGGCTCGTGCCAAATCCATTACTTGCGAACACTTGATCAGAGCGTCTCACCCAATCCGCCAAGGCTGTAAAAATTTCATAATTTCTCAAATACAGTTGTTCCTTGGTGTTGGCTGAGTCTCACTTCTACGTGGTGGTTAGATGTGAAGTGAACACAATAATCGGGTTTTCGTGCCCCTCTTATAAGCTGGTCCACGGAACCCGCTCTGCCACTGCAGTGACCACAATTATATCCCACCAATTCAATAAAATCACCACAGCATGACATGGCCCACAATCCTTACCTTGCCTATCAAGGCAAATCAAAGCAGTTCACGTATTTACCATATCATAAAAATAGCCAGTCATGCCCACATTCATCATAAGCCATACAATTCAAACAATAATTTGCAATACAAGTAAGCAGTCTCCAATTACTCTATTTTTGAAACCATTATTCAATTTTCCAGAAAATTTATAAAATCATTTTATAAAATCACAATTTCTCTTAAAACATAGCAATTTACCATTTAAACCCATTTTCTATAAAATCACACAATTGAACAAAAACTACTCTAAATAATTAAGACGATAATAAGTTTACTCACTGTATTAGGAGTAAAATTACCCCTATTCTCGGTCCGCGGGTGCAGTCTTCTACCCGTGTCAAATGGCTCACCACCTATCCATAGTACATGACACAAAATTCAATAATTTGTGTCAAACCATTATAAACTATTTCAGGCCATATTCTATAAGTATGCATGAGATTAGGTGTGAAATGTCTGGACAATCGCTTAATTACGGTGTCTGACCTAAATTGCCTAAACACGGTTTAAATTGCTAAAACCTTCAGTTCAACTCTAATTCAATCCATTTCACTTTCAATGCTCCAATTATACTCGAATTACCGTAATGACTATGAATATAATTTAATTTATCAATTCTAGACCACAAATCACCTATGTCCACACATTAGGCAAAAATTCATATTTTCATACCAACTTTTCTCATTTAATTTCTACCTTCACCAATCATCAATTTCCATCAAAATACCATAAAATATAACAAAATTCCTCATCAATCTCTCTCCTAGAATATTCGGCCCTTTAAGGTTTAATGAGAAACATATTATTTTCTTGCTAATTTTCACACCATTAATCATTAACCGATTAGAACACTAACATAATTCTTCCACCAAAATTCATCATTTCCTAACCCATTTCACTTGAAATGAAATCATTTCATCTTCAATACACTCTTCATGAAATTCGACCATTGATGAGGGTGGAAGAAATTGAATTTTTTTCTTGTTATTTTGTTTCCTAACATGTTAAACTAACTAAAAATACCAACATAACTTAAAATCAAATCAATCCAACATCATTTATGTAAAGCCCGACTTTATAAAATATGCGTCATGTTATCCATTTACTTGGTGGAATGCTTGTATACTCGAATGCCTCGAAAAGGTATTAAAAGTCGGTATTGCCCTTAAAGGTACAATTAAGCTGAATTAAACCTCGAACTAGATAAAATAGGGATTTTAAAGATGAAAATGAAAATTTTACAATCCAGGAATAGCTTAAAATGATGATTCAGAGTTCAAGGGCTGATTTGGAGTCAATTGGGAATATTGACTATCCAAGGACAAAATGGTAATTTTATCACCCGAGGACAAAATGGAAATTTTTAGAAAATATTTTAACCAGATTTGACTAAGATTGATCATTTGGAGTATAATTTGAGATTGAGAAGTGAAAAATGGTAATCTCAGTATTTTTTAGAGCATAAGGGTAAAATGGTAATTTCACCACACCAAGGGTAAAATTATAATTTTACATCACTCGATACTTGTCAAGTTCCAAGATTTCAGCCATTAACAATTCTATATCAAGGATAATTATGGCATTTATGTGGTGAAGGAATAAAGAGAAAAGGATAAGAATTTAAAATTTTGAACCAATAAGAAAATGACAAATGTCAAGCTTTTATTACTTTATTATTTTCTTTATAGAATGGCATAAAACTAGCCCATTTCTCCCCATAAGAGTTGGCCAAAGAGAGGAAAGAAAGAAAACAAGAAGAACAAACCCTAGAGTGATAAAATCAAAGAGAAATTGTTAGATTTCAAGCAAACAAGCTAGAAAAGGTAAAATTTTTTGACTTTGGCTAGTGATCTACCTTTCCTATGCTTTTTTTTCTCATTTCCATGGTTGAATTACATGTTTTCATAGTGGATTCATGGCTGGCCGAATGGGTATGGAGGTTATAAACTAGTGATAGAAAGTTAACTTTACAAGTTGCAGTTTCTATGATTATAACATGTATGGAGGTTATCAGTATATAGATATACGTTGAATTGTTAAAGTTATAAATGGAGGTTGTCAATATACGGTGAAAACATAAGAGAATATTACGTGAATTGAAAAAAACTTCCTTGTGGATTTAGATATTGGGAGCGACATAAAGATAAGACTCATGAGTTGAAATATGGTCATTGGTTTGGATGCTAAGTTTCGTTATTTGGAGTCTTTAGTGCATTAGGGAAATGTTAAGGTAAAGATGATCAGTGATAGATGATGGAAACAGAGGTATACCGTAAGTAATAAGTAATTGTGTGTATAATGATATATGTGCATATAAAGATTATTAATATGTGGACATACACTTGGAGCTGTAATTTACAAATTCGAAGTATTTTAGATATGATTAAATGGAATTAGTATTAGTCAAGGTACGCAAACCTTTTAATTAATTTCTATAAAGTATGTATGATAGTAGAATGGAAGGACATAGCGCTGTGATATTATAAGGTGAAATTACTATATATTATGAAAAGAATATTCTGAAGAGGAATTTGGTGATTGTTGACAAGTGTTATAGGATAATATAAATTTGAAAATATTGACCTTACCTATCATTTGTGATGAGCACAGGGGAATATAAATGGTTACAGAAATTATGATGTAAACTTGGAGGAAAATCAAATGGTTAAGGATGATTAAGGTAGTAATCTTAAATTTGGATAATAACATTGATTAAGTGAACTCCGACAGTCACAGTACTACGATGCTAGGAACACTTCATGTCTAGGACCTGTTTGGGACACATGAATAAATTATGACAGATGTGAAATTGGACGTATGAGTTGAACTAAAGTCATTGAACTTGATTCAAAATCTTGTTAATTGGAGTTTTAAGGTTTTTGAAAAGGTATCGATACGAATGAATATGTGGAGTGCCAAGACGAATAATATGTGATTAAGGTTAAATCTTAAGAAATAAAGGAAGACAAGAGATCAGACCTTGTTAAAGGTTAAAGAGAAAGTGAGGGAAATGTTAGATAAATGTATGAGATATTGATAAGTGATATTAATACCAAGTGATAAAGGTGTGAATGGAAATTTCAAGAACGATATAACAATTAAATTTATATAGAATATAGCTATGAAAATTTACAAATATTGTTTTGATTTTGTTGAAAGGAAAGGATTAAAAACAACATAAGCAAACTAAGTGACATGCTAGAAATCTTCGGAGAAAAATTGAAGCATGAGTAGCGAGTATACAATTAGATAATTTGGTGAGCAAATGCTTGCCTTTATAGAAATGATATGCTCAAAGTATGAACAAGCAAATAAATGATTAAGTGGCCCCAGAATGTTTAGGCACCCTCAAGAAAAGAATTATAAATTATATGCAATAAGTAAAAGGTGTATGATTTGAAACTGGTTCAAGAGCCAAACAGCTAAGTCACAGGGTAAGTGGTCACATGCTTGTTTTCACGAGCATTAAGTCACGTAGTTATGAAAAGGAAGCCGTAGGCTAAAAGTAATGTTCATATTGACATTGAAAAAGTATTTGAGGAGAACTTAGTTTCAAGACTTGCAATTTCAAGAACAAATTGTACATTGGCCAGGGGAGAAAGATGTTATGTCAATATGAAAGAATGGAACAATAGATGATTGAAGTTAAATTTGATAAGGAAGACAGATAATGAAACAATCTTAATATATTACGAGAAATTGGAATTTGAAGATTCTTGAAGTATGCATAATTCAAATGAGTCTAAATCTAAATGACAAATCATTATCGGAATACAATAAGGATACAAACTAATGTAGATGAGTAGAAGATAATCGAGGAAAAAGAAAGATTCTTAAGAATTGTGATTGCATGAGATGCAATGATCAAGTTAAGGCAAATCTCTGAAGCATTAATGATATTGTAAAATGTACATACCTACTAGGTTACAATTCAATAAAAATGACTTTATGATACAGTGATATGTAGTCCAAGGAAATTTAAACATATGATTGAGGATGATAACAAAGAAGTATAAACATGTGAAGCTATAAGGAGTGTGGATATCCGAACGTGCATGTATATATATATATATATATAGAGTCAATAATATGATCAACTGGAGTAAAGAGTCATTCATAATGATTCAGGATTTAAACTTAATATATTTGATGAGTTATATAGATAATGAAATGATCAGAGATCTTATTAGAAATTGACTTATGGAGATCTAAGAAATTTCGAGAAAATAGTCAAGGAAAGGAAATTGATAGTGCAGCTAAACCTTATGAGACAAACTAACAGGATTAAGAAGATTGAGATTTTATAAATGCGAAGTAAATATGAAATATATGGAAATGATTGAAGCCATAAATCTTTTCTAAAGTTGAGCATACGTACAAGAATGAATATTAAAAAGTTGAAGGGAATGAAGTAATCAGATGATAATCAGTATACTTGAATAAGTATAAAATGCGATTGAAATTGATACGAGAAACTTAATGATGGTAACATGGACAAACTTGAAGTCTCGATCTGAGAGATTATGATTGAGGAGGTTATTGTTGATCAGATTTTAAAGGATAATACTAGAAATAGGTGAAGTATTCAAGTCGAACTAGAAGTAACTGAGGTGAATGATTCAAAATTTCCTATGAAAGGCGATGATATAAGAAATTGAGCATCAAATGAAAGATTAATACCCCTGTCTTCCCTCCAAATTTGATAAGTGAAATTTTGAGGTCAAAATTTTATTTAAAAGGGGGTAGTGTTGTAAAGCCCGACTTTATAAAATATGTGTCATGTTATCCATGTACTTGGTGGAATGCTTGTATACTCGAATGCCTCGAAAAAGTATTAAAAGTCAGTATTGCCCCTGGAGGTATAATTAAGCTGAATTAAACCTCGAACTAGATAAAATAGGGATTTTAAAGATGAAATTAAAAATTTTACAATCCAGGAATAGCTTAAAATGATGATTCAGAGTTCGAGGGCTGATTTGGAGTCAATTGGGAATATTAACTATTTAGGGGTAAAATGGTAATTTTACCACTCGAGGACAAAATGGGAATTTTTAAAAAATATTTTGACCACATTTGACTAAGATTGATCATTTGAAGTATAATTTGAGATTGATAAGTGAAAAATAGTAATTAACAATATTACATCACACTAGGGGAAAATGGTAATTTTGCCACACTAGGGCAAAATTGTAATTTTACATCACCCGACACTTGTCAAGTTCCAAGATTTCAGCCATTAACAATTCTATATCAAGGATAATTATGGCATTTATGTGGTAGAGAAATAAAGAGAAAAGGATAAGAATTTAAAATTTTGAACCAATAAGAAAATGACAAGTGTCAAGCTTTTATTACTTTATTATTTTCTTTATAAAATGGCATAGAACCAGCCCATTTCTCCCCATAAGAGTCGGCCAAAGAGAGGAAAGAAAGAAAACAAGAAGAACAAACCCTAGAGTGAGAAAATCAAAGGAAAATTGTTGGATTTCAAGCAATCAAGCTAGAAAAGGTAAAATTTCTTGACTTTGGCTAGTGAGCTACCTTTCCTATGCTTTATTTTCTCATTTCCATGGTTGAATTACATGTTTTCATAGTGGATTCATGGCTGGCCGAATGGGTCTGGAGAGAGAATGATGTTGGAATTGATTTGATTTTAAGATATGTTAGTATTTTTAGGTGATCAGTGATATGTAGCATAGAAACAAGTGAAGAAAATCACATAATCTTTGGAAACCCTTCATGGTCGAACCTTATATGTGGAATATTGATGATGGATTGATTCTTGTATCAAGTGAATTTGTTGAGAATTGATGATTTGCGGTGCAAAAATCAAGTAGGAAAAATCTTAGTGTGCATGTACCACAATGGCCAAAATTTTCAAGAAGAATTGCAAAGGTGATTATGTTTAATTTTAGGTTATTTGAATTGCATTTGGTGAATTGAAGTATTGGAAAAGAAATGGTGTAATTTGGAGCTAAATTGGACGGTTGGTCATTTAATCGGGTGATAGACCGAAATTAGGTCAACACCGTATTTAAACGATTACCAGGCATTTCATGCATTCATATAGAATTTAGGTTAATTTTATATCGAATTAGCACAAATGTGGTGATTGAATGATTGTACTGTGTTAATGTGGTGAATCCTCTAACAAAGGCAAGGAAATTGCACTTGAGGATTTATAGTTGAAGGACTCACATTCGATTTTTGAAAACTATGACTAAACTTATTATCGTCTTAATTATCTAGAGTAATTGTTACTCAATTTGATGATTGTGTGAAAAATTGTTTTAAATGGTGAATTTCTTGATTTATGAGAAAAATATGAAATTATAAAATAAATTGAATTTTTACAAAATGATTTGAAAATCGAATGATGATTTTGGAAAATAGAGTAATTAGAGACTGTTTACTTGATGTGTTATAAATTGTGTTTTATTGAGTGGCTTATGATAATATGGCATGAATGGCTGAATTAGAAATTATTTTGAAACTATATAAATTGTTTGTTTTGCCGTGAGTAGTTGGATTTGAAATAGTTCAAAATGTTCCCTTCGGGGGAAGTTTTAAAAAGGTCTGGGATTCGAAGCTTGGCGAGGTGTCCCAGTCGGGGGTTATGGAGCTGTCGCGATAATGCGGCTGGCCAGTAGTCAAGTGATGGGGACCCAGACCTGTCAATAAAATTGCCAATTCATGCTATTGAAATTTTATTTAATTGGTGGATTATTAACTATTGCAGTAGTTGAGTTTCCGTGGGCTAGCCTATATAGAGGTGGCACGGTAAAACCCCATATATACTTTTATCTCAGTTGTAGAGGCATAAAGGGTTGTCCTGAGGTATGATAGAGTTCACTTCACGCCAAACTACCACGTGAAGGCAAACTCAGCTAATGCCGAGGAACGGCTGCGTTTTGAACAATTATGAGAATTTTAACAGCCTTGGCGAGCTCGGTTGAATACCTTTGATCAAGGTGTCACCGGGTATGAGCTTTTATGGCATGAGCCACGATTTTTAAGAAATTCATAAGTCATATTTATTATTTATTATTTGAGTAAAAATGAATTTATTTCATTCAGTTGAAAAGAGTTTGGAAAGTTATAAATCAAAGTACGATGAAATGTTTTCATTGTCTCCTTTTACTCGTCTTTAGATATTTTTGGTGGTATTTGTTTACTCATTGGAATTATAAAATCTTACCACCCTTCTTTCCATCCATTTCAAGCTCAAGATAGCTAGTAGCTAGCCAATATCGTCGAAAGACGAATTTTGGAATTGGAACCTTGGAAGTCAAAGGTTTTTCCAACTCACAACCTTAGATCAATTTCATCGTTCGGGGGACCACTTGTCATTGTGCATTGAATTGCATACTCTGGCTATCTCTGTTATAGCATGTAAGAATATATTTTGCTTTTACATCCCAAAAATTATTTATGTAGCTTTCTATAAAAATGTTTTACAAGAAAATAGAATATTTTATTAAATATTTTTATTTTACTCAAATAGTTACCATTTCACTTTAAATAAAGGTTTTAGACATCCAAACTTATATTTAGTCATGAAATATGTGTTTTTGACTCGTATGCTACATTTTAGCCGATTTCAAAATTTTTGAGAAAAAATGACTGAAATACCCTTATGTAGTAGAATTTTCTTTTTGACTGTTTTGAATTGAAAATGGTCAATACCGTTTTAAAACATAATTTTAGTAACTATCACTCGCAGGGGAAAAAAGAAATCTGATATGAAAGCCTTGCGAGGTTTCGGTCGACATTCGAGTAGGAATGTCTATTGAGACTTTGTGGCAGTTGTCACCGACTAGATAGGAGTTCCGAGTCGTGACAGTTCTCTCTCCATACCCATTCGGCCAGCCATGATTTTCTCATGAAAACATGCAATCTAACCATGGAAAATAAAGAGAAATGCATGGGAAAAATAGATCTTAAGCTTAATTTGATAAATCTTACCATTTTCCACTAATTTTCTTGATTTTCCACACTTTTTCTCTTGGAATTCTCCACCTAGGGTTTGTTCTTTTTCTTTTCTTCTCTTTTCTCCCTTTGGCCGACCATGCTAAGTGAGTGGGGAGGGTTTGGGCTGATTTTTATAGCTAAATAATATTTTAATACATACTTGCCACATGGCATGCTTCCATTGGTCCATTTTCTTTATACTTATCCTTTAATTATTTAATCTCCACCACACATTATTCAAAGGTCAACAATGATGATGGGTGAAGACTATGTGCTGGACAAGTGTTCTGGGGGTGCAAAATTACCATTTTGCCCTTGGGGTGGCAAAATGACGATTTTGCCCCTATACTCCAAAAAATACCAGAATGACAAATTCACTTCTCAACCTCATATTATATTCTAAATAATCAATCTTAATCAAATGTGATCAAAATCTTTTCTAAAAATTCTCGTTTTGTCCTCGGGTGGCAAAATTACCATTTTACCCTTGGAAAGTCAATATTCCAAATTGACTCCAAATCAGCCCTCAAACTTCGAATCATCTTTTTAAGTTATCCCTGGACTGTAAAATTTTCAATTTTAGGCACTCATTACCCGGAATGCCAACTGGAACCCCATAAGGCTTACATATAAGTTTTCTCATCTTTCCTGTGAGCAATCGTTGCCAAATATCATGTTTTAAAGGTTTATAAGTCATTTCCAACTTAAAACGATAGAAAAATATTTTTCACCTCACAAGGGCATTTTGGTAATTTTTCTTCAAAAATTTTAAAACTAGCTAAAAGTGTAGTACATAAGTAGAAAACACATATTTCATAATCATAAAATATGTTTTGCTACCTAAAACGTCCATTTAAAATAAAATCGTAACTATTAGAATAAAATCAAAATATGTAATAAAATATTCAATTTTCTTATAAAATAATTTTTATAGAAGTATCGGTAAATAAGTTTTGCAGCGTAAAAGCAAAATAAAATCATACATACTATATTACAGATAAACAGAGTATGCAATTACATTTACAATGACACATGGGTCCCCAGATGACTAAGAAGGTATAAGTTTGTAAACCTTTGCTTTCTAGGATGCAACTCCAAAATTATAGCTCGACGAGATCAACTGTCTACAAACTATCCTTAGCCTGAAATGTGTGGAGAGGAAGGTGGTGAGATTATATAATCCCAGTGAGTAAACAGATACCACCTAAACTATCTAAAGTCGAGTAAATGGAGACAAATAAAATATTCCATTCCAATATGTGTTTCATAACATGAATATTCAGTTTACTCAAATAATCAACTTGGCTTATGAATTTCACAAAGCTTGGCTCCTGCCAAAATCATTCCGGGGATACCTTGGCCGAGGCATCTAACCGAGACCGCCAAGGCTATTAAATGTCATATACACAAAAAACACATTTTTACATCCGATAACACGGTCATTCCTTGGTGTTGGCTAAGTCTCACTCTCACGTGGTGGCCTGGTGTGAGGTGCACTCAAACTTTACCTCAAGAGATACCCTCCACACGACTCTCCGACTGAGGTAAGAATATAACGGGGAATCGTGCCCCTCTAATAGGCTAGTCCACGGAACCCGCCACTGTAGTGACCCCTTTGTAACCCACCATATCAACAAAAATATCAATTGCATGACATGGCAATTATGGGTAGGTCTGGGTCCCCATCACCTGACTTACTCCTCTGCCGCATTACCTCGCCAAGGATAGGCCTCCTGCAGGACCTCCTCTCCAGGTTTCAAACTCCAAACCTTTTAGTCTCCCCGAAGGGAACGCTTTTAACTATTTCAAATCCAGCATCTCATGGCAAAACAAACAATGCACATATTTTCACACAATCACAAATCCAACCATTCATGCTCACATTATCATAAGCCGTTCATTTCAAATCATAATTTATAACACAACAAGTAGACAATCTCCAATTACTCTATTTTCCAAAATCATCATTAAATTTTTAGAAATTCATAAAATTCATTTCATTTTAAACTTATTTTGTTTATAAAACATAAATGTTTTTCCTTTTAAACTCATTTTTCATAAAATACAAAATCAGATAAAAACCTATTTTAGATAATTAAGATGATAGTAAGGTTACTCATAATATTAGGAGTTCGAAATACTCTTATTCTTGGTTCTCGGGTACAATCTCTTACCCGTATCAAATGGCTCACCACATATCCATAATACATGACACGAAATTCAATAATTTGGGTTAAACCATTATAAACTATTTCAGGCTCTTATCTATATGTATGCATGAGATAGGATGTGAAATGCTTGGGACAATCTCTTAATTACAGTGTCCGACCTAACTTGCTTATACACGGTTTAAATTTCTAAAACTTTCAATTCAACTCAAATTCGATCCATTTGACTTTCAATACTCCAATTATATCCAAAATACCTCAATGATTATGAATATAATTTAATTTATCAGTCCTGAACCATAAAACACATACGTCTATACATTAGGTAAAAATTCATATTTTCATACCAAATTTTCCCATTTAATTTTTAACATCACCAATCATCAAATTCCATCAAAATACCATAAAATATCACAATTTCTAGCCTCAATATTCTCCCTATGAAATTCAACTATAAAGGATTTAATGAAGAACAAATTATTTCTTGCTAAATTTTCATGCTAAGTATCATTAAACTACCAAAAATGCTAATATAACTTGAAATCTAATCAAAATCAAGCTCAAAATCTTCTCTCTCGAATTCGGCCAGTATGGGTTCATCATGCAAACTTGAGTTCTAAGCATGGAAAATGAGAAAGAAATCATGGGAAATGTAGATCACAAGTAAAAATCAAGAAATTTTACCTTTACTTGCTAAATCCCTTGAAATCTCACACTTTTTCTTCAATTTTTCCTCCTAGGGTTTCTTTTCTTTCTTTCCCTATTTTCTTCTTGTTATGGCCGACCATGATGAAGAGAATGGGATGGTGTGGGCTGATTTTTTATAGCCAAATAATAAAATAATCTAAACTTGCCAAGTGTCATCATTTAATTGGTCTATTTTTTTAATACTTATCCTTTAAACTTTATTTCAACACCACATAAAATTTCATAATTATCCATATCAATAATGAGTAAAATTCATAAATTTGACAAGTGTTGGGTGGTGGATATTCCACTTTTGCCTTTGGGATAGTAAAATTACTATTTTGCCCCTATACTCAAAAAAATGCCATAATTAAAATTTTCATTTCTAAACCTCAAATTATACTCCAAATGATCAATCTTGGTCAAAAATTTCATCCAACATTTAAATCTCAACCTTGGGTGGCAAAATGACCATTTTGCCCTTAGGTAGTCAATATTCCAGATTGACTCCAAATCAGTCATCGAACTCCGAATCACCATTTTAAATCATTCTGGGACTGTAAAATTTTCAATTTCACCTTAAAATCTCTATTTGATCTAGTTCGAGGCTTAATCAACTTTGTTGTACCTCTAGGTACAATACTGACTTTTTTTAATTTTTCGAGACTTTCCAAGTATGCAAGCTTTCTATCACTCATATGTATGACATGGCAAATACTTTGTAAGGTTGGGCTTGACACAAGGTCTCACAATTTTTATTTTTCAAACTCTCTCAATTTGCAAGAAATCATTTGTCTTGATCATCTTCAAATTGAAAATTTGATCTAAGATAACTGTGAGACCCCGTCAAGCTCGATTAAAAGACGATATTGTACCGAGTGGTACAACCAAGTTAAATCGAGCCTTGAACTAGTTCAAATAGAAATTCTAAGAAGAATTTGAAAATTCTAAAATCCACAGAATGACTTAGAATGATGATTCGGAGTTCAAGGTCTACTTTGGAGTCAATCGGGAAAATTGACCAATTAGGGATAAAACGATAATTTTGCCATTTAAGGAAAAAATGAAGATTTTTAGCAAAGATTTTATCACAATTGACCAAGAATAATTATATGAAATATAATATGATTATTGGAGTATAAAATGAAGTTTAGCAGTGAAAAATTATGATTCTCGATATTTTTGGAGCACAAGGGTAAAATGATAATTTTACCACTAGAGGACCAAACGAGAATTTTTAGAAAAAGATTTTGGCCTCATTTGATTAATATTGATCAATATTAGTGTTATTTGAGGTTAGAAAGTGAAAATAATGTAATTCCGGTACATTTTCGAGTATAGGAGTAAAATTGTAATTTTTTCACCTCGGGGGCAAATCGGTAACTTTTTTGCCCCAGCACTTGTAAAGACCAAGGGATTTTATTTGTGGTAGGATTGGATAAATACAAGAATAATTTTGGTGGAAAATTCAATAGAAAAAGTCAAATAATTAAAAAAATAGACCAATGGCTTTTTGCCATGTGTCAAGCTTTAATATTTTACTATTAAAGCATAAAAATCGACCATAAAACTCACTTTCTCTCACCAAAATTGGCATGAACCAGAATTGAAGAGAAAAGAAAGGAAACAAAGGGAGAAAAGCAAAAACCTAGACAAAAATCAAGAGATTTCAAGTGTTTTTCAAGAATCAAGCAAAACAAAGGTAAAATTTCTTAAGTTTTGCTTAAAACTTAGCCTACCCATGCTTTATTCCTTGTTTTTCATGGTTGAATATTGAGTTATCATGATGAATTCAATTATGAAAAATGGGTATGGAAGAGAAATTGATGTTGGATTGGCTTGATTTTAGACTATGTTGTTGTTTGGTGATAGTTAAGCATGGTTATGAACAAAAATACAAAAGAAACATTAAATTTTCTAGGGTCCTTCATTGGCCGAACCATGAGGGTTGAATATCAAGGAGGAATTGTTTAAATTTCAAGGAAAATGAATTGGAAAAATGAAGAATTAAGTGAGAAATGTGACTAGGAAAAATTACGGTGTTAGTACACCGTAATGACCAAATTTTTACCTGAAGGAATTGGGGGATTTCAATGCTGAAATTTAGTTATTTGAAATGTGATTGGTGAATTAAGGTTTTAGAAGAGAAATGGATTAATTTGGAGGTGATTTGGACACAATCGTTAATTAATCGGGCGATTGGTCAAATTTAATCGATACCGCGTTTAAGCAATAATCGGACGCATTTTTGCATTTACCTATTAGCATTAGTAATTTAAATTGGTTTATATTGGCTTGGGGACAATATAGTAAATTCCTTAATTTTATTCTTTGTCAAAGTGGTGAGATGTCTGAGAAAGGCAAAGGAATCGCGCATGAGGACTACCTGGAATCCGGATTTTTGACAACTGTGAGTGAACTTGCATTTCAAATTAGTTTGAGAAATGTACATGTATTGAAATAGATAATCTGAATGATTTTATCCAAATTTCTTAAAATACGTGCAGGCAAACAAGCCCTTGATAAAAATGTTTTGATGTGTGAATTGTGATAAGCATAAAGGCATGAATTCATGTGCCCCTATAATATGCTGCTATATATATGTATATGTGTGATATGCATTGACAAATAATATTGTGTGACAATTATAACCGTACATGTGCACGATGTGGGGGAGCACATGTCGGTGATGATGGGTGCGGATATATGGAGGATGATATTGCTGGTGCACGATGTGGGGGAATGCACACGATAACTCCAGCTATGTGTGCGATGTGGGGGTTGCACATGAGCTGGTGAGATAGTGGTGATATTTGTGTTTATCTATGTGAGTATATGTGTGAATTTGAGTAACCCTTCATTGTAAATTAATTTGAATTAGAGGAAAGGGTTTGATATTGAATTGAATCAAAATGGTTTTGTTCCAAATGTGAGCATCATGGTTTTAAAATCCTTCTTAGATATTATTGCTTGTTCCCACCTAATGTTCGCTCACTGAGTTTCGTACTCACAGTTTCCAAAAATTCATGTTTTCAGATCAGGAGATTGTAGAATCATAGATCACGGGATCGCTGTAGTTCGTCTCCTGGTAGGTGTCCAGCATTCAATAGTTGTCCGTTTTTCTTGTAAATTCTCCGCTGGAAGTCATGGGCCTTTTGTATTGTGATTATGTACATGTAATGTACATTGTCAAATTTTATGTTTGACCGGTATGTATGTGTATATTTTATCTATAATACCATTATGAGTTGGCTTTGTGTGCACTGGGTGCATTGCGTGTAGATACCTCACACGATCATACGTGGAGTAAAGTAAATAAAAATAGGCTTGCTTGGGCTTGGTGAGCTATGCTCATTGGGTCCATGCACCGGTCACGGCCCAGGAATTGGGTAGTGACAATAACTTCATTTTCTCAAAATTAAAAAAGGGATTTTCAAAATTACAAAAATAATCCAATTCACACACATGTAAATTTCTATATGATTGAAGGTGTTTATTCAATCAGTAGATCATTTGATGTTTGGAAAGTCATTTAAATGGTCATTTCGTTCCCAATAAAGAAATAGATGGAAAGAAAACTGTAAAAACCAAGAAAAATGGGATGACAAATAAAAAAATTTAATACAAACAAATTACAAGGCCTTCAATACACTTCTTTGTTCTCTAAATGCTAGTGAATTTAATAGAGTATCCATGTGTGAAACTGTTAAACAAATTTAAAATACCCTAGAAACAACTTACAAGGGAACAAACCAAGTAAAAGAATCTAAAATAGGACTTCTCACATGTGATTATGAGCTATTTAAGATGAAAGAAAGTGAGACAATAAATCAAATGTATGAAAGATTCATAAACATAGTTGAAGGTTAAAGGCCTTAGGTAAAGACTTTGTAAATGCTCAATTAGTCAAAGAAAATACTTTATGATCTTCCCAATTCATGGAGACCAAAAGTGACAACTATAGAAGAAGTAAGAAACCAAAATGATTTTAAACTAAAGCAACTTATAGGATGCTTACTCACCTATGAGATCACTTTAAAACATAAAAGTGCTCTAGATAATGAAAAGAAAGAAAACATTAAGAAGAAAGGGATAGCCTTAAAATCCATAATTGAAGAAGATGAAAGGAACACAAAAGATGAGAGTAATGAAGATGACGACAAAGCCATGCTAGCCAAAAGGTTTAGTAAATTCATGAGAAGAAACTATAAAGGTAGGAGATCCAATAAAAGAGATATGCCAAAGGACATAGCAAAGACGACTTGATATGTTATGAGTGCAGAAAATTGGGACACACTAAATATGAATGTCCAAACAAGAAGAATGCCCTAAAGAACTTCAAAAAGAAAGCCATGGTTGCCAATTGGAGCGATAGTGATGACACTCAAGATGAAGAAGATAAAATTGCCAACCTTTGCTTCATGGCACTTAAAGACTCTAAGGTATGCTCTACCTCTCATGATTCTAGTTCATGCACTTTAGATCAAGACTCATACTAATTTGATGAACTACAGGATGCATATGATGACTTAGTATTTGAATTTAAAGAAAAGACATTAAAATACTAGAACATCATATCCAAGCTTAAAGTAGAAAATGAATTCTCAGTCAAGACCAAAATAAAACTAGAAAACATAGTCAAAGACTTGGAAATTGAGAGAAATGAGCTGAAAAAGAAGAATGAGAATTTGCATAATACCTTTTCAAAATTCAACATAAGTCAACAAAAATTAAATGACATGTTAGAAACACAAAAAGCTTTCTTTGGCAAATGAGGAATAGGCTATGATGGTACTCAAAAGGAAACTCATTTTAAAAATTTCTTTGTTAAAGAAAATGAAAAACTTGGCGCATTCACCAAATGCATTTATTGTCATAAAGTAAGACATTTTACCAATTCTTATCCTTTGAGACCTACCACTTTTAGAGGTTAAAAAATAAAAAAATGTATGGGTTTCAAAAAGAACAAAACCTCCACATGGTAAGATGGTCAAATTTGAGTGGGTTCTAAAAGGAATCAAAGACATTAATTCATCAAGGCCATCACAATACAAAACTTCTCAACATAAAGTGCGGTTTCCATCACATTTCATATAAATATTCACAAGTTTAAACAATTGTGATTCAAAACATATCCAGTGCCTAAATTGCTATGGGTCATTCACTATAGTCTTATCATTCACAATGTACTTATATCTATAGCTCAATAATGTGCAGAAGTGTAAACCAATATATCAACATTATTTATATAGCCAAGTTCAATATTAACAATTATCGAAATGACTTGACTCAACATACTACAGAATGTACAACACTAAAAGGCTAGAAAGAAGGCTCTACCACTCCTACCAAGTATGAGCTAAGCTATCATTCCACAAGTCGCTTAGCCAAGCAATCTGCTGATCTGAAACAAAACAAAAGAAATAACCAGGTGAGTCACAAAGACTCGATGAGCAAATACGGGAAATGAGACAAGCTAGGTGATAAGAGTTTTACAATAAACTATAAATTTGTAAAACTAGATGATTATCCATCCAACAACATAAGGTGCATTTAAAACTCAAAATGCATAGAATATAATAACATAATCAAGCTCAACTTACAAAGCCTCTGCAAAGAGAAAAGAAAAGGAAAATCCTCAAACCTTAGAGTTCAACATTAAACATTCAAGTCAAGAATGCATCATGTATACAACAACTAACCTCATATGTCCTATATAGACACAACAGTCATCAATCGCCAATCTTAGGTATCATAATATTTAATATGCAAATAAAGTGGCAATGCATGCCATTAAATAAGTCATGTGGAGAATAAGTACCTTCACCAAAATTCATCCTCGTGGTATTCTTACCCCCACATCGAGACTAAAGCCATCATAAAAAGGGAAAACGGGTGGTATTTTAGCCAAGCTTTTCCATGTGGTATTCTTGCCCCCACAATAGGACTAGAGCCAAACATACGCATTGTGGAGACTTATTCAATCCACATTCCAATATCATATCATTCACCATTACCATAAATAATGGAGAATTTCTCAATCCACGTTCACAACATCATATCATCACAATTCATACCATAGTGGAGACTATCTCAATCCACATTCAAACTTCCATATGATTGATAATTCATATAATAGTGGAGATCTTCTCAATCCACATTCACATTACTCACAAACCAAGACTATATAAATCATTCACAGTCAAGGTAGTTTAATCACACACACACACACACGCACTCAGATATATATATATATATATATATCTCATACCCACATTATCCCGAAGGCTAGAGTAATCGAATGGACTGCAAACATGAAAGGGTTTGTCCCTTATTGTTAAAAACTACTACATAGTAGGTATTTACATATACATAATAGTTTTGAAAGCCATTCTCAAATTATTATCACATCCAAAAATACTGTTTTCCTCAATAAATATTCATCGAAAAATTTCATGCTCATCAATCAATCATTAATCCTTCAAATCACATTTTCAACTTTACATACTAAAATAGTTTCAAAATGGTGTATCCACTCACCTTATAGGAACCTTAATTACAACTTTGATTTGGTGAAATCTTGTGTGTTTTTAAGCATTCCTATCATTCAATAATCATAGAAATCAATTACTAAACTAATAATCATGGAATAATTAGTCTAGCAACTTTTGAAATCTATTCACTTTTGACCATAGCCATTTTCTCTCTCTAAACCCATTCTGAAATGTTAAAATCCACTACCCTTACCTTATATAAGCTTAGATGTTGAAGAAACTCACAAAACCTTAGCTTTAATCCTCAACAGAAAGTTCTAGGCATAAAACATAAATTTCCAACATTAAAAATATGAGCTTTTAAAGTTTTAAAGCTTAAAAAAACCATTTTTGGCATTAAACTTCAAAACTAAATCATAGTCATTGAAAAAGATGAGTTTTGCTTAAAAATGGATTGTAAGGATTTTAGAGAGGGTTTAGTTTTAAAAAATGTGGTTTAGGGTTACAAAATCTTAGGAAATGTGATATATTTATAGTGTGGTTCATAAGAATACCATTTTACCTTTATTTTTTCTGAAGATTACATCATCCATTGATAAATTGGGCTCATCTATTGATAAATAAGCCTAAAATTCCTTTTGAAAAACCCTCGAATCTACATCTATCGACACACTCAAAAAATCTATCTATAAAAGTTCATGAAAATGCATTTATGGGTTCAATGAAGAACATTTACCAATAGATGACGAGCATCTATCGATAGATCAGCCTGAATGCTAGATATCAAGTTGAAAACTTGTCCAAACAGACTCCATTTAAAACCAAACTTTGTACATCATCTTAAAACATTAAAACATGAATTTTTTAAGTTGAAAACTTGAAATCAAGTGTATAAAACACAATTTCACTTAATTCATATAAGGATTTCCCATTTTAACTAAGTAAATGAGGGTCGGATTTCATATTCTTCCCATTAATGAAAATTTACCTCTAAATTTAACTAATGTACTAACCTTTGCTAAATAAATGCGAGTAACACGTGCACATGTCAGCCTCGGTCTCCCAAGTGACCTCATCGCTCGTGTGGTTACACCATTGTACCTTGACTAAGGATACCTCCTTGGAGCGTAACTTTTTCACTTACCTATCCAATATTGATACCAGTACCTCCTCATAACTCAAGCCATCCGTCAATTGTAAAGTCTCATGCTGAATCACATGTGAAGGATTTGGTTGGTATTTTCGTACTACTAATCTGTGAAACATGGGATGAACACTAGCAAGGTCCAATGAAAGCGTTAAACGATAAGCCACCACACCAACTCTCCCAAGGATCTCAAATGGTCCAATGTACCTTGGGTTCAACTCTTATAATGCTTTTGGTTTGTGAAAACCTCAAAAACACATGATCACCAGCCCTAAACTCCAACTCTCGACGTTTATGGTCGGTATATGACTTTTAGTGACTTTGTGCTGTTAACATCCTTTTTGTAATCAACTAGATCTTGTCGGTGGTCTCTTAAAATAGCTTTAGTCCAAGAAGCTTTCTCTCACCAACTTCAAACCAACATATGGGCCATATACATCTCCATCCGTATAAAGCCTCATAAGAAGCCATCTAGATTCTTGACTGGAAGTTATTGTTGTAAGCAAACTCCACTAATAGTAAGTGTCAATCCCAAGCAACTCCAAAGTCCATGACACAAGCTCTTAACATATCCTCCAAAGTCTATATAATCTTGTCAAATTGTCCATCGTTCTGTAGGTGGAAAACAGTACTGAAGTTTAACTTTGTTTTCAAAGCCTCTTGCATTTTCCCTCAAAATCCACTGATGTACTATGTACCTCTATTAGACACTATAGTGACCGAAACTCTATGCAATCGCATTATTTTTTCAATGTACAACTTAGCATACTATATTGCTCCATAAGTGGTCTTAATTGATAGGAAATAGGTGGACTTAGTTAGTTTATCCACAATCACCTAAATAGAGTCACACCCCTTACCCGTAAATAGTAATACAATCATGAAATCCATAGAGATATGTTCCCACTTTCACTCGAGAACAAGTAAAGGTTGTAATAATCCAATAGGCCTCTAATGCTCTACCTTAACTTGTTGGCACACTAGGCATTTAGCCACAGACTCAGCTGCATCCCTCTTAAGGCATTTAGCCACATGGGCCTCATCCATAATCTCTTGTCTCAAGTTATCAATATCCAACATGTAAACTCTAGATCCATATCTAAGTAATCCATTGGTGGTTGTAGTGAACATTCATCTTTTCCTCTTTTAAGGATCCTCTGATGTTTTTATTACGAAAGCATCCATGCCTTTGGCTTCAAGTCTAACTCTATGGGTTAGCAATGCCTCATGATCACTAACCTCAAATCAGATGCCCAAATCGCCCAAGTCGTGCATACATTGCACCAATGATCTCCTCTCAATTGAGATGTGGGTTAAACTCCCTATAGATTTTTGGCTTAAATCATCTGCCACCATGTTGGCTTTGTCAGGTTGATACAATATAGTGCAATTATAATCTTTTAGTAAGTCCATCCACCGTCATTGCCTAAGATTGAGATCTCTCTACTCAAATATATATATTTGAAACTTTTGTGATCTGTGTAAATCTCACAAGTCTCACCATAGAAATAATGCTTCTAGATCTTTAAGGCAAAGACTATGGTCATCATCTTTAAATCATGTGTGGGGTAATTCTGCTCATACTTCTTGAGCTGTCTAGACACGCGTGCAATCACATTACCATGTTGCATCAAAAGCACATGAGTCAACAAGAATAACTACGATCCTTGTGCCTTTCTACACAACCCTGCTATTACTAGTAAATGTTCAAACACATGAAAAAATATTAGTTTTCCTTTAATGCCTACTGATAAATTTTGCTTGCATGTAACAGCTAACTTGGGATTTGTTGTAAGTGATGATGGGAAATTTATTTCATTCTGGCATGATCCATTGGTAGAAAATGTGACTTTGAAAAATGAATTTCCAAGGATATATGCATTAGTGGTACATAAGGATAAAAAGCTTTGTGATTACAAAAGTTAGACCAATGATGGATGGTAGTGGTAGATTAAACTTCATAGACAACTTTTTGGATGGGAATGTCAACAATGGATAAGGATGTAGAGTATTATCAGAGAATTTACACTTGGAAATAATTTTAAATAGGTTATATTATGTAATTAGTCCTTGTATTCTACGAAAAAATATGAATTCAGTCTTTAAATAATAATTTGTAAATTGAGTCCTTGTACTTTGTTAATTTGTTAAATTTAATCCATCACCCTAACCCTAACACCGTTAAATTTCACTGTTAAATACATTGATGTGGCACTTTTTGCTGATGTGGTGTTGACTATGTACCAACATGACAAAATGCTGACATGGCATATACTGATGGGCAAATCCCAATTTTAACCCCAAAAACATTATAATTCTCTTAATTTTCTTGCTAACCTATGTTAAACTTATTTTTTAAGTTAGAGGCTATTTGCTGCTATTGGTGGCAATCTAGCTTCCCCCTCACCGGTCACACATTCAGAACCTGTGATAGCTGAGTGTTGTTGACGGCTAATCAAAAAATAGGTTATGTTTCCTTTTTGTCCAGATATAGTTGCAATCACGCTGTAATAATACAACAAACTCATAAACAAAAGAGTGATTATTCAAATTCTAATCCCTTTATCTCCCTTTTGTGGTTCTGTACAGCCAAAATTAAATAAAAAACAAGTGAAACACTTGTTTTTCTTGGTTTTAAATCTATGGAATCACAAATTAAGGCTCACCTATAATCGATATACAAGCCTATACAATCGCAAATAAAGTAGCTAAACCTTGATCCATAGTTATTTGAAGCTTATTATAAGCCATAAGGGCCTTTTGGTTGCATGTATATGTTCCCTTTCCCCTCGCAAAGACCTCACCATCCAAGTCTATGATCCTTTCCTTCATTGGCTCCTCAACACATGGGCCGGGCTCCAATACAAATGCCTTCGCTTGTAGTTAGTCCTAGAACATATAGAACAGAGATGGCTTCATCACTAGAGATCCAATTAATCCTTAAAAGTATTATTTCTCTTTTAATTTTCTTGTTAGTCTATGTTTTTCTTTTTTGAAAATGCCTTATTAGTCTATGTTAAATGAATCTCTTAGGGTTAAGGTGTTTTTGATGTTAAAATTTGGGGTTTGTGTGTCAGTATATGCTGTGTAAACATTTTGTCAAGTTAACACATAGGAATGCCATGTTATAAAAAAGTACAACATTAGTTTGGTTAAAATGCAATGTCAACATACATGATGGTAAAATTTAACAGTTTTAGAATTAAAGATTGATATTAACAAATTAATAAAGTATAAGGACTCAATTTACATATATTATTGTACAGGGACTAAATTCATATTTTTTGTAGAGTATAAGGACTAATTATATAATTTAACATTTTAAAGATAATATTATCTGAAAGCTTAGACCAAGTGGTATGTTCAGTTCTAAATCCTTTTGCCATCTTGCTTGTAACCAGAATTTTGTAAACAGAGAACTATGGAAGAAAATCTAGATAGGCTATGCTCCATAAGAGTTGAGGTGTTCGTTTGGTAATTAATGTGGCAAAGAGTGGCTGTCAAATATGAATTGGGTACGCGGAAATGAATTAATGACAATCAAGTGAATTGTGTTCTTTGTAATGCTAAACCTAAAACTGTTTCTCAACCATTTTTCACATGCGAAATGACATGGAGAATATGGAGTCTATGGTGTCGGGAATGGGAGATTCAATGGGTTACATATAAAAGTCCAAATCATTTCTTTTGGCATGGATATCCCTATGTACATCCGGGGATAACCTTAGGCATGGATTTTGTCTTTTTATGCTATTGTTTGGAGAATTTGACTTTTCCATAAATGAGATCTTATTTAATGAGAAATCATGAGATAATCTGCAAGTCTATGATCTCATTAAAATAGGAGTGGCCACTTGGTCTAAAGCAAAATGGTCAAACAGAGCTGAGAGGATTGATGATATGGTTTGAATACCTCATAGACTAGCGATGTCACACAGAATTAATCCAATGTGCAAATAAATTCGATGGATAGCCCCTTTAGAAGGTTGAGTTAAATTTAATGTGGATCGTGTGTCTTCAAGTAATCCAGGATCAACTGGCATTGGTGGAGTATGGCTAGATAATAATGGAGTTATGTTAATGAAGTTCTCACATTCAATCAGTGATTGTGACTCTAATTTTGCTGAGTTACGAGCCATCAATAAGGCTTTTCCATCTCTTTATTAGTTACATGATAATTTCAATATTAAATCTGTGGATAGAAAGCGATTCTGCAAGTGCCGTTTCATGGATTAATAACTATGAGACAGCTCCATGGCGGTTTAGGCATGTTTAATTCAAATTTTGAACTTGAAAACGTTAGTCAAGTATTGGAAAATCACCCATATTAGGAGAGAAAGGAATGAGGAAGCGGATAAACTTGCAAAAGATGGTGTTGGCTGGGAAGAGGGACCCTTTCAAATTATGTAGTCCAGTGTTTGATTTTGTAGAGATTGTTATTTGCTTTGCTGGGAGTCCGACTTTATGTGAATTGCGGTTAAGGTTGGACTCTAGTGATTCATCGTTGGAGGATGTGTTGGCGGAAGAAGCAAATTTGTATTTACTGCCGCATCCTCCAAAAGCAAATTTTAGACATGGATTTTGTTTAAACATTAAAGGATACCGTGAAATTTACGTCTGAATTTTTTTGGGCGGTGTGATTTGACAACATGATTTGGTTTGGCTTTGGACATGGAAGTAAGCTGTGTTCAGAAATTAAAGGCAACTGTGTTTAATATTTCAACAATAAAATTACATATTTCTAGAAAAAATATGCTTATATTTATTTTTTAATATCATAAATTTTATATTTAAATATTTAACTTATTAATAGATATATTTATCATCTACTCAAAATTTTATATTTTTTTCAATTTAATTCCTAAACACTCTAATTTTGTTCAATTTAATCACTGTATTATACATTTTTATTCAATATAATTTCTATGACTTGATTCAAATTTTTTTTGAAAAAATTTTTTTCTTCGTTTTATAACGTTAGCATTAACAAGTCATCATATTAATATCACTTGACACTATCACGTCAATATATCAAAATGATATAATAATACAACGTCAACTTGCAAAAGTGACGTCAACATTTTTATCTCGCCTCATTGACGCACCAATAAAATTTGCTATGGCACATGTTTGCCCTTCTACTAACACTTAACAAGATGGACTTTCATGATTGGATCATTTTAACATAATCGCATGACAAAGGATAGAGACATAAATTGAATAAATAAATTGCAATAAATGTTTTGATTTGACTTCAAAACAACAAAAATGAATGCCGTGGCATATTTGACCTCCTACAAACTCTCATGTAGTTACAAATAATTGGCATTATTTGTAAATTTCTTAACAAACCTTGTCCCATATCACGAAAAGTCCAGCTCATTTACAAATATAATATAACAGATTATGGCAGCCCCTTTTGTTTTTCGACTTATATAATAGTTAAAATAGTTACACTATAGTCTTCTTTTTTTAATCATCCAATTGCACCATGACCTTGATTTTTATATTTATTATATTTAAAAAATAAATAAATAACTAAAATTTATCCATTTTGTAGGCAAAAGTTGATAGAAATGTGGGGAATGAAATTCCCTAATCAATTCACTCTGCAATAAACAAGCCAATCTTTTTTGAACACCTATAACTTTTATTTTTTCTTACATAATAATTTTTAATAATCTTTTTATCTTTTATAATTAAAAACTATAATTTATAAATGCAATAATTGTTTTAAAAATGTATGAAGTACACTAAGATCAAGGTATTTTTCTTAATTTCTATATCAAGTCAAAAGTAGTCATCAAATTTGAAAGGGAATTAAACGGGTAAATTTCATAATTTGCAATAATATAATCGTAGACATTAAATACTCTTTTAATTACCACATAGTATTGAATAATGAACACCCTTTTGTTTCATGTTCTCCTATTGCTTCCTATTTATCCATTCCTTAAACCCTCATTTCAAGACGTAGAGATTTCTTTGTTTCATGTCTTCTCATAGTTGGCATCAGTAGGTAATCTATCTCTCTCTCTAATATGTTAGATAGTTTGTTAATGTTGGGAAAAGTTGTGACTAAAGATTTATAAATAATTATCTTATTAAAATATAACTTTTGAAAGGTTATTGATATAATTATTAAATAGTTGTATTATAAAAGAAAACAACTATTTGAGGAGTCATATTATGAAAAAAAAACAAGTCCCTTCATCTTATTTGAAGTGTCATATTATGAAAGGATACAAATCTTTTCATTGAAAGACATATACGTTGGCTTATGATATAAATATCGTTCTTACACTATCAATTTCACAATTCTGATAAGTGTGTTAAGGACTTTGTTGTATCTTGGAGGTTAAAAAAATACCTTAAGGAAAGTGACAATTCAAGCCCTCAAAGTCATTCTCTTTCTTCTTCTCTAAATATTCTTCTTCTTTTTCTAAATTTCTAACAATCTTAAGGTATTTTTTCAAAATACTTTTTGCAATTATTTCGTGATGGAGATTGGCTTGGATTCAAGTGTGAAGGTTCACTTCCAAAATCAAGAAGTGATTAAACTTGATAAATTTGACGGAACGGATTTCACTAGATGGAGGGATAAGATGGTATTCCTATTAACCACATTGAAAATTTATTATGTTCTTGATATGGATCAACCATCATATCCAAAAGAAATCACGTCAATAGAAGCAACATCTTCTGAAAATATTGCTGCAACAACAACTGTTGTCGCAATTGATGTTAACATGGAGAAACAGAAATATGATGAGTTTATATGTCATGGATACCTTCTCAATTCTCTCACTAATCGATTGTATGATCTCTTTAGACATAGGACTTCAGCAAAAGAAATTCTGAACTGTACTTGAAGAAACATACAAAAAAGAGAAGAAAGGTACGGATAAATTTCTTGCATTGAGATACTTTGAGTTTACCATGATGGATACCAAACTAATTATGGATCAAGAACATGAGTTACGAATTTTGGTCTTTAAATTAAACGAATTAGAAATCAAAATTCCTGACTCATTTCAAGTGGGAGCAATTATATCTGAACTTCCACCTTCTTGGATTGGATATAGGAAGAAAATTTTGCACTCTCCAGAAAGTTTTAGTATTGAAGAGTTTCAGACTCGTTTGCATATTAAGGTAGAAAATCGTGCTAGAGATGCACTCATTTTTGGGTCAAATATAAATATTGTTCGTGAAAAAGAAAAAGGTTCTAGAAAATTAAAAAGAAATAGAATGCAAAAATAGACTACAAGAAATCCAAGAAATATAAAAGTGATAAAATGTGTTATCATTGTGGAAAGAAAAGACATTTTATCAAGGAGTGCAAATTCAGAAATTCTGGAAATCTTGAAAAAAAGATTGCTGCTTCTGGTTCTAGAAACAAGGTAAACCTTGTTGAATGTGATGTCAAAGAGCTTGTTGCGATGGTGACTGAAATGCATATTCGAATGGTTACCGAAGTAAATATAGCTACTGCAACAAAACATTCAGAATGGTGGTTAGATTTTGGTGCTACTATTCATGTTTACAATGACAAAAGGCAATTCAAGAGTTATGAAGAACACAAGAGACCAAAAGAAATTCTAATGGGGAATCATAATCCTACTAAGGTCCTTGGCAAAGGAACAGTTGAGTTAAAATTTACCTCAAGGCAAAAATTAACTTTACTTAACGTATTCATGTTCTTGAAATTAGAAAAAATATTATATCTGCACATTTATTGTGTAAGAATGGTTTTAAGATTGTATTAGAATTCGATAAGGTTGTAGTATCAACTGTATTTGTTGGAAAAGGATATTCCTATGACGGAATGTTCAAACTTAGTATCAATGAAATGAATTATTCTTGCGTATACTGTTGAGCATTCTTCTGATTTATGGCATGCTAGACTAGGGCATTTAAATTTTCAATCATTAAAATTTATATCAAAACATGGTTATATTTCATGTCAAAAAGATAATTTTGAAAAACATGAAATTTTTATTGAGGCAAAAATGACTAAGAAACTTTTACCAAAAGTTGAAAGAAAATCAAAATTATTAGAACTTATACATTTTGATATTTGTGAACTAAATGGTTTACTAACAAGGGGAGGGAAAAGGTATTTTATAACATTCATTGATGATTATTCTAGCTTCACTCATGTTTATTTAATGAAAACACAAGAAAAAGCATTGACAAATTCAAGGAATTTAAAACTGTTGTTGAAAATCAAAAAGAAAAGAAGATTAAAATTCTTAGAAGTGATCAAGAAGGACAATATTTTTCAAATTCGTTTTCTTTATTTTGCAAAGAGAATGGAAAAATTCATCAAAGAATAGCTCCTTATGCACCCCAACATAATGGATTAGCTGAAAGGAAAAATAGAACGTCAGTTGATATGGTAAATAATATGTTGTTAAATGCAAAAGCTCCTTTTAATCTTTGGGGAGAAGCACTTTTGACAGCATGTCATATAAGTAATAGACTTTCTTTAAAGAAATTACTTATGTCACTAGATGAATTATGGAATAATGGCAGAAAATCAAATTTGAATTATTTTAAAGTGTGGGGATGTATAGCTTATTATAAAGTAACGGATCCTCATAAAACGAAATTAAGACATAGAGGCATTAAAAGTATTTTTGTTGGTTATGCACAAAATTCAAAAGCATATAGATTACTTGATTTAATTGTTTACAATTCTATTAATTTTGAAAAAGAAAAGCAAGTTGAAATGGCTCCAATAGTTGGTGAAAAAAGAAAAGAAATTAATGAATCTATTAAGCCAAGAAGAAGTCAAAGATTAAGAAAAGAGAAACATTTAGATTATGATTATGTTTCTCCAGATTCAATTATTTTTCTACTTAAAGGAGATAGAACCAAAATAATAAATAAAACACCATTTCTACTATGTGTAGATGAAGACCCCAAAGCTTTCAGTGAAGCAATGTCTTCAAGAGACGTAGCTTTATGGAAAGAAGCTGTAGATGATGGAATGTGTTGGTCCCAAATATAGGTGCTAGAGGGGGGTGAATATCATTATCTCGGCTCTTTTTGGTGAGATTGAGACTTGGTCTTAAACTAAGGAAGATAAGACAATGAAAACAATTGACAAGGTATTTATAGTGGTTCGGTCTAAGACCTACATCCACTACCTTGATTGTCCAACCAAGGATTTTCAAATCAAACACTAGACGGTGGAATTCACAAGATTCCACCAAGCTTTTACAATGGCTTTTCCAAGGCTTAGCCACAACCTTTACACTAGTTTTTCACGGGATCAACTAAAACCCAATGTGGCTTTCCAAGGCTCAACCACAACCTATCACTAGTTTTTCCCGAGCTAAACTAAAACCCAATGTGATTTTTCAAGGCTCAACCACAACCTATCACTAGTTTTTCCCGGGCTAAACTAAAACCCAATGTGGTTTTCCAAGGCTCAACCACAACCTTTAACTCTAGTTTTTCATGGGCTAAACTAGAACCCAACCCCAACTTTTTAAGGCTAAGTTGGAACCTACAAGCATCCAAGCAAACCTTGCTTGATGCAAACACTCAGAGTGAAACACTCACTCTAAGAATACAAAGATAGAAGAAGGAAAGTACCTAGTGATCACACGGTTAATCTATATGGTACAAGTTGAAGTGCTGAACATAGATACAAAGATTAGGCATTGAGGTTCAATGAAGAGTACAAAGGATTTTCAGGTTTTCTACTCTTCTTGGCTTGAATGTGATTGTGTCTTTTTGGTTTGAAGCCAAAGTTGTCAAGTCTTTGTTCTTTAGCATTTGAAGATCTTTTTATATTTGGAGAAGCTGGTCTGATGGCTGTTGGGATGTTTATGACCGTTAGAAACAATTTAGGGAAGATCCTAGCCATTTTCTTATCTTGTAGTAGCTTGGCGGATGTAACAGACAGAGAACACTTAGTCGACTAAAATTTTCCCTTGGTCGACTAAGTAGGTTCTGTTTCTGATGCAGATTCCAGTGATCGCTTAGTTGACTAACCCCATTATCTTGGTCGACTAACTTGATTCTATTTCTCACCAAGCTTCACCCTTTTGCTTCTCCACCTTGACCTTTGTTCAACTAATGATCTTCCTTGATTCACCAGGGAGCTTCATCAATACTGATCTTCCTTGTTCTTTATCCAAATCACATCTTTAGATGTTCAATAGAAAGATTGTCATATTGTTTTATTTGTGATCATTTGCCTTGCACACTTAGTTAAAAATATTAGACACAAATGACATGGGAATGTTTTATTATCATCAAAAACTAATGGAGCCAACAATCTCCCCCTTTTTGATGATGACAAAACATCCCTTGATTAACAGTATGGTGTCTATTCAATTTCTTTTTCGATTTTTGTAGAGAATGAGGATTGCTCCCCCGAAGTTCATGCTCCCCTTAAGTGTGTGCATATCTTTCATCCATTCGAGCAAGTTTCTTCCTTAGTTATATTCCTAGTGATATTGTACATACTTGCTTCTGATAGAAAATATTCATGTATGCAGATTTTAAGGGTTAAGGGCATGTTAACAGATTGTTATCAACTTTCTGTTTCTGCAATTTTCTGTCAACTAGCATGCAAGCTCAGATTTCATCATGATAGCTCCAGATTTCATTCACACCATCATTTTTCCAGTAGAACTTTTATGAATCATCATTCATATGGACTCAAGCACATGTTTTACTTTGCATTATAGTCTCAGAAATGATTTATCAATCTAATAGCTCAAAATTAGCATAATATCAGAAAATTGTAGCAGTTTTGCACAGTGTTAGTTGATAAGTTTCCAGCCATGCTTCATATTGTCATAAACATCATTTTCAGAGTTCAAGCACTTTAAGCAACTATCAGCAAGCATATTCAAGTTATTCATAAAATCAACTAAAATTAAAAGCATTGTTTGAAGGCCATTTCGGCATTGATATCCAACAAAACAATAACTAGAAAAATTATTCCAGAATTACCCTTAGTTCTGTTTTTGCTACCTATCTGCCCTAGAAGTCTGATACCTCTACTCTCAGGATTTTTTGTTTTTCTTGTAAATACTACTCTCCTTTTTTGTCATCATCAAGGAAGGGGCTGAGGTGTCAGTTCTCAAAAATAGATGGTGTGGATTCAGGGGACATAGTTTGTTCTCACCAAGGATTTAGGGGAAAACGAAAGGGTTGTCTCAGAGGGGCTCAAGAGTTTGCTTCTGGAGTCTGTTGAGGAGATGTCTCTACAGCCTTTTCTAGAGTTGCTTGATCAGAGACTTCAATTGGGGCTTGAGGAGTGCTTGCAGGAGGTGACTTTACCTTTTCTGCCAATCTTGAAGACTTCCTTGTTCTTAGAGGAATTGGTTTTCTTACTGTCTTCTTCTGTCTCATGGCAGGTGGTTGAGTCTTAAAGGCAGGAGCTGTGTCTTTTGCTTTTGTTTTTCCTTTTTTCTTCTCTTTTTCTGCAGCTCCCTATTTTGAGGTCATTGCTTGAGCAACTTGAGCTGCTGCTGCCTCTTTTTCTACTTGCTCTTCTCTGACCATTTCATAAAAAAGTCCTATAATAGATACTTCTTCAGAATGTAGGGGATGCTTCATGTTCAGGCTGAGATGGAGGCTGGTGCTCAAGAGAACCAAGTGGTGAACCAACTACCTCAGTCCCTTGATCAGATGTTTCCTTTCTTGCTGAGGTAATTTGGTGTGGTTCTTCAGGTTCTGGTTCAAGGTCATGATGACCAGGACTTGCACTATGATAGTCTGATCCTTCAGCTTGAAATTCAGGGATTGCATCTTGAAATTCAAAACCTTCTGGTTGCAATGCTAATCCTTTAGTACCTTGTCCTTCTGGTGGCATGCTCTCAGTAGTAGAGGAGTCAGCATTTGCAGGTCGTATTGGCATTTCAGATCTATCTTTCAAGCTGGCTTCAATTTCATTCATTTTTTCTTCAATTTTAACGAGCCTAGCTCCCTGATCAGTGAGCTTGGCATTCATTCTCATCAACAGGTTGAACATTACTTCATTGGAGAATGGAGGGGCTGTTGCTTCTGGTTGTGTGGGGGCTACCTCTGGTTGAGTCTGAACTGATGTGATCTTAGAGGTCTTGCTGAAGATGTCTCCATACACTTTGTATCCCATTTTGATCAAACTTCCCAAGTAGATTGGTTGGTCTCTACTCTTGACCATATCTGTATCATACCTCTTTGCCCACACTCCTTTCTTTTTGACAAGGGATGTGATCACATTCCCATAGGGCAAATGAATCTTTTCTAGTCTGCATGCTGCCCTCATTCTTTCAATCATGAACCGTCCAAGGTTCAGAACTTCACCAGTGAAAGCATGCTCCATCAGCCAAAAGTCTTGAAGGCTGATATAGCTTAAGCTACCACTTCTCCCATGCAGATTTGCAGCAACAAAGGAATGCAGGATTCTAAACTGTGGACTAATGATCAGTCTTGCATTGTTCTTGGAAGAGAATTTTTTCTTCTTCCCGATGACAATTTCCCACACAGAAGCAGGATTATACTTGTCAGGCATCTCATATTCTCTATTCTTTCCTTCAATTCCTAGCAGGTTATTTAAGTTTAAGGTAGTAACTAGGAATTCTTTTCCATGAAGAAAGACATTTAGACTTTCTTCAGAGTACTCATCTGAATCATCAAGCTCTCTTTCACTAAATGCAATGCTAGAATAGAATTCTTTAACTAAACTAGCACTATATGCTCTGTCCTTGAAAGAGCTAAACTCCTTGATACTTAGTTCATTAAAATAATCTGTCAGGCTTGTTTGCAGTTTAGGAGTTTCACTGAAACTCTCCCAATCAATATACTTCCCACATGTAATGAGGGCATTTTCAATTTTCTTAAATCCCTCTTCATGAATTTTGTTTCTAAATTTCATGGAAGAGGCAGATGATGTACCTTTTTTTCCTTTGCCTTTTTTCCTAGTTTCTCAATTTTCCTTTTCTTTTCTTTTTGTTTCTTCTTCTCGAACCCGTTCACAGTTTTCTTTGTTGCAAAACTTGATGCACCTTTTTGTCTCTTTCTTGGGTGCTCAGTCTCGGGGTTTTCTTCTGTTGGTCTATTTCCCTTTTTCTTTGCAAGCAAATCCTTGAGAAGGGTCGACTTGGCCATTGTGACTTCTAAAGATGTTTTTAACTTAGGATTCAGGGGGTGTCAGAAATAAGGTTCTCAGTTGATTTCAAAAGACAGAGAAAAGAAACTAAGACTGATAAAGATGAGAGAGTTGGTTTTCAGAGAATTAGGAAGTGCATGGCAGTTTCTAACTCAGGGAATCGTCTGTTTCCCCCTTAACTAATGCCTCATTTTCCCAAATTTCAAAATTCCCTCTCATATTTTTACTTTTTACTGCACAAGGTTTCCCCCTTTTTATTTTGTCACCCGGTAGGCACACAATCTCATCAATTTAATCCTATATCAAACACCATCAGGTTACTTGATTTAATGGAACAGAGTATTCTTAGTTGATTGAGTTTTACATTTTAATCGACTAAGTCTCTTCTGTTTTCCTCTATTCAGTCCAGACTTTTTCTTATAACTCTTCCACACAGCACATCCCTAGATTCCTTCTAATTTCATAGAACCTATCCTCACTAAAGGGCTTAGTGAATATATCAGCTAGTTGGTTCAATGTGCTTATGAATTCAATATTGATTTCTCCCTTAGTTACATAATCTCTAACAAAATGATGTCTAATTTCAATGTGCTTAGTTCTTCAGTGTTGCACAGGATTCTTTGAAATATTTATAGCACTGGTGTTGTCACAATATATGGGTGTGTTATTCATGGACAACCCGTAGTCTCTCAATTGTTGCTTAATCCATAAAACCTGTGCACAGCAACTTCCTAGGGACACATATTCTGCTTCAGCAGTGGATAATGCTACAGAATTTTGCTTCTTGCTCGACCAGCATACAAGCATGCTTCCTAGCAGCTAACATGTCCCACTTGTGCTTTTCCTATCAATTCTACTTTTAGTAAAGTCAGCATCTGAATATCCTACAAGGCTAAATGGTGATTTTTTTGAATACCATAATCCTAGGCCTTTAGTTTCAATGAGATATCTAAATATTCTTTTTACAGCAATGAAGTGTGTTTCTTTAGGTTGAGACTGAAATCTAGCACACAAACACACACTAAACTAAATATCTGGTCTACTTGCAGTTAAGTAAATAAGAGATCCAATCATACCTCTATAGAGCTTTTGATCTACATCTTTACCTTTTTCATAAGCATCAAGCTTTGTAGATGTACTCATTGGTGTGCTGATGGATTTCAATTTCAGCATGTCATACTTTTTGAGCATGTCTCGAATATGTCTGTCTTGGCTGACAAAGGTTCCTCCTTTGCATTGCTTGATTTGAAGGCCAAGAAAGTATTTCAATTCTCCCATCATGCTCATTTTGAATTCTCCTTACATTTCCTTAGCAAAGTTCTTGCAAAGA
The DNA here is from genome assembly GCA_036013995.1 of Theobroma grandiflorum. Classification (NCBI taxonomy): domain Eukaryota; kingdom Viridiplantae; phylum Streptophyta; class Magnoliopsida; order Malvales; family Malvaceae; genus Theobroma; species Theobroma grandiflorum. The sequence goes on from CP142133.1 coordinate 17,069,457, forward strand.
GATTCATTAGTAGCACTAAATATTATGTCATCAACATAGATTTGAACTATGATTAAATCATTTAGGTATCTCTTGATAAACAATGTAGTGTCAATGCTGCCCCTAGCGTAGTATTTTTCTACCAGGAATTTTGAAAGCCTTTCATACCAAGCTCTAGGAGCTTGTTTCAAACCATATAAGGCTTTATGAAGCTTAAGGACATGATCTGGTTTTTCAAAATCTTCAAAACCAGTAGGTTGTTCAACATATACCTCTTCTTGAATAATTCCATTTAGGAATGCACTCTTTACATCCATTTGGTATAGTTTGAAGTTCATATGACAAGCAAAGGCAACTAGCAATCTTATGGGTTCTATTCTTACTACTAGAGCAAACGTTTCTTCATAATCTATTCCTTCTTCTTGATTATACCCCTTTGCTACCAATCTTGCTTTATTTCTCACAACATTTCCTTGTTCATCAATCTTGTTTCTAAACACCCATTTAGTACCAACAATAGGGTGATTTGAAGGCTTAGGCACTAGTGACTGTTGGTCCCAAATATAGGTGCTAGAAGGGGGGTGAATAGCACTATCTCGGCTCTTTTTAGTAGGATTGAAACTTGGTCTCAAACTAAGGAAGATAAGATAATGAAAACAATTGACAAGGTATTTATAGTGGTTCAGTCCAAGACCTACATCCACTACCTTGATTATCCAACCAAGGATTTTCAAATCAAATACTAAGACGGTGGAATTCACAAGTTTCCACCAAGCTTTTACAATGGCTTTTCCAATGCTTAGCCACAACCTTTACACTAGTTTTTCACGGGATCAACTAAAACCCAATGTGGCTTTCCAAGGCTCAACCACAACCTATCACTAGTTTTTCCCGGGCTAAACTAAAACCCAATGTGGCTTTCCAAGGCTCAACCACAACCTTTAATTCTAGTTTTTCACGGGCTAAACTAGAACCCAACCCCAACTTTTCAAGGCTAAGTTGGAACCTACAAGCATCCAAGCAAACCTTGCTTGATGCAAACACTTAGAGTGAAACACTCACTCTAAGAATACAAAGATAAAAAAGGAAAGTACCTAGTGATCACACGGTTGATCTATATGGTACAAGTTGAAGTGCTGAACATAGATACAAAGAATAGACGTTGAGGTTCAATGAAGAGTACAAAGGATTTTCAAGTTTTGCTACTCTTCTTGGCTTGAATGTGATGGTGTCTTTTTGTGTGAAGCCAAAGTTGTCAAGATTTGACAAAAGTTTTGTTCTTTGGCATTTGAAGATCCTTTTATAGTTGGAGAAGCTTGTTTGATGGCTGTTGGAACCTTTATGACCGTTAAAAACAATTTGGGAAAGGTTTTAGCCGTTTTCTTATCTTGTAGTGGCCTGGCGGATGAAGTAGACAAAGAGCACTTAGTCGACTAAAATTTTTCCCTTGGTCAACTAAGTTGGTTTTGTTTCAGACGCAGATTCCAGTGATCGCTTAGTCGACTAACCCCATTATCTTGGTCGACTAACTTGATTCTGTTTTTCACCAAGCTTCACCCTTTTACTTCTCCACTTTGACTTTGGTTCAACTAGTGATCTTCCTTAACATATCAGGGGACTTCATCAATACTGATCTTTCTTGTTCTTTATTCAAATCACATCTTTGGATGTTCAATAGGAAGATTGAAATAGTTTCTCATTAATGAACATTTGCCCTGCACATTTTGTTAGAAGCATTAGACACAAATGACATAGGAATGTTTTATTATCATCAAAACTAATGGAGTCAACAATCTCCCCCTTTTTGATGATGACAAAACATCCATTGATTAACAGCATGGTGTCTATTCAGTTCTTCCCTTTTTTTTTTTGTTCTTGCAGAGAATGAGGATTGCTCCCTCTAAGTTCATGCTCCCTTTAAGTGTGTGCATATCTTTCGTCTTATTCTAGCATGTTCCTATCTTAGTTATATTCCTAGTGACATTGTACATACTTGCTTTTATCAGAAGTTGTTCACATATGTAGATTTTTTTTAGCAAATGATATGTTGACAGATTTCATCAGATTTTCTATTTCTGCAATTTTCTGTCAATTAACATGCAAGCTCATATTTCATCATGTTAGCTCCAGATTTCATCCACACCATCATTTTTCCAGCAAAGCTTTTATGAAACATTATTCATATGTATTCAAGCACATGTTTTACTTTGCATTATTGTCTCAAAGATGATTTAACAACATAATGACTCAATATCAGCACAATATCAGAAAATTATAGCAGTTTTGCACAGTGTCATCAGATAAATTTTCAGCCATGCTTTAAAATCCTATAGATGTCATTTTTACAATTTAAGCATTTCAAATGATCATCAATAAGCATATTCAGGATATTCATAAAGTCAGCTGAAATTAAGAGCATTGTTTGAATGCCATTTTGGCATTGATTTCCAACAAGACAATAACCAGAAAATTTATTCCAGAATTACCCCTAGTCTTGTTTTTGCTACTTATCTGCCTTAGAAGTCTAGTACCTCGACCCTGAGTTTTTTTGTTTTTCTAAATACTACTCCCCCTTTTTGTCATCATCAGGGAGGGGCTGAGGTGTCAGTGCTCAGAAGGAGATAGTGTTGATTCAGGGACATTGTCACGACCCAATTCCCGGGCCATGACCAGCGCAAGGACCCAATGAGCATAGCTCACTAAGCCCAAGCAAGCCTAATTTCACTTACTTTATTCCATACATGCTCGTGTGAGGCATCCACACGTAATGCACCTCGTGTGCATTACAATGCCAACTAACCGTGACATATCCAGTCACACATACACACACACCCTTTCCGGGAGTGGACACAGCCAAAGCACAATGGCATTTTTAATCACAATATACATGCACTGTTCCAGTCATGTATTTAGCAATTCACATTGCTTACACATATTTACATTCATACCAGTCAAATATAAACTCCGACAATGTACATTACATGTACATACCCATCATACAGAAACCCAAGACTACCAGCGGAGACATGTACAATAAAGCGGCAACTAGTGAATGCCAGACACCTACCAGGAGATGGACTACTGTGATCCCGCGATCTAGGAATCTACAATCTCCTGATCTGAAAACATGAATTTTTGAAAACGGTGAGTATAAAACTCAGTGAGCAAACATTAGATAGGAACAAGCCATAATATCGAGAAGGGTTAAAATATGATGCATACATTTGGAACACATTCATTTTTATCCAATTTATTATCAAACCCTTCCCCTCACTTCAATTTAATTTATAATGAAGGAATAATCAAATTCATACATACGCACACAGATAAGTACAACATTCCATTGTCTCACCTGCTGAAAATATCGTGTGCACCATGTGCACTCACCAGCTCATGTGCAACCCCCACATCACGCACATAGCTGGAGTGGTCTTGTGCACCATGTGCACTCACCAGCTCATGTGCATCCCCCCACATCGTGCACATAGCTGGAGTCATCATCATGTGCACCATGTGCACTCACCAGCTCATGTGCATTCCCCCACATCGTGCACATAGCTGGAGCTACAGTGTGCATCCCCCCACATCGTGCACCAACCACATTTTCCACATCCAATCTCACCGACATGAGCATTTCCCCACATCACACACATGTACATTTACATATATACATCAACCATATCAAATGTCCATACATCACACATATTCACACATATGTGACAACAGGTTATAAGAACACATAATTTCATGCATACCACATAATTTCATCACGTAAAATCATTTTTATCAGGGGCTTGTTCCCGGCACACATTTTAAAAACTTTGAATAAATCATTTAATTATCCACATCAATACAATTTGCATTCCCCAAATAATTTGAAATGCAAGTTCACTCACCGTCTCACAAATCCGGATGCACTCGGATTAATCGTCCTCAATTACGATTCCCTTGCCTTGTCCGGACTTCTCACCACCTTAACACAGAATAAATTCAGGAATTACTATAATGCCCCCAAACCAATACAAATTAATTTAAATTGCTAACGCATGATACGCAAAGGCAAAATGCGTCCGATTATCGCTTTAACGCAGTATCGCCTAATTTCGACCGATTACCCGATTAATCGGCTATTATGTCCAATTTAATTCCGAATTGGTCCATTCTTTTTCTAATACTTTAATTCACCACAAATCATTCAATTAATGCCAATTTCAGCATCCAATCTTTTCCATTTCTTTATGGAAAATTCGGCCAATGCAGTGCATTAGCACTGAAAATTTTCTACTACATTTTCTCACTTTAAATTGTCATTTTTCTATTTTCTTTCATTTCAAATGAAATCATTTCATTTGAAATGAAACAATTTCTTCATGGTTTCTCTACACCCTAGATTCGGTCAATGAAGAACAACCATGACACTTAATTTCTTTCTTCCATTTTTTTCTATAATCGTGCTTAACTACTCATAAACACCAACATAGTTTAAACTCAATCCAATCCAACATCAAATCCATACTCATACCCATTTTTCAGAATTCTTCCCATCATGATATCTCCATATTAAACCATAGAATTCAAGAACAAAAGCATAGATATTAGAGATCACAAGCCAAAGTAGAGATTTATTACCCTTTTTCACTTGAATTCTCCTTGAAATCACACTTGTCTTGAATTTCCCCTAGGTTTTTTTGTGTTTTTCTCCTTTGTTCTTCTTTTTTTCTTTCAATTCTGGTGGGTGCCGAATTTAGAGAGAGAAATGAGGGTTAAAGGCTGATTTTTATGGCTTAAATAATAAAATATAAAAGCTTGCCACGTTGCACCATGTGATTGGCCCGTTTTTTTGACTTTTTGACTTTTTCTCCCATTTGATCTCCACCACTTGATTCATCAAGTCAACATCTGATCCAAGGTTGACCATGGCTGGAAATAATGGTTCTGGTGATGAAAAATTACGGTTTTGCCCCCGGGATGGCAAAATTACGATTTTACCCCTATACTCCGAAATGTACCGGAATTTCATTATTTTCACTGTCCAATCTCAAATAACATCAATATAAATCAATATTACCCAATTGGGGCAAAATCCTTTCAAAAAATTCACATTTAGCACTCCGGTGACAAAATTACCATTTTGCCCTTGTGCTCTAAAAACACCGGGAATCACCATTTTACACTGCTAAACATCATTTTATACTCCAAAAATCATAACTGTATGTCACATAATTATATTTGGCCCAATGTGATCAAATCTTAGTTAAAAATCTCCATAAATCAACAAATGAGAAAATGACCGTTTTGTCCTTAACCGGTCAATTTTCCCGATTAACTCCAGACTGGACGTTGAACTCTGAATCACTATTCTGACCTATTCTGTGGGTCTCAGAATTTTGAAATTCCTCTTAGAATTTCTATTAAACTAGTTGAAGCTCGATTTAACTTAATTGTACCATTAGGTACAATATCGGCCTTTCAACCAATTAGACAGGGTCTCACAGACATAGTCTGTTCCCACCAAGGATTTAAGGGAAAAGGAGAAGGTGGTCTCAGAGGGTCTTAAGAGGTTGCTTCTAGAGTCTACTGAGGAGATGTCTTTGTAGTCTTTTCTAGAGTTCCCTGATTAGAGACTTCTATGGGGGCTTGAGGAGTGCTTGCAGGAGGTGACTTTACCTTTTCTGCTAATCATGAAGACTTCCTTGTCGTTGGAGGAACTAGTTTTCTTGTTGCCTTCTTCTGTCTCATGGCAGGTGGTCGAGTCTTAGAAGCAGGAGCTGTGTCTTTTGTTTTTGTTTTTCCTTTCTTCTTTCCTTTTTCTACAGCTCCTTGTCCTGAAGTCATTGCTTAAGCAGCTTGAGCTGCTGCTGCTTCTTTTTCTACTTTCTCTTCTCTGACCATTTCATAAAAAAGTCCCAGAACAGATAGATACTTCTTCAGAATGTGGAGAGGATGCTTCATGTTCAGGCTGAGATGGAGGCTGGTGCTTAGGAGAACCAAGTGGTGAACCAACTACCTCAGTCCCTTGATCAAAGGTTTCCTTTCTTGTTGAGGTGGTTTGGTGTGGTTCTTCAGGTTCTGATTGAAGGTCATGATGACCAGAACTTGCATTCTGGTAGGGTGACCCTTCAGCTTGAAATTCAGGGCTTGCATCTTGGAATTTAGAACCTTCTGGCTACAATGCTGATCCTTCAGCACATTGTCCTTCTGGTGCCATGCTCTCAATAGCAGAGGAGTCAGCATTTGTAGGTCCTATTGGCATTTCAAATCTGGCTTTCAAGCTAGCTTCAATTTCATTCATCTTTTCTTTGATTTTAACAAGCTTATCTCATTGATCAGTAAGCTTGGCATCCATTATCATCAACAGATTGAACATCACTTCATTGGAGAATGGAGAGGCTGTTGTTTTTCGTTGTGTGGGGGCTGCCTCTGGTTGTGTCTGAACTGAAGTGATCTTAGAGGTCTTGCTGAAGGTGTCTCCATACACCTTGTATCCCATTTTGATCAGACTTCCTAAGTAGATTGGTTAGTCTCTACTTTTGACCATATCTGTATCGTACCTCTTTGCCCACACTCTTTTCTTCTTGACAAGGGATGTGATCACATTCCCATAGGGCAAATGAATCTTTTCCAATTTACAAGCTGCCCTCATTCTTTCAATCATGAACCGTCCAAGGTTCAGAACTTCTCCAGTGAATGCATGCTCCATCAACCAAAGGTCTTGAAGACTAATGTAGCTTAGGCTTCTACTCCTACCATGCAGGTTTGCAGCAACAAAGTAATACAGGATTCTAAATTGTGGACTAATAATCAGTCTTGCATTGCTCTTTGAAGAGAATTTCTTTTTATTTCTAGTAATAATTTCCCACACAGAAGCAAAATTATACTTGTCAGGCATGTCATACTCTCCTTGTTCTCCTTCTATTCCTAGCAGGCCACTCAAGTCAGAGGTTGTAACTAAGAACTCCTTCCCATTTAGAAAAACATTAAGATTATCTTCAGAATAGTCTTCTGAGTCATCAAGCTCCCTTTCACTATATGCAATGCTAGCATAAAATTCTTTAACTAAGCTAGCACTATATGTTCTGTCTTTGAAGGAACTATAATCCTTAATGCTTAGTTCATTGAAATAATCTGTCAGGCTTGTTTGGAGTTTAGGAGTTTCACTGAAACTCTCCCAGTCAATGAACTTCCCACATGTAATGGGAGCATTTTCGATTTTCTTAAATCTCTCTTCATGAATTTTGTTTCTAAATTTCATAAAAGAGGCAGATGAAGTACCTTTTTCTCTTTTGTTTTTCTTTCTCAGTTTCTCGGCTTTTTTTCTTCTTCTTTTTTTGTTTCCTCATTTCGAGCCCTTTCCCAATCTTCTTTGTTGTAGAATTGGATGCCCCTTTTTACTTTTTTCTTTGGTGCTCAGCTTCAGGGTTTTCTTCTGCTGGTCTTTTCCCTTTCTTCTTTGCCAGCAAATCTTTGAGAGGGTCGACTTTGCCATTGTGGTTTCTGAGGATGTCTTTCACTTAGGTTTCTAGGAGATGACAGAGGAGGGTTCTTGGTTGCTTTCAGAAGATAGAGAGAATCAAAGGAAATTGATGGAATTGAGAGAGTCGGTTCTCAGTGAATGTCGGTTTCTGATTTAGGGAACTGCTTGCCTCCCCCTTAACCTATGCCTTAATTTTCCAAATTTCAAAAACTCCCTCTCATATTTTTACTTTTTACTGCACAAGGTTTCCCCTTTTTATTTTATCACCCGGTAGACATACAATCTCATCAATTTAACCCTACATCAAACACCAATAAATCTCTTGATTTAATATAATAGAGTATTCTTAGTTGACTGAGTTTTATACTTCAGTCGACTAAGTCTCTTCTGTTTTCCTCTATTTATTCCAAACTTCTTTCTACAACTCTTCCAGACAACACATTCCTAGATTCCTTCTGTTTTCACAGAACCTATCCTCACTAAGGGGCTTTGTGAATATATCAACTAATTGGTGCTATGTGCTTATGAATTCAATGTTGATTTCTCCCTTAGTTACATAATCTCTAATAAAATGATGTCTAATTTCAATGTGCTTGGTTCTTGAGTGTTGCACAGGATTTTTTGAAATATTTATAGCACTGGTGTTGTCACAATATATGGGTGTGTTATTCATGGACAACCCGTAGTCTCTCAATTGTTGCTTAATCCATAAAACCTGTGCACAACAACTTCCTAGGGACACATATTCTGCTTCAGCAGTGGACAAGGCAACAAAATTTTGCTTTGTGCTCGACCAGCATACAAGGATGTTTCCTAGCAACTACCATGTTCCACTAGTGCTTTTCCTATCAGTTCTACTTCCAGCAAAGTCAGCATCTGAATATCCTACAAGGCTGAATGGTGATTCTTTTGAATACCATAATCCTAGGCCTTCAGTTTCAATGAGATATCTAAATATTCTTTTTACAGTAGTGAGGTGTGTTTCTTTAGGTTGAGACTGAAATCTAGCACACAAACACACACTAAACTGAATATCTGGTCTACTTGTAGTTAAGTAAAGAAGAGATCCAATCATACCTCTATAGAGCTTTTGATCTATATCTTTACCTTTCTCATCAGCATCAAGCTTTGAAGATGTACTCATTGGTGTGTTGATGGATTTCAATTTTAACATGTCATACCTTTTAAGCATGTCTTGAATGTATTTGTCTTGGCTGACAAAGGTTCCTCCTTTGCATTGCTTGATTTGAAGGCCAAGAAAGTACTTCAATTCTCTCATCATGCTCATTTCGAATTCTCCCTGTATTTCCTTAGCAAAGTTCTTGCAAAGAGATTCATTAGTAGCACCAAATATTTTGTCATCAACATAGATTTGAACTATGATTAAATCATTTAGGTATCTCTTGATAAACAATGTGGTGTCAATGCTGCCCCTAGCATAGTCTTTTTCTACCAGAAATTTTGAAAGCCTTTCATACCAAGCTCTAGGAGCTTGTTTCAATCCATATAAGGCTTTATGAACCTTAAGGACATGATCTGGTTTTTGAAATCTTCAAAACTAGTAGGCTATTCAACATATACTTCTTCTTGAATAATTCTATTTAGGAATGCACTCTTCACATCCATTTGGTATAGTTTGAAGTTCATATGACAAGCAAAGGCAACTAGCAATCTTATGGCTTCTATTCTTGCTACTGGAGCAAAGGTTTCTTCATAATCTATTCCTTTTTCTTGATTATACCCCTTTGCTACCAATCTTGCTTTGTTTCTCACAACATTTCCTTGTTCATCAATTTTGTTTCTAAACACCCATTTAGTGCCAACAATAGGGTGATTTGAAAGCTTAGGCACTAGTGACCACACATTATTTTTCTCAAATTGATTTAGCTCCTATTGCATGGCTAAAATCCAGCTTTTCTCTTTTTTAGCTTTCTCAAAGCTTTTAGGTTCAATTTGAGAAATGAAAGCTAAAAATTCACAAATTTCCCTAGTTCCTTTCCTAGTCTTAACTCTATGAGATATGTCTCCTATGATTTGATCTTGTGGATGATCTCTCACATATCTCCAGCTCCTAGGTAAGTCACTATGTTGGATTTCTTGTTCTTGTAGATTTTCAAGAGGTGGAGCTACGGTTTCTTCTCTTGATGAGTCTTTCTCATTGTTCTTGCTATCATTTAGACTCATTTCATCCATGTGTTTTCCTAGATTTTCAAAATCTTCATCATCCTCATAAACTTCCTTTTCAACGTGGATTGATTCATCGAAAACTATATGGACAGATTCTTCAACAGTTAGTGTCCTTTTGTTGAAAACTTTATATGCTTTTGAGTTCATGGCATATCCTAAGAATATTGCTTTATCACTTTTAGCATCAAACTTCCCTAATGGCTGTATTCCATTGTTCAACACAAAGCATTTGCAGCCAAAGCTCCTAAGGTGAGAGATATTTGGTTTTCTTCTTTTGTACAGTTCATATGGGGTTTTTGACATGATTGCTCTAATTGAAACTCTATTAAGTATATAAGCTGCTGTATTGACAGCTTCAGCCTAGAAATATTTAGGGAGGTTGTTCTCACAAAGCATAGTTATTGCCATCTCTTTCAATGTTCTATTCTTTCTTTCCACAACTCCATTTTGCTGGGGTGTTCTAGGTGCTGAAAAGTTGTGTTCCAACCCCTTTTCATTGCAATATCTCTCGAACTCATCATTCTCGAATTCACCTCCATGGTCACTCCTGATCCTAATAATGGATGTACCTTTTTCATTTTCAACTTTCTTGCAATATCCTACGAAAGCTAACAGTGCATCATTCTTGTGAGCAAGGAAATAAACCCAAGTGAATCTTGAGTAATCATCAACAATCACTAAACCATAGGATTTACAACCTAGACTTATGGTGCTAATTGGACCAAAGAGATCCATGTGGAGCATTTCAAGAGGTTTCGATGTTGACACAACATTCTTAGCTTTGAATGATGTTCTGACATGCTTTCCTAGCTGACATGCTTCACATACTTTATCACCTTTAAACCTAATGCTGGGTAGTCCAATAACTAGATCTTTCTTGATTAGTTTAGACATATTGTTCAAACTAACATGTCTTAGTCTCCTATGCCACAACCAGCTATCATTTTCAGCCTTGGCTACTAGACACATTTCACTATCCTTTTCTAGATCCTCAAGGAAGATTACATACATGTTTTTCAATCTATTTCCTATGAAGGTAGTCTTGTTAGTGCCTATCTCTATTACTTCACATTTGTTGGAATCAAAACAAACCTTAAACCCTTTATCACATAGCTGACTTATGCTTAACAGATTATGCTTTAGACCTTGAACAAATAACACATGGCTGATTTATGTGCAAGAGTTCTTACCAATCGTACCTATACCTTGAATTCTTCTTTTTGAATTGTCTCCGAAGGATACGGTGCCTCACTTTTTCTTGTCCAGTTGTGCAAACAGCATTTCATTTCCTGTCATGTGTCGAGAGCAGCCACTATCCATGTACCATGGCTGTTTCTTTATGTGTTGAGCATTTCAGCATGTTTCCTTTAGGTGCAGTTCAACCTCTATTTCATCATCCTTTGCCATCAAGCAGATGTTTGCTCTTTCTTCTGAGCTTTCTTCATTAGATTCTGTGCTTGAATCACTATCTGACCAGGCTACAGCAACCATTGCCTTTTTCGATTTTTTGATTCTCTTTGGAGTTTCTTCTTTCAGCAATGGACATTTAAATTTATAGTGTCCTGGTTTTTTGCATTCATAGTAGATTACTTCTTCCTTGTTACTGCTTTCATTCTTGTTTTTCTTCCATGTAGGACCTTGATCCCTTTTGAAGAATTCTTTTGCAAATATTCGATTCTTTCTTCCCATCAGTTTTTTCAATCTTCTTGCAACAAGTGCAAGTTCATCATTGTCATCACATGAGAGTTCTTCCAGCTCATCTTCAAGGATGCTGGCTTTGAGTGTTATGTTCTTCTTCTTTTCTTTTGCCTTTCTTTTATCCTCTTCTTCTTCTTCCTTGAGCTCCAGCTCATATGTGAGGAGTGATCCGTAAATTTCATCAAGTGTTATCATGTTCAACTCTTTGGCTTCTCGGATGGCAGTCACCTTTGGCTTCCAAGACTTGGGCAGACTCTTAAGAAGTCTTTTTACAAGCTCATGTTTCGGGATAGGTTTTCCTAGTTGGTTAAGTTTATTTGTGATATTTGTGAACCTATCAAACATGCTGGTGATGTCTTCACCAGGTTCCATTTTGAACATCTCATAGTTATGGGTCAAGAGGGCAATTTTGGACTCCTTGACTTGAGAAGTCCCTTCATGTATTATCCTTAACTTGTCCCACACTTGCTTAGCTGTAGTACAGCTTGAGACTTTGTTGAACTCGGTGGGAGTTAAGGCACAATACAAGGTGTTGATTGCATTGAAATTGGTCTACACTTTCTTAGTTTCAGCCTCGGTCCATTCAGACCTTGGCTTAGGCATCAACTCGTTTGTGACAACATTTACAGTTGACGGAGTAAAAAGACCATCAGTGATGACATCCCACATTTCATAATCTATGGCTCTAATGAAAATTGACATTCTAGTGCTCCAATAAGGGTAATTAAAGCCACCAAACAGAGGTGGTCTGTTTGTTGATTGTCCCTCAGCTACTACTGATTTATGTTGAGCCATTTGGATCCTCTCTAAGGGTGTTAGACCTTATATTCAGAGAGCTTGCTTTGATACCAATTGTTGGTCCCAAATATAGGTGCTAGAAAGGGGTGAATAGCACTATCTCGCTCTTTTTAGTGGGATTGAGACTTTGTCTCAAACTAAGGAAGATAAGGCAATGAAAACAATTGACAAGGTATTTATAGTGGTTCGGTCTAAGACCTACATCCACTACCTTGATTATCCAACCAAGGATTTTCAAATCAAATACTAAGACGGTGGAATTCACAAGCTTCCACCAAGCTTTTACAATAGCTTTTCCAAGGCTCAGCCATAACCTTTACACTAGTTTTTCACTGGATCATCTAAAACCCAATGTGGCTTTCCAAGGCTCAACCACAACCTATCACTAGTTTTTCCCAGGCTAAACTAAAACCCAATGTGGCTTTCCAAGGCTCAACCACAACCTTTAACTCTAGTTTTTCACGGGCTAAACTAGAACCCAACTCCACTTTTCAAGGCTAAGTTGGAACCTACAAGCATCCAAGCAAACCTTGCTTGATGCAAACACTTAGAGTGAAACACTCACTCTAAGAATACCAAGATAGAAAAGGAAAGCACCTAGTGATCACACGGTTGATCTATATGGTACAAGTTGAAGTGCTGAACATAGATACAAAGAATAGGTGTTGAGGTTCAATGAAGCGTACAAAGGATTTTCAGGTTTTGCTACTCTTCTTGGCTTGAATGTGATGGTGTCTTTTTGTGTGAAGCCAAAGTTGTCAAGATTTGTCAAACGTTTTGTTCCTTGGTATTTGAAGATCCTTTTATAGTTGGAGAAGCTTGTCTGATGGCTGTTGGAACCTTTATGACGGTTAGAAACAATTTGGGGAAGGTTCTAGCCGTTTGCTTGTCTTGTAGTGGCCTGGAAGATGAAGTAGACAGAGAGCACTTAATCGACTAAAATTTTTCCCTTGGTCGACTAAGTTGATTCTGTTTCAGATGCAGATTCCAGTGATCGTTTAGTTGACTAACCCCATTATCTTGGTCGACTAACTTGATTCTGTTTCTCACCAAGCTTCACCCTTTTACTTCTTAACTTTGACTTTGGTTCAACCAGTGATCTTCCTTAACATATCAGGGGACTTCATCAATACTGATTTTCCTTGTTCTTTATTCAAATCACATCTTTGGATGTTCAATAGGAAGATTGAAATAGTTTCTCATTAATGAACATTTGCCCTACACATTTTGTTAGAAGCATTAGACACAAATGACATGGGAATGTTTTATTATCATCAAAACTAATGGAGTCAACAGTGACCATACATTATTTCTCTCGAATTGATTCAGCTCCTCTTGCATGGCTAAAATCCAACTTTCCTCTTTTTTAGCTTCTTCAAAATTTTTAGATTCAATTTGAGAAATAAAAGTTAAAAATTCACAAGTTTCCCTAGTTCCTTTCTTAGTCTTAACTCCATGAGATATGTCACTTATTATTTGATCTTGTGGATGATCTCTCACATATCTCCAGCTCCTAGGTAAGTCACTATGTTGGATTTCTTGTCCTTGTAAATTTTATAGAGGTGGAGCTACGATTTCTTCTCTTGATGAGTCTTCTTCATTGTTCTTGCTATCATTTAGACTCATTTCATCCATGTGTTTTCCTAGATTTTCAAAATCTTCATCATCCTCATGAACTTCCTTTTCAACATGGATTGATTCATCAAAAACTATATGGACAGATTCTTCAACAGTTAGTGTCCTTTTGTTGAAAACTCTATATGCTTTTGAGTTTATGGCATATCCCAAGAATATTGTTTCATCACTTTTAGCATCAAACTTCCCTAATGGTTGTTTTCCATTGTTCAACACAAAGCATTTGCAGCCAAAGCTCCTAAGGTGAAAGATGTTTGGTTTTCTTCCTTTGTACAGCTCATATGGGGTTTTTGACATGATTGCTCTAATTGAAACTCTATTAAGTATATAAGCTGCTGTATTGATAGCTTCAGCCCAGAAATATTTAGGGAGGTTGTTCTCACAAAGCATAGTTCTTTCCATCTCTTTCAATGTTCTATTCTTTCTTTCCACAACTTCATTTTGCCGGGGTGTTCTTGGTGCTGAAAAGTTATGTTCCAACCCCTTTTCAATGCAATATCTCTTGAACTCATCATTCTCAAATTCACCTCCATGGTCACTCCTAATCCTAATAATGGATGTACCTCTTTCATTCTCAACTTTCTTGCAATATCCTATGAAAGCTGATAATGCATCATTCTTGTGAGCAAGGAAATAAACCCAAGTAAATCTCAAGGAATCATCAACAATCACTAAACCATAAGATTTACCACCTAGACTTGTGGTGCTAATTGGACCAAAGAGATCCATGTGGAGCATTTCAAGAGGTTTCAATGTTGACACAACATTCTTAGCTTTGAATGATGTTCTGACTTGTTTTCCTAGCTGACATGCTTCACATACTTTATCAACTTCAAACCTAATGCTGGGTAGTCTAATAACTAGATCTTTCTTAATTAGTTTCGACATAGTGTTCAAACTAACATGTCCTAGTCTCCTATGCCACAACCAGCTATCATTTTCAGCCTTGGCTACTAGGCACAATTCATTATCCTTTTCTAGATCTTCAAGGAAGATTACATATATGTTTTTCAATCTATTTCCTATGAAGGTAGTCATGTTTGTGCCTATGTCTATTACTTCACATTTGTTGGAATCGGAACAAACCTTAAACCCTTTATCACATAGCTGACTTATGCTTAACAGATTATGCTTTAGACCTTGAACAAATAACACATGGCTAATTTGTGTGCAAGAGTTCTTACCAACCGTACCTATACCTTGAATTCTTCTTTTTGAATTATCTCCAAAGGATACGGTGCCTCCCTTTTTCTTGTCCAGCTGTGCAAACAACATTTCATCTCTTGTCATGTGTCGAAAGCAACCACTATCCATGTACCATGGTTGTTTCTTTATGTGTTGAACCTTTGAGCATGTTTCCTTTAGGTGCAGCTCAACCTACAAAAATATGGTTCAGTTCTTCTTGATAGATACCCATGCTTTGATGGGTCCTTGATTGTTAGTGTCAATAAAAAAACCTTTTGGCACCCATATTTTTCTGGTTTTCTGCACATAAATGTTTTTGACACACTCATATGATAGATGACCATATTTTCCACAACGATAGCATCTAGATGATGCATTATGATGATTCGTCTTGCTATGTGAATTTTTCTTTAGAAGATCATCATTTAAATATTTAAGAGCTGCATTTTCGTTAAGAACTTTTTGCAAAGCATCAGTTTTATTTTCCAACTCTACTCTCATGATTTCAAAATCTGCTTTTGAGTGTTCTAGTTCAGTTTGAAGTAAATTTCTTTGTTCAAAAACATAGTTGAAATCAAGTTTAATTTTCTTCAAATCTTTTTCAAGTGATGCAGCCTTTTTTTTCAGATTTTTGTACTTTAAAAACAAGCTTTCAAACTCATCACATAACTCATCATACTCATCTTGCAAATCATTCATAGATATATCACAAGTCGATGAGCATACCTCTGTTTCATCATCCTTTGCCATCAGGCAGATGTTTGCTCTTTCTTTTGAGCTTTCTTCATCAGATTCTGTGCTTGAATCATTAACTGACCAAGCTACAGCAACCATTACCTTTTTCGATTTTCTGTTTCTCCTTGGAGTTTCTTCTTTCAGCAATGGATATTCAAATTTGTAGTGTCCTAGTTTTTTACATTCATAGTAGATTACTTCTTCCTTGTTACTACTTTCATTCTTATTTTTCTTCCATGTAGGACCTTGATCCTTTTTAAAGAATTTTCTTACAAATTTTCAATTCTTCCTTCCCATCAGTTTTCTCAATCTTCTTGCAACAAGTGCAAGTTCATCATTGTCATCGCATGAGAGTTTTTCCTGCTCATCTTCAAGGATGTTGGCTTTGAGTGCTATGTTCTTCTTCTTCTCTTTTGCCTCTCTTTTATCCTCTTCTTCTTCTTGCTTGAGCTCCAGCTCATGTGTGAGGAGTGACCCGCAAATTTCATCAAGTGTGATGATGTTCAAATCTTTGGCTTCTCGGATGGCAGTCACCTTTGGCTTCCAAGACTCCTAAGAAGTCTTTTTGCAAGCTCATGCTCAGAGATAGATTTTCCTAGCTGATTAACCTTATTTGTAATGTTTGTGAACCTATCAAACATACTGATGATGTCCTCACTAGGTTCCATTTTGAACATCTCATAGTTGTGGGTCAATAGGGCAATTTTGGACTCCTTAACTTGAAAAGTCCCTTCATGAATTATTCTTAACTTATCCCACACTTGCTTAGCTATTGTACAGCTTGAGACTTTGTTGAACTCAGTGGAAGTTAAGGCACAATGCAGGGTGTTGATTGCCTTGAAATTGGTCTGCACTTTCTTAGTTTCAGCCTCGGTCGATTCAGACCTTGGCGTAGGCATTAACTCATTTGTGACAACATTCACAGTTGAGGGAGTAAAGGGACCATCAGTGATGACATCCCACATTTCATAATCTATGGCCCTAATGAAAATTGACATTCTAGTGTTCCAATAAGGGTAATTAGAGCTATCAAACAGAGGTGGTCTGTTTGTTTATTATCCCTCAACTACAATTGATTTATGTTGAGCCATTTGGATCCTCTCTAAGGGTGTTAGACCTTATATTCAGAGAGCTTGCTCTGATACCAATTGGTGGTCCCAAATATAGGTGCTAGAGGGGGGTGAATAGCACTATCTTGGCTCTTTTTGGTAGGATTGAGACTTGGTCTCAAACTAAGGAAGATAAGACAATGAAAACAATTGACAAGGTATTTATAGTGGTTCGGTCCAAGACCTATATCCACTACCTTGATTGTCCAACCAAGGATTTTCAAATCAAACACTAGACGGTGGAATTCACAAGCTTCCACCAAGCTTTTACAATGGCTTTTCCAAGTCTTAGCCACAACCTTTACACCAGTTTTTCACGGGATCAACTAAAACCCAATGTGGCTTTCCAAGGCTCAACCACAACCTATCACTAGTTTTTCCTAGGCTAAACTTAAACCCAATGTGGTTTTCCAAGGCTCAACCACAACCTATCACTAGTTTTTCCCGAGCTAAACTAAAACCCAATGTGGTTTTCCAAGGCTCAACCACAACCTTTAACTTTAGTTTTTCACGGGCTAAACTAGAACCCAACCCCAACTTTTCAAGGCAAAGTTGGAACCTACAAGCATCCAAGCAAACCTTGCTTGATGCAAACACTTAAAGTGAAACAATCACTCTAATAATACAAAAATAGAAGAAGGAAAGTACCTAGTGATCACACGGTTGATCTATGTGGTACAAGTTAAAGTGCTGAACATAGATACAAAGAATAGGTGTTGAGGTTCAATGAAGAGTACAAAGGATTTTCAAGTTTTCTACTTTTCTTGGCTTGAATGTGATGGTGTCTTTTTGGTTTGAAGCCAAAGTTGTCAAGTCTTTGTTCTTTGGCATTTGAAGATCCTTTTATATTTGGAGAAGCTGGTCTAATGGCTGTTGGGACGTTTATGACCGTTAAAAACAGTTTAGGGAAGATTCTAGCCATTTTCTTGTCTTGTAGTAGCTTGGCGGATGTAGCAGACAAATAGCACTTAGTCGACTAAAATTTTCCTTTGGTCGACTAAGTTGGTTCTGTTTCTGATGCAGATTCCAGTGATCGCTTAGTTGACTAACCCCATTATCTTAGTCGACTAACTTGATTCTGTTTCTCACTAAGCTTCACCTTTTTGCTTCTCCACCTTGACCTTTGTTCAACTAATGATCTTCCTTGATTCACCAAGGAGCTTCATCAATACTGATCTTCTTTGTTCTTTATCCAAATCACATCTTTAGATGTTCAATAGGAAGATTGTCATATTGTCTTATTTGTGATCATTTGCCCTGCACACTTAGTTAAAAATATTAGACACAAATGACATGGGAATGTTTTATTATCATCAAAAACTAATGGAGCCAACAGAATGGACTCAATAATGTCTAATAATACATGGGTCTTTGTTGATTTACCTTCAAGTTCTAAACCAATTGGATGTAAATGGGTGTTTAGAAGAAAATATAATACCGATGGTTCAGTACAAACCTTTAAAGCAAGATTAGTTGCTACAGGTTTCAAACAAAAAGAAGGCATAGACTATTTTGATACATATGCTCCAATAGCTAGAATAACACCCTTTAAAACACTTATAGCATTAGCTTCGATTTATAAGTTACACATACATCAAATGGATGTTAAAACATCCTTTTTAAATGGTGATTTAAAGGAAGAAGTATACAAGGAACAACTAAAACGTTTTATACTTCCTGGAAATGAGAAAAAAGTTTGTAAATTAGTTAAATCACTTTATGGGCTAAAGCAAGCTCCTAAACAATGACACGAAAAATTTGACTCATCCATGTTATCTTATGGTTTTAAACATAATGGAGCTGACAAGTGTGTTTACTTAAAATTTACCAAAGATTATAGAGTAATAATATGTCTTTATGTTGATGATATGCTAATATTTAGCAATAACATGATTGGCATAAATAAAACAAAGAAATACTTAACCTCTATATTTAAAATGAAAGATTTGAACGAGGTTGATACCATTTCGAGTATTAAAGTTAAGAAACATAATAATGGTTATGTTATTAATCAAAGTCACTACATTGAGAAATTGATTAGTAAATTTAAAGATCTCAATATAAATGAATTTAGTACTCCATATGATTCAAGTATGAAAATGCATGAGAATGGTGACTAAGTAATTGCACAACTTGAATATGCTAGTGCTATTGGAAGTATTATGTATGCTATGCATTACACTAAGCTAGATATTGCATTTGTAGTTTGCAAATTATCAAGATATATAGGTAGGCCTAATAAAATTTATTGAAAGGCCATTGGGAGAGTTCTAGGATATCCTAAAAGAACTAAAAATTTTGGCTTAATTCAAACTATCCAAGAGTATTAGAAAGATACTCTGATAAAAGTTGGATTACTGGTGTAAATGATAACAAGTTCACTTCAAGTTGGATTTTTACATTATGAGGTGGTGCAATTAGTTGGGCATCTAAGAAACAAACTTGCATCTCACATTCAACAATGGAGTCTGAGTTTATAGCTCTAGCAGTGGCAGGAAAAGAAGCAGAATGGTTGAGAAATTTCTTATTAGATATAAAGTTGTGGCCACAACCGATGCCAGCCATTTCCTTATGTTGTGATAGTGCCGCTACAATGTCTAAAACCTATAGTGATGTCTATAATGGAAAATCTAGACATATTAGTTTAAGGCATGATTATATTAGAGAATTAATCTCCAATGGGGTAATTACCATAACATATGTTAAATCTGCAAGTAATTTGGCAGATCCTCTGGCAAAAGGTTTACTAAGGGATTTGGTAAGTAATATTACAAAAGGAATGAGTTTAAGACGCCTATTAGACACCAATAGCAAGAACCTAACTTTTAATTAATAACTTCTAATTACAAAGTTCAATGGGTAAAAACAAGTTATTATTATGTGTCTGTGATGCATTATTAGAATCCATTCCTAAAAAAAAATCTTATTTGAAAATAGTGCAGTCTATTACGTATAGAGGTTGAGTTTATACTTTTAATGGAGTTTGAATATTATATTATGGAATGAATAATGTCTAGAGCAATGGGGATATTAATGAAAACTCCACTTACATAAACATAAGGAGTGGTGCCACTTCAACAAGAAGAATTTGGGGGATTTTCTTGTAAATGCTTATTATGAACAGGATAAGCACATGGCCATTATAGTGCTAAAAGTGAATGACCATTTAGAAAAAAATAAATGAATATTATGTGTGGTGTATCATCAATTCTAACACTAGGAGTCGAGGTTCAATCTACGAATACCATCTACTTCGTTAGGGTTTTGAGATGCACTAATTAATTGATGGTTCAAATCGAGAGATACATTTCTGTATGCATAATATTTGTTTGTGTAAAAGGCAAAAATAAATATATATACTACTAGGGGATTGTTAGATAGTTTGTTAATGTTGGGAAAAGTTGTGACTATAACTTATAAATAATTACCTTATTAAAATATAACTTTTGAAAGGTTATTAAATATAATAATTAAATAGTTGCATTATGAAAGAAAACAACTATTTGAAAAGTCATATTATGAAAAGAAACAAGTCCTTTCATCCTATTTGAAAAGTCATATTATGAAAGGATACAAGTCTTTTCATTGAAAGATGTATACGTTGGCTTATTATATAAACAACATTCTTACACTGCCAATTTCACAATTCTAATAAGTGTGTTAAGGACTTTGTTGTATCTTGGAGGTTGAAAAAATACCTTAAAGAAAGTGACAATTCACGCCCTCAAAGTCATTCTCTTTCTTCTTCTCTAAATATTCTTCTTCTTCTTATAAATTTCTAACATAATCTTGGTTTAAGATCTTGATATGGCTATATCTCTAATCTCCCTTTTCCTTCTCACTAGTACATTAAAGAATGGTCTTTTAACCCTTGTACGATGCTTCTAACAACCTTGTCTCCTTCTTTTCCGTTGTTGCTTCTCCTTTTTACATCCTTTTTCTACTCTTGTGCCTTATGCTACTCTCTAGGCTGATATTCAAATTCCAATAATACTGGCATTCTTTCTTTTTTTTTTCTTTACCAACATGTCCTCCCTCAGCTACTTTTTTTCTACCACGTCACATTTCTTATCCACCTCACTCATTTTTTCCATATCCCTGTTTCTCTGCGACTGTCAATGTCTTCCTTCTCTCATTCTTCCGACTGTTTATTTAGTAAGCTTCCATAAGAAATTCCTTCCCATCTCCATCTTCTTTCTTTTTCTTTCTTGTCTCATGTCTCTATCTTCTTTATGCTTTCAACCCTTTGAAAACTCTATAACAATCACATTGAAACAATAATCTGCCACTTTTAGTCCACCCTCTCATAAATTCTCTGTTCATTTTCGGTTGTCACTAGTATTGACCCCTCCTTAAAGCCGCATCCCCCATTGTTCTCTTATCAACCTTTACCTGCTATCCCTAACATTTTGCCAAGTTTCGAACATGCTATAGACCATGCATGTACTGAAATGCCTTTTACCATTACCCATTTTTACTTTCTCGGAACTATAAAATCCTCATGCCACACCTCCACAAATAAAAATAATTTTTTCAAGCCTTCCCATTTCTTCTTCATTGCTTCTTGAAAGCCTTCCTCTTTATTGAATGTTGCTAGCTAGGAAAATTTTTTGGAGCTAAGCTCCTCGCTATCACCCTCCATGGTAGGCCTGCTTGGATATATTGTTATAGTATTTTAGCCTCAATGTGATACTCTGCTCTAGTATCATACTCTTTTGCAACCAATGAAGGTTTTTCACTTCGAGAAAACCATCATAGCTCTTTTCACAATTCCATTTTCTCCCTTTCGAGCATATCTTGATAATATGTCAACTTTTTTTCTTCCTTTAACATCAATGTATCTGTTGATTTTTTTTTCCTTATCCAATTTATGTTCTGCTACTCGTACATAGCCAAGTTTACTCCAATCATCTATTGAAGCAGCTAAGATCCATTAAGATGCATCACCACCTATCATGCTTCAACGTCCTAACCATGCCTTTCAAAATGGAGTCTTCTTCATGTTTTGCTTCTTCTTTGTACTATGAAGACATCCTTAACCTCCCTGAACAATGCACTAGGATCCTCTTCTTCCTTTTCTAATAACTCTCCAGAGATTTTTATGTTTTGTGTAGATAAGAGAGTGACATAGTCATACCTTTATATATTGATACATTTCCTATGTAGGACTAAACTTTTAAGTTCACATTTAATTTTGGAGTCTAACTTACTTTATTAAATCAAATTATTATGAATTATAATATTGTCATTTACCAAGATCAAATTAACTTACCTTGATTTTGATAATATATCAAAAATAAATAATGTAAATCCACACTTTGATAAATTTTAAAAAAATTCACACTTTGCTTTTTATAAAAAAAAAAAAAACTACAAGTTGATCCATCAGTTCTTAAGCAAAACACAAGATTTCTAATAGAACGTTAAATTTAGGACCCTTAGATGTACAGTATTATTATTTGCCTTGCTCTAGTTGATAATCATTTGCACTATAGAAAAATGTTGGGTTCTTTTTTTAAATGGGCTCTATGCATAAGGTGTTTCTCATAATAGGCCTTCTCATAATTTTAACTGTTTTTAGCCAAGAGAATTAAAATTTGGATAAAATTGTTCTTAATGAAACCGAACCATTGGTTTGGTTCCACGCCTTAACTCGAAACTTATTAATAGGTCAAATATGTTTATAAGGTCGATAACTCCTCAGTTCTCATTGATACACCAAACATCTCCTCAGAAGCAATTTTGTTAAAAGTAATCCTCGCCTGCTCAACTTTTGAGTAATTTTGTAGTGGTAGAAGCTTTTTGGAGTGGTTCTTATTCGCATAAAGGTAGTTCACATATTGAGCAGTGAGAGGAAGTTCACATTACGTGGAGAAAGGTATAATATATTTTTATTTTATTTTGAATCATGTGGAGAAATGGTTATTCTTCATGTTTTTCATTTTTGGTTTTTGAGCATAAACCTATACATATTGCTTGTTTATATTGACATTCTTGTTGTTTGAAATTGTTGAATATAAACATAAAAGTGGTATTGTTGGGGTCGAAATGTGATCGGGGATGCATGACCGGTTGATATGTATGCATTTTAACCCTTTGATAGGAATTGGGGTGAGGGCTTGCTTATGTGGTTGGCACCTTATGCATGACTGGATTTTGGCATGGGGTCATTTAAGGTGTGCGTAATTGCATTAGGGTTTAACATTATGTGACTGGTTGATATGTGATTGTGTGACTTATTGATAGGTTATTG
Organism: Theobroma grandiflorum; assembly: GCA_036013995.1. Taxonomy (NCBI): domain Eukaryota; kingdom Viridiplantae; phylum Streptophyta; class Magnoliopsida; order Malvales; family Malvaceae; genus Theobroma; species Theobroma grandiflorum. The sequence continues at coordinate 17,092,510 of CP142133.1, forward strand.
CATGGCAGCATGATTGGATTTTGGCATGAGGTTAGGGTGTGCATGATTGCATTAGGGTTTAATATTGCATAATTGGTTGACAGGTCATTGCGTGACTTATTGATAAATCATTGTGTGACAGCATGACTGGATTTAGGCATGACGTCACTTAGGGTGTGAGTGATTGCATTATGGTTTAACATTGCATGACTTGTTGATAGGTAATTGCATGACTAATTGATAGGTCATTGTGTGACAATAAGACTAGATTTAGGCATGGCATCACTTAGGCCGTAAAACCCAACTTTATAAAATATATGCAGTGTTATTCAAGTGTGGGATAGAATGTTTGTATACTTGAATGCCTTGAAAAAATATTAAGAGTCGGTATTATGCTTGTAGGTATGACTAAGTGGAATTATATCTCGAACTAATTAAAATGCAAATTTTAAGGTGAAATTGGGAATTTCACAGTCCAAGGATGATTTAAAATGGCGATCCGGAGTTCGAGGGTCGATATGAAGTCAATCAGGAATATTGACCAATTAGAAGCAAAATGGTCATTTTGCCACCAAAAATTTACATTTGGTTATTTGATGAAACTTTTGATCAAGATTAATCATTTGAAGTATAATATGATCATTTGAAACATAATATAAGGTTTAGCAATGAAAAATTGTAATTTTCGGTATTTTTGAAACATAGGGGCAAAATGGTAAATTTACCACCCAAGGATAAATTTTGAATTTTTCGAGGGGGTTTGGATCAAATTTGATTGATTGATGTATGATATAAGTATGAGGAGTGAAAAATATGAATTTTGGTAATTTTTCAGGTTTTGGGGCAAAAATGTAATTTTTCACTTTTACGGAGGCAAAAGTGCAATTTTGGAAAATTTACTTTACCAAGATTTTGACTAAGTCCAGAAACTTCATTTAAGCTATGGATAAGTGAAGAAAACTGTGTGGTGGAGAAAGAAAGTCAAATGGATGACTAATAAATAAAGAATTAATAAAAATTTAACATCTGTTAAAAATAAATATTATTTTATTAAGCTTATAAATAGATTTAAAATTCAGCCAAAAATCCTTGTGATGGTCGGCCAAAGCAAAGCAAAGAAGGAAGAAAAGAAAACATAAACCCTAGGCTGAAAATCAAGGGGAAATTAAGAAAATTCAAGGAATCAAGCTTGAAAAAAGTAAATTTCTTGATTTTTCTTAGTGTTCTACACTACCCATGCTTTCTTTTCCATTTTCCATGCAAAAATCACAAGTGAGTATGACAAACCCATGCTGGCCGAACCTCCATGGAGGGATTTTGAGCAATTATTTTGATAGATTTTAGGTTGATTTAATGTTTTTAGTTAGGTAGAAATGAAATATAGCAAAATCTAGCAAGAAAATCGATTTTTCCTCTTGAAACCCATTATAGCTAAATATTATAGGGGATGAATGGCTGCTGAAATTGATACTAAATTGAGCTATTTAAGTGAGATTGGATGAATTATGAATATAGAAATTAAATGAGAATTTTTGATACAAAGATACAAATTTTACCTAATAGGGTTAAAAGCGTAATTTGTGGTCTAGGACTGATACACTGACCCGCATTTATAGTAATTAAGTATTTGGATATAATTGGACTATTAGAAATTGAAATGGGTCAAATCAGAGTTAAATTGAGGATTTTAGCAACTTAGACAGTGTGTAGGCGAGTCGATCAGACACCGTGATTAAACAACTGTCCGAACCATTTTTATCTCATTTCATGCATCATGTAGAGCCTGAAATCATTTATAGTGGTTTGACATAAATAATTGAAAATGTGTCAAAAATTATGTATAAGTGGTGGGTCCCCCGGACGCGGGAAAAATTTAACATAGTGGAAATTGAAAGCAAGAGTATTTTGCACTCCTGACGAGGTGAGTAGATAAATTATCATCTGTAATATCTAGAGGGGTTTTATTTTATGAATTGTATGCTTTTCAAGGTATAATAAATTTGAAGTATAAAGTATTATGATTTTCAATTAAAATGTGTTTTGATAAAATATGATTAAATAAATGAATTTTATAAATTATTTTGAAAAGAAATACTGTTTTGAAATTAAGTGTTGATTTTATTAAAATGGAGTATATGGAGACTTACCTGGTGAATTGTGAATTTTATGTATTCAATTTGAAATCTATGGCTTATGATCTTGGGAAGCATGCTGGCTAGATTTATATTTGTATGAAATATATTACTGTTTTCCTTTGTCTGAGTATATTGGGTAGAATTTTATTGGCCATGTTATGCTACAAAAATTTTGTTGATTGGTGGGTTAATTAATCGCAACAATGGCAAGTTTCCGTGGACCAGCCTATTAAAGGGGCACAGTAAACCCAATTATTATTTTACCTTGGCACGAGAGGCGTGGAGGGTAGCTCCTGAGGTAAAGATCGAGTCCACTTCACGCGGAACCACCACGTGAAGTTGAACCTAGCCAAAGCCAAGGAACGGCTGTATTTCCAAATATGATATAATCTTAACAGCCTTGGCGGACTCGGTTGGATGCCTCGGGCCAAGGCATCATCGAGTAAGAATTTCGACAATAACCTGGTTTTCAAAGAAATCATAAGCCCTAGCGATTTAAGGATTTTGATGATTTTGATGAGCTAAAACTCAAAGTTTGTGCTATGAACTACTCAATTACGTGGTGTTTTCCTTTATCTGCATCTACTCGACTTTAGATGTCGTAGATAGTAATTATCTACTCACTATGTTGTAAAACTCACCACTTTCTCTTCCACCCATTTCAGGCTCGAGACTATTGATAGATACTCGGATTGCATTGAGAGGCTAGTTCAAAGTCACGTCCTAGTGAACAAAGGTACATAGTTGTACATAGTGGACCCACGTGTCATTGTAATTAATATACATACTTTGTGTATCCATAATACAGTATGTATAAATTTATTTTACTTTTACGTGCTGAAAATAAATTTTTGATATTTCTAAAAATTTTATTTTACAATAAAATGTAAAATTTTATTTAATATTTTTATTTTATTCTATTATCTAAAAATTTTATTTTAATAAGGGTTTTCGGTATCAAAATTTATTTTCGATTGTGAATTATGTTTATTCTAATTGTATGTAACGTTTTTACCGATTTTGAAATTTTTGGACAAAAAAGATGAAAATGCCCTTGTGTGGAAAATTATGCATTTCGACTGTTTTGATCCAAAATCTGATTTTATTCTTTGAGAAATGTACTTGGAAACTAATAACCATAAGGAAGATGGAAAATTGGTACGAGAGCCTTGCGAGGTCTCGATAGGGTACTAGGGGGTTGAGTGCTTATCGGGACATCGCGACAGTTGTCAAGAACTCGAGGATGGTTCCGGGTCGTGACAATCATATTGGTATCAGAGCTTTTGGTTTTAAAAAAACATAAGAGCTTTTGATTTTAAGAATATCGAAATTTGATTTTAAAGTTATTTTAAAAATTCTCACTGACATTGTGTGGCCCCAAGTCGAGTTAAGTTAGGTCGAATAGAATGCATGCGTCTGCACGAAGATTTTAGAAGTCTATCTGTACCTTTGTAAGGCATAGTGACTAAATCGTTACTGTTGATTTTGTATAGGTCTTGAAGTGTACCGAGTACGCACTTACGATATCTAGGAAGAACGACAGATTTGACACCCCTCATAGTCTTAGTGAGGAGTCACTCGACTCTACTACCAGGAGTCATTGACGCTCGGACCCGAGCAGTCCCAAGAGATACCCCTTTGCTTTTAGAGTTCCTGATAATCGAACTCCAAGGGATTCGGGAAAGAAAGCTAAGGGACAGAACAGTTCTAACTCTAGTGGAATTGGCGAAAGCGCCAGTAGTAATGACGTAAATGAAGATATAAGAAATTCCCTCATCAAGGAAGTTGAGAGATACGCTGAGGAGAGGGAAAGAATGATGAGGTTAGGAGAAACTTGGGTCACTAGGAGGCCAGCTTCGCCAATTGGTAGACATTACTTCCTTGGTAGTGGAAGTAATATAGGGGGATGATCAGAGAAGAAAAAGGGAAAGGAAACAATTGCAAATCTTCCTTGCAAAAAGGTAACTGCTGTGAGGGACTTTCCCCCTGGTTGCGGAAGGAACGCAGCCCCAGTAAGTGATGAAGAATGTAAGAGGATCCAGCAGGCCTGGATTGAGGAACAAAAGAGAAAAGATCAATATTAGGATGATGAGGATCCTAAGGATGTTTAGAGTTTTGTTAAAGCTACCTTGTAAAATTGTAACCCTAAGTAGATGCAGTATAAGAGGAATAATAAATCCTTTGTGTAAAAGACTTAAAATGTTGACTTTTGCTTTGTATGATATGAATGTAATATAAAGTAGTTGTTTAAATAACGAGACACATCTATTTGAGAGTTTTTTGGATATACTAGAAACAAAATAATAGTATAAAATTTTCGAGGATAAACATTCACCTTAAAGGTGATATCTATGATGGATAGTGTGGTTAAGTTAAGAAATGAAAATTTTAAGTATAGAGGAAATTATGAAATGAGGTTATGATATTATAAGAAGAGAATCTGGCATGAATAAAGTTTATTAAAGGTAAATGACGGGATTTGAGAAGGATAAATTCTTGATTTCTAAGAATTGAAAGTTTGAGTGTACAGAGAGATGAAATGTTTTGTGATTTTTGTACGAGAGGTAAATAAATTATCGAAGTCATGAGACAGAAGGGATAATTGACTATGAATAATAAAAATGGTAAGGGGTGTAATAATACCAGTAGCAATGCACTGGATCCCATCATCACTCCGTAGTTAAGCGTGCTTGGGCAAGAGTAGTAATAGGATGGGTGACTTTCTGGGAAGAGTGTCCTAAGATAAGACATGAAGTATGAGGGTTTTCGAAGATACTTATTAATGAAAGTATAAATCGTAAAGTGTGTTTTCCTCATGAATTTCAAACTATTTGAGAAATTTCCATGATACAGTATTTACTAAAGGTAAACGAGGAGTGAATCACGATTCAAATATTTAGAAATTGAGAGTGATATGAATGGATTTAAAGATGACTTTGGCATACTATAATAGATGGTATGAATAAGTTGAAACCAAAGTTCTGATTATGTAATTGAGGTAGAAAACCAATTTAAATAATTGTGGTATAAATTTAAAAGGAAAAGTATGATGTTAAAAATGATTGAGAAAATAGCCCAAAAGTAAAAGAATTGTTTTGATTAAGTAGATTCCAATGACTACAATGCTTTAACATTGACTATTTAACATTATTGCATTAAAATCTCTTATGGCTGAATAGCACAAGTAAAATTTTGAGTGAGATGAAAGTGAATTCCACGAGATAAAGGATATTCATTGGCTTGATACTGAATTTTATTAATTGGAGTTTTAAGTGCATCAAAAAAGTATTAAAATGGAGATGGAGAGTTAAGTTTTGTTGATGGCTAAGTAAGAGTGAATGAGGAGTTAAATAAATTATGAGATGTCGATGAGGAATATCAATGCTAAATGATAAATTCATGAATGAAAAATTACAAAGGTGACATAATTAACGAGATAATGTGAAATGTTGTTATAGAAAATTATAAAAATTATCTTAATCTAGTTGAATGAAAAGGATTGGTGACAACACCAGATCGATTATGAGGTATACTAGAAACTTTGGAAGATAAATTGGAGTATGCACGATAGTGAAATGGAAGAACATAACGTTGTAATACGATATGGTGAAGTTATCATATATTATGGAAAGAATATCCTGAAGAGGAATTTGGTGATTGATGACAAGTGTTATAAGACAAAATGAAGTTGAAATTATTGATCACACCTATCATTTGTGATAAGCACAAGAGAATATAAATGGTTATGAAAATCGTGATCTAAGTTTGGAGGAAAACTAATTGAGAAAAGATGATTAAGGTAATAACCTTATACTGGAATACAATGTGACAAATGTGAAATTGAACGAATAAATTGGGTTAAAGTTACCGGACTTGATTTAAAATCTCGTTAATTAGAGTTTTAAAGTCTTTAGAAAGGTATTGATATAAGTAAAGTGAAAATTGTCTTTATTGCCTTATATATTGGCATATAAGAGAAGGAAAAAGGTTAAAGAAATTTTGAGATAGATACCTAAAGATGGATTAACATATGGTATAGTAAATGAATATACATAGAATATGGTTATGGAGTAAAAAGATTAGTGAATAAATTTACTCTGAAGCTGAACTTGAATTTTGCTATGCATAGTATGGAGAGATAGCCTTTCAAGGAGGATGCCACATGTGGAATTGGCAACTTGAGATTAAATGCTTCGGAAATGTTAAATCTAGTGTAAATTACCTGAGAGATCAAATTAAAAAGTCTATTGGGTTTAAAGTATGATTTATGACACAAATAATCAAGTCAAGGAAAATCTTTAGAACACTAATGACTTTATAAAACATACATGCGTATTTAATTACCATTCGATGAAAATAATGAGGTGATGTAATGATAAGAATTATGGAGATTATTCTATTGGATTTTGGTTATAGAGGAGAATGAACAAAAAGAAATTTGTCCAAAGGCATTTAAATATAATGAGAAATAGGGACATCTAAAAGTATGTATACATACGTATATATGGGGTCGATAATATGATCAACCATAGTAAAGGATTATGAATACGTACAGAAATAAATATGGCAGGCTAAGAATGCTGCGATCTATATAATAGTGTGTGAGAATAAGGAATGAAGAAATGAAATGGAAATAGGTATACATAAATGGGTATAAAAGTATATCGAAATTGGTATGATTGAAATAGACTTATGGTTCAAACCTAATGATGGTAACAGAGATCATGGCTATGAAAGATATTGCAAATATGGTTTTAAAGGACAATGGTAGATAAGAGTGAAGTACTCAAGTTGAACCAAAAGTAAATAAATTGAAGTTACCTACAATAAGAGATAACATGAGAAAGTAAATATCGGAGGATAAATTAATACCCTCATCTTCTCTGCAGGCTTGATCAGTGAAATTTTGAGGATAAAATTTTATTTTAAGGGGGGTAGTGCGGTAAAACCCGACTTTATAAAACATATGCAGTGTTATTCAAGTGTGGGATAGAATGTTTGTATACTTGAATGCCTTGGAAAAATATTAAAAGTCGGTATTGTGCTCAGAGGTATAACTAAGTGGAATTATACCTCGAACTAATTAAAATAGGAATTTTAAGGTGAAATAGAAAATTTCGCAGTTCAGGGATGATTTAAAATGACGATTCGGAGATTGAGGGCCGATTTGAAGTCAATCGAGAATATTGACCAATTAGGGGCAAAATGGTCATTTTACCACCAAAAATTTAAATTTGGTTATTTGATGAAAATTTTGATCAAGATTAATCATTTGAAGTATAGTATGATCATTTGAAACATAATATGAGGTTTGGCAATGAAAAATTGTAATTTTCAGTATTTTTGGAACATATGGGCAAAATGGTAATTTTACCACTCGAGGACAAATTTTGAATTTTTCGAGAAAGTTTGGATCAAATTTGATTAATTGAAGTATGATATGAGTATGAGGAGTGAAAAATATGAATTTTGGTAATTTTTCAAGTTTTGGGGCAAAAATGTAATTTTTCACTTTTACAAGAGCAAAAGTGTAATTTTGGAAAATTTACTCTACCAAGATTTTGACTAAGTCTAGAAACTTCATTTAAACTATGGATAAGTGAAGAAAAATGTGTGGTGGAGAAAGAAAGTCAAATGGATGACTAATAAATAAAGAATTAATAAAATTTAACATGTGTTAAAAATAAATATTATTTTATTAAGTTTATAAATGGACATAAAATTCAGCAAAAAACCCTTGTGATGGTCGGCCAAAGCCAAGCAAAGAAGGAAGAAAAGAAAACATAAACCCTAGGTTGAAAATCAAGGGGAAATTAAGAAAATTCAAGGAATCAAGCTTCAAAAAGGTAAATTTCTTAATTTTTTTTAGTGTTCTACACTACCCATGCTTTCTTTTCCATTTTTCATGCAAAAATCACAAGTGAGTATGACAAACCCATGCTGGCCGAACCTCCATGAAGGGATTTTGAGCAATTATTTTGATAGATTGTAAGTCGATTTAATGTTTTTAGTTAGGTAGAAATGAAAAATAGCAAAATCTAGCAAGAAAATCTATTTTTCCTCTTGAAACCCATTATAGCAAAATATTATAGGGGATGCATGGCTGCTAAAATTGATGCTAAATTGAGGTATTTAAATGAGATTTGATGAATTATGAATATAGAAATTAAATGGGAATTTTTGGTTCAAAGATGCAAATTTTACCTAATAGGGGTAAAAGCGTAATTTGTGGTCTAGGACTGATACATTGACCCGCATTTACAGTAATTGAGTATTGTGGATATAATTGGACTATTAGAAATTGAAATGAGTCAAATCGGAGTTAAATTGAGGATTTTAGCAACTTAAACAGTGTGTAGGCGAGTCGATCGGATATTATGATTAAACGATTGTCCGAACCATTTTTATCTCATTTCCATGTATCATGTAGAGCCTGAAATCATTTATAGTGGTTTGACACAAATAATTGAAAATGTGTCGAAAATTATGTATAGGTGGTAGGTCCCCTGGACGCGAGAAAATTTAGTATAGTGAAAATTGAAAGCAGGAGTATTTTGCACTCCTGACGAGGTGAGTAGATAAATTATCGTCTGTAATATCTAGAGGGGTTTATTTTATGAATTGTATGCTTTTCAAGGCATGATAAATTTGAAGTATAAAGTATTATGATTTTCAATTAAAATGTGTTTTGATAAAATATGATTAAATAAATAAATTTTATAAATTATTTTGAAAAGAAATATTGTTTTGAAATTAAGTGTTTATTTTATTAAAATGGAGTATATGGAAACTTACCTAGTGAATTGTGAATTTTATGTATTCAATTTGAAATCTATGGCTTATGATCTTGGGAAGCATGCTGGCTGGATTTATATTTGTATGAAATATATGACTGTTTTCCTTTGTCTGAGTATACTGGGTAGAATTTTATTGGTCATGTTATGCTGCAAAAATTTTGTTGATTGGTGGGTTAATTAATCGCTACCGTGGCGGATTTCAGTGGACCAGCCTATTAGAGGGACACGGTAAACCCAATTATTATTTTACCTCGGTACGAGAGGCATGAAGGGTAACTCCTGAGGTAAACATCAAGTCCACTTCACGTCGAACCACCACGTGAAGTTGAACTTAGCCAACGCCAAGGAATGGTTGGATTTCCAAATATGATATAATCTTAACAGCCTTGGCGGACTCGGTTGGATGCCTCGGGCCAAGGCATCATTGGGTAAAAATTTCGGCAATAACTTGGTTTTCAAAGAAATCATAAGCCCTAGCGATTTAAGGATTTTGATGATTTTGATGATTTTTATTAAAATTTGAAACGTCTTTTATGAGATAAAAATCAAAGTTTGTGCTATGAACTGCTCAATTAGTGGTGTTTTCCTTTGTTTGCATCTACTCGACTTTAGATGTCGTAGATGGTAATTATCTATTCACTAGGTTGTAAAACTCACACTCTCTCTTTCACCCATTTCAGGCTCGAGACTATTAATAGATACTCGAATTGCATTGAGAGGCTAGTTCAAAGTCACGTCCTAGCGAACAAAGGTACATAGTTGTACATAGTGGGCCCACGTGTTATTGTAATTAATATACATACTCTGTTTATCCATAATACAGTATGTATAAATTTATTTTAGTTTTACGTGCTGAAAATAAATTTTCGATATTTCTAAAAATATTATTTTACAATAAAATGTAATATTTTATTTAATATTTTTATTTTATTCTATTATCTAAAAATTTTATTTTAATAAGGGTTTTCGGTATCAAAATTTATTTTCGATTGTGAATTATGTTTATTCTGCTTGTATGTAACGTTTTTATCAATTTTGAAATTTTTGGACAAAAAGGACAAAAATGCCTTTGTGTGGAAAATTGTGCATTTCGAATGTTTTGATCCGAAATATGATTTTATTCTTTGAGAAATGTACTTGGAAACTAATAACCACGGGGAAAATGGAAAACTAGTACGAGAGCCTTGCCAGGTCTCGATATGATACTCGGGAGATGAGTGCCTATCGAGACATCGCGACAGTTGTCACGGACTCAAGAGTGGTTTCGGGTCGTGACATAGGCTCTGTGTGATTGCATTAGGGTTTAACACTGCGTGACTGGTTGATAGGTCTTTGCATGATTGGTTGATAGGTTATTGCATGAATATTGTTCAAGCATGGTGTGACTTAGTGTGTGCGTGATTCAATTAGTTGTTCTTAGCATTGCGTGACTTGTTTATAAATCATTGCGTGATTTAATGCTAGTAATTACATGACTTATTGATAAGGCATTGCATGACTGTTTTTGTATGAAATTGTGCTGAGTGTCATAACTGCATGAAATTTATCTGTATGGCATTATATGACCAACATTGAGTTCATTCTATAGTATTTTTGGTCAACTGTAATGCTTTAATATGTATATGTTGATTTACTTAATAATCCAAGCTCGACACTTACATTAATTATTCTGTTTTAGGGCTATCTGAAAACAGTTAAAATTATTGTGAGGGTCATTTTTGGAGTGAGCTTCTGAGGAAAACTATTTCTCATAAATTCCTCTTATTTTTTTTGTTAATCTACAATGATGGTATTAACTAAACTAAAATGAGAATGTTATCTATTTTATATTGTAGATGGCCAACACACGAGTAGATAAGGATAATGTGAAATCTTTGCTTTACGTGTCGAGGCATCGGTAGGGGTTCAACGCTGGCATTAACATCCACTATAAGTGGTCGCATCTGCATGTGATACGTGAGATGTTGTGCAAAGTAAATGAGTTAGAAACCTTGAAGAGAACATGCTTTAGGCATATGATGGACGTCGAATCAGAGAAGAGTTTATTCTACGCCAGTCTCGTGCACAACCTAATATTATGTAGAATAAATGAACCCGATGCCATCAAGGGTGAGTTATGGTTTACCATAGGCAAAATGAAAGCTCGATTTTCGAAGAGAGAGTTCTGCCTAGTGACAAGACTGAAGTTTGATGCCTTACCAGCCTTTATTGTCAATCCCTATGAGGCCGTCCCTAGAGGAATTCACCAGTGATATTAGGGACCGAAGAACGAAGTGAAAATACAATAAGTTTTACAGACGTTTAAGGGAGGGCAGTTTCAGCAAGAAAGAGACGCGACCAAGATGGCCCTTATCTTGATTGCGAGCAATGTTTTATTTAGTCAAGACTATAGACGATCAGTGATTCCATGGTTGTTGTCACTAGTCAAGAACATCAATGACTAGAATGCATTCCCATAGAGCACATACGTTTGGAGTTTGATCGTTGATTACTTGATGAGGGATTTCAAATCTCCAGCAGTAGGAGTAGTAGAGAAGTAATGTTGCCACCTCTACGGATTTATATGGCCATTTCAGGTAGTGTGCCATACCCTAATGTTTATCATTATTCTTTTCACATAAGATTTTATGAGGTGAGTACAAAATGTTTCACAATTGATGTGCAGTTTTGGGAGTTGGAAGCAATTCCTGAAATCCAAAGCTTGTTTGGAAGGCAGCGCCAGTCTGGATAGGTTTGCCTAAGAATGCTAAAATGGTAGTGTGACGAAAGGCCTATAAGCTTCCACGCCAATATTACAGGTTTAGAAAGATAAGACAAGGTGAGTAAACAAACCATATATATATATTTTATTAATTTTTTTTTGTCACAAGGTAGTGAGGGTTAAACACAATGGCAATGTATGTTTTGGTGTAGTTGTGCGTAGTCAGGACATTGGAGCCAACTGCAAAAGAGATGCTGATTGTACATTAGGCCAACATTGAAGTCAATATCTTCGAGGGGCAGCAATACATTCCATTATGGAAATTAGAGGGTCGGTCAGAATTTGATCCCCAGCAAAAGAGGAAGATAATGGATCGTAAATAGAAAAGTACGATAAAACAAGGCGTTAAGAGAAGGCACATCACAGATGATGAGGTTCATTCCCAGTTCGCTACTACTAAGGCCCCGAGTGCTACTGAAGCACATGATTCTCCTCCTATGGCTCTTCATGTTGCATCTTCTATTATTTCTTATGTTGCTACTCCTGCTACAATTGCCGTGACTCCTAACACTGCTCCTCTTTCTACTTTTGTTGCTGCCCTTCATGCTCAGGCATACAACCCGTCGCTGCATCCTCAAATGATTACAAGCTTTAAGCAAGAGATACAACAGATGTGGGCATAGTGGAAGAAGGACCTATAGTCATTGTGGACGTAGATGGAAATAGACATGCAAATGTAGATGCAGTTGTTGTGGACGAAGGTTGACTGAGACATGCAGATGCATATGCATGCAATGTAGTTGGAGATCTAATAAGCAATGTAGTTGGAGATTCAGCGGGCGATGCAGATGCAAATGCAGTCACTGCATATGCATATTCAACAATCACTACAAGGGCTAGAGGATTGAATTGTTGGTCGACTGATCGACTGTTATGAGATATAAGCTTTTATCTTTTTCATTGTGTGAGTTATAACGTGTACGATGTATACACTGTTCTAATATGTTTGATTTTTTCAACTGTTTAGAGTCAATCGATGGGTGAAGAGAATGATGCGTGCGACGAAGAGAGCAATGGTACTGGGGTTGATCTTGATGATGCAAGTGGCATAAATTAGTCAATTGCATCTGCTCTAAGCTTACCTCCCACTGCCCCGATCGAAAATCATCCTGCGAGTAGTCCAACTACAGCTTCCCCACATCCTGCTCCTATCTCATCTCCACTAAAAGGCCTCTAGCATTGTCAACGTACACCTTCTCTTGAGGCCCCATCTCCATATCAGGTCAAAGAGGCACCACATCCTGTGAGAAGTCTAATTATAACTTCCCCGCATCCTACTCATGTCCCAACTCCACCGAAGGCTGCCTTGCATGGTGAGATCGGACCTTCTCCAAAGGCTCCACCTTGACCTCAAGTCGAAGATGCACGTGTGAGCTTATCTAGTAAATACCTTCGAAGCCCATACATTAACTTGCTATTAGTCTATGATTTAAAGGACAAATATGAATCTTTCATGAAAAATGAGCAAGCCATGTAAAATGAGAACAGTATACGATATTAGGATTAACGGTTCTCGAGCATTTATTCCATAGACCTTTTGACGTGGGTATTATAAATATATGGGGTTAACATTTTGGGCATTGAAGGACAAGAGGGCCCTGATTTTTTTCAACGATTAGAGATGCCAACTGAATTGTTGGATAACCAACACATTGACGCATGCATCTGCATCATGTGCAAATGGGCGCCCGAGCACCATCTATAACTCTACAAGTAAAGAATATGCATCGTTGACAGCTACTTTTATGTAAGTATATTATATTTTAATGAGTTGTAATTATTCAAATGTATAGGGTGTGTATTAGTTCATGGCATCTAACTATTGTGCGTAACATAATTGACAACTTTTTTTGTTGGGTCTAAGCCAAGAAATGAAGCCTCCCCCGATTGATAAGACATTCAAGGTGATTAAGGTGGTAATGCTAGACCATGTGCTTGAGTATGCGAGGGGTGGGAGTCTTCCGTGGGTTTTGCCATGGCACGAGGTTGACTCAATTCTCGTATCGTGTTTGTCAACGGCCACTGAATGGTAGTGCACATCAACTTGCTAAATTGGAGTATGACGTTAGTCAAGTCATCCTACAGTCAAACAGATGCACTGAAGTCTGGCTTTCGTGATAAGTAGATGAGTCCATTAACAACATTGTTTCCTATTATATGCCACTAGACTGGGTATTTTGTCAGCTCACGTCGTCAATCGCAATCTTTGACACGGATGAGGTATAAGTTAAATGTAAAAACTCTGATACAGCAAGATTCGCACAGTTGCAAGGATTGGGTTATCACCTCGTTGCAGTGGTTGATCAGTTCAGAGGATCATACCCTAAAGGCAAATGCCATAGACGACCTTCGATAAAATTTTGCCCTTGAGATTTTTACAAATAGCGTGACTTGTTAATTTTTTTAATTTGTTTATTCTTTTCAATATGTAAATAACATTGTTTTGTATCCAAATTATTCTTTGTTGTATTATTTACTAATTTTTCTTTTTTGTATCATTTAACAAAGACAAAGGTAATAAGAACAATTTGGTATTCATTGATGTGATAAGCATATAGGTCCAATAACAACATTGTTTTTTTCTTATTTATATCTTAAATTATGTTAGTATTTTATGCAATTTACGTGCTAGAGTTCATAAATTTGCATATGCCAACCTTCTGACTTTATAGCCTATATGACATGTTGAATTGCATTACGTGACATAGGAATGTAACCAGTTGATATTGAATTGCGTGAATGGTGGATATGGAATTGTGTCACCAGTTGATATTAATTCGCTCAAGTATTTGATATGGAATCACGTGACTACTAAATTTGGAATCATGTGACTAGTAAATATGGAATCACGTGAGCCGTTAAGATTTAGAATCGTGTGACTAGTTGATATTGAGTTACGTGAGTAGTAAATATGGAGTGGCATTACTAGTTATTATGGAATCGCATGACTAGCTATTATAAAATCACGTGAGTAGTAAATATGGAGTCGCGTTACTAGTTATTATCGAATCGTGTGACTAGTTATTATGGAATCACGTGACTTTTTGATATGGGATTGCGTGACTCACTTATTGTGTGTCATGTTCTTTGAAGCAAGGTAAGCCAATTATGATTGACAACATCAAACCATAGCCCAACCTCAGGTGCCATCATAACAAAATATCCAGTTGAATGCCCTAAACCCTCGACCAGAAGTATAAGTAAACACATGAAAGTTAAACCACATGTTGAGCCAATTAAAAGAAAAACAATATACCACAAATTGTTTAGCAAACAAATTATAGTATCCTTAATCTAGTTAACTCACAAATCAAAATATGAATCTTCATCTGCTATGCTTGGCTTAGCCAAAACCAATGACACCCATAACGGGCTTGCATATTATTTTGTGCTTTTATTTAATTGTTTACAAAGATAAACAAATTATTCAAGAGTTCAACGCTTTTGATGATCCCACAATATTATCTTAAGAGGCATATATCTTGATGCTAGCTGTTGTTAGACATCAGTGTATCATCTCCATACTCTATTAAACTCAAGTTCAAATAGTATTATTCAATGCAAATGTCAATGGCTAATTGGAAATAATCCCTAACAACTAACATATGAAGGGCCACTATCTTCAGGTAAGACACTCATAACGTTTTTAGAGTTTCTAGTCTACATTGGACAATTGTTTCGTGTATGCCCAGGTTGTCTACAAATTGAACGTGCCTTGGGTCATTGTCATCGCTGAGCCATCTGCTGAGTAGATGATGTGGTAACTGGATGCTTTCTATGGTGATGAACAGCGATTTTGCTCTTCTATGGTGATTACAACCATCATGATGAATGTGGTAACTAGATGCTTTCTAGCGATGACTTGCTTCGAAATGTGTGTTGTGATAGAGATGCCTATGTTGATGAGTTGGATCAGATTAGTTAAGATGATGGGCTCAAGGAAAAAGAACATTTAAAGCATGTTTGATGGGTTTTATGGTGGTTCACGGTTTGTTGTGTCTAGGATTTGGATGATTGTTAAGCATGTTTGTTGAGAATTTTGCTTCTTTTTATGAGATTTTGAGTTGGAATTGTTCAAGGAATATTTTGTAAAGAGAGTATATTTTGTTTTTACACAAGGGGAGTGAGCAAGGCCTTCCCAATAGGGATATATTTTGTCTTGCTTTGGAAAGTTATGGAATTTTGTAACCTTTCTTTTATGAAATGCACAATTTCATGGCTTAGCAAAAAAAATGTGTTTTAGGTTCTTGGGTTTATTGGTTTATTCATAAAACTTCAAATTTGATGAGTTGAAATTGATTAGACATGTCTGTATAGTAGAATACTATATGACTTTGACAACTTAAACATAGCAGTGAGCAAGCAAATCAATTAGTTATTAGATATTATATTACTGGTTTTTAAGCATTGTGTAATTAGCTTTTAAGTATTGCAAGATTGATTTTTAGGTATTACGTGACTTAATCATTACGTGACTGTTTTTTAAGTATTGCGTGACTGGATTTAGACATTGCGTGACTAGTTTTTAAGCAATGCCTAAGCCACACAATGCCTTACTAACAAGTCACGCAATATCTATCAACTAGTCATGTAATGCCGTATCAAGCAGTCACACAATACCTAAAAATTAGTCACATAATGCCTAAAAACTAGTCACGCAATGCTTAAAAATTAGTAAAGTAATGCCTAAAAACTAGTGGCACAATGTCTAAAAACTAATTACGCAATGCCAAAAAACCACCAAAACTATTGAATTCCATTTAATAAAATTAACAATTTCAAACGATACACCATATTTCATTTAACAACATAATTAACGAATATGCCTACTTGGCAAAAAATGCTCAAAATGCTCAAAGGTTTTTCTTCATATATCAAAAATCATTCCAAAATACTAAAAAATGCTCAAAATGTTCAAAGATTTTTTTCGTGTATCAAAAATTACTCCAAAATGCTCAAAATGTTTAAACGTTTTTCTTTCCAGTAGGAAATACTTCAGAGATGAATGGTCTGGTAAGAAAAACTCAAAAAATATAAGTCGATTTGAGACACAAGCTTAAACATATAAGTCAGTTTTATTAAGAGTAATTTTGTTCCAAATTAATTTGTCTTAGTTAAAAATAATTTAAATTATAAAGAGAACTATTTAAAAAAATACCTTATATATGAAAGAACCCCTCAAATTCTAAATCTTTGAAAGACGCTTCAAGACATACTTCAGGTATTTTCCTCATTTTTTTTCCACAACTTGACATTAGAAAGAATTTTTGATTCGGTCTTCAGATCCCACATTGTGAGTAGTTTATAGTTTATATGAGATTATAAGCTTTCTAAAATCACATTTAAAGTTTTGAAATGGTGTTGTGTTTTTGACTCTAGCAATAAATAAATAAACTACACAAACTCCTTCACCAAAATGTAATAAAAACCTAAAGAGAGAATTGCACCAAAATGTAATAAATAAATAAATAAATAGAAACTTGCAGAGTTATCATCGATTCATTAAGAGAGAATGTGATAACATAAATAAAAACCGAAAGAAAATCTAGTTCCAATTTAGAAATTATGTAATGTATAATGGATTATTCAATGCAAATGAATGGACTCTGTAACTGCATCTGGTTAAGCTTGTAGGGGAGAGAGCAAAGCAAGCCTCTGTTTCGGGTTAGCGAAACAGGGATGAACAGAGGAAATTCCTAAACAAGGTTTCTTCGTATATTCATCATTCAGATTACTTCAAACATACATACATATGATGATTACATGGTAACCATCGACATAAAACTTGTATATGGAAGGAATTACAAGTGTAAAACAGGTTCATACGGTAACCATGCAAGGTTACATGTTCTCATCTACTTACCCCATGCAGACGCATACTAAAGACCATTGTTGTCTCAATAGCACACGTGTCATGCTTTCCACTTAGACTCGATGCAAGCATTACTTGCAACACATCTAAAGGGAGATGACAGCACATATGGTTTGTATTAGAGTAAGCACAAGGAGGACAACTGCAGCAATTGTAGCAACACCTCTCCATAGAGTTGAGAAATACTGGAGTTTGAGAATTGCTATCCAACTATGATGGCGAACTGCATTGTATGCATTGAGCTTTCTAAAAATATCAGAGTAGTGGTTCTTTTCCATTGGAGTAACATGCTTCCACAATTTCTTGAATAAAGTTACCACTGCTTTATGACTGCCAAGCTGGTTGATCAGAATTCTTTTTCGAACGAGTAAATCCACGTCTTCAGTAGACTTGATGAGATATTCCATTAGAAAAATATAGTCACAAATGAAAGTTTCACGTGGATAGTAGCGTTTCTCCCAGGCCACGAGGTTTCGGAAAAATGATTCCGTCAACTCATCAAGTCTCAAAGGGGGGATTTTCAAGTCTCCGTTATTTTGGTTAAATTCTATGTCGAGTAAGCACCTGTTTGCGCTCACTTTAAATTTCACCCCTGCTTCACGCAGCAGAACTGCACTGTATAAATATTCACCTTGCACTTGGCCCGCCTCTAGGCTTTCTTCTGGCTTTTTGGATGATGGTAGCAGTGAAGAGCTTATTAGATCAAGGAAATACATTACTTTGGTTTTGATCCACTTGATCTGATGTAATTTGCAACAGAGAGGTTTTTCTTTACCGCAATCCTTCCGAAGTGAATATGGCAGCTGAAGTATTCTTAGCAAGTCTGTGAAATGTTTAGCTCTATATTTGTCATGGCAATCGCTTGGTGATAATATATCCTGAATGGATGTGTGCTGGTTGTAAAAAGGGCCGAAGAAATGACAGGTAAGATGAAGAAAGGAAGGGAAGTCGGGATTACCAGCAAAGGCAAGTTCATATAGGTCTTTAAGAATAAAGAAGGGCAGTTGATTTTCAGCCAAGAACAAGTCTCGCCGTATATTGTGCATCTTCCCTGGCTCATCGAGGATAAAATCGCCTTCCTCTCTCCATTTCCTGTTATAGGCTCTCAAGAAGAGTTCAATGATGAAGCTTGCATCCTTTACAATAATCCGAATGAGAAGCTGGGAATCAGCCTCATAACTGATTGGTTCTGTCTGTTTCATATGACTTCCGGACCAATCGATAAGTCGGTAATGGGTTATTTCATAACAACCATTGATTTGGTCTGCCGAGTCTTTGATCAATGTGCAAAAATCCTTCAAGCTAGCTTTCTTCTCAGCTCTCTTGAGAAATGAGTCCAAATATATCCACTTTTGAGTTTCGATGTCCGCTGAAAAATCTTCGATATAACAAAGAGGGCCAATAATGACAAAATTCGGTCTGTAGGCTTCTTTATTTACTTCACGAAGCAAAGGGTCAGTACAGAAGATAACACGATCTTGTATCAAGGGACTCTGAGAATTGTTCTTCACTTTGTTTATTGTGGATTGAATCCCTTCCGCAACATTGAGCAGATCTTCTTCTGAAGAATTAGTTTCTATATCAGCCTCATGGTTTCTTGGAACATTTTCCATCTGTCAGGTTGTTTAATTTCCCACCGTAACATCAAGACAAACTTAGCGTTAAAAAAACATATGTAGGATAATTCTATCTAAATTCAGGAAACGAATTCCTAGTTTGCTGAGAAGTGAGAAGAAAGTAGTTGTATTTTGGGAAAAAAAAAGTTAAATTATTTATTAAAAAACTGCAAGTCAATTGCAAATTAGTAGTGATAATCTTAACCATTAGAACCAAACAATATATTAAACATATTTTAGTGTTATTTATTAGTACCAAATATCTGTAAATGTGATATAATTTGATGGTTTATATTATTTCTAATACTAGAGTAAGTGTAGCCTTTGGCATTCCACTTGTTGAGCTTTTAATATTTTTTTTGAAAAAAAATTTCTTTATGTGCATCTCTACTCTTCCTTTGTGATAAAAATTAAACAAAAAGATTACCTTCAGGAAGGCTACTTCAAATATTCAATATGATATAACAAAAAAATGTGCAATGCATACTTAATATTAACATTAGTTGAAATGGTCATTCATTCTATTAATACCATGGTCCAAAAATAATTATGTGTCACTAATTCAGTCACTAAAAAACACACCATTTGCATTTCCAAACACGAGTAGTTATAATTTCCTTCCTCACAAAAACAAAGTTTCCACCACCATCCCAATATATATTCAAAAAAATAAAAAACACAATCTAAACAACGAAAAATCAATTACATGAAACTATAGTGGCATAATGCTAATACTTGACTTAGTTCAATAGGAATTCTATCAGAGATGGGTTGAAATCACTCTTAATCAAGTTCTAAGAAAGTTGAATTGTAATCTTTTTTCCTTTGAAAAGCATAGTCACCTGTATTAATAGAATGAAGTGAAAACAAAAACATCGGCTGAAGTCTGTACCCTTAAAACATCAGGCAGGAGACTTAGACCGACATTAGAGACTCCTTTCTTACAGGTTGGTGGACGTAATCATCCACCAAGCCGGCAAACCCGAAACAGCGGTACAAAACAGACACCATATCACAGAGAGTGAACAAAACATAACCCAGGAACCTGCAATCCGAAAAACATTGCACAACCCATCCCATATACCCTTACTTCCCGAATTGTAATCTACCAATCTTTTTTTTTTTTTTATGGACCAGTAATTCAATTTTAGAAGAATTGACGATCTGAGAAATGCAAAAGTAGCAAGGAGCAATATATTAGATCCAGTAGAAGATAAGAACAAAATGCTAAATGAAGTACCTCTTGTTGTTGTAGTGTACTACTCCAATGTCTGAACAAAACACTAGATCCCTGGAGAGTAGCTCGTCTTCAATAACAGATGGCGAAGCCAACAAACTTTGAATAAGGCTGAATTTCTCTTCCTATTCGTGAATTTCTCCGCTGCCATTAATCAACATATATGTAGAAACGTGTATGAATATCGTCCATTGACCTCCCTGAGTTAGTCATATTTTATTAATAGAATGTTACATCAAAGCAGGTGGCTAGCTGTAGTACCACTACTTTTTCCTATTTATATTTTCTTAATAGACTATCCATTGACTCTAAATATATTTTAGTCATGGTCTTTTTTTAATATTTTTCCTATTATTTTGCTTTTCATGTTCTTAGTGGGTACCACCATTTTTTTTCAACTTTTTGTTTATGGCTGGTATGCGTTGGACATGTATAGATCATGTCTTTTCATTATTTGTTCAGTTTTGTACAGGAAAAATTAAGATTGCTGGATGTTGGAAAGGGTGTCATATACAAATGGCAAATTGGTTGGGTCCTTTTTGTTTATGTACAGGTACTATATTCAATGAAATACATATATTTTTTAAAAAATAATATTTCTTTGCTGTTGAAAAAAAAATGAGAAAAAAAAAATCCATTATTTGTCTTCAATAGGGGCAAGGTTATAGGGGCAAGGTTGGTTGAACTTGGGTCCAAAAACGAAGTTTTCTAGTATAATAAAAGCACTTTTTAAATATTCACATTTGTTCACGTATCAATCAATTAATAAATAAATAAAACTAAAAGATTCCATTTTATTAAAACAAACAATAAATTTTAAAATAAAAGGAATAAATAAAATAAAATAATTTATTATTAACTAAAAACAAAATATAAAATCAAGAGAAAATATTTAATCAAGTAAATATGATAAATGTGAAAAAAATAAATTTTATTGTACTTTATAATTTTATAAATTATTGAAGGGTAAAGTGAGAATATTAAATAATAAAGTCCAGAGTGTTTTTTAACTCTGACAATTTGTAATAAAAAATTTCGTATTATTCAAAAAAAGTTAGAACATTAAACAAACTTATTAAACATTTCAAAAAATTTTATATTTTTAATTTCACCTAAAATTTCAAATAAACACTTATAAGAATTAAAAATAATAACATTTTGAAACTTCTACTTTTACAATGAAAAAAAACTTTTTTATAAGCCGGACAATCATCCACCTAACACTCTTATACCATTGACCCACGTCAATGCATGTCGGCTGTACTATTTTTGTCAACGAATGGTAAACTCTCTCCTAGAGAAAAACAGGCACATATTGCCACGTTTTTTTTCATTTGCAGCCAATAAAGTATACGACATATTCATTTTATAGAATCTAATCTACCTACCCATGATGCGTCTTCTTACCAGAGTCATATTATTATTTTATTAATATAATATTTAATTGATTCTAGTGAAATATATTTTATGTTATCGCTTTTAATGTATTTTTCCTTTTATATGTTATGCAAGTAGTATTATTTTCATATAACATTGTTAAAAATTTTTTTTTGATTGATAAATTACACGTTTTTCAAATATGTTAAGTTACAAACCTTAACTAAAAATATTCATGACTCGCCTCATGAATTGTTAAAATTTCTTCATAGTTAGAAGAACTAGCAATTATAGCTTGTTTTACAAAACATCATGAAATAGTCCTACTTCTAGATGTGAATAAATAATTTGTTTAGGATCAAGTTTTATGTGGAACAGATAAATGCATCTATATAACCAATTAAATTTGATTTTGATACATTTAAGTAATAGAAACCTATGTTCCTTATTCTTTAGAGATATCGAAATATATATTTAATTTCATTCTAATATCTTTGAGTTGAAGAAGAATTATATCTTGCTAATAAATTTACAGTAAATAATATATCAAGTCATGTATTACTAGCAAGATACATTAGTTCTCCAATGGCATTAAGATATAGTACTTCAGAACTAAGAAGTTCTTTATTATTCTTATGAGATTGGAAAGGGTCTTTTCTTCACATCTAGTGACCTTACAACCATTAGTAAACTCAATAGATGTGCTTTATCCATATAAAATTGTTTTAGCATTTTTACTATATAATAAGATTGATGGTCAAAAATTCTATTTGTCAAGTGGTTAATTTGAAGACTCAAACAAAAATTCATTTTTTCAAAATTTTTTATCTCAAATTCTTCTTTAAGTGATCCTTGACTTTTGATAACTCTTCAAGAGTTTAAATAATTTTAAGTCATCAACATAAACAACAATTATCACAAATTTATATCCAAATATTTTTACAAAAACACATGGACATTTTGATCATTTTTATAACCTTCTTTCAACCAATATAAAAACACATGGATTGCTTTAATCCATATAAAGATTTATTTAATTTAATCGAATAAATTTTTCGAGAATTCAAATTTGTGTGCTTCAAGCAACTTAAATCCTTTTGAGATTTTCATATAGATATCGTTATCAAGTGAGCCATATAAATAGGCTATAGTTATATTCACTAGACACATTTCAATCTTTTCATGTATTGCCAAGCTAATTAATATAGAATTGCAATTGCATCCACCATAAGAGAATATGTCTCTTCATAATCAATATCATGTCTTTAGGTCAAACCTTGTGTGACAAACCGTGCTTTATATCTCACAATCTCATTTTTCTCACTTCATTTTCACACAAATACACATTTATGTCCACTGGTTTTAAACTATTTGGTGTACAAACTACAGGTCTCAAAACTTCACGTTTTGCAAGTAAATTCAATTCCACCTTGATTACGTCTTTCCACATTGGCTAATCATTTCTATTTCCACATTCTTCGATATATTTAAGTTCAAGATCTTCATTTTCTTTCATAATATTGAGCGTTACATTATATATAAAAATATTATCGACGTTTGTTTCATTTTGATTCTATTCTTCCCTGTCATGACATAATTTATTGACATCTCTTTATTTTCAATGATTTCAGATATTTGAATTTCTTCTGAAATTTTATCACTTATGTTAGGAGTCTTTTCTGGAGTTTTTGTTTTCTCTTTCTGTCCATCTTGTATAGTTGCTCATTTTCTCTTTTAAGGATTTTATCTTTAGAATCGATTGTTGTCTCATGCTTTTGGCATGCCTTGTGCTACTAGGACATCAATTCTAGTAAGAGTTTTTGTAGCTGGCATATAAGATTTAATTATTCTTTTTAGGTCAGTAAATATGTCTGGCTACTAATTTGCTATATTTTGTAAATAAATTATATTTTGAACTTCAAGTTTACATTGATTTGTGTGAGTGATAACTCTATGATATAGAGTTATTTGGGCTTAATTTTGATAGTAATTTAGCTTAGTTCTTGTAGTAATGCATAGGAATTAGTAGATTTTATTTAATTATTTTAAATTAGTTATTTTAGGTGAGTCAATCTAATCATGATTAATTTTATACTTAATTTGGTGTTAATATGGTTAAGATAAGTTGTTACTGATTTAACTGTGTTTTTGTAGGTGTTTGATGAAAGAAGAATTTTAATAGAAGAAGGAGAGCAATTTTTAGGTGCAGATTTTCACTGCATATATTTCGGTATTTTGATCATAATTTTCTATAAATAGCTTCAAATGATGCGATTCTTTGACCATTGGAAAGATAAGAGAAAGATCTACAACTTTCATGTTTACCACTTCACCCAGTTCGTCCTGGAAGATAGTCAAAAAGTATATCGAAGTTGACGCATTGTAGCAATCCTAGAGCAATTACGATTTTTATTAATTATTTGGGCAAGGCTACAACTCATATAAGTCTGATTGGAATTGAATTCTTTTTCACCCAACTTAGCCTTACTTCAAAGCCTATAAAAACAACCTTTCGGAGGGCTTAAAAAAAAAAGAAGAGAAAACAAACAAGCAAGGAAACACCAAATTAAAAGTTGAGAGTCAAGCTGCAGAGTAATTGAAGTTAAAACTAAGGAGAATTTCCAAAATTCAAGGAGATTGGAGATCCAGAATATAATTCTTGGGCTTTTCTATCTTTTCATTATTTTTCTTATTTTTCTTAGGGTGATTGGAATGCTTAAATTTTATTCAATGATGATGTGTGACTTGATGGGGAACTAGATTTTTAATCTAAGATTATGATTGAACTCAATATATAGTCTGACTTATTTATCTCTTTGTTGCTTATGTTTGATAGATTTAAGTTGTTTATTTTATTCTGTTCTTAATGCTTCTAGTTGATTGGCCACCAATTAAATTGAATTGGAAACCTAGGTTAAACCTTGACGAAGGAGATTTAGGTAGACCTTGAATAAAATAGCGTATGATTGAATGCACTTAGTTGATTAAGTGGTTTGATTTGCATATAGGGTAGACATACACCTATAAACCATACGTAGCCAAAATTAGAGCACAAACTTAATGAATCTTTCTTCAATTTAATTTGCATAGACATATAGTAAATTAATTGGGAGAGGTATTTTTATAAGAAACTCGACAGAGACTTATAAATAATTTAGGACTCTAGGTTAGTAACTTGATCTATTAAACTGAGTTAAGAGAGAGAGACAATAATCAGATGAAGCATTGAGGGATATCATAATCTTAGGTCTGGTGATTATTAAAGGTTAATAAAGTAGATTTGCTAGTAGATTTTAGATTAATTTTAGTTTTAGTTTTTAGTTTATTAATTTAAATTTTTCTTTTTAATTTTAATTGTTTAGATAAAATTAAGGTGTTTTAATTTTAGTAGTTAACAATAGGAATTAAACAATTCTCTGTGGGAACGATACTCTACTTCATTCTTATATTATTTGTTAATGATATGTGCACTTGCGTGAGAAATCAACAATAGTGAGGATCAAAACTAAATAATGATAATGCATTCCAATATATTTCCTTTTCCAGCTGCTTGTGTTTATCCCCTTAATATTGAAAAAATTCTTTCATCAAAATGACAATCGACAAACCTTGCTATGAATAAATTTCCTATTAATGGTTCTAAACATTTAATTATAGATGGAGATTTGTATCCAACATATATTCTTAGTCTCTTTTGAGGATCCATCTTTGTGCGTCGTGGTGGAGCAATTGGTACATATACCACACATCCAAAGATTCTGAGATGAGAAATATTTGATTTTTGACCATAAATCAATTGTATAAGTGAGAATTTATAATAACTTGTTGGCCTAATGCATATAAGTGTTGTTGCATCAAAAATAGCATTCCCCCAAATATAAATTAAGAGTTTAGATTTCATAAACAATGGCTTTATAATCAATTGAAAACGCTTAATAAACGATTTTTCTATATCATTGTGTATATAAACATGAGTAATAGGTTGTTTAATAGTTATTCTAACTAATATACAATATTCATTAAAAGCTTAAGATGTAAATTCACCAACATTATAAAAATGAATAGTTTGATTATATAGTCAGGAAAATATGCTTGCAAACAAATGATTGCAAATGTCAAATTGCAAGTTGATAATAAGTACACATGTAACCATTTAATTGATGCATCAATTAAAACTGTAAAATATCTCAATGGTCCACATGATGGGTGTATGATCCCCATATATCACACTGAATATGCTTTTAAAATGTAGGGAATTCGGCTTCAACTTTAGCTAGTGATGGTCTTATAATTAATTTGCCTTCAAAGCAAGTAACATATGATAATTCATTAAATTGAAAAATCTTTTGGTTTAATTTTTCAATGGATGACTACATGTATTTTCAATAATTTTTTGCATCATTATTGATCCAAGATAGCCTAATCGGTTATGCCAAACATTAAAATCATTAGTAATCTTCTGGTTTACTATATAACATAAGTCTTAATTCTTCTAATTTTTGTATAGTACATTTCATAAGATAAAGCGAGTAATTTTTCCAATGCACACTTTTTTACTTAACATAATAGTTGTAATATAAAGGTATTCAGTATCTCTTTCATTCATTGTCTCAATATGATATCCATTCAGACGAAAAACTTAATAAATTTTTTTTAGACTTAGTAGAAAATAACGCATCCTCTATTATAAACTTTGTTCCTCTAGGTAATAAAATATTAACTTTTCTTGAGCCTTCAATTAATCTTATACTACTAGATATTGTATTGACATTGGTTTCTTCCATTGTCAAATGAAACAAATATTTCTTATCTTTAAATATGATGTGCATCATAACAATGTCTGCTAGACATATATTTGTATAATTGATCTTAGATCTAACAAGATGTGTCAAGCCCAGTTCTATTATATACTTGCCATGTTATTCATGTATTTGATAGCATCTCCGCATACTAGAATGCTTCAAAAAATCGTTAAAAAGTCGGTATCGTGCCTAGTGGTACAATTAAGTCGATTAAAACCTTGAACTAGTCCAAATAGAGGTTTTAGAATGTATTTAAGAGTTATTGAACCTTAGAATGTCTTCATATGGTGATTCAGAGTTCAAGGATTGATTTGGAGTCCAATCGAGAATTTTCATAATGTAGGGGCAAAATGGTCATTTTGCCATCCAAGGGCCAAGGGCAAAATTGGAATGTTGGATGAAAATTTTGACCAAGTTTGACTATTTAGAGCATAATTTGAATTTGAGATGTGAAAAGTTTCAATTTCGACATTTTTTCGAATATAAGGGTAAAACGGTCATTTCATGTGTCCATAAAAACGTAATTGGAATTTTTAAAATTTTACACCACCATGACACTTGTCAAGCCCATGAATTTCACCTATTATCATTTTATACTTTGGATAATTGAAGTATTTTATGTGGTGGTGAGAAAAGGCTTAATAGTTAAGTTTTAAATATGAACCAATTATGTGATGACATGTGTCCACTTTTAATTCTTTTATAATTTCCTTTATAAACTCAACATAAACTCTCCCATTCACTCTCTCATTGCCGTGCAAACCAAAGGAGAAAGGGGAAAAGAATAGAAACAAACCCTAAGGAAGAATATTCAAAAGAAATTCATTGGCTATCGAAAACTGACGCGATCTGAGGTAAGATTTCACGATTTAGCTTAAGATCTACCTTTCCCATGCTTTCTTTTTAATTTTCCATGGTTGAAACCCAACTTTTCATGAAGAAATTCATGTTGGCCGAACATAGGGGGAGAGGTTTTGATGATGGGTTTTGCTAGATTTCATGCTATCTAGGTATTTTTAGTTATTTTATGATATTCAGTGTGAAAAACAAGCATGAAAACCACATGTTCTTCAACAAACCCTCTTTGACCGAATCTTATAGGTGATATGTTGATGATGAACTTGGTCATATTTCATGTTATTTAGCTCGTATTTGATTATTTATGGTGTCAGATATCGACAACAGCAATCGAAAAGTATAGTTCTTTCAGTAAACAACTTGGATGACAACAAGAAAATCATAGTAAATGGACTTGAATTTGATTCCTAATGATATATATGGACGTATTGGACTGTGTTGACACTGATTAGCACGTTAGTTCAGAATTGGGATGAATTTCAAATACGATAAGTTAAGTCACAATCAAGTTCATTGAGGTACTTTGGTGTATTTGGAGTATCAGAAGTGCAATGAATATATTTAAAGTTGAATAAGATGTTTTGGCTAATTAAACAGTATATAGTTCGTGTTAGGTCGAATACCATTCAATCCGATAACAATTGGACCTACGTAGAACACCATCCTTAAGTGGTTATTCGAACGTTTCTCATTCAATTTCATGCATTCATATAGAGCCTGAAATAGTTTTATAACAGTTTGGCATAAATGTATTGAATCACTTAAGGTGTATTATGTATAGGTGGTGAGCCCTCTGGTAAGGGTAAGGATATCATACCTGAGGACCAAGTATAGGAGTACTTCGACTCTCGATATTGTAAGTAAACAGAGTATCATCTTAATTATCTAAAGTAGTTTATACTCGTTTTTATGATTTTAAAGAATAATGAACTTAAACTGTGAATTATTATGTTTTACAATTGAAGTGTTGCTTAAATAAAATAAAATTCATAAATTGTTTTGAAATTGAATGTTGGTTTTAGAAATTGAGTAATTGAAGACTATATACTTGTATTATATATATGTTTCGAATTGATGGCTTATGACAATGTGATGGCATGAATGACTGGATTTGTGGTTGTGTTAAATATATGAACTATTTTGTTTTACCTTGATAGGCTGGGTAATATCATATTAGCCATGTCATGCTGTCAAAATTTTATTGATTTGGTGGGTTATTTGATTAGCTTACTACAGTGGGCGGGGTTTCCATGGACCGAACTATTCGAGAGGCATGGTAAACCCCGTTATATTTTACCTTAGTATGAGAGGCAAGAAAGATATCTCCTTAGGTAGTTTAGAGTTCATTTCATGCTGAACCACCATGTGAGGGTGAAACTCAGCCAAAGCCAAGGAACGACTATGTTTTTAAACGTAAAAACATGTTTTATGCGTAAATGTTGTTTTAATAGCCTTGGCGAACTTGGTTGGATGCCCGAGCCAAGGTGTCATCGAGTACAAGTTTTGGCACGAGTCAAGTTTTTAAGAAAGTCATAAGCCTTGTTGATTATTTTGATGAAATATATTTGTTTTATATGGGTTGAAAAGAGCTTTAATGTTATGAATTATATTATGATGACATGTTTTAATTGTCTCCATTTACTCGGCTTTAGATATTATAGACGATCTTTGCTTACTCACTGAGTTATAAAAACTCACCACCCTTTTTTCACCCATTTCAGGCTTAAGGCAGTCTGTAAACAGTCGATTTAGTTTAGGGTTTACTGTTGGATTCGCAACCTTCAAAATTGTAGGCCTACAGTCTTGTTTCTTTTTGTTATTTTGGGACTCACATGTCATTGTAGTATATTTTGTATACCCTAGCTCAATGTACTATTATATATATGAATTTATTTTGCTCTTACGTTACAATAACTATTTACGAAAGATTCTATAAATATTGTTTTATAAGAAAATGAAATATTTTATTCAATATTTTTATTTAGTTCAATTAGCTATAATTCCACTTTAAATGGATGATTTAGACAACTAAACTTATTTTTAGATATGAAATGTATATTTATCATCTATATTCTATATTTTTAGTAGGTTTTGAAATTTTTGGGTAAAATGACCAAAATACCCATATGCAGTAGAAATTACTTTTTGATTGTTTTTGATTTGAAAATAGTCTATATTCCTTTAAAACATGATATTTAGTAACTGTTGCTTACAGGGGAGGCACAAAACTGATGCTAGAGCTTTGCAAGGTTTCGGTTAACATTTTGGGCAAGGTATGTCAATTGGGACATTGCGACGGTTGTCACAGGCTCGAAGGGAGTACCAAGTCATGACAATTCGATTGGTATCAGAGCTTTGATTTTAAAGTTATTTTGAAAACTATAGTGTTAGTGTGACCCCAAGTTAGGTTAGATTGAGTTGAATGCATGCATCTGCGTATAGAACCTGAAGTTGTCTAAACTCGTTATGTTTCTTCTTATAGATCATTATGCCTCCACAACGTGGACGCCTACTTTTCTCTAGATCAGTCAGGAGGGGAAGAGACCGTTATCGATATAGTCAGCCAGATCCTGTAGAGGGAGAATTGGTTGCGTGTACCTTTCGGGTAGCACCTGCTGCTGAACAGACTGAGACTCCTCCACATCCTCCACCTCTTCCACCACTCATCAATAATCCTAGTATTCCTGCCATGTCTTTTGAGGCAGTTTAGGCATTGACAGCTTTCCTCACTACTATTACTGGACAAGCTCAAGCTAGTCAACCTCCTCTTGCTGTTCCTCCAGCCATACCTTCAGTGCCACCACCACCACCTCTTATTCCACCATAAGTATCTGATGTCTCCATTTCTAAGAAAGTTAAAGAGGCTAGATAGCTTGGTTGCATTTCTTTTACAGGTGATCTGGATGCAACTGCAACTAAGTTCTGGATCATTCAGGTTTTTGAGACATTTACTAATATAAGACTAGATGATGATATGAAACTGATGGTGGCCACTGGACTACTTGAGAAGAGTGCCCATACTTGGTGGAACATAGTGAAATCTCGTTTTACTATTTCTTTGACCTGGTAGGATTTTCTATGAGAGTTTAATGGCCAATATTATACTTATTTTCATCATAAGGAAAAGAAAAGGGAATTCTTGAGTCTAAAATAGGGGAGTTTCACAGTAGAGGAGTATGAGGCTTGTTTTAACGAGCTAATGTCTTATGTGCCAGATCTGGTAAAGATTGAGCAAGATTAGGCTAATTACTTTGAGGAAAGACTCTGGAATGAAATCAGAGATCATATGACAGTGATGGGTAGGGAGCCGTATAAAGAGGTTGTGCATATGGCTCTGCAAGCTGAAAAGCTTGCGACTAAGAATCGGAGGATTCGGGTAAAGTTTGCTAAAAAGAGGAATCCGAATACATCTTTTAGCTAGCCCTCGAAAAAAGGCAAGGATTCATCTACTTCAGAAAGTGCTACCACTACTTCAGTAGCATCTAGCCGACCCTCATCTTAACAGCCGCAGCAGAAGTCTTCTAAATTCAGTAGATCATTAGCGAGTGCTCTTGGGAAGAGTTTTAGAGGTTTTAACAGATGCTGGAACTGTGGGAGATCTCATGCTGGGCTGTGTGGGGAGCCCATACGATGTTTTCAGTGTAGTCAGCAAGGCCACATGAGGAGTGTTTGTCCGTAGTTAGGACGAGCTACTGCAGTTGCTTTATCTCCCTAAGCTCACACAGATATTCCAAGAAGAGATTCTTTTGGGTTACAGCCAAGACAGGATATAGCGATGCGGTCTAGTGTGGGGAGTAATAACCCGATGCCTACACCTTCTAAACTGCAGACTCATATTCTAACGAGAGTTTTACTATGACAGAGGAGGAGGCACAAGTTTGACCCAATACAGTGACAGTTACCATGTCTGTATTTGACAAAAATGCTTATGTCTTAATTGATTCTGGTTCATATAGATCTTATGTGAGCACGACATTTACATCCTTTTCTGACAAAAACCTGTCACCTTTAGAAGAGGAAATTGTAGTTCATACCCTTCTAGGAGAGCAATTGGTTAGAAACACTTGTTATAAAGATTGCGGGATAAAGGTTGATGAGAAAGAATTCAGGGCTAACTTAATTCCCTTAAAGATCTGGGATTTTGATATGATATTGGGTATGGATTGGTTGACTACACATAGGGCAAATGTAGATTGTTTCAGAAAAGAAGTTGTACTTCAAAATTCTGAGGGAGTAGAGGTTGTATTTGCAGGGGAATGTCGAGTATTACCATCCTATGTAATCTCGGCTATCAAAGCTTTGAAACTAATGCAGAAAGGGTATTCGACTTATTTAGCACATGTAATTGATACCTCAAAGGGAGAACCAAAGTTAGAGGATGTCCTAATAGTAAATGAGTTTCTCAGATGTGTTTCCGAATGAGTTACCAAGATTACCTTCTGATCGAGAGCTTAAGTTCTCTATCGATCTACTTTCGGGTACCGTCCCTATTTCTATTCCTTCATATCGGATGGCTCCGACAGAGTTGAAGGAGTTGAAAGTCCAGCTACAAGACTTGGTAGATAAGGGTTTTATTCACCCTAGTATTTTTCCTTGGGGTGCACCCGTCTTGTTTGTAAAGAAAAAAGATGGCACTCTTCTATTATGTATTGACTACCGTCAGCTAAACCAAGTGACCATAAAAAATAAATACCCTCTACCAAGAATTGATGATCTTTTTGATTAGCTACAAGGCGCTACGATGTTTTCTAAGGTTGATATGAGGTCTGGGTATCATCAGTTGAAGGTCAAGGAGCAAGATGTAACCAAGACTGCTTTCAAGACTCGTTATGGGCATTACGAGTTTTTGGTTATGCCTTTTGGTCTGACTAATGCCCCGACAGCTTTTATGGACTTTATGAACAGGGTGTTCCACTCGTACTTAGATAAGTTCATGATAGTGTTCATAGATGACATCCTAGTGTATTCGAAGGATGATGATGAATATACTACTCATTTACGTATTGTGTTGCAAACCTTATGTGAGAGACAACTTTATGTCAAGTTTTCTAAATGTGAGTTCTAGTTAAAGGAAGTGGTTTTCTTAGGACATGTTGTATCTGGAGCTAGAATTTATGTCAATCCCAAGAAGATTGGGCAATCTTACAGTGGGAGCAACCGAAAACGGTGACAGAGATTTGAAGTTTTCTCAGTTTAGTCGGTTACTATAGGAGGTTCGTTCAAGGGTTCTCATTGATAGCTGCTCTTTTGACTTGTCTAACTCGTAAAGGAGTCAAGTTTGAGTGGGATGATGTCGTGAGGGTCTATTTCAGGAGCTGAAGAACCGGTTGATCTCCGCTCTCATTTTGACACTTCCTATCAATGGGAAAGAGTTTGTGGTGTACAGCGATGCCTCTAAATTGGGATTAGGGTGTGTGTTGATGCAAGATGAGAAAGTAGTAGATTATGCTTCTCGGCAGCTGAAAAAGTATGAGACGAATTACCCTACCCACGATTTAGAGTTGGCAACAGTAGTCTTTGCATTGAAGAACTAGATGTATTACTTATACGGTGAGCGTTGTCAAATCTTCACCGACCACAAAAGCTTGAAATACTTACTCACTCAAAAAGAACTCAACTTGAGATAGAGACGATAGTTAGAGTTGATTAAGGATTATGACTTAGTGATTGATTATCATTCGAGGAAGGCAAATGTTGTAGCAGATGCCTTGAGTCATAAATCCTCATCTTCATTAGCATCACTTTAGAATTCTTATTTTCTGATGTTACTTGAGATGAAATCTCTAGGGATCCAGTTGAGTAATGGCGGGGATGGAACCTTACTTACTAGTTTTGTTGTGAGACCCTCATTGTTGAATCAAATCAGGGAATTGCAAAGTCTGATAAGGTGTTGAAACGAAAAGTTCAAAAGTTACGAGATGGAGAAACTAATGAGTTCAGACTCCGTGATGATGGTATCTTAATGTTTGGGAACTAGGTTTGTGTCCCTAAGGACAATCAGCTGAGATTGGCTATTTTGGAGGAAGCTCATTCTTTTGCCTATGCTTTACATCTCGGAAGCACCAAAATGTACAAGACTATCAAGGAAAGTTACTGGCGGTCGGGTATGAAACGAGACATAGCGGAGTTTGTGGCGAAATGTCTCATATGCCAGCAGATCAAGGTGGAACATCAGAAACCATCGAGTACTCTTCAGCCTCTACCTATCCCTGAATAAAAGTGGGAGCATGTGACTATAGACTTCATATTGGGTTTACCGCGGACTCAGAGTGGGAAGGATACTATTTGGGTGATTGTGGATAGATTGACTAAGTCCGTCCATTTCTTGGCTATCCATAACACGTATTCCATTGAGAAACTAGTTAAGCTTTATATAGATGAGTTAATGAGATTACATGAAGTTTCAGTTTCTATTGTGTCAGATCGAGACCCTTGGTTCACTTCTTTATTTTGGCCGAAATTCTAGAAGGCTCTCAAAACTAATTTGAGGTTTAGCACTACCTTTCATCCACAGACAGATGGTCAATCCGAAAGGACCATTCAGACCTTGGAAGATATGCTATGGGCTTGTGTCATTGACTTTACTGGAAGTTGGGATAGACACTTGCCAATGGTGGAGTTCGAGTAAAAAAATAATTTTCAGTCTAGTATTGAGATGTCACCATACGAGGCTCTGTATGGGAGAAAGTGCCGAACTCCACTTTGTTGGGATGAAGTAGGTGAGAGGAAATTGTTTAATGTAAAACTGATTGATTTGACTAATGACAAGATTGAGGTTATTCGAGAGAGATTAAAGATAGCTCAAGATAGGCAAAAGAGTTACTCTGATAGATAGAGAAAATATCTGGAATTTGAAGTTGATAATAGAGTTTTTCTTAAGGTTTCTCCTTGGAAAGGTGTGATTCGGTTTGCAAAGCGGGGAAAGCTCAATCCGAGATACATTGAACCCTTTCGTATCATTGAAAGGATAAGGTCGGTGGCATATAGACTAGAATTACCCCTGGAGTTGGATCGAATTTATAATGTCTTCCACGTCTTGATGTTGAAGAAGTATGTACCTGATCCCTCCCATATTCTAGAGGCACTTTCGATTGAGTTGCAAGAAGATTTGAAGTTCAAGGTGCAACCTATACGTATTTTAGACTGTAAGGATCGAGTGTTAAGGAATAAAACCATTCCAATGGTTAAGGTGTTGTGGAAGAATGCTCGGATGGAAGAGATGACGTCGGAAGTTGAGTACCAGATGAGAAGCCAATACTCGTATCTTTTCTCCGAGTCTGGTAAGTGATATTTTGAGGCTAAAATTTTATTTTAAGGGGAGTAGTGCTGTCAAGCCCAGTTCTATTATATACTTGCCATGTTATTCATGTATTTGATAGCATGTCTGCATACTAGGATGCTTCAAACAGTCGTTAAAAAGTCGATATCGTACCTAGTGGTATAATTAAGTCGATTAAAGCCTCAAACTAGTCCAAATAGAGATTTTAGGATGTATTTGAGAGTTATTGAACCTTAGAATGTCTTAATATGGCGATTCGGAGTTCAAAGACTGATTTAGAGTCCGATAGAGAATTTTCATAACGTAAGGGCAAAATGGTCATTTTACAACTCGAGGGCAAAATTGGAATGTTGGATGAAATTTTTGACCAAGTTCGACTATTTGTAGCATAATTTGAATTTGAGAAGTGAAAATTTTCAATTTCGACATTTTTTTGAATATAAGGGCAAAACGGTCATTTCACGTGTCTATAAGAACGTAATTGGAATTTTTGAAATTTTACACCACCATGAGACTTGTCAAGCCCATGAATTTAACCTATTATCATTTTATGCTTTGAATAATTGAAGTATTTTATATGGTGGTGAGAAAAGGCTTAATAGTTAAGTTTTAAATATGAAACAATTATGTGATGACATGTGTCCACTTTTAATTCTTTTATAATTTCCTTTATAAACTCAACATAAACTCTCCCATTCACTCTCTCATTGTCGTGCAAACCAAAGGAGAATGGGGAAAAGAATAGAAACAAACCCTAAAGAAGAATATTCAAGAGAAATTCATCGGTTATCGAAAAACAACGCGATCTGAGGTAAGATTTCGCAATTTAGCTTAAAATCTACCTTTCTCGTGCTTTCTTTTTCATTTTCCATGGTTGAAACCCAACTTTTCATGAAGAAATTCATGCTGGTCGAACGTAAAGGGAGAGCTTTTGATGATGGGTTTTGCTAGATTTCATGCTATCTAGGTGTTTTTAGTTGTTTTGTGATATTCGGTGTGAAAAACAAGCATGAAAACCACATGTTCTTCAACAAACCCTCTTTGGCCGAATCTTATAGGTGATATGTTGATGATGAATTTGGTTATATTTCATGTTATTTAGCTCGTATTTGGTGATTTACGGTGTCGGATATCGACAACGATTATTAAAAAGTATAGTTCCATTAGTAAACGACTTCGATGACAACGAGAAAATTGTAGTAAATGGACTTGAATTTGATTCCTAATGATATATATGGACTTATTGGACTATGTTGACACTGATTAGCACGTTAGTTTAGAATCAGAATGAATTTCGGATATGATAAATTAAGTCACATTCAAGAGGTACTTTGGTGTATTTGGAGTATCGGAAGTGTAATGAATATATTTGAAGTTGAACCAGATGTTTTGTCTAATTAAATAGTATATAGTTCGAGTTAGGTCAAATACCATTTCAATCCGGAAAGAAGTGAACCTACGTAGAACACCATCCTTAAGTGGTTATTCGAACGTTTCTCATTCAATCTCATGCATTCATATAGAGCCTGAAATAGTTTTATAACAGTTTGGCACAAATGTATTGAATCACTTATGGTGTATTATGTATAAGTGGTGAGCCTTTTAGTAAAGGTAAGGATATTGTACCCGAGGACCAAGAATAGAAGTACTCCGACTCCCGTTATTGTGAGTAAACAGAGTATCATCTTAATTATCTAAAGTAGTTTATACTCGTTTTTATGATTTTAAAGATTAATGAACTTAAACTGTGAATTATTATGTTTTACAATTGAAGTGTTGTTTAAATGAAATAAGATTCATAAATTGTTTTGAAATTGAATGTTGGTTTTGGAAATTGAGTAATTAGAGACTATATACTTGTATTATATATATGTTTTGAATTGATAGCTTATGACAATGTGATGGCATGAATGGCTGGATTTGTGGTTGTGTGAAATATATGAACTGTTTTGTTTTACCTTGACAGGCTGGGTAATATCATATTAGCCAATTTATGCTTCCAAAATTTTATTGATTTGGTGGGTTATTTGATTAGCTTACTACAATGGGTGGGTTTCCGTGGACTGGACTATTCGAGAGGCACGGTAAACCCCGTTATATTTTACCTTAGTATGAGAGGCGCGGAGGGTATCTCGTAAGGTAGTTTAGAGTTCACTTCACGATGAACCACCACATGAGGATGAAACTTAGCCAACGTCGAGGAACGACTATGTTTTTAAATGTAAAAACATGTTTTATGTGTAAATGTTGTTTTAACAGCCTTAGCGGACTCGATTGGATGCCCGGGCCAAGGTGTCACCGAGCACAAGTTTTGAAACGAGCCAAGTTTTTAAGAAAGTCATAAGCCTTGTTGATTATTTTGATGAAATGTATTTGTTTTATATGGGTTGAAAAGGGTTTTAATGTTATGAATTATATTATGATGACATGTTTTAATTGTCTCTATTTACTTGACTTTAGATGTTATAGACGATTTTTGCTTACTCACTGAGTTATAAAAACTCACCACCCTTCTTTCACCCATTTCAAGCCCAGGGTAGTTTGTAGACAACCGATTTAGTTGAGGGTTTGCTGTTGGATTCGCAACCTTCAAAATCGTAGGCCTACAGTCTTGTTTCTTTTTGTTATTTTGGAGCTCACATGTCATTGTAGTATATTTTGTATACCATGGCTTAGTGTACTATTATATGTATGAATTTATTTTCCTCTTACGTTACAGTAACTGTTTATGGAGGATTTTATAAATATTATTTTATAAGAAAATGAAATATTTTATTCAATATTTTTATTTAGTTCACTTAGCTATAATTCCACTATAATGGATGATTTAGACAACTGAACTTATTTTTAGATATGAAATATATATTTTTCATCTATATTCTATATTTTTAGCAAGTTTTAAAATTTTCGAGTAAAATAAGCAAAATACCCCTATGTAGTAAAAATTACTTTTTGATTGTTTTTTATTTAAAAATAATCTATATTCCTTTAAAACATGATATTTAATAATTGTTGCTCACAGGGGAGGCGTAAAACTGATGCTAGAGCCTTGCGAGATTTCGGTTGACATTTTAGGCAAGGTATGTCAATCGGTTGTCACGGGCTCGAAAGGAGTACCGGGTCGTGACAAGATGAATATCAAGTTTGATAATTTCTCAACTTTGTTCTGCTGATGTGGCGTGCACTTTTTTGCTGAAAATTAAGCTTGTTGTGAGTATGGTTCTTTGTTATCCCTTCTTCACTTTGGCCACATTAAGTGCCTTTTTAGCTTCATGGTTTTTTTCTGTTGGTTGATTTATTGTGCTTGATCGTGCTGGCATGTTATTTCTTTCTTTTGTGGTTAGAATTTTTATGGGTTCTTTGTAAGCTTTTGTTCATGGGACTACCTCTTTCAATTCCCTCTTGTAATTGCCTTCTACCGCTTTGATTTGATATTATTCTCTTGCCATTCAAAAAAAATGAATATTAATATTTTTTTTCAATAAGACAAGATACATAATAAAAAACTTATAAATTAACATAAGAGAACATTAAATATATAATTTATTAATTAAAACACTTAATAAAAATATATTATTTAAAGGGTGATTTTTTTGTAGCTATTAAAAATAAGATGTGTTTGGAAATAACCCTCCAGATAACTTTAACTGTTTTTAGCCATTAAAGTACATTTTCGGACAAAAATGCCCTTAATGAGACATCTTTGTTGTGGGCACTCTGAAACACCCGGACCGCAGAAAATTATGCAAAGAAATTAGCGAACATCTATTTTTTGCACAAAGCATCTTTTTTTTTTTTGGAGAAGCTTGTGTAAAAGAAAATAATGTTGCATGAGATGGTTTTTCTGAATGTTCGGACATGGCATTCAGATAAACCGAACGAGGAGGAGGAGGTGGTCGTGATGAATCGAAAGCTTGGAGCACGATGTGAAACCAGAAATCCTGCTTAAGGAGGTGAATCGAAAGGAAAAAGACGTGAATGCAAAGCACGAAATGGTTGTGCTATAGCAATCGGGACAGGCCATTGGGTTTAGAGTTTGTGAAAGGGAAAATGTGACACGGGAGGGTGCAGAGTTG
The DNA here is from genome assembly GCA_036013995.1 of Theobroma grandiflorum. Classification (NCBI taxonomy): domain Eukaryota; kingdom Viridiplantae; phylum Streptophyta; class Magnoliopsida; order Malvales; family Malvaceae; genus Theobroma; species Theobroma grandiflorum. The sequence continues at coordinate 17,131,299 of CP142133.1, forward strand.
GTGACACGTCATGGAGGAAAGCAGTGACACGGCAGGGTGCAGAGTTTGTGACACGACATGGAGGGAAGCCGTGACATGACATGGAGTGAAGTAGTGACACGGCAGGGTGCAGAGTTGGTGACACGCCATGGAGGGAAACAGTGACAAGACAGGGTGCAGAGTTGGTGACACGCCATGGAGGGAAGTAGTGACTCGGCATGGTGCTGAGTTTATGACATGGCATGGTGCAGATTGTGTGACACGGTATTGGTTTAACATCTGACATGCCATGGTTGTTTACAGAAATCCCGCTTACGCATGTCATTGTTAACATCCCCCCTTGATATAGTAAACTTTATAATTCTCCACTAGCCTAATAATTAATCTGTTTCTCTTGGCCTCCGACCTGTTTGCAATTATCCAACCCTGGCTATTTGAAATCCAGAGTCTCTTCATGGAAATTTGCTCTTGCGTTATGAATATCTATGAAGACACTCTGGATTTCAAATAGCTTGGGTTGGACAATTGTTTACAGGTCAGAGGTGAAGAGTAATCAATTAATTATTAGAATAGTGGAGAATTCTAAAGTTGAATACAACAAGGGCGGAATGGTAACGACTGCCAAAAATGCTCGGAAGAACTGTCGATGAAGCATCAACAAAGTCTGCTTTAGAGGCAACGTACGGTCTGTTTATGAGAACTAAGGAGTTTTGGACTATATATAGTAGAGGAATATAAACCGACTTTACCAGTTTAAACATTTCGGCTACTATTGCAGACCTGGTCGTGACACGCCAAGTGCATGCAGGTATTGGTGGTGACACGCCATTTGCATGCATACTGGTGGTGACACGGCATGGAGCTGAGTTGGTGACATGGTATAGAGCTGAGTTTGTGACACGCCATTGAGGGAAGCAATGACACAGCAGGGTGCATAGTTGGTGACACGCCATAGAGGGAAGCAGTGACACAACATGGAGTGAAGCAGTGACACGGCATGGTGCAAAGTTTGTGACACGACATGGAGTGAAGCAGTGACACGGCATGTTGCAGAGTTTTGTGACACGACATGGAGGGAAGCAGTGACACGACATTGAGTGAAGCAATGACACGACATGGAGTGAAGCAGTGACACGACATGGTGTAGAGTTTGTGACACGACATGGAGTGAAGCTGTGACACGACATGGTGCAGAGTTTTGTGACACGACATGGAAGGAAGCAGTGACACGACATGGAGTGAAGCAGTGACACGACATGGAGTGAAGTAGTGACACAACAGGATGCAGAATTGGTGACACGCCATGGAGGGGAGCAGTGACACGGCATGGTTTTGAATGTGTGACACGGCATTGCTTTAACATCTGACAAGCCATGGTTTGCTTTGAAATATGTGACACAGCATTAATTGAAAGGCTGACACGACGGATTGAAAAGCGGGCAGTTTCGGAAGCAACCGTTTGGACTTGCCTTAAATTTTATGAATATTAATTTTAAATTTTATTTATTCATTTTTCACTGTAAAACAGTTCATTTTCCCTTTTCCTCATTCGTAAACGTCCGTGTGTGTGAACCAATGGCTGTTCGATTCATTTCTCATTGCGAAAGGTAGAAGGGAGTTCAACTTCGTTGTTTAGAAGGTTAACAACACCACTGCAACAGGAAGAAGAATGTCGGATATCGGTGAAGAGGTAAGTGAGCCTGGAAAAAAAAACCACAAAAAAACCTTCCTTGATTTCGGTAATTTTTTTTAAGGGTTTAGGGTGATACATATGTTCGTGTTTTTTGCAAATGTTAAGTTTTAAACTGTTTGAGTCCTAGTTTGATGATTTTGGGTGTTAAAGTGGTGCTGGGTTGACTGGACTTTGGGGTTTAGTGTGTGACAACATCTTCACTTGATATGCATGGCGTGTTACAGCATTTCACCTAATATGCATGGCGTGTGACAGCATTTCACCTGGTATGCATGGCGTGTGACATCATTTCACCTCATATGCATGGCGTGTTACAGCATTTTCACTTGATATGAATTACGTGTGACAGCATTTCCCCTTGATATGCATGGCGTGTGACAGCATTTCACCTGGTATGCATGGCGTGTTACAGCATTTCACCTGGTATGCATGGCGTATGACAGAATTTCACCTCATATGCATGGTGTGTTATAGCATTTTCACTTTATATGAATTGCGTGTGACAGCATTTCCCCTTGATATGCATGGCGTGTGACAGCATTTATACCTTTTGGGCACATTATTGGTTAACTGACTCCTGCACGTGTGCCATGTGATGCAGATGCATCGTAGAGAATATGAGGATCTTGACAATGTCCTCATTGTGCCGAGGGAGAAGTGGGCCTCCAATGTCGCAATAAACACCCACTGTAAGTGGTCCTAACTCCATTACATCAACAAAACTCTCCAAGAGAAGGGGGAGTTCGAAGTAGGGAAGCGTACATGCTTTGGAATTCTCCTTGATATCTATCCGCAAGGCTACTTCAGCGCTGGTCTCCTTCATAACATAATGATTCGTCGAATCAATGAAAGGGAGGCAACGGAGGAGGAGCTATGGTTTACTATCGGCAAGAGCAAGGCGCAGATATCGAAGCAAGAGTTCTACCTTATAACTGAGCTAAAGTTTGGTCCAATGCCCGATGTGTTCACACGTCTGTACGAGGTGGTTGTGGACGGAATTCATGCGAGATACTTGAGCAGCCAGGAAAGCATAAAGCTGCAAGCTTTGCTTGACACGTTCCGCAGAGGAAACTTCCAGCGAGAAGAAAACGCGACAAAGATGGCACTTGTCTTGATTGCAAGTAACATCCTATTTGAGTAAGACTACCGTAGACGAGTAACACCTTGGTTGCTGTCATTGGTTGAGGACCTTGACACTTGGAACGGATTTTCGTGGGGCCACTATGTTTAGAGGCTCACCTTGGACTACCTATTGAAAGGGTTCGAGGTGCCTACCTCAAGTACAGCAAAGGAAAGCCGTTTACGGTACAACATCTATGGCTTCGTATGGGTGATACAGGTATTGTCACATTTACCGCTTTTGTTCGGTTTCGAGAAAATAATTTATTGTTGCACTGTTTAATAATTTACGTTTGATAATGTTTACAATTGACTTGCAGTTCTGGGCATTGGAGGCAATTTCGGTCTTGCAGAAAATAGTAGCCACCTCTGTTCCGAAGGAAAACGTCTACCCGCGAATGTGCAAATGGCAATGCAATCAGAAGCCAAAATACCTGCACAATACGGTTGAGAAGTTCGAGTCATCTAAGCAAGTGAGTAAACAGCTACAAATTGATCGATCCTTCATATTTGTATAAGAAATTTACCTCAAATTTAAACGTTTGATAAATATTTTTTTTTTTGCAGTTATGGGCACTGGAGACATTGGAGATCACCCCGGAAGAGGCCAGCCGAGAGTATTTGGTGGACCTTGATGTGCCGTTATCTGAGGGCCACCAGTACATACCAATCGGGCAGACGGAGGATCGGGGTGATCAGATTGGTGTCACTGCCAAGTCGAAGAGGAGAAGCTTGAAGGAGAAAAGATCCATCGCTTCAACTAAGTGGATGCGCACTGACTCTCCCAGTGTTGATGAGCCGTTGGCCTCTGAGTTGATGGAACAAGGGGACGACCATGGTGCAGGAAGTGAACAGCCGGTATTTACGGTTCTAACATTTTTTTCCATCCATTTTGATATGTGATTATCTACTAACATTTATGTGCTTGCAGTTGGATCAATCTACGACAGCTCCACAACCACCCACCGGTCCTCCTCAAACACACATTCGTATTGAGCCGTCGGTAAGTTTGGTTATAATGATTTATGTTCAAAGTTTCCACATATGTTGATCTAGTAACAAAGTAACTTATGTCATTGTAATTCACGGAGGTGACGTCCAGTCCGCAACCAACGATGGCTCCGACTCCGATTCAACCGCATACTGCCAATGAGCCACCGATAAGGATATTAAAGTTGTTATATTGGTTTTTCACATGTTTTCTATATGATTATTAAATAACACCACTAATATATATGTTATTGCAGTTGACCCAGTCGACAAGAGTCAATGACGGCATAGGCACAAAACGTAAGCTCCGACGGATCATGCGGCAAATGTTGGAGTTGAAGGCATCAATTAAGTCCTTGACTTTTGCGGTTGAAACGCTAGAGGATTGCATCATTTCACAGGTTCTAGATGGGCTGAAATCACAAGTATGTTAATCTTTCTGCGCTTGTATTTTGCTATTTTAGGTCTATTCGCTATCGAATTTTCACAGTTGTCTCGTTCTATAGGTCGGTCCTTCATCCGACAATGCTGCTGCAGGTCACGATGATCCTGATGATGGGCAGCATGAGGAGCATGGTGTCAGCCTTCAATCAAAAGATGCTGAAGGAGCCAAGGTTGGTGAGGCCGATCCGATTGTGGATACTTTCGCCAGACAGGAGGAAGACCTTCAGTTAGTTGTGTCAGCCGTAAAGCATCTTCCTCAGTCTAAGGCGATCATCGCGCTTCCAGCAGCAGGATCGGGCCAACTTGCTCAGAGCACTCCCGAAGCCACCAGGTCACCACTATCTTCCGATTACCATCATCTTGTAGCAGCAATTGCCGACCCTACTGAGCGGGCACAGGTGATAATGGTGAGCAAATACCTTGCAAGCCCGTATGTCGACCCCTCTTTGAGCCGTCGGGCGGTGAAGGACACGATGATGGAAGCGTACGAAGCCTTCAAGAAGAACCAATTCGCGAGGTCAGCTTGTAAATATCAATTCATTGTTGTTTTCTATAGAAACATTCATCCACCATTGCTTATTAAATTCATTTTGTGACATATGCAGCCGTAACGTCGGAATCTTAGGGGATCAAGGTGTTGACTTTTTCACATTGTTAGAGGATCCCCGAGAAGAAATGACAAGTGAACATATCGACGCATGCCTCAGCGTTATGTGTAAGCGGGCAACAGGCCCAAAATCGAAGCATTACACTGCCCGTGCATGCGTGGTTGACACGATATTCTTTGTAAGTTTTTTGTAAAAAATTTTAATTTTTTCTAAGCTTTTCAGTGCATTAAGTCTAAACCAATGTAAATTTTTTTTTCCAGGACACCATGCATATGCTACACTTGGCATATCAAACCGAAGATGCTCGGTCGAGCATGCAAATTCTAGATGATTTACGGGGGTATGTGGAGGGTGAAAGGCCGACATACGGCAAGAAATGAGAAGAGGTCGATTTCATCCTCACTCCTTGCAATGTGGGTGGGCATTGGGTGGTGGCAAAGATCGATTTGGGAAAGTGGAAGATCAAGGTGATGGACTCCACAACAACTTCGACAGCGAAGGATAACGGAGTTCGTGCGAAGCAGATGAAGCCACTTACGACAATTTTCCCAATCATCTGCCACCAAGTCGGGTATTTCAATAAAACACGTCGGAGGAGACGAGATTTGATGCCGATGCCATTGGAAATTTCTTTACCCAGCCCTTCAGTGCATCGGCAGGAGGATAGTGTCAGCTGCGGCATGTTCATGGTAAGCTACATTGACGTAATGTTGCAATCGGAGCCGATAAGAGTTAAGCAGAATATGATTACAAAATTGCGTATCCAATACACACAAAAAATTTTTTCCAACAGCTGTGCAAGCGAACCATTAACATATCGACAGTTAGTTGTATAATTTTTTTTCTATAGAATACAATTTAGAGATAAATTTTTTTTTTGTATCCACAATCATAGGAAATAGAATCATTTTTTTATTACTCACTTCATTATATTTTTATATAGAATAAAATTTTTTTGTATAGACAATTAATTTTATACAGGAATACATTATCTTTGTTAAGTAATTTTGTATCCTTATATTATTTTTTTTGTATCGCAATTTAGTAATAAGTCAGCGTCTGACGACACTGACAATATGCACTCGGCGTGTCACGACAGTTGGGCTGCAGCTTGTAACGAATGGCAGTGGTCAGCGTTTCAGCATCAGAATCCATATGCCCGTCACGTGTCACCGCTAATGTCTGCATGTGTTTGGCGTGTCACCCCCAGTATGCATGAAGGTAGCGTGTCACCACCAATATCTGCAAGCACTTGGCGTGTCACCACCATGTCTACATGCGCCTGGCGTGTCACCCCCAGTATGCATGCAGGTGGCGTGTCACCACCAATATCTGCATGCACTTGGCATGTCACCATCATGTCTGCATGCGCCTGGCATGTCACCCCCAGTATGCATGCAGGTAGCGTGTCACCATCAATATCTGCATGCACTTGGCGTGTCAGCAGCACGTCTGCATGCACTTGACGTGTCATATCTGCATGCACTTGGCGTGTCGCTAGCAAGTCTATATGCACTAGGCGTGTCACAAAAATGTCTGCATAGAGTCGACGTGTCACCAACATGTCTGCATGCACTTAGCGTGTCAGCAGCACGAAAAGGATGCCGTGTCACTGCTTCCCTCAATGGCATGTCATCGACTCTGCAGCCTGACTTCTCACATGTTTACCCTATCATAGACTCTAAACCAAAGTGGACAATTGATATAGTTTTGCAACGTCGTTTGTAAAATGAGTAAAATTCCCTTATGTATATTGAAGCGATTTGCTTTAAGCAATAATGTAATGAATGTATTGGCTTTACAATTGTCGAAATGTAGAGTAACATTGTTGATTTTTTATTTATATATACTGTCCAAAGATTAGACAATTTACATTCCATACTATATGACCATGCATGGCATGGCTAAAGTCAATTATTGACTACTTCTATGCCTAGGCAATGCTATTATTATACACTGGTTTATAACAAATATCATTATTCAATGCAAATGTCAATGGTCAAGATCGAAACAGTTCAAATCAAACCCTAACAAAACAACAGATAAATTGCAGTTAGTTAGGCCCCGATAATATGTCTTCGTCCATAACACAGACTACGTTTTCAGACATTGTCCTTCAGATTGGACAGTTGTTGTGTATGTGATCGGTTTCTCTGCAAATTAAATACGTTTTCGGTCGGTGCACTCATCGGGGCGCTAATTGACTTGGAGATGGTGCCGGATTTGGATATGGATTTACAAATGGAGATAGGCAATTCTGTCTGTTGTGCCCGTACATCTTACATTGCGAATATCTCCGTGCTCGATTGCCTTCACCAGCGGATGGAATCCTTCTCCTTCTAGGTCTTCTTGCTTGGCCTCGCCAAGGTGGTGGCAAGACGACAATTTGTTTCACATACGGGGGGATGTCCCATTCACTAGGAAGCCCTACTGGGTGAATGGACCCCGCATAACCCTCCACCTAAACGGTTGTCTTATAATAGTCGGTGCAGAAATCAAAGGCTTCACGTTTGCATTTATTGAAAAATACAATGAACCCAATATTCAAGCAGAATATAATGTTATGTTATGTCAAATTAAGGATTAAATAAGAAATAAAGAAAATATAATCTGACCTTATTGCTGTAATGGCATGGCTGCATGGCAGCAAATCTTTTTGGAACTCACAGCATGAACACGTCTTCGTGGACAGGTTAACAAGTCCGTCCATCTTCCCATTTTTAACTTCAAACTCCACTCGATTGATAGGCTTCACTACAAAGCGATGTGCATCATTGAAACGTTTGCTCAATTGCCTAGCAACCCAAGGGCTGAGGGGTGTGGTCACCTTGACAGCCTCCTCGTACCGATCATGGAACTAACGCTGGAACATGTCTCATATGAACTCGATCAAAACAGTGATTGGCATTTTGTCTGGCATGCTTTAAGCAGGAGTTAACACATTCGGCAATGTTCGAGGTCATCATTAGGTATCGTCTTGCCGGTGAACATGCACGTGCCCATCTCTCAGGGCCTATTCTCAAAAGATCAGCATAAACTCTCGCATGAATCTGCTTGAGCTGGTTCATATGTCTATTGAATTCGAAAACCTTATAGCAATCTCTAGCAAGGGTGAAAATCATAGAAACGTCATCACGCTTGAACTTATTTTTAAAGTTTTTCTTCAAATGGTAACCACATAAACAGTGGTGTGCTTCTGGGTATGCATTTTGGATTGCTTTCTTAATGCCGAGATGCTGATAAGAAATGAACATAGTGTTTTCAGGACAACCAACCGCATCACATAGCTTGATGAGAAACTACGTCCACGAGTCTTCGTCCTCAACATGGTCGATGCCAAACGCAACTAGATATACACACTCGTTCGCGTCTTTGCATACAGCAACAAACAGAACACCCTTGAACCTGCCTTTCAGATGTGTTGCGTCAATTGCAACCGTAGGACACATTACATCCCTAAACCCCTGAATACAAGCCTCATATGACCAAAAACAATATTTGAATCTTTCAGCCTCGTCAGTAGCCACTGTTATGACTGTGCCAAGATTTTCTTGTTACAACATATAAAAATATGAGGGTAGTAGTTGAAATGACTCCTCCGGGGGACCGAAAACAAGCATCTCCGCATACTCTTTTGCTTGCCAAGACTTACCATACAAGCATTCCAATCCCCACTGAACCTTCATCCCACCAATTATGTCCTTAGGTCTCAATGCTACTCTATTAGCCCGAAGTTTGGGTGCCATAAGTTCACCAATTATCTTGGCACTCACAGATGGAAATCGCCCTTGCAACCCATCAACAGTACATGTGTGTACTTTGTGGAACTTTCGAACTTCCTAATACCCTCATCCGTCGGGTAACTTCGTTGAACGGACACTGAACTTGCATGCCTTGTCTTTGCAACCAACCTCGTAACGACTTTTGAATGACCTTTTCACTTTTATCCCAAACTGCTCTTTTAGAGCCAACATGTTCAGAGCTCGTTTCAACTCCGCCTTCGAGGAAAACATTCTTCCTTTGTATAAGCGATCATTGGGACATGTCGACTCCTTAGTGCTAATTGTTTGGAAGGAGAACCTTTCTGCACCTGCAATTCGCCACGTAGAAGATATCTTTTCATTTCGCCTTTCTTGATAATTATCATCGAGCATTGTATCAACGGAACGATTCCCGTCCTCACTGGCGATGGGGTTATTGTATATGGGATCATCACACTGAACATTTCCTACATCAAAACCTTCAACAGGTTCCGTTTCACCTTTAATATTATTGCAAATTGGAATGTCACTGTCATAAAAGCAGTCATTGTCGAAATGTCATGATCCCATTCGTCAAGCCCATCACTCGAACTGTCATCAAATCTATCTTCACTGCCAGCAAACAAATCCTCATTTCCCTAATAACATGCAACGTTATCCTCCAGCATCGCAGTGTTAACATCCAACGTCAAAGCGTTGTACTCACGTGTCGTATTCTCATTTGAAATTGGAATTACACACTCTACCGTTTCACCCGATCGATGCATTCCTTTAGCAGAAGACCCTAATTGGTTTGATGCACATCCTGATCAGAATTGTGCACCCAACTCTTCTATCAATGTCCTCTGGTTACCGGGCTGTACAAACTCCTGAGGATACCTCAACTGCGAGTTACAGACCGAATGCTCTGGCATATGTGAAGCATTGTAAATCTAATTTTGATTGAGCTGATTACCATGTTTTTCAGCTTCTTCATGTGACATAACATTTGTTCCGGGTTTCTTAATGCTGACATACACAGCCGGAACATTCCTCTGTTCTAGCAGAATTAATGTAACATCCTCATCATCCTTGATTATTGGCCGTGATAGCTCCCCGGGTGTACTGATCAATGCATGCAACTCAATATCCTCAATTTCTGAGTTTACCCCAACAACATCTTCAACCAGCTTCATCAAGCCCGTAAACGACAAATCACTCTTAACCCCCAGCATTCGTGACTCACCACCATTGTACATGCCATCCACCCACTAACCACCGTGTCTTATCACAAGTCGCAAAATTGGAACCCCACTGAAATTTTGAAAACAAAAATAATTATTTAATTTACTTAATTATTTAATTATTTACTTAATTACATGGTGGTGACAGGCCAAGTGCATGCATGCATGCTGGTGACACGCCAAGTGCAGGCAGACATGCTAGTGACACGACAAGTGCATGCAGACATGCTGGTGACATGCCAAGTGTACATAGACATGCTGGTGACACGACAAGTGCATGCAGACATGCTGGTGACACTCCAAGTGTATGCAGACATGCTGGTGACATGCCAAGTGCACATAGATATGCTGGTAACAACTCTGTGCAATGTTTCTAATCCGTCTTCTGATTTACAAAAAAAGTTTCACAAATTTATGTGTTGCAGCAATGAACCTAAAAACATACCTTGATGTCATCTCCGCAATGGGGTTTATTTTTTGAGGACAATATAGCCAAATGGCGAGAGATAGACCATGGCACAAAGACGATGGTGCTCAACAGAGAATTGACAGAGCTAACACAGTTCAGAGAGCTGAGAGAGTTGATGGCGATGGTGATGAACACAGAGTTGATATAGTTCAGAGAGTTGAGAGAGAAAAATGAGCGAGCACAAACAACTGAGTATTAATTTTTAATTTTTGGAAGATGGCGGGAGGCAGATATCGGTAGCTTAATTTGTTACAGTGTTTTTTAAGGACATTTTCGTCTACTCATGCTTTTTTTTGGGTAAAAACAAATAACTTTATTTCGGTGGTTACTTTTGAAATCACCTTATAATGAGGGTTATTTCTCACAATTTTCTCTTATTTAAATATAATAAGAATATATTAATAAACTAATATGTATCAGCTATTTAGTATAAGCTTTTGAAAATTTTACGTGTTAAGGATAATTTGTCTATATTTTTTAAAAAAATTAATAAACTTTTATTGTTGCAATAAAAGTTCAATTAGTTATGGCTTACTAAAAAATACAAAAATAAAGTAAATTAACCCCCTACCTAGGTTAAGGACCAACTTTGGAGATTTCGGGTCCTTCCTATTGACTAAGTTCCCAATGAATTACAAGCCAATTTACAAATCCAATTCCCAGGTTGCAGAAAAATATGTGGTGGTATTGGATGCCACGGATTTTAAAATAAAATCTGCATTTCCAGCTTCACTCTAGACTCCTTTTCACTATCAAAGGCCACTTCATGCAATCAGTCCCACTTGAATACATACTTGAACAGGGGCAGGACTACCCAATTTTTGTTGGGGGGCCAAGGACAAAAGAATAAAGGTTAAAAATCTTAAAAACCAATATGTTGAATTTAATCAATAATCAAAATATTGATAATAGAAAATAATTTTGTATAACATGTAAATCAAGAAAAGAAAGACTTACAATAATCTTTCAAGAAAGTTATATTTGATTTCTTGAATTCAAATTCATCAATTATTAATTATGTATTGAAAAATATCTATTTTTTTAAGATTGAGTCTTGAACATTTTCATTCACATTGCTCTTATTCATAAGTTGAAGCATACAGGTTTGGTAGCTTAAATGTAAGCGAATCATTTAAATGATTTGTATCTTTTCTTTTAAAAAATTTTTCAATTGTTTTCAATATACTCATACTTTAGTCAAACTTGTAAAAAAATTAATATAGTCAACCTCCAAGATTTTTATTTTATTTCTATTTAAACTTATAATACTAAACATAAAACTATAACAAATAAAATATAAATAGTTAAATACATATATAGAATTAATAATTTCCTCTTATATAATCAAGATTATTTAAAAACTATATATTCAAAATAATTTCCTTTTAACTAAATATAAAATGAAAGTATATAAAAATATATATTCAAGATAATTTCCTCTTATATAATCAGGATAAATAAAAAAAATGATACATTGATTAAATTTTAAGTAATAGTGCAACACTACAACTTATATTTATGTATTACATAATAATTTATTAGTTTTAAAGATTAAAATCATTAAAAATAAAATTCACATAATAAGAAAAAGAAAAACATGGCAAGTAAAAGATAGAACCCATATATGACATAAAAAAAAAAAGAAAAAGAGTATGATTGATGGTTCATAGAAATTTGGAGAAAAAAATCCATAAAACTTAGAACATATGAGTAAATACTATAAACAAATATAAATAAAAAATAATATAAATTAAAAGAAAAAAACAAAAAAATTAAAATTAAATGAGGTATGCGAGATATTTTTTATTATTCGTTATTTGTATTAATTATTAAATAAAAAATTACTTGAGGGGACTTATTAAGAGATTATATTAAAAATTTTATATGATATAAAAAAACTTTTACAAACTTTGAAGGGCCAAAGGAGGCTCCACCCTTGCGTCAATCGTTCCCGTCCCTTGTTGGCAATCTTTCCTATCCTGCCTTCTTTAGTCCCCAACAAAGAAACTCCATGGAAGAACAAAACCAAAATTATTTTTGATAACACATGCACAACATTATTGAGGTGTTTTTATCAACTTTATGAACAACATCTTCCTTATTAATCACTAGTATAAATTATTGATAGCAGCCATGAAGAGCTTATTGAAGGAACATGCAAGTGGTCTCTAAGGAGTTTTCCACTCTTTCTTTCCTTTGATAATTGAGTTTGAGAGAGTGGACTTGAATTCTACATGAAAACTTTTGTTTTCGATTGGTTTACATATATGCTTTCCTATAATATTGAACTAGATTGAGAATTGAAGACACCTATATATTATTCAATTATGATTATTCTATTTTTATTTATTTGATGTCTAGCTAGTGATAAGTTACACTATATTAATTTTGTAAATTAATAATTTTCAACATGTTTAAACAATTACGTGTTCTTCAAGTTTTGTACACAACAATTGACAAGATTGGGATTTTGGTCTTCCTTTTTTATTTTAGAACTTCAAATCCTGGATCTTTAGATTTTATTTTTCACGCTTTCATTTGTCAATTCATATGAACAAAATTATTACCTGTGCATTTTTCCATACATTTTCGAATTGCAAGTGGGAATCTCCAATTGGAAAGTAGGATAGTGAAGGGCTTATGATAATTAAGTAATCAATAGATACGATTGAGATTGGAGAAAATGATTTTATGTATACTAAAATTTCCATAACAATGTTGGGCCACTTGCACAATCATTATATTTGTGTAATAACTTATAAATGATTTAGTAACAAAATGAATGATAGTATCTAAGTGATGAATCAGATTGATCTTTGAAATCCTACCATTTATAAATAATATGGAGTAATAGTTGAAGTCAACATATCAACATTTTTCTTTTGATTCATTAATTAGATTGTTTAACTCATTAAGGTTAATGATTTGTTGTTCACAGAGAGTTTCAATTTGAGAGAAGATGAGATGACTAAGAAAACTTATCAATGTTAATTTTATAGATCTTGACAAAAAAAGAAAAAGAAATTAAGTTAATTTAAAAGCAAAAAGAGGTGGTAACCAATAAGAGAAAAAATCAGCATTTGATCCAATCATTCCATTATATGCTTTGCCTCATTAATGCTAATATGGAATATACCATACTGGAAATTAATGTTTTGTCATGTTAATAAAATAGGATAAATTATCACTTTCCAAAAAAAAGAAAAAAGAAAAAAGAAAATAGGTGATAAATTTCAAGTCAATTGGGAGGAAGAACACAAGGGTCATAAATGTAGAATTTTTTAATGTTCTATCTGAAATTTAGTTTAGCCCCAATTTTAAATTAAAGGTATTAAATTGTAGAAATCATAGTGCCCTCTCATCAAGGGCATTTACCATATAGCAAATAAGAATTGGTTTATCCATCTTATTGAAATAATAAAGATCAAACCAATTATCAAATTGATGACATGACTACCAGTTTTTAAAATTTATATTGAGAGAGTGTATTCTTTGATGTAATTGCCTAAATCTTTAATAGAATTATGTCTTTTCCTTGAGGAAAAAAAAAGATTATCAAAAAAATTAAGAAGACTTGTCTGTGTTAATTTTATTAGTCTTGGTCGAAAAAGAAAAATCAAGTTAATTTAAAAGCAAAAGAAGGTGGTGCCCAATAAGTGAAAAATATAAGCATTTGATTCAATTATTCCATTATTTGTATAGTTGGATGTGATTGATTGAAACAATCTTTTGAAACTAAAGGAATTAAATTGCATAAATCATAGTAGCCTTTCATCAAGGGCATTTACTATATGGCAAATAAGAATTGGTTTATCCATCTTATTAAAATAATAAAGATCGAATCAATTATAAAATTGATGAAATGATTACCAGTTCTTAAAAATTATCTAAATGTATTCTTTGACGTAATTACTTAAAACTTTAACACAATTATGTCCTTTCCTCACGAGAGAGAAAAGTATTAAGAACATCTGTCAATTTTAATTTGTGAGTCTCGATCAAAAAAGAAAAAATCAAGCTAATGTGAAAAGCAAAAAGAGGTGGTACCCATTAAATAGAAAATATGTGTTTTTGATCCAATTATTCCCATATGTATTTTGCCTCATTAATTTTAATATGTGCCACATGCCAGGGTCGTGGGACCCTCGACAACACCAGCAGACAGGACTACATGGTAAGGCCAGCGGGACCCGATGAATGATGGGGACACACAATTGCAACAGAAAAATGGAGACCCATGTGGCGAAGATAGTGAGACAGACCAGCAAGGGGCGGCTGAGATCACACCAGCAGGAAGCAGCAATCTTCTAGAATCGTCAATGAGGATGCCGGAACAAGCAGGCGACAAAAGATAAAATAGCAATAAAAAAAGCCTTTTTCAAATGCTCGATAGGACAGTTGCAGTGGAAAGACCTACCCATCAATGAGTCCCATGGGTACAAGGAATACGGATTTCACAGTGCCAACAGTGGAAGATGGGACGTGGATGCATAAAAAGATGAGTACGAACACATGAGAAAATTCAAAAAATCATATTTCAAAACCCTCAGAACGGGCATAACCTATCTCACAAGGGAACATCTCAATGGATATTGCGGAAGGCAGTGGTGAACACAGCCCAATGAGGGAACAGGCAATAAGTCAAACCAAGAGCTTAGGTGGAAATGACCGAGCTGCTCTATCATCTGTACACCCACAAGAAAGAACAGCAAGCCATTTTGACAACCTTCCCACCCAAGAGTCTGTCTCAGGTAAGTGCGCATATAATAAAGAACTAAGTGATGATCCCTTGGTCTCAGGAGTCCATTCTACATAATTGGAAGTCCACCCACAAGAGCGGCAAAGAAGACATTTAGACACTGCAACTACAATTGGTAAAATTTTCAGTTTAGCCGTTTAAGAAGCAGTTGATATGGGGGAAAATGATGGGTTCTCATATGATGATTCCATCTCAGAGAGCTATGCAGCTAGAACCCAATCATGATCAGAGCACTTGTTTGGAACGTGAGAGGTATTTCTAGTGTAGCTATCCAAAGAAGAATTAAGAAGTTACAGTTAATGCACAAAATAAAAATTTTAGTCATTTTGGAGCCAATGGTTGATGCATCTAAGGTAGAATTCATCAGAAGAAAATTGGGCTTTGAAAAAATTTTTATGAATTATTCTAAAAAAATATGGCTATTCCATTTTTTTGATTTGAGTTGTGAAGTGTTGCTGGATCATGTTCAATGTCTGCATGTTAAACTCTCCATGCCATGGTTGGAAATCCCTCTTTTAGCATCTTTTATTTATGCAAAATGTACTAGGTTAGAGAGATCAGTTCTTTGGGACTGCTTCAAGAGTTTGTCAACCAATATTCAAACACCGTGGATAGTTGGGGGTGATTTTAATGTCATTATCCACTGTAGGGAAAGGCTGAATGGCGCTATGCCACATGGAGGTTCTATGGAAGATTTTGCCATTGCTTTACTTAACTATGGATTAATGGATGGTGCCTATGAAGGAAACCCATTCACTTGGACTAATAATCGTATGTTTCAATGGTTGGACAGAATGGTTTTTAATCATCATTGGGAAGAATTCTTTGCTTCTACACGTATACAGCACCTCAATAGGGATGGGTTAGATCATTGTCCTCTGCTGATTTCCTGCTCTACAAACCAAGAGAGAACCCCCTCATCCTTTTGATTCTTACATGCGTGGGTACTTCATCATAGGTTTAAAACTTTGTGGCACAGAATTAGAATCTTCCCATTCTTGGATCGGGTATACAAACCTTTTGGGTAAAGCAACTTCGGTTGAAACAGGCTCTCAAACGATGGAACAAAGAAGTATTTGGAGACATATTTCACAACGTGAAGATGGCGGAACAAAAAGCTGCAGATTGTGAATCAGTCTTTCAACAAGAACAGTCAATTTGAGAATCGTGCAGCAATGAATAAAGCCTATGCTCAGCTCAATCATTGTCTTAGCGTTGAAAAATCATTCTGGCAGCAAAAATCTGGTATAAAGTGGCTTGTGGAGGGTGAACGAAACACCAAGTTCTTCAATATGCGAGTCAAGAAGAAACGAATCAAAAGTCATATTTTTAAGATTCAAAATCCGGATGGCAGCTGGATTGACGAACTGGATGCAGTCAAGCTCTCGGTAGTAGAATTCTTTTCCTCTCTCATGAAAAAAGAACCGTGTAATATGGCTAAGTTTGATGCTTCATTAATTCCTACTATTGTTTCTGAGAATCATAATCTGAGTTTATGTGCAGCACCGTCTAGAGAGGAACTTAGAGAGGTAGTGTTTAATATCGACAAGGACAGTGTCGCTAGCCCAGATGGATTTTCTTCATACTTTTATTAGCAATGTTGGGATATTGTTGCCGATGATCTCTTGGATGCAATAGTCAACTTTTTTCAAGGAGTTGAGCTACCGAGGGGAATCACGTCTACAACTATAGTGCTGTTACCTAAGACACACAATGCTTCACAATGGAGCGATTTTAGATCGATAAGCCTTTGCAATGTCTTGAACAAGATCATCACCAAGATTTTGGCCAATCATCTCGCAAGAGTGCTCCCGTCCATTATTAAAGAGAATCAAAGTGGTTTCATAGAGGGGAGATTGATTAGTGACAATATCCTTCTTGCACAGGAACTCATTGGGAAGATTGACAGAAAATCAAAGGGAGGAAATGTAGTTCTCAAGTTGGATATGATGAAGGCATATGATCGACTCGAATGGGATTTTCTATACAGAATGCTTCAGTAGTTTAGATTTAATTCCCAATGGATTTATATGGTTCGTTGCTGCATATCTAATTGTTGGTTCTCTTTATTGATTAATGGTGGGGTCGTGGGTTATTTCAAGTCAGAAAGGGGACTCAGACAAGATGACTCAATTTCCCCTCTATTGTTTATTCTGGTGGCGGAATATGTATCCCGAGGATTGAATGCCTTGTTTACCTAATATCCTTTTCTGCATTATCTCTTGGATTGCTCTATGTTAGTTAACCACTTGGCATTTGCTGATGATATTATTATATTCATTAACGGTGTAAAATCCTCCTTGCAGAAAATTTTAACATTTTTGCAGGATTATGAGGAGATCTCTTAACAGAGAATAAATCATTCTAAGAGTTGCTTCATCACTAATAGAAACGTGGTAAATTCAAAGAAACAGATCATCTCCCAAGCCACTAGTTTTGCTCATAAGTCCTTGCCCATTACATACTTGGGATTTTCACTTTATAAAGGTCCAAAAAAGGTAATGCTATTTGATGACCTGGTGGAAAAGATTCGGGCTCGCATAGAAGGATAGGACAACAAAATATTATCCTCGAGTGGTAGAATAACATTATTGAGGAGTGTATTGTCTTTTCTTCCTATCTATCTCTTACAGGTTGTCAAACCCCCTCTGAGCGTAGTTGAAAAAATTGACAGAATGTTTAACAGGTTCTTGTGGGGAGGTTCATCAAGCACTAGACATATTCATTAGGGCCCTTGGCACAAGACCACTCTTTCATCCAGTGAGGGCGGACTAGACATCTGTGGCCTAGGTGATATGTTTCAAGCCTTTAGCATGAAGCTCTGGTAGAGATTCATATCAGGTAATAGCATTTGAACTTGTTACATGCGTGCTAAATATTACACTGGTCAAATTCTGAGGTATGTTCAACCGAAACTCCGCGACTCACAAACATGGAAACGAGTATTGGCAAGCTGCCTAGTTATAGAACAACACATTAGGTGGCGAGTTGGTAAGGGGGAACTATTTTTCTGGCATGATTGTTGGATAGGTGAAGCACCTTTGGTTAATCAGTTTCCATCATTTGCATCATCTATGACGAGAGTGTCTTTTTTCTATGATGACGGCAAATAGGATGTGGCCAAGTTGAACAATGTGTTGTCGGAGGATATTGTGGTGGAAATCCTAAAAATTCCAATCGATATTTCCAGTGAAGATAGGGCATATTGGGTACCCATCTCGGATGGGTAGTTCACTACTAAATCCGCTTGGGAGATAATCCATCAGCACCAACCTGTAAATCTTGTGAGTAATCTAACTTGGCATAAAAACATTCCTTTATCCATCTCTTTCTTCTTATGGAGGTTGTTACAAATTGGATCCCCGTTGAGTTACGGTTGAAAAACAAGGGATTCTAACTAGCTTATAAATGCCAACATTACAACTCAGAGGAGTCTCTCTTGCATGTCATGTGGGATTGTCCAATTGCTACGCAGGTTTGGAATTATTTTGCAAAATTCTTCCAAATCAATATCATCAACCCTTAGAATGTTTCTCAGATTATATGGGCATGGTTTTACTCTGGATATTACACAAAAAAAGGACACATACGTAAATTAATGCCTATTTTTATCTTGTGGTTCTTATGGGTTGAAAGGAATGATGTGAAACATAGGAACCTTGGTATGTATCCTAACATAGTGGTGTGGAAAGTGTTAAAGCTCATCCACCAATTATTCCATGGGAGGCAATTTCACTAGTGGCACTGGAGGGGTGACCTACAGATTGCCCAAGCATGGGGATTTTTATTTCAGCGGGTGTCCTTAAAACCACTAAAAGTTCTTTCTTGGCATAAACCATTAGCATGTGAGTTTAAGTTGAATGTTGATGGTAGCTCCAAGCACAATTTTTAAAACGCTACTAGGGGTGGTCTTTTCCATGATCATACAAGCACCTTGATCTTTGGGTTCTCCGAAAACTTTAGACCTCAAAACTCATTACAGGTAGAATTAATGGCTTTACACAGGGGCATTCTTTTGTGCATAGAGTACAATGTTACTAGACTCTGGATTGAGATGGATGCCAAGGTTGTGGTTAATATGATACTAAAGGATCATCACGGTTCAGCTAGAACGCGTTATTTGCTTGCTTCTATCAGCAAATGCTTGAGGAACATCTCTTTCCGGATCTCGCATATCCATAGAGAAGGCAATCAGGTAGCAGATCTCCTCTCAAACCGAGGGCATGCACACCAAAACTTGCAAGTTTTCTCACAAGCAGAAGGGCATCTTAGAGGTATGCTTAGATTAGACAAAGCTAATTTACCTTATGTTCGTTTTAAATGACTATAAAGGAGTAGTACTCCTAATTTTACTTAGTGTTTCTTACTTTTTCATTTTCATAGAATCTTGTAATATGGAAGTGTTTCAATTTTATGATGATAGTAAAAAACTTGGTCATAAAATGAAACATTCCATCCTAGGTACCATTCTTCATATTTCTCGATCTCATGTACCTCTAGAGGTTCGGTTTACGTCCCTCTCCCTTTTGTACTTACTTTTTCAGTTTATTAATAAAACACCTATAGGGTAGCTGGGCCTTGCGAGAACTTCTAGCATAAAAAAAAAAGCTACCATAAAGCAAATAGGGTGTAGGGACATAGGATCCACCCATTGCAGAACTTCCAACTTCACATCAGCGCATTCAAGACAAATTTGTTTACCAAGTCTTTTTTATCTTTTTCTTGTTAAAAGTCGTTTGCTGCTTCAAAGCTTCAGAGTAAACAACACTCCTATACAATGTTTTCTACTTATTAAAAATTTAAACCATTAAATGTTCCCTTCCCTTGTTGGCAATTTGTTCGATCTTGCCTTCTTTGATCCCCAACAAACAAGCTCCATGGAAGAACAAAAGCAAAGTTATTTTCGAGAACACATGCACGAGAGTGAATCCATATTGTGGACTACTGCGAGCATTGAGGTGTTATTATAAACTTCATAAACAATATCTTCCTTATTAATTACTACTAAAAGAATTATTGATAGCCACCATGAAGAGCCTATTAGAGGAACATGCAAGTGGTCTCTAAGGAGTTTTCTACTTTTTCTTTCCTTTGATAACTGAGTTTGAAAGGGTGAATTTGAAAATTCAACTTGAAAACTACATTGGCATTTAGAGAATTCTGGTAAGTTATATTATTTTAATTCTGTAAATTAATGATCTTCAGCATGTTGAAATAATTGCGTGGTCTTGACTATGCACAAGATTGTGATTTTGATTTTCTTTTTTGAGTTTAGGACTTCACATCCTGAGTCATTGGATTCTATTTTCCAAGCATAATTTGTCAACTCATATGAACAAAATTTGTGCATGTGCTTTTTTTCATACATTTTCTAATTACAAGTGGGGATCTTCAACTAGAAAGAAAGATAATGAAAGCTCATAACAACTACGTAATCAATAGGATTGAGATCGGAGAAAACGATTCTATGTATACTAAAACTTTCACAATATTATTGAGCCACTTGCACAATCTTTATGTTTATGTAATAATTGATAAATGATTTATCTTTTACGGAGAGTTTCAATTAAAGAAAAGATTTAATGTTAAATTTTTGGGTCTTGATAAAGAAAGAAAAATCAATCTAATCTGAAAGTAAAAAGAGGTGATATGCATTGTCTCATTACTATTCGAAATTATATTTTGCCATGTTAAGAAATGAGGTGATAATTTACTTCTTTGATGTCTCATAACTAAAGCTTTTCATCTACTCCCATGTTGATATGATAGACAAATTAATCCCATGTTGATATGACATCTAATTAAGACCAAATTATTCACAGATAAGTATTAACAATTTGAAATAAATTAATGAGAAACGCCTCAATTATTGTTTTAGTCTTCTATTGAGTGCTATTTAGCTTTAAATTAGTTTTCTCATACATCTTTCTCTAAATTCTCAATGATACAAAGAATATTTTCTGCTGAACTATTAATGAAAGAGTAATTTGACATAATTTTTCAAACTCTATTCCAAATTAAATGTTGCGATTAAATAAATAAATATTTGAAAAAGAAGATGATGAAGACAAGATTAGCCAATGTTACATGAATTATCTGCTAGGTACCATATCAAATTATTGATAGATGTATATCAATGGGTGAAAATTAAACAAAATTAATGAGAAACACCTCAATCTTAGCTGTAAATCAAACTTGTCATATCATTCTTTGAAATTGTGACTAACTGCCTTTTAAAAAGAAATTGTGGCAAACTATGTAATCTATCTAGCTGATGAAATAAGGTTGTTAAAGTTCATACTAGACAATATTTACAAAAGTAGAGTTAACCTAAAATAAAATGAATTTAATAAGAACTGAATGAGGAAGATTCTAAGAGAGTAGCAATTCTAACCATGGTTATAGCATAAAAGAATATAAGAACCTTACTGTTGAAATATGCTCTTGAGCCAATTAGATTGGTCAAAGGAATATATATTATCATTTAATGCATACTAAATAGCATAATTATATTTGATAGAGGTTTTTCTTCATGTTATTACAATAATAAGAAGTTAGTAAGTAATAATTGGATAAAGCCCATGGAACATAAAGGTTTTGCGAGAGAATTGTAAAGTTGTTATAATATGAGATCATTATGCATCAAAGCCATGTTCTTAAAATTGTTCTTGGTCATTGTATAGTCAAGATAGGGCATTGACAATGCTCAAAGACTGCTACATGTTAAGCCTTTTTATTTGAGAAGTAAGCAATCGATCTCATAGACTGAAATGTATGAGATACCTAAGGATTACATGTGGGTGCTTATTAAAGAACAAGTTCACTGAACATAACCTGCTATAAGAACTTCATTTGGTATTTCATTCAAGTATCTATGGAATATGTTCTTATGTGATAGTTATGCAACTAGTCCTCAAACTTGAGACACTAGGACATCTAATATGAAGAATGACATACTTTGATTTAACCCTTACGAGTGTAAAGGCGACTAAATGCTTAAATAAGGTGTTTTTGGGTATGCCATGAAGCATGCAAAGGTGGATGAGTGATCAAGAGAGGATTCATCACCCCAAGTAATATGAGAGGAGGTATCTCATTTGCTCTCAATTCTTGATTAATTTGTATAAAGTCTTTGTCCAAAGCATGATGAATTTGAGGAAAGTTAGTTTCCTAAATTCATAAGGTTAGTCATGAATTATGAAAACTAATATGGAATGTCAAAAGTAGACAATGAGACATGCTTTATGACATATCCAAGATATTTGATGAAATGACCATATTGCACTGAAAGGCTTATCGTTGAAAGGCTTTATCAAATTCTTTAATTGACTCTCTAACATTTGGGTGGTCATGATGTATTATTAGATGGCGCTCATGATTTATAAATATAAATCAATTATCAAATTGATATTTGATTAGGATTTATATTTATTGCCAACATGTTAGAAGCCAAATAGATTACACACATTAAGTGACATGATTGAGATTAAATAAGGATAATCAATTAAGTTGAACTTAATTGTAACAGACCAAAATAAAGTGAAAAAATTAATTAAGTTCATAATGTTGGCTTCATTAGTTTTTGATGAGAATAAAACATTCCCATGTCACTTGTGTCTAACATTTCTAACTAAGTGTGCAAGGGAAATAACTACAAAGAAATAATATTTCTATCTTCCTAATGAGCACTTAAAGATATTATTTGGATAAGGAACAAGGATGATCATTATAAAGGAAGTCCCCTAATATGACAAGGAAGATCATTGGTTGAACAAAGGTCAAAGTGGAGAAGTGAAAGGGTGAAGCTTGGTGAGAAATAGAATCGAGTTAGTCGACCAAGAAAATGGGGTTAGTATACTAAGCGCTCACTGGAATCTGCATTTGAAACAGAACCAACTTAGTCGACCAAGGGAAAAATTTTAGTCGACTAAGTGCTCTCTGTCTGCAACATCCGCCAGGCTACTACAAGACAAAAAAATGGCTAAAATCTTCCCCAAACTATTTCTAACGGTCATAAATGTCCTAACAGCCATCAGACAAGCTTCTCCAACTATAAAAGGATCTTCAAATGCCAAGGAACTAACTTTTGGAGAACTTTTGATAACTCAAGAGAACCTTAAGCACACTTTGGCTTCATACACAAAGACACCATCATATTCAAGCCAAAAAGAGTAGCAAACCTGAAAATCCTTTGTACTCTTCACTGAACCTCAACGCCTATTCTTTGTATTCGTGTTTAGCACTTAAACTTGTACCACATAGATCAATCGTGTGATCACTAGGTACTTTCTTATTTCATCTTTGTATTCTTAGAGTGAGTGTTTCACTCTAAGTGTTAGCATCAAGCAAGGTTTGCTTGGATGCTTGTGGGTTCTAGTTTAGCCCGTGAAAAACTAAAGTAAAGGTTGTGGTTGAGCTTTGAAAAACCACCTTATGGGTTCTAGTTTAGCCCGTGAAAAACTAGAGTCAAGGTTGTGGTTGAGCCTTGAAAAACCACATTGGGTTTTATTTTAGCTCGGGAAAAACTAGTGATAAGTTGTGGTTGAGCCTTGAAAAACCACATTGGGTTTTCGTTGATCCTGTGAAAAACTAGTGTAAAGGTTGTGGCTAAGCCTTGGAAAAACCATTGTAAAAGCTTGGTGGAAGCTTGTGAATTCCACCTTCTTAGTGTTTGGTTTGAAAATCCTTAGTTGGATAATCAAGGTAGTGGATGTAGGTCTTGGACCGAACCACTATAAATTCTCTGTGTATTCTCCTTCATTGTTTTATCTTTCTTGTGTTGAGATTAAGTCTCAATCTTGTGAAAGAGTCGAGATAGTGCTATTCACCCTCCTCTAGAACTCACTTTGGGGCCAACACATAAAGACTTAATTGAATAAAAATAAAACTGTTGTATCTAGGGTTACAACTTAGTTTGACTATATAAATATCTTATGTTAGCCAACTAAAAATAAACCTTTAGCCATTTCTTAGTTGTTTCATAAAAAAATAAAAAAAGAAAAATAGGTTTCTTTATTTGACAAAAATAAGATTCAACAAGAACTTTTGGGTTTTGTTTTTGTTTCAGAAACAAAACTTGCAAGCACAAGTAAAATTCTACTTTTGAGAATGTCTCATTCTGTCACTGTTTGGATTACCATTAGAAGCTAAATGCTTGGGTGGCTGAAAATTTGACATATCCTAAAGGTGAAAAAGCAAAGATTTCAACTGCAAGATTTCTGTCACGACCCGGAACTCCCCATCAAGCCCATGACAACCGCCGCGACGTCTCGACATGTATTCCTACCCCGAATACCGATCGAAACCCCGCAAGGCTTTCGTATCAACTTCTGTTCTTCCCCGGTGAGCGACAGTTATT
The DNA here is from genome assembly GCA_036013995.1 of Theobroma grandiflorum. Classification (NCBI taxonomy): domain Eukaryota; kingdom Viridiplantae; phylum Streptophyta; class Magnoliopsida; order Malvales; family Malvaceae; genus Theobroma; species Theobroma grandiflorum. The sequence goes on from CP142133.1 coordinate 17,155,702, forward strand.
AAATATCACATTTCAAAGAATTATATACTATTTTCAGTTCAAAATATTAAAATATCATTTTCTGGCTCATAGGGGCATTTTTGTCATTTTACGTCGAAAATCTCGAAATTTGCTAAAAACATAATAAATGCGTAGAGAACACATGTTTCATGAATGAAAATCAATTTAAATGTCTAAAACCTTCATTAAAAATGAAAATACAATTATTAGAATAAAATAAAAATATTGAATAAAATATTCGATTTCTTATAAAACAATTTTTATAGAAATACCGGTAAATAATTTTTTTAGCGTAAAAGTTAAATATATTTATACATGCTATAAAGCAAATAACCAAAGCATAAAATTACTTCTACAATGACACTTGGGCCCACAACTAAAAAAAATGCATTGAAAGCTGGGAACCTACAGCTTTTCTAGGAATGCAATCCAATTGCAGTCCTCGATGCAACCGACTATCTACAGCTTATCTTGAGCCTGAAATGTGGATAGGAAGAGGGGTGAGATTATAAAATCCCAGTGAGTAAACAGACACCATTTGAAGTATCTAGAGCTGAGTAAATGGAGACAAATAAAATATCCCGTCACAACACGTTTTTCATAATTTGGAAATTCATTCCCTCCCACGCAAACAATCTTATTTCATTTAATTAACCAAAAAGGTTTATAATTCCTTAAAAACACTTGGCTTGTGCCAAAACTCATTCTCGGAGATACCCCGGCCGAGGCATCTTACCGAGTCCGCCAAGGCTGTTTGTTATCACATACACATAATCATCTTTTTACATCTGATATCACAACCATTCCTTGGCATTGGCTGAGTCTCACTTTCACATGGTGGCCAGCGTGAAGTGTACTCGAATCCTACCTCGGGAGTTACCCTACGCGCCTCTCCAATCGAGGTAAGCACAATAATGGGAATTGTGCCCCTCTAAGTAGGCTGGCCCATGGAACCCCCGTCACTGTAGTGCCCACAATTATCCCACCAATTAAATAAAATTATCATAGCATAACATGGCCCACAATCCTTATTTTTGCCAATCAAGGCAGATCAGAGAAGTTCACATATTTATCAATTCATAAAAATAGCCAGTCATGCCCACAATTTATCATAAGCCATACAATTCAAACAGTACTTTAAAATACAAGTAATTAGTCTCCCATTTCTCTATTTTTGAAACCATTATTCAATTTTCCATAAAATTTATAAAATCATTTTATAAAATCACAATTTCTCTTAAAACATAGCAATTTATCATTTAAATCCATTTTCTATAAAATCATACAATTGAATAAAAACTACTCTAGAGAATTAAGACGATAATAAGTTTACTCACAGTATTAGGAGTAGAAATACTCCTATTTTCAGTCCGCGAGTATAGTCCTTTACCTGTATCCAATGGCTCACCACCTAGCCATAATCCATGACACAAATTTCAATTAAATTGTGTCCAACAGTCATAAGCTATTTCAGGCTCTACATGATGCATGGAAATGATATAAAGATAGTTCAGACAGTCGTTTAATCACAGTGTCCGATCAACTCACCTACACACTGTCGAAATTATTAAAATCCTTAATTTAACTCCGATTTGACCCATTTCAATTTCTAATAATCCAATTATACCCACATTACTCAATAACAGTGAACACAGGTCAATTTATCAGTCTTAGACTGTAAATTACGCTTTTACCCCTATTAGGTAAAAATTCCAATTTTTACACCAAAAATTTTCATTTAATTCCTACCTTCATAATTCATCAAATATTACCAAAATGCCCTAAAATCTCATCAATTTCCTCAATTTCCAGCAGCCAATTTCTCTCCAAAAATTCGACCATGGTGAGTGTATAAATGCTAAAATTTTTCCTACTTGATTTTCTTACCACAAATAATTAATTATTACACCATAAACCGTTATTTCTTAATCAAATTACTAGAAATAACATCACATTTTTCCTCAATATTTCCATGAAGAATTCGGCCTAAATGGGTAAGTGATTAGCATGAAAAATCATGCAATTTTTCTTGGTTGTTTTGTTTCTAAATATGTTAAACTAACACTAAACACTAACATAACTCAAAATCAATTCAATCTAACCTCTTTCTCTCTCTAAACCCATTTGACCAGCCCTTGATTCACCATGAAAACATGCATTTTAAGCATGGAAAAATAAGGAAAATTGCTTAGAACTAAGAGATCTCAAGCAAAAATGAAAAATCATACCTTTTTGTTCTTGATTTCCTTGAATTTCCTTACTTTTTCTTTGAATTCTCTCACTCTAGGGTTTGTTCTTATTTGTCTCTCTCTCTTGCTGGTTTTGGCCGACCATGATAAAGATGATGGGCTGATTTTTATGGCTTTTTAAGAGCTAAATAAAATAGTATTATTTTATTTACATATTGTATATTTTATTAATTTATTTTTTTCTAGCCATCCATTTGACTTTCTTTTTCCACCATACATTCCTCTTCACTTATCCATGTCTTAGATAAAGTTTCTAGATTTTTCCAAAGTCTTGGTGGAGTAATTTTCAAAAATTACACTTTTACCCCCGTAAAAGTCAAAAATTACATTTTTACCCCAAAATCTAAAGAATTACCAAAATTCTTATTTTTCACTCCTCATACTCATATCATACTCCAATTAATCAAATTTGATCCAAATCCACTCGAAAATTCAACTTTTGTCCACGGATGGTAAAATTACGATTTTACCCCTATACTCCAAAAATTCATCGGGATCACAAATTTTCACTTCTCAACCTCAAATTATGTTCTAAATAGTCTAAATAATTAATCTTGGTAAAAAAAATCTTTTCTAAAAATTCTCATTTTGTCCCTAGGTGGCAAATTACCATTTTGCCCCTAGATAGTCAATACTCCAAATTGACTCCAAATCGACTTTCGAACTCCGAATCACTATTTTGAGTCATCCCTGGACTGTGAAATTTCTAATTTCACCTTAAAATTTCTATTTGAATTAGTTCGGGGCATAATCAACTTAATGGTATCATTTGGGGCAATATAATCTTTTAACGATTTCTTGAACTTCCCAAATATGCAAACATTCTATTGAGCATATAATGACATCGTAATTATTTTATAAAGTAGGGTTTGACAATTTCAAACTGTCTTGTTCTTGTTTTGGGTTACTTGCTTCATCACAAGCCATTTAGATTTAATTGGCTCTTGGTTATGATATCTAGAGTAAGGTATGTAACTGTTAAACTTATAAATGGTCATAATTAATTTAAAAATTACATGAAAAGCACAAACATTGATATTGTGAGATTCAATTTTTTTTATTAAATGCATGTTTTATTTTTTCGTTAAGTTATATTTTTAATTTTTTGATTTTTTTCATGTTTAAGCACGAGGTTGAATCTTAACACTCACATGATTACATTTGCATATTAAAGAGGATAAAGATATATATATATATATATATATATGAAGACTCAATTTTTGCTTTCTACCTTAGTATGCTTTTGAATATATCGATCTTTCCATGTATCCATTTATCATTGGTAGGATTTGCTTTCACATAAGTAAGCAGGGTCGTGTATCACTCTTTGCCATTCTTGTATGAAAAAGTCTGTGTAGCCTATATATTGCATGAACCTCACCTTCCATTGCATTCAACACAAATTAGTTTATCAAGTGTCTGCATTCAACATAAAGATGTTTAGGCCTTTTGTCTTCCACTAAGTATTTGAATATGAAAATTAGTAACAATAAAAAAAAAGGAGAGAGACAAAGAGAATTCCGAAGAAAAGAAGTCTTTGCTGGAACTTTTATGTGCAGTTTTGTCAATTATTCACAGGGATTTATAGCAGAGTTTCACAATATTTGGCAAACAATCAATTAACCAAGTAAATGTGTAACACCCCGTAAAGGGGGGCCTGATATTTGAAGAAAAAAAAAGTCAAGAAAGGAGGGAAGACTAAAGTAAAAGAAAACAAAAAAAAAGAAAAAGAATAAATGATGGGGTCGACAAAAAGAAAAGAAATGGATAAAGATGGTTGGAAACAATAAAAAAAAGAAAAGAAAGAGGAAGAACCCGAGAAAGAGAAGAAAGTTTGCTAAGAAGAAGAAAGAAGAAAGAAAAGAAAAGAAAAGAGAAAAAAAAGAGTTGCAAAAGAGAGAGAAGTTGGCTGTGAGGGAGAGAAGAAGAAGAGTTGAACAAGAGAGAGTCGACTGTGACAGAGAGAAGAAAAATCCAGCCAGCAATCGAGAAAAAAAAAGAAAAAAAAAAGAAAGGAAAAGAAGGAGAATGAGAGAAAGAAAAAGAAGAAAGGAAAGAAAAGGAAGAAAAAGGGTGAAGCTCGACTGGAAAGGAAAGAAAAGGAAGAAGAAAGAGAGAGGGAGAGCGGTGGTGCCAGAGAAGAAGAAAGAGAGGAAAAAACAAGAGAAGAAAAAAAAAGACAAAAAAAAGAATATGGGCATAGCCCAATATAAAAAAATGGGCATGGCCCAATAGAAAAAAAAAATAAGAAGAGCCCATGAGAATGGCCCAATGGCAACAAGGAAAGAAAAATCCAAAAGAGAAAATAAAAGTGGAGACTTGGGCCTACTTAGCCCAATTTAGAAGTGTTAAAGTGAAGATAGTACACTATAGTGGCGTGCCGGAGGAATGGATGAGCGACCGACAAGTAGAAATAGCGATGTAATATCCCGTTATTTTGATGTGAGTAGGGGGTGTCAATTTGAAAATTTTCGTAATTATATATGTATGTATATGCTTGAATTATATTACGTACAAATTGTAGAAAACATGAGTTGGTAGATTTTTAGGAAATTTGTGAATGTTACGAATTTCAAACGTGTTTTGAATATATATGTATAAAGTATACGTAAAGTGTTTTAAATCTGGAAACAAGCTTTTCAATGGGATTTACATTCAAAAAGTGTGCCTTATACTTGCGTAGTGTGCATCCATGATTATGATGCTTGGCTACCATGTGAAGTATTTCAAAATTCATGCACCAAATTTTATTTTATGAAAATGACAATTAATTTTATCATATTTTATGTCGAATGTTTTGAGAATAATTTTGAACGAGACTTCCAGGACATAAAATAATTTATAAAGTGATTTAATTTAATCGAGAAATTCGAGAGTAAGCCGGATGTCATATCGGTTAAGTGTGAACCTCGTGCACGAGTGAGCTCTAGCTAGAGACATTTTCGGGTCGCCGACGGGCTGTTAGACATGGCTGGGGCCATGGTCTATGATATATGTCAAACCCAGCCCTAAAATATCTACCATGTTATACATGTGATTGATAGAGTGATAGTATATTTAAACAACTGAGAAAATATTTAAAAGACAATATTATAACTAGAAATATGACTAAGATGATTTAAACCTCGAATAAGCTCAAATACGGATTTTAAGAGTGAAATTGAAAATTTCATAGTTCAGGGATTACTCAAAATAGTGATTCGGAGTTCGAGATCCAGTTTGGAGTTAAACGAGAAAATTGACCGATTAGGGACAAAATGGTCATTTTGTCATTTAAGGACAAAATGGAGATTTTCATAAAAGATTTTAATCACAATTGACCAAGAATAATTATATGAAGTATAATATGATTATTGGAGCATAATATGAAGTTTAGCAGTGATAAATGTAATTTTTCAGTATTTTTGGAGCACAAGGGTAAAATAGTAATTTTACCACTAAAGATCAAAACGAGAATTTTTAAAGGAGATTTTAGCCCCATTTTGATTTAGATTGATTATTTAGACTAGTTAAAATATAATTTGAGGTTGAAAAGTGGAAAGGAAATGCAATTTCAGTACATTTTGGAGTATAGGGGCAAAATGGTAATTTTACCACCGATGGACAAAATTTAATTTTTAGAGAGAATTTAGATCAAATTTGATAAATTGGAGTGTGGTATGAGTTTGAGGAGTGAAAAATATGCCTTGTGGTAATTTTTCAATTTTTGGGGCAAAAATGTAATTTTGTACTTTTTCGAGGGTTAAAGTGTAATTTTTTAAAATTACACCACCAAAATTTTGGAATGATCTAAAAATTTCATGAAGGCTGAGGATAAGGGAAGGAAATTGGTGGCTGAAAAGAAAGTCAAAGGATAAGGATAAAAAAAAAGAATTAATAAAATATTTAAAAAATGAATAAAATAATATTTTTTTTATTTAAGGCTTTAAAAAGCCAAATTTCAGCATTTCTTCTTCTTCAAGCCGTGTAAGCAAGGGGAAAGAAGGAAATCAAGAACCCTAGGGGAAAATCAAAGGTGAATAGTGTAGAAATAAAAAATTTATCAAGTAAAAGGTAAAATTTCTTTAATTTCCTTTGATTTCTTCATTACCCACCCATTTTACTTTAATTTCCAAGCAAAGTTAGAAAGTGGGTATGCTCCCCACATGCTGACAAAATTTCTTGGAGTGATTTTGGGTCTTGATTTGGTTGAATTTTAAATTGATTTAATGTTTTAAGTGAGTTTAATAAGTGTAAAATGAGAAATAGCAAGAAATAGAATTTTTTTCATATTGAAACCTATTTATGCAGAATTTTAGAGAGAGAAATTGGTTGCTGAAATGATGTTTATTTGTGGTATTTAAGTGAATTATGTTGAATTATGGCTAGAGGAAACTTTTGAGAATTTTCAGAGTAAAAATCAACATTTTTACCCTCTAGGGGTAAAATCGTAATTTTCAGTTTAGGACTGGTAAATTGACCCGTATATGCTGCCATTGAGAAATTAGAATATAATCGAACAATTAGAAATTGAAACGGGTCAAATCGGAGTTAAAATAGGGATTTTAGCAATTTAGACGCGTGTAAGCGAATTAAGTCGAAAATCGTGTTTAGACGGTTATTCGGACAGTTTGTAGGACATTCCATGCATTTAGAGCCTGAAATAATTTGTGATGAATTAACACAATTTATTTAATTTTGTGTCATGAATTATGGATAGGTGGTGAGTAAACTGATTCAGGTAAGAGACTGCACCCGAGAACGGAGAATAGGAGTATCTTTACTCCTAGAACTGTGAGTGGACAATTTATCGCCTTAATTATCTAGAGGAATTTTATTTAATTTGATGATTTTATGAAAATTATTTTAAAATGGAAAATTTCTTGTTTATTGAGAAAAAAATGAAATTATGAAATAAATGGAATTTATCAAATAAATCAGATTTTTATCAATTGATTTGAAAATCGAATATTGAATTTGAAATTAGAGTAATTTGAGACCCCATGATTTATTGTGAATTATGTTTTAAATTATTATGGCTTATGAAAATGTGGTATGACTAGTTGCTGGTTTATTGTGTTAAAATTTATATGAACTGTAGTTTGCCGTGCAGACTGATTGGTAATAAAATGGCCTAGTCATACTATTAAAATTTTATTAATTGGTGGATTGAAATCTACTGCAGTAGATAGGTTTCTATGGACCGGCCTAATTAGAGGTGGCAGGGTAAAACCCCTTTATACCGATATCTCAGTTGTAGAGGAGTACAGGGTTATTTATCTAATTATCCTGAGATATGACAGAGTCACTTCACGTCAAACCACCACGTGAAGGCGAACTCAGCTAACGCCAAGGAATGGCTGGTTTTGAACAATTATGAGAATTTTAACAGCCTTGGCAGGCTTGGTTGAATACCTTTGATCAAGGTGTCACCGAGCACGAGATTTTTGGCACAAGCCACGATTTTGCGAATTATCATAAGCCATGTAAATTTTCAAGTTAAACGAAATTGATTTACTCAGTGAAAGGAAATAAAGTGTTATGAACATTTTACAGTAGTTTATGATAATTGTTTCATTTTACTCGACTTTAGATAGTTTTGATGGTAAATGTTTACTCATTGGGATTTTATAATCTCACCCCCTCATTTCCTCACATTTCAGGCATCTGAGCATCACATTTCAGGACCACAGTGGACTTGAATTGACGAGAATTGTAAGTTCACAGTTCTCGAGACATTTTGGTTAGTTTTGGAGCCCACGTGTCACTGTAATTTAATTTTAATATTTTAGTCACTTGTATTAAAGTATGTAAAAACATAATTAATTTTTACACTGCGAAAATTGTTTATCAATAGTTTTATAAAATTGGTTTTATGAGAAAATATATTATTTTATTAAATATTTTATTATATTCAAATAATTAAATTTTATTTCCAAATAAATATTTTAGATACTTAAATTTATTTTTATCATGATAAATGTGTTTTATACGCATTTACTACATTTTTTAGCAAATTTCAAAATCGACGCTCACTGGGGAAACGTGGAAGCTGATACGAAAGCCTTACGGGGTTTCGGTTGGTATTCGGGGTGTGAATATCTATCGAGACTTCGTGGCGATTGTCATGGGCCCAATGGGGAGTTTCGGGTCGTGACAATATACGTGGCAAGGCCACAGATGATTTACGCGGTTACGACCGCTTGATATCTCCGATGTCGGCCAACATCGTTGAGATTGCCAAGGTATTATGTGGGAATCCGGTGGAAGCGATGCTCCCGAATGTTATTACGTGGTAGCAGGACCACGAGTTTTTATCTTATTTCCTACTCGAGAGTAAAGTCTCTTTGGATTTCCAAATTTATAATTTCCCGTGCGTGGTGAGAGTTATAAAGTTTTCGACAGCTCCCTATTTACGAAATAATTTGACTTAACGCCTCATGCAATAGGTGATTTATTGATTCCAGTGTCAGTTTTCAAAAGATTGATTTTATGGGAGCTTGCCTGATTTAAGGAAATTGATTTGAATAAATTATTCTAAATGATTTCTACGTGAAATTATTATTCACACTAGATTTGGTGCGTATTTATGTATATACCTTTGGTTTGGTTATATCATAAACGAATTCTTGATATTTTCTTTATATATAAGGCACAAATGTCCGTTTGAAGTAAATTGTTTTATCATCCTGTATTTTTAATATTCAAATGATCAGCTATTTGCTTGTTTCTTATCTACGTCCTACTCGCTGAGCCGATGATCACTAAGTCTATGAGACTCACACCCCTCTTATTTCTCTTTTTGCAGACAGGGATCGGCCTAGCGCGTAACTATTGGCGTATTTAGTCTACTGCGGATAGGTAAAGGCATCTCTTAGCTCGCTTCGAGTCGCTCCGTTGTTTAGAGTTCAGTCACATGAAATTTTTACATATTATTAGCATTGTCAATTCCTAATTATGCATTGTTGAAAACTTTGTATTTTAAATTTAATTACTATTATTGGAAATGGAATACCAATAGGGTATTATTGTTATTATTAATTATTTACATACGTGTTAGCATATTTGATAAATGTCTCAGAAAAATTTACAAAGGCTTGTTCGGGACTTGACGGGATCTCTTGGAGGTCTCGGATGCCGGTAGCGACCGAGGATGGGTTGTTACAAAGTTGGTATCAGAGCCCTAGGTTTAGTCGAATCCTAGGATATTCTTATGTCAAACAGCGGAGTAGTGGGGTCGACGTAGAGTCTTGCCTATAGTTAGTGACTGCAGCACCGATTATAAGCAAGAGGCTGCGTAGACTCTTTTATCTTAGAAAACCACCTTGTGTAATCATAAGTGACGATTAAATAACCAGAAATGATTACCGATGTTCGGGTTTGAGATGCCACCCGAGACACGAACTACTATTGAAAATATTTTAAGTAAATGCTTCTAATGAAAGGTGGATATAATGATACCCCTTTGACTAAAGGTCGAGGAAAGTGAAATCGGACTAATAAGTCTATAATAACTCATTCAATTGGTGGAGTTAAAAGTTGAGCCATGATTGTCAATGGAAGAAATTTGATGACTATAGGGTATTGGAGGACAATAAAAAGGAGAACATACAATAATGGTAATAAAAGGTATATTTTTAGGCTAGAATAAATAATGATCGTTGAGATTCACTCGAAGTTTATAAATTTCAATATTAAGGGAGGTGTAAACTGATACTTGTGTGCACCAAAGTAAGTGCACTATGTTAATTAAGTTTTCCTGCCTATATATGAATAGTGCTAAACTTTCAAAATATTTTATATGTGGATATGTATTGAATATGTGTACATCGGCTTAGAGGGAGCTAGTTTTGATTTCAATCAAGTGATTGCAAGACCCTAAGGTTTGATTTGAACTATTATGATTATAGTTATAAGTACATGAAATGGCTTAAGGGTAAACATCAATGTTATCATAGTTGATGTGTGATCGTGAAGTAAAAGTTAAGTAAATATGCTCTAAGGATGAGCTTAACATTTTGCTTTACTTAGTATGAAACCAATAAATTAAAGGACTAGTGCTAAATGTGGTAGCTTCAAGTTAAACGACTTAAGAAAAATTGATTCTAGTATAAATGCCTTATGAAATTCTAAATTGAGTTTGATACATGAATCCCTTTAAAGGATCAATTTAAGAGTCTAATTGGATTAGTATGCAAACTATGGTGCAAATGATTAGTCTTGAATTTGATTTCTTCAAAGGTAAGGAACTTAGGAAATATTAATTTTTGGATATGCTTTAAGAGGGAGCTTCTGCATCTTAAGTTTAAGATAACTTTGATCTTAAGACCGCAAAGGCAAGATGCAATAATTAAGTAATTTATTTACTTTATAAATGTAATTGGTTAGGAATTGAAGAGTAAAGTCAAGATCTCGACGATAAGTGATGAACAATTTGAGATATATGTAATAAGGAGTAAATTTGAAGATTATTGCTTGAACAAATTTATACTAAATGTTATGGTAAAGGTATATCAATGTTAGTATAGAAATGTGTTTAGGGATGATTTTGACATACCACCAAAGGTGAATTAAGTATGTTGAAATTAATGTTCTAATAGTGTGCATATGATAGAAAGTTATTTGTAAAGTGTAGTTTTTATGATTGTGAAATATAAGAAGGTTATCAATATGTGAGCATACACTTGGAGTACTTAAGATATGCTTGAAAGGAATTAGTATTAGTCAAAAGACGTGAATCTTTTAATTAATTCTTACAAGGTATGAATGTTGGTAGAACGAAGGCACCTAGTGCCTTGATACTATGTGATGATAACTAATACAATTTATATTATTGGCAGTGTTGCTAAAAATAGGGGGAAGAATAAATTCTTAATTTTAGAAATAATGATGTGAGCATAAAAAGGATGACTAAGATGGATAAATTTTATGATAATTTTAAGTTGAAATGGTTGAATTACATAAGTTGTAAGATTAGAAGGACAATAAGTTGTGAATATTAAAGGAATAGTAAAACACTAGAAATGGTGAATAATTATGTGTGGCAATATGTAATTGAAAATTCATCGTGCTATATGGAGAGGATGTTTTCAATGAGACTTATTTGATTAATTATAATGCTAAGGGAAAACATAAGCTTAAAGGAATTAACTGAACTTAGTGTATGTGATAAGTAAAGAATTACAAACGGATAAGGAAATTGTGATAAAGGCTTAAAGGCTTAAAGAGAAGCCATATGGTTGAGAAAAAAAAATGGACGTAGTAATTTTAAAAAGGTAGAAAAGCTTCCTTGTGGAAAAAATTTACAATAGTTGCACTGCCACAATACTAATTGTCCAGCGCCACTATGCCAAGAACATTTCATGTGTCGAATGCATGAGCAAGGCGTGGAAAGTATGGAAAATGAACGTACAAGTTAAATTCAGGTCGTTGAACCTGGTATTGAACATTGCTATGGGAAATTTAAATGATTAAGAGGGCGATACATGAATTGAAAGGTTTCCTTATTGCCTTATATCCCGTGGCATGTATGAAAAAGGGAAGTTAGACAGTTTTTGTGATAAGCTATAATATGAAGAATCAAGAAGAATATTAAGTCAATTGAAGATGAATTTTAAAAGATAAAGGGATGACAATATCAAGTGAGGAAATTGTGAATCAACGATTATGAGGTGGTCATAATGACATAACGAACTTATTGTATTGTTAAGAAGTTCTGTAATCTCATTATAAAATAATTAAAGAAAAAGATACTAGAGATAAGACAAGGTTAATTATGTGGTGTATTAGACTTCACAAATATAAATTGAGGTATGAGTATAAGCGAATACTATTAAATCTTTTGGGGAATGATTACATGCTTATAAGCCAAATTGTTCAAAGGATTAATGAACAAGTAAGTGACCAAGTAATTGGAAATGCACAAAAAGTTTTGAAGGAAACACGCCAACCATATGTGCCAAGGACGATGACTCATATTTCCTTGATGAATTTTATATGCCCATCAGTATAACGTGGTAGTTGGAATTTGGTACAAAACCTAATGATTAAACCACAGGTTATGTAGTTATAGACTGAGAGATATAAGCTTAAGGTGGATATTCATAAGGTAATACTCAAGAAGAATTTGTTATGAATCTTATAAAAAGAAGCTTTGAATTGTGTAGTTACAAGAGGAAAGAAGCAAGTAGGAAGCAAATACTTGTAATGACATTAAGAAATACTTAAGTATAATCTTGTTTCGCGTTTTGTAATTGCGAGTACTATTGAATGACGGTTAATATTACTTAAGTATATTTCTCATGTCTGATACGGAAATGTGGCATATGGAATTGCCTAGGGAACCTAATGGCTAAAGCATAAGTTACGAGGTCATTCGATGTGAGATTGACATTGGATATTGGCGATGATGTCGAAGGATATTTAAGTAAAATCTATATCGAGTTTTATAAATATATCAGTGTTGATTGAGTAGACACTAAAGGGAAGGTAATGGTATATTGGTGCAAAGAAATAGTACAAAATGATTGAAGATAATCCTGATAATGAAGCTGGTTAACGAAAATTTCCTAATGTGGAAATTGGAATTTAAAAAATGCCAGAAGTGTACACGAGCTCAATAAATCTAAATATTAAGTGATATATTAATATTGAAATGAATAAGGACATATATGATGGAAGAACAAAAGGTAATGAGAAACGAAGATGACTTTTAGGAATTATGATATTGCATAAGATGCAATGATCCAGTAAAGATGAACCTGAGGGTTCAATAAGATCGTAAAGCATACATGTATACCGAAATAAAATTGGATGAAAATAATATTTAGTGATTGAGATATGGATAATGACATTGTGATAGAATGATGTGTGGTATAATGAAAGTTGTGCATATGATGGAAATAATAAAAGAAGAGCCCGAGCAGGTAAAGTACATGAAGTTCTACGTAGGTAGGATGTGAATGCATAGGGATAAATGAGAGATAAAGTATGGAAAAATGTAAGTTGAATGATAATTTAATGTCCAAATAGTGAATTGGGGATTGATTATATTTTAATATTCGTAGACTAATTATGATCTATGGAAGTGAAATAGAAGGATATATTAGAGATGTCAAAAATGAGAAAAGTAAAAAGGAAATTCAATCCGAATATAGTTGACAAGAGTTCCTATATATGGTGATGAATATTGACATTTAAATGAATATATATATATATATGTATAAGTGGAGTTGCATATGTAACCAATAAAAGTGAAGAATTATTTTTAGTGATTTGAGTTTTGAACGCAATATGTCTGATTAGTTGCATAAATGGTACAATGATAGGAAATACCATTAGAAATTCAACTATGTGGATATAAAGAGAATTCCAGAATAATATTCAAGATGGAAGGATATGATTGAGACGCAAGAATAAATGAAGGGTTATTTCATAATTATAATTATGCCAAATTCTTTATGCGGCAATAGAGCTATGGATGGAAATAAATGGTGATAACATTATAATGCAAAAATTTGATTGGATCGAGTAAGAAAGGTAAAGTTAAATCTTATTAAGGATGACCAAAAAGTTATAAGTTATAATAATGATAATATATTTTAGAACATGAAATGCTATAATTACTGATTAGAATGCAATGACGAATGACAGAATTACAATTAAAGAGAAAGATTGACAAGTGAATTGCTTTTCCATATAAATTGAACCACATTAAATCGAGAATGATGTAGAAGTGTGAAATTCTGAACGTGTAATTAACAGAAAGATGGAGAAGAATGGAGTTGCATAAGTGCAAGATAAACATGAAGTATGTGAGAATAATTGAAGGCGTTAATTTTCCCTCAACGTTGAGAATGCGTAGATGAGTGAATATGACATGTTTAGGACGCTATAAGCTATCTAAGAAGGTATAGGGATGAAATGAATGAATGAATGCCGAGACGTTTGACAATGAACGAAGTAATAAGAGAGTGATTAGATATACATAAATGTAATAGGTGATCGAAATTGGTCTGATTAAGAGAGAGCTATGGTTCCAAGTTAATGATGGAGATAAAGGCATGCTCGGCATCTTAATAATAAGCAATAATGATTGTAGGGGATATTTCCAATTTGATTCTAAAAGATGATAATAGACATAAATGAAGTATTCTGATTGAACTAAAGGTAAATGAGATAGATAAAATCAAAATTTCCTTATAAAGGAAGGGATAAACTAAGAACTTAGAATGGAATTAATGAATCAACGTTGACCTGAATTCAGGGACGAATTCTATTTAAGTGGGAGAGATTGTAACACCCCGTAAAGGGGGGCCTGATATTTGAAGAAAAAAAAAGTCAAGAAAGGACGGAAGACTAAAGTAAAAGAAAACCAAAAAAAAAAAAAAGAGAAGAAATGATGGGGTTGACAAAAAGAAAAAAAAATGGATAAAGATGGCTAGAAACAATAAAAAAAGAAAAGAAAGAGGAGGAACTCGAGAGAGAGAAGAAAGTTTGCCAAGAAAAAGAAAGAAGAAGAAAGAAGAAAGAAAGGAAAAGAAAAGAGAAAAAAAGGAGCTGAAAAAGAGAGAGAAGTTGGCTGTGAAGGAGAAAAGAAGAAGAGTTGAACAAGAGAGAGAGTCGACTGTGACGGAAAGAAGAAAAATCCAGCCAGCAATCGAGAAAAAAGGAGAAGAAAAAGAAAGAAGAAAAGAGAAAGGAAAAGAAGGAGAAGGAGAAAAAGAAAAAGAAGAAAGGAAAGAAAAGGAAGAAAAAGGGTGAAGCTCGGCTGGAAAGGAAAGAAAAGGAAGAAGAAAGAGAGAAGGAGAGCGGCAGTGCCGGAGAAGAAGAAAGAGAGGGAAAAAAAAGAGAAGAAAAAAAAAAAGAATATGGGCATAACCCAATATAAAAAACAAGGCATGGCCCAATAGAAAAAAAAATAAGAAGAGCCCATGAGAATGGCCCAATGGCAACAAGGAAAGAAAAATCCAAAAGAGAAAATAAAAGTGGAGACTTGGGCCTACTTAGCCCAATTTAGAAGTGCTAAAGTGAAGATAGTGCACTATAGTGGCGTGCCGGAGGAATTGACGAGCGACCGACAAGTAGAAATAGCGATGTAATATCCCGCTCTATTTCGAGGTGAGTAGGGGGTGTCAATTTGAAAATTTTCGTAATTATATATGTATGTATATGCATGAATTATATTACGTACAACTTGTGGAAAGCATGAGTTGGTAGATTTTTAAGAAATTTGTGAATGTTACGAATTTCAAACGTGTTTTGAATATATATGTATAAAGTATACGTAAAGTGTTTTAAACCGGGAAACAAGTTTTTCAATGGGATTTACATTCAAAAATTGTGCCTTATACTTGTGTAGTGTGCATCCATGATTATGATGCCTGGTTACCATGTGAAGTATTTCAAAATTCATGCACCAAATTTTATTTTATGAAAATGACAATTGATTTTATCATATTTTATGTCGAATGTTTTGAGAATAATTTGAAACGAGACTTCCAGGACATAAAATAATTTATAAAGTGATTTTATTTAATCGAGAAATTCGAGAGTAGATTGAATGTCACATCGATTAAGTATGACCCTTGTGCACGAGTGAGCTCTAGCTAGAGACATTTTCGGGTCACCGACGGGCTGTTAGACATGGTTGGGGCCATGGTTTGTGATATACGTGGCAAGGCCACAGCTGATTTACGCGGTTGCGACTGCTTGATATCTTTGATGTCGGCCAACATCGTTAAGATTGCCATGGCATTATGTGGGAATCCGGTGGAAGCGATGCTCCCGGATGTTATTACGTGGTAGCGGGACCACGACTTTTTATCTTATTTCCTACTCGAGAGTAAAGTCTCTTTGGATTTCCAAATTTATAATTTTCTTGTGCATTATAAAGTTTTCGACAGCTCCCTGTTTACGAAATAATTTGACTTAATGCCTCATGCAAGAGGTGATTTGTTGATTCCAGTGTCAGTTTTCAAAAGATTGATTTTACGGAAGCTTGTTTGATTTAAGGAAATTGATTTGAATAAATTATTCTAAATGATTTCTACGTGAAATTATTATTCACACTAGATTTGGTGTGTATTTATGTATATACCTTTGGTTTGGTTATATCATAAACGAATTCTTGATATTTTCTTTATATATAAGGCACAAATGTTCGTTTTAAGTAAATTGTTTTATCATCTTGTATTTTTAATATTCAAATGATCAGCTATTTGCTTATTTCCCATCTACGCCCTACTCGATGAGCCGATGATCACTGAGTCTGTGAGACTCACACTCCTCGTATTTCTCTTTTTGCATACAGGGATCGGCCTAGCGCATAACTATTGGCGTATTCAGTCTACTGCGGATAGGTAAAGGCATCTGTTAGCCCGCTTCGAGTCGCTCCGCTGTCTAGAGTTCAGTCACATGAAATTTCTACATATTATTAGCATTGTCAATTCCTAATTTTGCATTGTTGAAAACTTTGTATTTTAAATTTAATTACTATTACTGGAAATGGAAAACTTTGTATTTTAAATTTAATTACTATTACTGGAAATGGAATACCAATAAGGTATTATTGTTATTATTAATTATTTACGTACATGTTAGCATATTTGATAAATGTCTCAGAAAGATTTACAAAGGTCTGTTTAGGACTTGGCGGGATCTCCTGGAGGTCTCGGACGCCGGTAGCGATCGGGGATGGGTCGTTACAAAATGCCTTTGTTTTTACTTCAGTATGTATATGGGGAGAGATTATGCTACTATTTCTTAAATAAAGTGTGAAATTAATTGATGAAGATGCATGTGAATTGCATACATGTGAAATTTTCTGTAGTTTAACACTTTGAATCAAACAAGCAATTGGTTTTATTAACTAATTTATTCATTATATAAAAGAATTCATTTTCGTATACAAAAAGTAATAGATGTTCTAGGCAAGTGAAGCCTATGGGCTTCGGCCAGAGGTTAAAACTCCTCCGAGGAAGCTTGCTGTTGTTTTTTTTTTTTTGGTTTCAACTGGTTTATAAATATGAAACCAATTTTGCATTGGTTAGAATTTCCTTCAACAGAGTCAATTTTATATTATCAATAGCATTTACATAGCAATAGAGTGTGAAATCGACAATCATCTTTAAAGATCTGTCCTCATATTCACACCTACTTTCATTTGTTTAATATTTTGACTATTTCTCACTATCTAAAGTTTGACTCTCCATAATACATCCATTTCAACTTTCAAGTATTTTTAGCAATTTGTAGACCAATTTGGTCCAAAAGCAAATAGTAATTATGTTGCAGCAATTAAAAGAATGATGGTTGATAAGGATGTCCAATACCCAATATTTAGACCATTTCTCTTAATGAAAAGCAAAAGACTTTCTAAGTCTTCTAATCAAAATTGGAAAAAAAGAAACTTTGAATCAAAGCAAGAAGTTTCCCTCCTTGTCTAGTACTTGAGAAAATGACTGATCCCTTTGGATCCACATTGATGGAAAACACCTCAACGCTACTTATTACTATCTTAGTCTTTTACTGTCTGCTACTTAGCTGTAAATTAATTTTGTCATATCATTCTCTAAAATTGTGGCATACCATAAAGTCTATTTAGCTGATGAAACAGGGTAACTTTCAACTCCATTTGTTCAATTTCTAATGAAATATAATGAATGAATATAACAATAGGATAATCTCACATGATTACAGCTCCAGATTAAAAAGGATGGAGACAAATATATATAAATAAAGACTCAATTTCACCACTTTATGCTTTTGAAGCTATCATTTTTGCTTTCTACCCCATTATGCTTTTGAATATACCAAATCGTTAGGAAACCTTATACTGATTCACATATAGATCTTTCCACGTATCCATTAATTATTGGCAGGATTTGCTTTCACACAACTAAAGTACGGTCGTGTATCACTCTTTGCCATTCTTGAATGAAAAAGCCTATGTGGCCCATATTGAATGAACCCCAACTTCACATCAGTTCATTCAGGACAACTAAAGTTTACCAAGTCTCCCTAACTTTTTCCTGTTGAAAGTTTTGTTACCAATATAATTTTGTATGTGCTGATTCCACTTCGCACAGAATAGAGTGCAAACTCCACCAAAAAACACAGCAAGTACAGAGAAATGGCTCAATCACATCTGCTCACAAGCAACCAGCAGCGAAAAAGATCCAGAGAGCCAACAAATAACAATAACTCAGAAAGAACAACAGTGAAAACAAACAGAGCAAACCAGAACAATAAAAACCTCAGGGGAAGAAAAGCAGTAACAGCAGAACCCAAGATGCACGAAGAATCAAATAGCCTCAGCTGAAAAAATAGAAACAGCAGACAACAAAAAACAACATTAATTGGTTTTATTAATTAATTAATTTATTATATAAAGAATAAATTTTTGTATACAAAAGGTAAACAATGTTCTAGGCAAGGAATGTCCTAAGGGATAAGACCCCTCAAAGGAAGCTCGCTGATTTTTTTTTGCTTTCAATATGTCTATCAAGATTTACTTTCTTGAAATCTTACGAAGAAATAAATTATTATATTTAGATCATAAACATGAAACTAATTTCGTAATAGTTAGACTTTTTTTTAACAAAGCATCTTGATTCCTTTTTCTTTTTCTTAATGCGAAAGAGAATTAGTCATCATCCTTCTTCAAAAATCTCTAAAAAAGCTTCACGAATCTTGCCTTTACTTTAGTAATGTCCATCTCAACGTAGGATTTTATTCTTCCAAGGCAAGAACAAAAAGAAGCGTTCCAATTTTATATTGATGTTTTTTTGTCAATTTTGGAACAGAGATAGTCAAGTAGGCGACGATTGACCAAAACTATCTCTTCTCACTGTTATTTTTTTTTCATTAGTGGTTAAATAAAATTTTCCATTGCAAAGAGCAAAACAATTGATGAATAAATATTATAATATTTATTTTTTGTTGTCATATATATAATTTTTTAGTTTGGTAAATTCAATTCGGGATTTTTTTTTTTGTGATTTGTAGTGATAATAATTTGTCTAATCATGTGAATAGCAATTCTTATCCATAGCAGGTCTGTGATTGATTGGTAATGCAGGAAAGTGAATTATTGAAGGATGAATATAAGAATTAAATTTAGTTTAAATTTATAGTACCTTCTCATAATAGACTGAAAAATAGATAATTATCTTCTAAGGTTTATCCTCGTATTTACATCTACTTTCATTTATTTATTATTTCTATTATTTTTTATTGTTTAAAGTTTGATTGTCCATGGTACATTCTACTTCAACTTTCAAGAATTTTTATCAATTTGTAGACCAATTTGGTCCAAAATCAAATACTAATTATATATATGTTGTACCAATTAAAGGAATGATGGTTGATAAGAATGTCCAATACCTAATATTTAGACCATTTCTTGGTAAGTCTTCTAATCAAAAAAATTGAACGACAGCAACTTTGAGAATAAACAGAAACATTGAGGGAAATTAATGCATGCTTGACATTTTGGCACGTGGGCAACCTATCTGTACAGCGTGCATTTTGGTGCGTGTTTGCTCAGCTTCAGAAAGCCATTACGTGGTGTTATCCATGCTTGACATGAAACTAAGTGGTTGGTGTGATAATATGTATTAGCAAGGAGTAGCTAACAGGGGTGGAGTTAGAGTATTTATAAAGGAGGGTCAAACAAAAAAAGACATTAAATAGTTAAAGAAAACTTTATATATAATTCAATTATTATTCATTTAAAAAATTAAATAAAATTTAAAAGACATTCGACATACAAAACAATGCACATTAATAATAATGATGGTGTCATTTATATATATGACTGATTGAAATTATAAAAGAAATTTCTCTCACTTTTTGTGTGCAAGAGTGGAAGAAAATATTTTTTCAAATTCAAATGAATTGTCTCTTTACTTTGTATGTTTTAACTCTTTTCTTATTTTCTATTTGCTTCTTAAATTGCTAATCAACATATTAGGTTATTAACTTAAACTATTGAAATATAATTTGTTATGATAGACTATTAGGTTAAACTATTAAGATATAATATATTATGATAAGCTTAAATTTATATTAAAGTTTAATGAGTTTGGATTAATAGACTCACTTTTACTTTGTTTTCTTTTAAAATTTGATAAGCTTTACATATTAGTTTAGAATTTATTTGATGGGTTTAACTACTAATATGCTAACCATAACGACTCTAATTTTACCAAACAGTTTGAAGAATAAAACTAATTATTAAATAAAAAATTATTTTGAGAGCCATTAAAAATATATAATAAATAAAATTGTATTGAAAAAAATACAATTATTTCATTCTATCAATTTATATGTAATCTTTATTACTTAAAATTTGTAACATACATGCTAAAATGCATTGGTTATTCTAAATAAAAAATAATATATTGATGAAATTCTAAGCAATAGTGCAATATTGTAACTTATATTTGAAATTACATGATTATCTATTTTTAAATATTAAAATCATAGAAAATAAAATCCATATAACAGAAAAAGAACATGACAAGTAGAAAATAGAATCCACATATGACATAATAAAAGAAAGAAAAAGCATATGATTAATGGTTCATAGAAATTTGTGCAAGGAATCAATAGAGGTTTAGAACATATGAACATATGAGTAAATAGAAAATGTGACTTTGAAAAATGAATTCCAAGGATATATGCATTAGCATTACATAAGGACAAAAAGCTTTGTGATTATGGAAGCTGGACTAATGATGGATGGTAATGGCAGATTAAACTTTGTTGATAACTTTTTGGATGGGCATGTCAGCAATGGAGAAGGATGTGGAGTATTATTAGAGAATTTACACTTGGAAATAATTTTAAATAAGTTGAATTATGTAATTAGTCATTGTGCTATATAAAAAATGTGAATTTAGTCTTTGGACAATAATTTGTGTAAATTGAGTCTTTGTGGTTTGTTAATTTGTTAAATTCAATCATTAGTGCTAACACCGTTAAATTTCACCATTAAAGACATTGACATGACACTTTTTGCTAACGTGGCATGGATTATGTGCCGACATGACAAAATGTTGACATGGCACATACTGATGGACAAATCCCAATTTTAACCCCAAAAACACTCTAATTTTCTTAATTTTCTTGTTAGTCTGTGCTAACCATTTTTTTAGTTTGAGGCTGTCTATTACTACCAGTAGCAATCTAGCTTCCCCCTCACTAGTCACACATTTAAAGGCAGTGATAGCTATGTTCTGTCGACAGCTAATCATAAAATAAGTTATGTTTCCATTTTGTCCAGATATAGTTGCAATCATGCTGTAATAATACAACAAACTCATAAACTAAAGACTGATTATTCAAATTTCAACCCCTTTATCTCCTTTTTGTGGTTCTGCACAGCCAAAATTAAATAAAAAACAAGTGAAACACTTGTTTTTCTTGCTTTCAAATCCATGGAATCACAAAGTAAGGCTTATTTATAATCGATAGACAAGCCTATACAAGCACAAAGAAAGTAGCTAAACCTTGATCCATAGCTATTGGAAACTTATTATAGGCCATAAAGGCCTTTTGGTCGCACTTGTATGTTCCCTTTCCCCTCGTAGAGACCTCACGATCCATGTCTATGATCCCTTCCTTCATCGGATCCTCAACACATGGACCAGGCTCCAATATAAATGCCTTCACTTGTAGTTAGTCAAAGAACATATTGAACATGGATGGCTTTATCACTAGAGAGCCAATTAATCCTTAAAAGTATTATTTCTCTCTTAATTTTCTTGTTAGTCAATTTTTTTTTTTTAGAAAAAGCCTTGTTAGTCTGTGTTAAATGAATCTCTTAGGGTTAACGTGTTTTTTATGTTAAAATTTGAGGTTTGTGCATCAATACATGTTGTGTTAGCGTGTTGTCATGCCAACACATAGCTAATGCCACATTGCCAAAAAGTACAACATCGGTTTGGTAAAAATGCCATGTCAACACACAAAATGATAAAATTTAATGGTTTTACAATTAGGGACTGAAATTAACAAATTAATAAAGTACGAGGACTCAACATACATATATTATTGTACAAGGACTAAGTTCGTATTTTTTTGTAGAGTATAAGGACTAATTACATAATCTAACTTTTTAAAGATAATATTATCTGGAAGCTTTAGACCAAGTGGTACGTTCACTTTTAAATCCTTTTGAAATCTTGCTTGTAACAAGTATTCTATAAACAGAGAACTATGGAAGAAAATCTAGATAGGCTATGCTCCATAAAAATTGAGGTATTCATCTGGCAATTAATGTGGCAAAGAATGGCTATCAAATTTGAATTGGCTAGGCGAAAATTAATTTATGACATTAAGTGAATTGTGTTCTTTGTAATGCTAATCCTAAAACTATTTCTCAACTATTTTTCACATGCAAAATGACATAGAGAATATGGAGTATATGGTGTCAGGAATGAGAGATTCAATGGGTTACACATAAAAGTCCAAGTCATTTCTTTTAGCATAGAGATCCTTACGTATATCTAAGGATAACCATAGGTATGGATTTTTGTCTTTTTATGTTATTGTTTGGAAATTTTGACTTTTCTATAAATGAGATCTTATTTAATGGGAAATCATGGGAAAATATGCAAGTCTATGATCTCATTAAAATATGAGTGGCCACTTGGTCTAAAGCAAATGGTCAAACATAGTTGAGAGGATTGATGATATGGTTCGAATACCTCATAGACTAGTGATGTAACACAAAATTAATCCAACGTGCAAAGAAATTCAACGAATAGCCAGTCCAGAAGGTTGAGTTAAGTTTAATGTGGATACTACGTCTTCAAGTAATCCAGGATCAACTGGTATTGGTGGAGTACTGCTAGATAATGATGGCATTACGTTAATGAAGTTCTCATGTTCAATCAGTGATTGTGACTCTAATTTTGCCAAGTTACAAGCTATCAATAAGGCTTTTCATCTCTTTGTTAGTTACATGAGAAATTCAATGTTAAATCTCAGAATAGAAAGTGATTTTACAAAAGTTCTTTCATGGATTAATAATTATGAAATAGCTTTATGGCGGTGTAGGCAATGTTTAATTTAGATTTTAAACTTGCAAACATTAGTCAAGTATTGGAAAATCACCCATATTAGGAGAGAAAGAAATGAGGAAATGGATAAACTTGCAAAAGATGGTGTTGGCTGGGAAGAGGGCCTTTTTCAAATTATGGAGTCCAGTGTTTGATTTTGTAAAGATTGTTATTTGCTTAGCTAAAAGTTTGACTTTATATGAATTGTGGTTAAGGTTGGACTCTAATGATTTATTGTTGGAGGATGTGTTAGAGGATAAAGCAAATTTTAGACATGGATTTGTTTAAACATTAAAAGATATCGAGAAATGTCAAAACATGGAAACTTGACCGGGTCAAATTTGTATTCCAATCATAAATACTCTTTTAATTACCACATAGTATTGAATAATGAACACCCTATTGTTTCATGTCGTCCTATTGCTTCCTATTTCTTCCTTCCTTAGCCCCTCATTTCATGAAATAGAGATTTCTCTGATCATAGTTGGCATCAGTGGGTAATCTCTCTGTTTCTCTCTTTAATCTGGGTTTAAGATCTTGATATGACTATATCTCTAATCCCCCTTTTTCTTCTTACTAGTACATTAAAGAATGGGCTTTCTACCCTTGTATGATACTTCTAACTTCCCTGTCTCCTTCTTTTTCGCTACTGCTTCTCCTTTTTACATCTTTTTTCTACTTTTATGCTCCATGCTACTATCTAGGTTGTCATTCAAATTCAAATAATACTGGCATTCCTTCCTTCCTTTTTTGACCAACATGTCCTCCCTTAGCCACTCTTTTTCTGCCATATCACATTCCTTTTCCACCTCACCCATTTTTTCCACATCATACTTTTCTCCTCTTGTTTCTTTGAAACTGTTAGTGTCTTTATTCTCTCTTTCCGCCCACTGTTTCTTTAGTGAGCTTCCATGAGAAATTCCTTCCCATCTCCATCTTCTTTCTTCTTCTTCTTCCTCATCTCTTGTCTCTCATCTTTTTTATGCCAACCCATTGAAACTCTATAGCAGTCATATTGAAACAATAATCTGCCACTTTCAATCCACCCTCTCATCAATTCTCTGCTCATTTTCGGTTGCCACTAGTATTGACCTCTCCTTAAAGTCGCATCCCCCACTGTTCTCTCATTAACCTTTACTTGCTCTCCCCAACATTTTGCCAAGTTTCGAACGTGCTATAGGACCATGCATGTACCAAAATGCCTTTTACTACTACCCATTTTTACTTCGTCAAAACTACAAAATCCTCATGCCACACCTCTACGAATAAAAACCATTTTTTCAAGCTTTCCCATTTCTTCTTCCTTGCTTCCTTGAATCTTTCCTCTTTACTGAATGTTACTAGCTAGGAAATTTTTTGGAGCTAAACTCCTCACTATCACCCTTCATGGCAGGCCTGCTTGGATATATTGTTGTAGTATTTCAGCCTCCATGTGATACTCTGCTCTAGTTATCGCACTCTTTTACAACCAATGAAGTTTCTCCACTTCGAGAAAACCATCACAGCTTTTTTGACAATTTCAAATTCTCGCTATCGAGAGTATCGTACCGCCACTACTTGAGTATATGTCAGCTTTTTTTTTTCCTTTAACATCAATGTATCTGTTGATTTTTTCCTTCCTTCTCCAATTTGTGTTCCGCTACTCATACCTGGCCAAGTTTACTCCAATCTTCTATTGAAGCAGCTAATAAGATCCTTTGAGACATGCTTACAAAATCACCACTTATCATGCTTCAGTGTCCTGACCATACCTTAACAAATTGAATCTTTTTCCTGTTTTGCTTCTTCTTTGTACTATGAAGACATCCTTAACCTCCCCGAACGGTGCACTAGAATTTTCTTCTTCCTTTTTTAATAACTCTGCAGAGATTTTTATGTTTTGTGTAGATAAGAGAGTGAACCTAGTCATACCTTTATCTACTAATACATTTCCTACGTAAGACTAAACTTTTAAGTTCACATTTAATTTTGGAGTCTAACCTACTTTATTAGATCATATTATTAATAATTATAAGATTGTCTTTTATTAGGATCAAATCAAGTTAGCTTGGTTTTGATAATATATCAAAAATAAATAATGTAAATCCACACTTTCATAATTTTTTTTTTTAAAATCCACACTTTGCTTTAAAAACAAACTAACAAGTTGATCCATCAGTTCTTAAGCGAACACAAGATTTCTAAAAGAACGTTAAATTTATAGCCCTTAGATGTACAGTACTGTTATTTGCCCTGCTCCAGTTGATAATCATTTTGAAGAAAATTTCAAAATGAAGCGCACAAGATTCAGTAAAGATGATTTTCAAAGAGCAATATGAGAAACAGAGCAAGATGAGAACAAAGGAATTTTTTTTTTGGAACCAACAAGCTACTGCTTCCTTTTTCATCTATAATATATATACTAGCTCTTGCCTTATGCTTACAATCTCTTCCACAAAGCTCGGATCTATAATGAGCACAAAAAAGAAGAGAACAACACCTGAGCACAACAATCAAAGCATTGATTTTTGTGCCAGCAACGGTTCTTAACAACTGGAAAAAAAAAAACAAAAAAGCAAATGGCCTTTAATGGCTATACATAAAACGACACTATACTAAGTTATACAACTAAGGTAGCTAATAACAAAGACACACAGAACGACACTAAAGACTGCGTTTCAACATAAAAGAGAAAGAAGCAAAAAACGATGTCGTACAACACCTTTCAGTTTTCTCCTTCAACCCTATTGATTCGCACCCTTATTTGAACCTTCAACTACTAGAATCACAAACTTCAACAGACCTTTTTGATTTTGGTAGGATAAACGCCCAACCTGTCTATAAGAAACTTGAATCGATTAGCACTTAATCCCTTAGTAAAAATGTCTGCCACTTGATCATCAGTGTGATAGTAGTCAAGTTGAATCTCACCTTCTTTAACAGCATCTCTTAATGCATGAAACTTCACCCTTATGTGCTTTGTTCTACCATGCTGAACTGGATTTCTAGCAATAGCCAATGCAGATTGATTATTAACTCTTATAAGAGTACCATTGATATGGGGAAAATTCAAATCTACAAGAATCTTTCTTAACCACAAAGCTTCATTAGCATCTACAGCAGTGGCTATGTATTCTACTTCAATTGATGATTGAGCAACAACTTCTTGCTTCCTTGAACTCCATGTAAACACACCACTACCAAAGGAAAAGCAGTATCCTCCATTACTTTTAGAATCTTCAACTGATCCAGCCCAGTCACTGTCAGTGAATCCTTGCACTTCACAACTTTTAGACTTTAGAAACCTTAAACCGTAACACACAATACCTTTCACATACCTCAAAATGCATTTTTGTGACACCTGTACCCTCGTATAGAAGACAATATGACCTTATCAACGAGACAAAGGGTCTATGGATGCTGATTTAAGTGCCAAAGAGTGGAGATTGGTGAAAATAGTATTTTAAAATAAAATATCCTACACGTAAGAAAATAATAAAAAAATAATATTATTTTTATCGATGATGAATTAGTGAGATAAAAGGTGATTCAGGAGTGAATTGGGGCAAAGTAAGATGTTTTGGAGCCTTGGAAGGCTAGTGGAAGATTTTAAAATAAAATAATATTTTATTAATAAAATAATATTTTATTAAATAAAATAATATTAAATTATTAATATTTTAATAATGTTTGAAATTAATAACGAACGAGGAGTATACGACTAATCCAAGAGGGGGAGAAGAAATAAGAAAGAGTTTTGAAGAAAAACAACGTTAGTGGGACCCACGTGCCTTTATTAAATAGAGCACGAGCGGGTGAGTATATATTTAAATATTATGAAGACACGTTTGTGAAGTGTAAACTTAATATTTTATTGGTACAAGTGTTAAGGAAGAAAAATAAAAAGAAATTGAAATTAAAAGATTGTGGGAGGACTCAATTATAAAGGGTGAAAACCTTGGAGGGTTAAATAATAATTTTGCCATTAGCTTAGTCAAAGCTTCCTTTGGAAGCTTTGGCTCCTTTCTCCTTTTTCCATGACTGATCCTTATTCCTCCAAAAGGCATTTTCTTCTCCATCTTCTTCCTCCCAATGTGATTTTCTCTCTTCACCATGAAAATCAAGTTTTTCTTTCCTTCCTTTTCCTTTCTTTTCTTTTCTTACTTCTTCCTTCTTCCTTCTCCTATCTTCTTGTGCACTAAATCCATAACTTTCAAACCAATTTTTCAGCACAACCAAACCTTAGGAGAGAGAAAGAAAAATCTCTCTTTCTTTTCTTCATTTTCTATTTTTACTCCACTTACATCAACATTTAAGTTGTTGGCTTCAAATCTTCATTTTTAATGCTAATAGATAAATATTTTCAACTCTTGAATTTTAGAATTTATGAGTTTGTAATTTTTAAACTTTATTTTCTAATTTTCTTTAAATTTTCTTTCCTTGAAATTGTTAGGTTTTGTTGATTGTTGTACCTTCAAGCATCAAGGTAAAGAAACTTCAAACTTAAACAATTAGTTTAATAGGTTTGTGAATTAGACTAAAATTCTAGGTTAAATGTTAGGTTAGAATGCAATTAGGCTAGTGTATATTTATTAGAATTATTAAATTCAAATTTATGACATATTTGAGGTTGTCATGGATTATTGGTAAATATAGGTTCTAAGGGTACTTCGAGACTATTTGGATTAAGATCTTATGGGTGCTAGTTTTGTACGGTGGTATTATTAAGGTGAGTGAACTTGCATTTAAAAGGTTTTGAACAAATGCATATTTGTTGAATGAAATGCTAGAATATCTTTGGTTGACTCGTTTATAATTTATGCACAGGAACAAGCTTTTTCCCAAGTGGTACTTTTATGTTGTTAAACATATAATGTAATGAGTTATGTGTTTGAAATATTATGTGAAATTGCCAATTGAATTGTGGCATGTGTTGTATTGTTATGCAAAGATTCTCGTTACATGTTGTTATGTGTGCTATTCATTGAAATGTAATGTCAAATAATATTTATAACCGTGCATGTGTGGTGTAGGAGTGCACAACGTCGATGATATATGCCATGTGCAGTGTGGGAGTGCACATGATGGGGATGTGGTGTGGGGATGTGGTGTGCAATGTGAGAGTGCACACAACAATGATGATATATGCCATGTGCGATGTGGGAGTGCACATGATATTTACCATGTGCAGTGTGGGAATGCACATGAGCTGAGTTGAGATTGGTGGTGGTATGTGCAGAGCCATGTTGACTAGTGTGGGAATGATCATGATTTATTTGATGAATGCTTGAAAATATATATATATATACATAAAAGGTATACATGAATTCTTACACGCATGTGTAGCTATCTTGTAGAGTAGAGACAATTGAAAAATGAAATGTGATTGCATTGAATGATGAAAGTTGAATTTCCTAAGTGTTTTAAAATGAGTTAAACGTCAACATGGCGTTGAGTTAGTTTATGATATACAAATTGCATTGTTTTAAAATGAGTGCATCATGTTTTTGAAAACTTTCTGTATCATTTGCTTGTTCCCTTTCTATGTTCACTCACTGGGTTTATACTTATTCTTTTCAACTTCATGTTTTAGTTTTTAGGTTCGAATGTAGTTGGATCCTAGGTAAAAGTGCTTCCTCCTGTTCATCGTACGGTAGGTTTACTAGGACACTCCATGACAATACCCACACCAGAGTCACTCCATTGATAGTCAAGGTTTTTTGTATGTGTATATGGTTATTTAAACATAATTCATGAGAGTTGTTGTAAACACTGTATGTTTGGTTTGCGTGATAATGTTGTCACAAATTGGCAAATGGTAATATTATTTTGTGAATGGTATATGTTCGGTTGCCACAATTTATTCTTGAGATGAAATTATTTTTGAAAACTATGAATTAAGAACTTTAGAGGTAAATAAGGCACAAATGGTCTAATGAACAAGTTTTCATAGAAAGGCTTGCTTGGGCCTAGTGGGCCACGCCTATTGGGTCCATGTCCCGGTCATGGTCTAAGATTTGTGCTGTGACAGTTTTACTGCAGTAAAGTGATGAACTGATGGAGCTTGCATGAATCTGGATAGGAGGCTTGTGGCAAACATCACATTTGGTCTGATAACAACTAAATACAGCAAGGAACCAATAATATTTCTGTAAAGAGTTTCATTTGCCTTTTCTGCACCATCATCAATACAAAATCTGCTTCTAGTAGATAAAGGTGTTCAACAGCATTACAATAATCCATTCGAAATTTCTTTAGAAGATCTTGAGCATATTTGGACTAATGAACTATAATTTGTCCTGTTGACTACTCAAACTCCATCCTTAGAAAATAAGTCATAAGCCCCAGATCAGTCATCTCAAATACCTTCAACATATCAACCTTCAACTTTGTTGTGCAATCACTTTCTAGACTAGTTATCAGCAAATCATCTACATAAATAGCCATAATAAGCTTTACTGAATCATCATCTTTGTTAACATATAGAGTAGCTTTATTTATGCTTTTATTAAAGCCATGAGTCCTTAGATGGTTATCTATCCTCTCATACCAAGCTCTGGGAGCTTGTTTGAGTCCATGCAAAGCCTTTATTAACTTGCAAACTTTCCCTTTAGCACCTTTCTCTTTATACCCCTCTGGTTGTTCAACATAGATGTCCTCATTTATAAACCATTTAGAAAAGCTGACTTGATATCTAAATGAAAATTTTTCCAACATTCTTTGGCTAATAAGGTAGCAAGCAATATGATTGTATCATGTCTTGCAACTAGTGCAAAAGTCTTAAAGTAATCTACCCCATACACTTGTGCAAACCCTTTCACAACCAATATAGCCTTATGCTTATTCACAGAACCATTAGGATTCAGTTTGGTCTTGAAAATCCACTTGACACCTATCACGTTTTGATTTGAAGGTCTATCAACCAATATCCATGTATTATTATTCTTGATCATCTCAATTTCAACCTCCATTATTGCTTTTTAGTGATCTTCCTTAGTTGCTTTAGCAAAGTTGAAGGGCTCAGTTATAAGAACATTACATTTGCTATAGATGTCCTGTAATGACCAAGTCCCTCTAACAGCTAGTCTCTCATCCTCTATATGAAGAGAATCATCATCATCATCCACTTAAGGATCAGCAACAGTAGTCACTTTCTTAACTTTCTCAAAAAACTCAATTTTTAATTCCAAAGTGCCCTTCATCAAAATTAACATCTCTACTAATGAAAACCATTTTAGATTTTACATCATAGAGTTTATATCCCTTGGTTACCTCACTACAGCCAATGAAGACAACAACAGAAGACTTAGCATCAAACTTTGACTTTTTTTCATTTGTAATTTTTGCATAGCACAAACAACCAAATGTTCTGAAATGAGTCACAGAAGGCTTATTACCAAACCATAACTCATATGTTGTTTTCTATGGTAGAACTCTTGAATAAGGTCCTATTTAGTATGTAATTTGAAGTATTCACAGCCTTTACCCATAAATACTTAAGCATGTTCATTTGGTATAGCAGACACCTTGCCATTTCTACAAGTGTTCTATTCTTTCTCTTTACCCTACCATTTTGGTAGGGGCTATAGATCATTGTTAGTTGATGTTAAACTCCATAAGCTACTAAATACCTCTCAAATTCTAAAGCTGTAAACTCAGTACCGTTATCACTTCTCAAAGTTTTAATGGTTGAATTTGAGAAGTTTTCCACCAAGGCTTTAAATTGAATAAACTTCTCCAAGGCACCAGATTTCTGTTTGATGAAATCTACCTAGTAGAACTTTGTGAAATCATCAATGAACAAGATGTAGTATCTGCTGCCATTCAAAAAAAGATTCTTCATTGGTCCACTAAGATCAGTATGAACCAATTCTAATTTTCCAGATGCTTTCCACTTACTTACTTTAGGAAAAGATTTCCTAGTTTGCTTATCAAGCTAACAAGTTTGACAAAACTTGTTTAGGCTTAGTGATGGCAAGCAACCCTTTAATAATACCTTTAGATACCATAAGTGACAAAGATGTATAGTTGACATACCCAAGTCTCCTGTGCTAAGTTTCTGATAGATCATGTTCATTATGCAAAGCTAAATGAGTTGTGTCAATTAGATTCAGTGGATAATAGTAATTCTTCATCTCCACAATAAACAATTCTTCTCTATGTGGATTAAAGATTGTGCACAACTGGTCTTTGAACAGCAAGGCAAAATGCTCTCCTGCTAGTTGACCAACACTTAACAGATTTGGTTAGCTTCTGAAACAGAATGCACACTGTTAATATACTTATCTCCTGAACCTGTCTCAACCCTTACAGTTTCAACTCCAAGAATTTTCAAAAATTTCCATCACTTATCTTGACTTTAGACTGAAAACTAGTGTGTAGAGTAGTGAAAAGACTTTGGTTACCTATGAGATGATGAGAGTAAGCATTATCCAGCAACTAGATATTGGTCTTCTTTGAGTCTTCCTCCATTTTTGCCATAAATAGAACCTCATCATCATTTTCTTCCTGTTCTGATACAATTGCTTGAGTTGAAGGTTTAGTCTTGTTTGCTTTACATACCTTTTCTACATGCCTCTTCTATTGGCATGCCTTACACTTAACATTGGGCCCATACCAACATTACCTTTCAGAAGGATTCTTCTTCTTGCATATAAAGCAAGGTGGATATTTATCTGCTAAACTTTCATGCTTCCTTTCTCCACTTTTATTTTTCCTTTTCTGATCTGTCTTCTGCGAACTTCCTCCTTTTACTTTCAGCCTCTTAGTTTTAGCCATTAAGGAATTTTCTATATTCTCAAATCTCATAGCTCTCCTCTGCTCAAGAGCTAGTAGATTATTAATAAGCTCATTTATAGTCAACTTAATCAAATCTTTGGAGTTTTCTAAGGAAGTGATCTTCGATTCAAATTTTTCAAGTAGGCTAATGAGAAACTTAGCTACAACTCTTCTCTTAGTAACCATTTCTCCTAGCAACCTTAGCTCATTAACAATCCTAAGAACTCTATCAGAATATGTTTATATTCCCTTAGCATTTCTCATATTTAGAGTTTCAAACTCTCTTGTAAGATTCATAATATGATGCATCTTAGTAGTCTCATTACCCTAAAATTCTTCTTTAAGAATATCCCAAACTAACTTAGGATCTTCAAAATTAATAATCCTAGAGAAAATACTCTTAGATACAATTGATTGAAGATAGATTAAAGCTTTGTATCTTTTGGCGACTTTTTTACTATGCTGCTTTATCTGGGCAATTGTTGGGTTGGCATGTTGTTGCAAAGGAACTTCACCATTCTCCACTACCTCCCAAAAATCAAATGCGTTCAAGTAAAATCTCATTTTCGCAACCCAAACTCTATAATGTTTACCTGTGAATGTTGGTGGTGTTGATGCTGAAAATCTCTTGGTTGCCATAGATACCTTGCTCCAATCACTAATCAGTCAATGAAAGCAACAGTCCCTTAAGACAAACAAAGCAACAGTCCCTTAAGACAAACGCTTTGATACCATGAACAAAATTTCAAAATGAAGTTCACAAGATTTAGTAGAGATGATTTTCAAAGAGTAATATCAAAAACAAAGCAAGACGAGAACAAAGGAATGTTTTTTTTTTTGGAACCAACAGGCCACTGATTCCTTTTTCATCTGTAGTATATATACTAGCTCTTGCCTCGTGTTTACAATCTCTTTCACAAAGCTCGGATCTATAATGAGCACAAAAAAGAAGAGAAAAATAGTTGAGCATAACAATCAAAGCATTGATTTTTGTGCCAACAACGACACTTAACAACTGAAGAAGAAACAAATATGCATATGGCCTTCG
This sequence comes from Theobroma grandiflorum, assembly GCA_036013995.1. Taxonomy (NCBI): domain Eukaryota; kingdom Viridiplantae; phylum Streptophyta; class Magnoliopsida; order Malvales; family Malvaceae; genus Theobroma; species Theobroma grandiflorum. The sequence goes on from CP142133.1 coordinate 17,188,803, forward strand.
ACGGCTATACAGAAAACGACACTATACTGAGTCGTACAACTACGGCAGCTAATAACAAAAACGCACTGGAACGGCACCAAAGACTGCGTTTCAATATAAAAGAGAAAGAAGGAAAAAACGATGTCGTACAACACCCTTTAGTCTTCTCCCTCAACCCTGTTGATTCGCGCCATTATTTGAACCTCCAGCTACTGGAATCACAAACTTCAACGCATTTGCACTATCAAACATAGAAAGATGTTCATCACGAGAGTTTCCACTTCTTCAACATTGGTGTGTACGGTGCATGCCTTTTTAAATATGGAATGTGGCCTAAAAGACAACCCATGAACAACAATAAAGATGCATACTCAAATTCTAAATCTTTGGAAGACGCTTCAAGACGTGCTTCAGGTATTTTCCTCATTTTTTTTTCTACAACTTAACATTAGAAAGAATATTTGACTCGGTTTTCAGATCCCACATTGTGAGTAGTTTATAGTTTTTATGAGATTATAAGCTTTCTAAAATCACATTTAAAGTTTTGGAATGGTGTTGTGTTTTTGTCTCTAACAAAAAATAAATAAACTACGCAAACTCCTTCACCAAAATGTAATAAGCAGAATATGAAACTTTGTAGAGTTATCATCGATTCATTAAGAGAGAATGCGATAACATAAATAAAAACCGAAAGAGAGTCTAGTTCCAATTTAGAAATTATGTAATGTATAATGGGTTATTCCATGCAAATGAATGGACTCTGTAACTGCATCTGGTTAAGTTTGTAAGGGAGAGAGCAAAGCAAGTCTCTGTTTCGGGTTAGCGAAACAGGGATGAACAGAGGAAATTCCTAAACAAGGTTTCTTCGTATATTCATCATTCAGATTACTTCAAACATACATACATATGATGATTACATGGTAATCATCGACATAAGACTTGTATATGGAAGGAATTACAAGTGTAAAACAGGTTCATATGGTAACCATGCAAGGTTACACTTTGTCATCTACTTACCCCATGCAGCCGCATACTAAAGACCATTGTTGTCTCAATAGCACACGTGTCATGCTTTCCACTTAGACTCGATGCAAGCATTACTTGCAACACATCTAAACGGAGATGACAGCACCGATGGTTTGTATTAAAGTAAGCACAAGGAGGACAATTGCAGCAATTGTAGCAACACCTCTCCATAGAGTTGAGAAATACTGGAGTTTGAGAATTGCCATCCAACTATGATGGCGAACTGCATTGTATGCATTGAGCCTCCTAAAAATATCAGAGAAGTGGTTCTTTTCCATTGGAATAACATGCTTGCACAATTTGTTGAATAGAGTTACCACTGCTTTATGGCTGCCAAGCTGGTCGATGAGAATTCTTTTTCGAACGAGTAAATCCACGTCTTCAGTCGACTTGATGAGATATTCCATTAGAACAATATAGTCACAAATGAGAGTTTCATGTGGATAGTAGCGTTGCTCCCACGCCATGAGGTTTCGATAAAATGATTCAGTCCACTCATCCAGTCTCAAAGTGGGGATTTTCAACTCTCCGTTGTTTTGGTTAAATTCTATGTCGAGTAAGCATCTGTTTGTGCTCACTTTAAATTTCACCCCTGCTTCACCCAGCAGAACTGCACTGTATAAATATTCACCTTGCACTTGCCCAGCCTCTAGGCTTTCTTCTTTACCGCAATTCTTCTGAAATGAATATGGTAGCTGAAGTGTTCTTAGCAAGTCTGTGAAACGTTTAGCGCCCTCCAGTTTAGCTCTATATCCATCATGGCAATCGCTTGGTGATAATATATCCTGAATGGATGTGTGCTGGTTGTAATAAGGGCCGAAGAAATGACAGGTAAGATGAAGAAAGGAAGGGAAGTCGGGATTACCAGCAAAGGCAAGTTCATATAGGTCTTTAAGAATAAAGAAGGCAATTGATTTTCAGCCAAGAACAAGTCTCGCCGTATATTGTGCATCTTCACTGGCGCATCGAGGATAAAATCGCCTTCCTCTCTCCATTTCCTCTTATAGGCTCTCAAGAAGAGTTCAATGATGAAGCTTTCATCCTTTACAATTATCTCAATGACAACCTGGGAATCAGCTTCACAACTGACTGGTTCTGTCTGTTTTATATGACTTCCGGACCAATGGTTAAATCGGTAATGGGTTATTTCATAACAACCATTGATTCGGTCTGCCGAGTCTTTGATCAATTTGCAAAAATCCTTCAAGCTAGCTTTCTTCTCAGCTCTCTTGAGAAATGAGTCCAAATATATCCGCTTTTGCATTTCGATGTCCGTTGAAAAATCTTCGATATAACAAAGAGGGCCAATAATGACAAAATTCGGTCTGTAGGCTTCTTTATTTACTTCACGAAGTAAAGGGTCAGTACAGAAGATAATACGATCTCGTATCAAGGGACGCTGAGAATACTTCTTTGCTTTGTTTATTGTGGATTGGATCATTTCTGCAACCTTGAGCATTACATTTTCTGAATAATAATTTTCTATATCAGCCTTGCGGTTTCTTGGAACATTTTCCATCTGTCAGGTTGTTTAATTTCTCACCTTAACATCAAGACAAACTTAGCGTTACAAAAATCATATGTAGGATAATTCTATCTAAATTCAGGAAACGAATTCCTAGTTTGCTGAGATGTGAGAAGAAAGCAGTTGTACGTTGGGAAAGAAAAAAACAAGTTAAATTATTTATTAAAAAACTGCAAGTCAATTGAAAATAATTAGTGATAATCTTAACCATTCGAACCAAACAATATATTAAACATATTTTAGTATTATTAATTAGTACCAAATATCTGTGAATGTGATATAATTTGATGGTTTGTATTATTTCTAATACTAGAGTAAGTGTAGCTTTTTAGCATTCCACTTGTTGAGCTTTTAATATTTTTTTTTTAAAGAAAAAAATTCTTTCTGTGCATCTCTACTTTTCTTTTCTAATAAAAATTAAAGACGGCTTTTTTTTATAGACGGAATCCATAAGGCGTTTCTGAGAATGGACTTCTCCATAATTTTAAGTGTTTTTAGACACAAAAAGTCACCTTTGGATGAAAATATCCTTAATGAAACTGACGCATCCTTTTGGGTCCGCGCCTCAACCCGAAACGTTGCAACGGATAAAGTCTGTTTATATGTGGTCCACCACTCAATTCTCAGAGACAAACCGTACATCTCCTCCAAAGCAGTCAAAGTTCGGAGCATTTTCGCAGTGGGATAATTTTAGAGTGGTTGTTATCAGCATAAAGGTGCTTCACATACTCAGCAGTGAAAGGAAGTTGATAGTACGAGGAGAAAGGTATAATATTTATTTTATTTTAGTTAAGCAAAGTATTTTATTTTTTAAAAAATTTTGAACCGTGTGACGAAATGGTTATTCTTCATGTTGAGGGTTTTGGTTTTTGAGCATAAACCTATACATATTGGTTGTTCATATTGATATTGGTTGTTGTTTGAAATGGTTGAATAGCGAGGTGAATGTGGTATTGTTGGTGTTGATGGGGTCGAAAGGTGACCGGCGTCGCGTGACTGGTTCATATGTATGTGTCCAGACACTTTGGTAGGAATTGGCATTTAGGGTGACTGATGGCTTACGTACCCGCTTTGCGTGACTGGATTTTGGCTTGGGGTCACTAAGGGTGTGCGTGATTGCATTAGGGTTTAACATTGCGTGACATATTGATAGGTTATTGCGTGACAGCACGAGTGGATGGCATGGGGTCAGGGTTTGCGTGATTGCATTAGGCTTTAACTTTGGGTGACATACTGATAGGTCAGTGCGTGATAGCACGAGTAGATGGCATGGGGTCAGGGTGTGCGTGATTGTAATAAGGTTTACATTGCGCGAATGGTCGATGGGTTTATATCAGTGCGTCACTTGTGTATAGATGGTTGCGTGATTAATGTTCGTAATTGCGTGACTAATTAAAAGTCATTGCATGACTTGTTTTATATTGAATGGCACAAGTGTCATAACTGCATGAAATTTATCCGTATGGCACTACATGAAAGAAATTGGAACCGTTATGTATTATTATGGATCAACTGTAATGCTTTAATTTGTATATGTGATTTGCTTAACAATCCATGCACGACACTTGCATTAATTATGCTGGTCTAGGGCTGTCTAAAAACAGTTAAAAGTATAGAGAGGGTTATTTTATGAGTTAACTTATGAGGAGGGCTATTTTTGAGAAATGCCTATTGTTTTTATGTTAATCTACAATGATGGCATTAATATGACTAAATGGAAGGTGATCTGTTGTATGTTGCAGATGGCCAGCACAGGAACAGAGCATGATAATGTAAAATCTATGCTTTGTGTGCCGAGGCAGCAGTGGGGGTTCAACGCGAGCATTAACATCCACTGCAAGTGGTCGCAGCTACATATGATACGGGAGATGATGTCCAAAGTGAACGAGTTGGAGAGGTTGAAGGGAACATGCTTTGGGCACATGATGGACATCGAAGCTGATAAGAATTTATTCTGCGCCAGTCTCGTGCACAACCTAATGCTGCGCAGAATAAATGAACCAGCCGCCATCGAGGGCGAGCTATGGTTCGCCATAGGGAGAACAAAGGCTCGGTTCTCAAAAAGGGAGTTCTACCTCGTGACAGGGCTTAAGTTTGGTGCCATACCGGGCCTTATTGTCAATCGATACGAGGCCGTCCCTGGAGGAATTCACCTGCGTTACTAGGGAGAGGGGAACGAGGTGAAGATTCAAAAAGTTTTAGATACATTCAAGGGAGGCCAGTTTCAGCATGAGGGAGATGCGACGAAGATGGCCCTCGTCTTGATTGGCCAAAATGTTTTATTCGGTCAAGACTACAGACGATCAGTGGTTCCATGGTTGCTGTCGCTTGTGGAGAACATCGAGGAGTGGAACGCATTCCCATAGGGCACTTATGTTTGGAGTCTGACCGTAGATTACATGACGAGGGGCTTCGAACCTCTTACTGCAGGAGTAGCGGAGAAAAGTCGCTACCACATCTACGGATTTATTTGGACGTTTCAGGTAGTGTGCCATACACTGTTTATCATTATTCTTGTCACATAAGATTTAATGAGGTTAAATCTTTTCGCATAAGAATTTAGGAGGTGAGTAAAAAAAGTTTTACGTTTGATGTGCAGTTTTGGGCGTTGGAAGCAATTCCTGTAATCCGAAGCCTATTTGGAAGGCAGCGCCAGCCGGGACAGGTTTGGCCAAGAATGCTAAAATGGCAATGTGACGAAAGGCCTGTAGGCTTCCACGCCAGCATTACAAATCTGGAGGAAGAAGGGAAGGTGAGTAAATAAACCATATTTTTGTATTTAATAAAATTTAATTTTGATTGACATAAGCTAGCGAGGGTTATACCTAATGGTAATTCATGTTTTGGTACAGTTGTGCGGGCTGAGGACGTTGGAGGCAACTGCAGAAGAGATGTTGACCGCGTACTGGGCCGACATTGAGGTCAACATCTCCGAGGGGCAGCAATACGTTCCATTATGGAAGTTGGAAAGTCAGCCAGAATTCGGTCCCCAACAAAGGAGGAGGATAATGGATCGCAAAGATAAAAGTAAGGCAGCACGAGGCGTTAAGCGGAGACGCCGCGTGGACGAGGAGGTCCCTCCCCATTTCGGTGCTGCTGAGGCCCCTGATTCTCTTCCTTCGTGTCTTCATGCTGCCCATCATGCTGCACCTCCTCCTGCTTCTGCTGCTTCCCCATCTGTTGAGGCGCGCAACCCACCGTTGCGTCCGCAAAAGACTATGAGCATTAAATGAGAGTTGCAACAGATGCGGACACAGTGGAAGAAAGACCTACAGTCTTTGAAGACTGATATGCATATGCAGATGCAGGCAATACAGTTGGAGATCCAGCAGGCAATGCAGTTGGAGATCCAGCCACTGCATCAGCATATCAAGAAGTCAATGTAAGGGGCGGAGGATCGGATTGTTGGTTGGCTGATCGACCATTTTGAGGTATGCACGTTTATGTTTTTCTCAGTATGGGTTATAACATGTATGATGTATACAATGTTCTAATGTGTTTGACTTTTTGAATCGTTCAGGCTCGATTTATGGGTGAAGATGATGGTGCGCACGAGAAAGATGGCAGTGGGATTGGGGTTGATGTCGAGGATGCGGGTGCGATAAATCAGTCAATTGCATCGGCTCGAATGTCACATCCCGCTAGCCCAATCGAACATCAGCCTGTGGCTATCCCATCCCCAGCAGAGGCAGCCCAGCTTCCTAATGACATACCTTCTCGTGCAATTAGTGGAGCCACAACTTCGTCGTGTCAAGCTCCTGCTCCTGTCCCAACTCAACCAGAGGCCACAGAATTAGTGGTATGGCAAGGTGAGATCACACCTGTATTTACCGAGGCTCCACCTCAACCTGAGCCCGAAGATGCACGTGTGACCTTAGCCAGCAAATACCTTCGAAGCCCGTACGTTAACCCACTGTTGATCCAGCGTAAATCGAAGGACGAATTGAAGGCCAGATATGAGGCCTTCATGAAAAACGATCAAGCCTTCTGTCTTTATGGTTCTAGTGTATTCATTTCATAGTCTTTTGACATTGGTGTTATTATGAAAAAAATATGCAAGGTTAACATTCTGGGCATCGAAGGACAGGAGGGCCCTGATTTTTTTCGGCGATTGGAGACGCCGACAGAGTTGATGGACACCCAACATATTGATGCATGCATCAGTGTGTTGTGTAAGTGGGCGCGCGAACACCATCCACAACACTACAAGAGCAGAATATGCATCGTTGACACCACATTCTATGTACGTATATCATATTTTAATGAGTTGTAATTATTCAAATGTAAGGTCTGTGTATTAGTTAGTTTTATTTATTTAACTATTGTGTGTAACGTAATTACCAGCTTATTTTGCTGGGGCTGAGCAAAGAAATGGAGCCTTCCCCCAACGATAAGGCATTCAACCTGAGTGAGGCGGTAATTCCAAGCCATCTGCTGGACTATACAAAGGGTTTCAGTCCTCCATGGGGTTTGGCTTGGGATAAGGTTGACTCAATTCTCGCACCGTGCTATTTTGACGGACACTGGGTAGTAGTGCACGTCAACTTGCGAAGTTGGTCTATGATGTTAGTGGACACATCGTACGGTCGGGACGACGCACATAAGTCTGGCTTGCGTGATAAGCAGATGAGTCCACTAACATCATTGTTTCCCATTATATGCCACCAGTTGGGGTACTTTACCAGATCGCGTCGTCAAACGCGACCTTTGACGCCAATGAGGTATAAATTAAGAGCAAAGACCCTGGTACAGAAAGATTCAGTGAGCTGTGGGGATTGGGTTATCGCCTTGTTGGAGTGGTTCATCCAGTCGAATCCTCCAGCGCTGAAGGCAAACGCCATAGAAGGCATTCGAAATAAGTTTGCCATAGAGATTTTTACAAACAGCTCGGGTTGTTAAATCTTTTTATTTTTTTATTCTTTTTCAATCTGCAAATAACATTGTTCTGTATCATGTCCATATTATTCTTTGTTCTATCATTTACATATTATTCTTTGTATTCTTTATTGTTTCAATTAACAACAAGAACAGTTATGTATTCATTGCTGTTATACGCATACGGCTGCAATAAGAACAACATTGTTTCTTCTTTCCTTTGTTTCTTATTCGCATCGTAAAGTCTCTTAGTCTTAGTCTATTACAGTATTTACATGGCATCGTGATTGCCTCTGCATGTGCCAACCCCCCTTAGTTTACAGCATATATGACATGTTGAATTGCAGTACGTGACACAAGGTTGTAACCAGTTGATATTGAACTGGGTTACTCAACGCACTAACAATCGAGTCCCAAGTTTATATTGATTTGCGTTAGTATTTGAGAAACAGTAGTTATTATGGAATCGGGTAAGTAATCGACTTGGATGTTGTGACTACTAAATATGGATGGCGTGAACCTTTAAGATTTAGCATCGCGTCAGTAGTTGATATTGACTGGCAACATATGATATGGAGTGGCGTAACTTGTTGTGGGAATCGCGTGACTGGAAAACTAGAGTTGCGTTAGTGGTTGTTATGGAGCTGCGTGACTAGTTGATCCATATCACGTCAGTGATCTGCGGTCGCGTCACTTGTAATGGGAATCGCGTGACTGGAAAACTGAAGTTGCGTTAGTGGTTGTTATGGAGCTGCGTAACTAGTTGATCCATATCGCGTGATATCGCGTTGGTGATCTGCGATCGCGTCACTTGTCATGGGAATCGCGTGACTGGAAAACTGGAGTTGCGTTAGTGGTTGTTATGGAGCTGCGTGACTAGTTGATCCATATCGCGTCAATGATCTGCGATCGTGTCACTTGTTATGGGAATCGCGTGACTGGAAAACTGGAGTTGCGTTAGTGGTTGTTATAGAGCTGCGTGACTAGTTGATCCATATCGCGTCAGTGATCTGTGGTCGCGTCACTTGTCATGGGAATCGCGTGACTGGAAAACTGGAATTGCGTTAGTGGTTGTTATGGAGCTGCGTGACTAGTTGATCCTTAATCGCGTCAGTAATGTATAATATCGCGTGTGTGGTTAGTATGGAATCGTCAATTGATATTATTAGTTGATATCGAGTTGTTCGGTTATTGGAACCGCATTAGAGTTGTTGTTTCAAGTTCCAAAATATCCTAACTTCGGAGATATCTAAGATGAGTCACAGAAGCGAACGCACAAAAGTGACTTCAAGCAGTGGTGAAGGCGGCGCTGGTGATGCGGAAACATCGTCCGGATCGGCTGTCAGTTCCTTTATACAAAATTCCACCCATCCGTCAAACTCTGCAAAATTCAATGCCAAATAGGCCAAAAGAAAGGTAATGCTCGGGCGTATAATTGACTTTGATTATTTAAGGTCAATCGATTTCCCATACATTGCGAACTTTGAAAATTTAGGATGGACACGATACTTACAACTAAAGAGGCCATACTACGAGAATTTGGTCCGGATTTTTTACTTCAATGCAAGACAAAAATATGCTGAGTCGGAAACATCTAGGGCTGTGCACCATGACGATTCGTTTGTCACTCACGTCATGGGACAACGTATCGTTGTTACGCGTGAATTGATAGAACGCGTCTTTCACCTGACTTCGATGCAATCAGATCTGTGCCGTGTCAGTGGCGGTGGGAACCTTGTGTCCACGTTTATCCGCCCTCCTTCAAGACAGAGTGAAAGTCCTAATTGGACAAGGATGTCTTTCTTTGATCAAGTGTTGCATCTCATCATCGCTCACACTATCCATCCTCGCCAAGCGATGTATGTGAATATCAGGACATATGGGCTCTGGTTCTTAAATAACATCAAATCGTCCTGCCGTATCGACCTTGCTAAATTCATAATGGATAACATGCTCCTGACAATTGACGGTCTCAACAGAAACCTGCATTACAACATGTTGATCAGTGAGATAATAGACTACTTCAATGTCGACAGCCGTTGTAATCTGCCAATAAACCATGCTTTGTTCGATCACATCAATGAGCACAGTATTAAACATCTAGGTTTTGAGTTCAGGAACAACACATGGGTTAGGAACGAGCCAGTCGATGTTGATCCAGCATTCGCCCGTCTCCTTTCATTTATGGAAACAATGGACGCAAGGTTGAATGCCCGACTAGAATTGTTGGAGGGGCAGAATCGTGAGCTGTTGCAGTGCCAACAACAGTTGGAGGATCTAGTTCGCTCTCAATTCGCACCACCATCATGATGGCTTTTCTGACTGCATGCTCTATTTCAAATGTAATTATAATTATGAGTATTATTGGTATATTTCAAATAAGAATTTGATTGTTTACAAAGAGACAGAAATTATCATCAATTATGAGTATTATTGGTATATTTCAAATAAGAATTTGATTGTTTACAAAGAGACAGAAATTATCATCAATTATGACGGAGTACAAGGCATTTGATGATCCGACAATATCATCTTATCACCTCCAGACTCTGGCAAACTCAAATTCAAATATCATTATTCAATGGAAATGTCTGGCCATTTCGAACCAGTTCGAACGAAACCTTAACAACTGAGGTGTGAAGTTCCACAATCTTCAGGTACGACATCTGTAATGTTATCACTGTTTGTTATCCGCAATGGACATGTGTTTCGTGTGTGCCCAGGTTGTCTGCATATTGAACATGCCTTCCGTCGTCGTCTTCGTCCATCCGGAGGATGAGTATATGATGTTTCCCCGGGTGTGGATGGACCTGTAAACGGCGTCCGGCAATTTTATCTATTATGACCATAGCTCTTGCATTGTGAACATCTACGTCGGCGAATGCCTTCCCCAGCCGATGGAATCCTTTTCCTCCTAGGTCTCCCCGCTTGACCTCGACATGTTGGTGGCAGAACGATGATTTCTTTAACCTCATGGGGGACGTCCCATTCACTGGGATGGCCAACTGGGCAAATGGGAACTGAATATGCCTCCACCCAAGAGCTAGTCGTGTAATAGTGCGAGCAGAATTCAATGGGTGAACGATTGCACTTACTGCGAAGGCAATGAAATCTCAGTTGGGGAACAATGTAAACATGTAAAAAATTCAATGAGCAATACCCTAACTAAGAAAAGAAAACATGATTATTCACACCTTATTGCCGCCATTGCATGCGTGCAGGGGAGTAGATCACCCTAGAACTCACCGCATGAACAAGTCTTCGTGCATAGGTTGACGACTGCGTCCGTATTCCCGCCTATAACTTGGAACTCCACCAGATCGATTGGTTGGATGGAGAAATGACATGCTGCATTCAACCGTTTGTTCAACAGATCAGTACCCCAAGGGCTGAGTGGCGTGGTCATATTTAATGCCTCGTTGTGCCGGTCATGGAACCAACATTGGAACATGCCTCTAATGCACTCGATCAAGATGGTTATTGGCATTTTCCTTGCATGCCTGAGGCAGCAGTTAATACACTCCGCAATGTTGGATGTCATCAGCTTGTATCGCCTTGCCGGTGACCGTGCACGTGCCCATCTATCAGGTCCTATTCTCATCAGGCGGTCATAAGCACGTTTGCAAATCTGTTCTAGCTCAGTCATGTGTTTGGTAAAATCGGACAGCCTATAGCAGTTTGCAGCCAATGTGAAGATGGTATTAACATCGGTGCGCTTGAACAGGTTTTTAATGTTTTTCCCTAAGTGGTAACTGCATAGACCGTGATGCGCGTCGTTGTACACATTCTCAACTGCTTTCTTAATCGCAAGATGATGGTCAGAAATTAACATGTGGTTTTCGGGACAACCAATTGCACGACGCAATTGGTTAAGAAACCACGACCAAGACTCTTCGTCCTCGACGTCGCCACTGCTGAATGCAACTGGATATATCTGCTCCTTCGCATCTTTGCAAACCACAACAAACAAAATACCCTTGAATCTACCTTTTAGATGTGTGGCATCGATAGCAAGTACAGGCCACATTACAGAACGAAACCCCTGGATACATGACCCGTACGCCCAGAAGCAATATTTGAATCGACGTTCTCGATCTGTAGCGACACTCGTGAGTGTATCGGGGTTTTCACGTTCCAACATGTGGAAATATGAAGGGATGAGTTGGAATGACTCTTCCGGGGGATCGAACACAATATTTTCAGCATACTACTTCGCTTGCCATGCCTTTCCATAAAGGCATTGCAATCCCCACGTGCGATTCATCTCTTCCATTATTTCCTTAGGTCTCAATGGGGTAACATAATTTCCTTGCAGCCTGGTCGAGATAAGGTCACTAATAACCCTTGCGCTCGCAGTTCGGTATCCACATTGCAAAACATCAACAGTACATGTGTGTACCTTACGCAACCTCCGAATTTGCCAGTAATCTCCCTCAGGCAACTTCGTTGCATGCAAAGCAAACTTGCATGCCTTCTCCTTACAACCCACCTCAAAACGAATGTGGCATGACTTTTTAACTCTTACCTCAAAATGCTCTTTTATTGCCAACATGCTCAAAACACGTTTCAAATCGAACTTCGATCGAAACACTTGTCCTCGATATAAGTGGTCGACGTGTGCTCCAGATTTCTTTGTCGCAACTGTTTGGAAGGATATCATATCTACCACGGGAATTACCCATTGACGAGATACCCCTGTATTTACCCTCTCTTCATCACTGTCCACTGGCGAACGAATGCCTTTCCTTTGGGCGATGCCGTCGTCGTTAATAGGCTCGGCACCCTCAACATCCTCTAACGCAACAGTTGTGGCATGGTCTTCGAACGGAACCCCTTCTAACGCAACAGTTGTGGCATGGTCTTCGAACTGCACATCTTCTAACACAACAGTTGTGGCATGTCCTGTGCTGCCATCTGCACGATTGAAAGTAGGGAGGTCAATGTGCTCACCCCCATCATCATCTGAACATGCATCGTGCAAGTCATCATGCGTATCCGCCGTGTCATCCTCTTCAACATCATCTTCAATCTCATCAGATGCATCGACATCGCTCACAACCATCATAGTGTCCTTTACGAATGGCGATTGACCAACTGAATTTCCATTTGATAGATTTGTTTGTTGCAGTGTACCATGAAATTCATTCGATGCACATTCTGATTGGAATTGTGCAGACATCATTTGCAGACACCTCAGGTGTGTCCCGGCCTGATCAAACTCTTGACGATACGTCAAACGTTATTGCCATGGTTGTATGTTAGGAAATGCATGCTGTGGTATGTCAGAATAATTACCATTCTGTTGTAGGCGATGACTATGTTGGATACCATGTTCATGTCGAATATCGTTTCCCTTTCCTGCCTTAACTGTCACAAACACAGCAACTGCGCTCTCATCTCGCAGAATACTTGTTACATCTTTATCATCCCTGATAACTATGCGGGAAACCCCTGCAGTATGTCTCAGCGATGCATGTAGATCAATTTCATTCTTCTGTGCGTCGACCCCAACAACTTTTTCAACCAGCTTCACTAGGCTTGATAATGACAAATCACTCCAAACAACCCTAACTCGTGTATCACCACCCTTGTAAATGTCATCGACCCACTGACCACTGTATGTAATCATAACCTTCACATTTGGCACGCTGCTGAAATTTGTCAAAAAATAATTGTCACAATCAGTCAATTTTTTTTAAACATAAGTTCCCAAGAATGCAAAAAAAAAAACAACTTACGCAATGCCTAAGTCACATTTGGCCGACGGATGAAATTTAACAGAATAAGTGTTGCAATGTATAATACACATTCATGCCACTCCTAAAAACCAGTTAACGTAAGCCTCGTGACAAGATGTGCATTGCACAAGTCAGTCACGCAATATAGCATGTCACGCTATATATAAAAACCAGTCACGCTATATATAAAAACAAGTCACGCGATGCCCAAATACTCGTGACCAAAAGCATCAAAACGAGATAAATTGCACAAGTCAGTCACGCATTACTTTTGGTCACGCTATATATAAAAACCAGTCACGCTATATATAAAAACCAGTCACGCAATGCCAAATACTCATGACCAAAAGCATCAAAACGAGATAAATTTCACAAGTCAGTCACGCATTACAACATGTCACGCTATATACAAAAACAAGTCACGCTATATATAAAAAAACCAATCACGCGATGCCCAAATATTCGTGACCAAAAGCATCAAAACGAGATATATTGAACAAGTCATTCACGAACATTCCTTGTCTCGCTGAGCCATAAGAATAAGTCAATCAATGGTATTGGGCAAACAGGTACAATTCTAAAAAACCAGTCACACAAACCCTGAAAAGTAGTGAACAACATGCTCAATACAACAGGTGAATAACTCATGTCTAGCAGCACCAGTCTCGCAATACCTAATACTAAGTCACTCAATGCGTGATATCTACTCACTCATGCCAACATAAAGAGTCACGTAATTGACTAATGTCACGCAATACTTAACAACATGTCACAAACTATGTCAAAACCAGTGACGCAATATTTCAAAACCAATACCCGCAACATGGGAGAAAAATTCTTAAATGTTTTTTCATTAATCAGAATGCGACAACGAAGATATTACAAAACAAAACAAAAAAATGAACCATAGTTCATTTCTTCCTAATTTCATCTACTTTTTCATCGATCTCAGCCAGCGCCTTCTCATTGAACAGGATGGAACACTCCAGGTCATGAGCCCTATCCATCAACCTGTCAAAGAGGACTCGCACCTCCTGCTCGAATGTCTCCAGCTTGTCCACCAGGGCCCTCACATCTTCCTTGGAGGCTACCCCCCCGTGACCATTCTCTTCTGTACCTTCTCTGGACTCCATTTTCAATTATCTGAGAATGTTAAGATAATTGAATTTGACTCAAATGGTTACTGGTTCCCTTTATTTATAGGCATCAATGCTGACTCTTCATTTGCCACACACATATCCTCGTATAAGTGCAATTATGGGGGGCTGCATTGGGGGGGCTGTACCTGTTCGGCCTATTATGATGTTTGGCCTGTCTTTTGGTTTTAAGAGGTAGATACAGATGAGAAGATGAAACGCTAGGCCGAACAGGTGCCGTCCCCATTAATTGCACTTATGTGGGGATATGGGTGTAGAAGACGGAGAGTCATCATTCGTGCCTATAAATACAGGGAACCAGTAAGCATTTTAATCAATTATCTTAAACAATCTAGGATAATTTAGAAAGTCTAAAGGCTTCTACGGATCTAACCCAGGATATTGGCGAAGGGGCAACATCCTTCCGCCCTGCGCCTGTATACCCTCCTTCTCTTCCTGTACTCCCTCTTCCCCTCACGCAGTTAGGGTGATGAAGATGGAGAACAGAAAGAGCAATGAAGGAGTACAGGAGGAAGAAAGAGGAAATACAGTGAGAGGAAGGAGAATGAGACGATGGAAAAAAATAAAGTGTTTTGCATCATTTCCTTTCTCTTGTATTTCGAAGAATCTTAATATTAATGAAATTTTATGAAATTTTCTTTGAGCATATATTTTCTTATGGTTATGTCTTATATTCATTTAAGTTATAGTATTATGCATAATAACTGCGTGAGTGGATGTTAGGCATTGCGTGAAGTATTATTTGCCATTGTGAGATTGGGTTATACGCGCTGCGTGAATTGTGCAATGCAAATCTTCATGCAAGACATTGCGTGAGTAGATTGTATGTATATGGTGACCTGTTGTTATGTATTGCGGGACGTTGGGACAGTACGTAGATCGGTTGATGGTTATGTTGGCATAACGTGCGTGCATATTAGGCATCGAGTGACTTATTATTAGGTACTGCGAGAGTGCCATTGCGTGACTGCCTTCTGCAATTTATCTCTAATTTTGCCTTTTGAGGCCTTTGGACACTAGTTTTAAGGGTTTCCGTGGCTGGTGTATTCCATATAGCGTGACCTATTATGTATTGGGTGACTTCACTACGTGATTGGTTATGTTGATATATGGCATTAGGTGCCTGAATATAACGTGACTGAATATTTGTTGAGCATTGCGTGACTTGTTTGTAGCCATTACGTTACTGAGTATTACGTAATATCCAACCATGCATTATTCAGTCACGTAATGCGTACAGACAAGTCACGAAATGCTCAACAAATATTCAGTCACGTTATATTCAGGCACATAATGCCAAATAAGCAGGTTACGATTACTGATATCTAGAATCCAGTCATAGACCCTAATATCCAGTGACGTAATACATAACAACTATTCTCGCATCGGCTATAAACTGATTGATTTCGCTATTCGCAGCCAGATTTAGTTTTCCAGACTCATATAATTTACCCATTAAACAATTTAAGATTCCTAATATCCAATCACACACCCTAATATCCAGTGACACGATGCCTAACAAATATTCACGCATCAGCTATAAACTGATTGATTTTCACTACTGCTAGCCAGATTTAAGTTTCGAAACTCATACAATTTACCCATCAGCTATTGCGTTCTATGAATAACCATAAATAAAACCAAGAAGCCATAACACATACCTTGATTCCATCTCCGCACTTTGGGAACCTCAGAAAGTTCGCTGGCGATATAGACCTCGATGGCGACAGCTAGACGGCGAGATATATACCCCAATGGCCTTGGAGAGCTGGACGGAGGGATAGCTAAATCGAGATTTAATTTTGGAATTTTAATCTGAATGGCGGGAGGGGAGAAAGAGACCGAGACGCCCCTCCTTCATTTGGATTAATTGGTCTAAAGGGTATTCTTGTCAAGTCGACCCAAAAATTGTCTACAAACAGTTAAAATTATATGTAGGGTCATTTTTGAAGTGCGGTTACTCTGGCGTCCATTTCTCACAATTTCCTTAAAATTAAACTAAATAACACAATCTAAATAACAAAATATCAATTACATGAAACCTTAATAGATCATGAGCGGCATCTAATAATACATCATGACCACCCAAATGTTAGAGAGTCAATTAAAGAATTTGACAAAGCCTTTCAGTAATAGGTCTCTCAGTGCAATATGATCTCTTCACAAAACATCTCGAATATGTCATTAACCATGGCTCGGTGTCTACTTATGACATTTCATATTAGTTCTCATAATACATGGACTAACCTTTTGAATTTAAGAAGCTAACTTTCCTCAAATCCATCATGCTTTGACCAAAGACTTTATACAAGTTAATCAAGAATTGAAAACAAGTAAGATACATCCTCTCATATCACTTGGGGTGATGAATGCTCTCTTGACCACTCATTCACCTTCGCATATTTCATGGCATACCCAAAAACACTTTGTTTAGGCATCTAGTCACCTTTAGACCAGTAGGGGTAAAATTAAAGTATGTCATTCCATACAAGATGACCAAATGCCTCAAGTCCAAGGACTAGTTGCATGACTATCATATGAGAACATTTTCCATTGACACTTGAGTGAAATACCAAATGGAGTTCTGATAGTGGATCATGTTCAGTAAACTTGTTCTTTGACAAGCACCCATATGTTATCCCCAAATATCCCATATACTTTAATCTATGAGATTGATTGTTCACTTCTCAAGTAAGGAGGCTTAACATGTATTAGTCTTTGGGCATTGTCAATGCCCTGTCTTGACAATATAATGATTAGGAACAATTTTAGGGATATGGCTTTGATACATAGTGATCTCATAATTGTAACAACTTTACAATTCTCTTGCAAGGCCTTTATGTTCCATAGGCTTTATCCAAGTAGTACTTAATAACTCCTTATTATTACATTAACAAGAAGGAAAACCTCTATCACATATAATTATGTGATTAAATATGCATTAAACGACAATATATATATACATTCCTTGACCAATCTAATTGGCTTAAGGGCATATACCAACACTCTTCTCAGTTGAAATGTGGGCTGAAGTCCCTATAGATTTCCAACATAAAGCATCTACCACCACATTGGCTTTGCTGGGGTGATACAATATAATGCAATCACAATCCTTAAGCAACTACATCCACCATCATGTTGGGATTTGACCTCATGCTCAAACATGAAAATAAATAATAAATTAAAATTATAACTCAACGAAAAGATAAATAAAATAATATTTAATCAAAGAAACAGTCGAATCTTACAAGATCAATGTTTGTGTTTTCATGTAACTTTCAAATAAGTATGAAACTCATAAGTTTAAAAAATTACATACCTTGCTCTAGATATCGTAATCAAGAGCCAATTAAATTAAAATCTTTGCTTCTTCATCTTTAGGATTTGTCAAATCTTCAATCACCCAAGTGTTTGGCCTCTAACAGTAATCCATATAGTGATTGAATGAGGCCTTCTCAAAGGTAGGATTTTTTTTTTTTACTTGTGCGAGCATGTTTTATTTCAAAAACAAAAGGATAAAAATTCTTGCCGAATCTTATTTTTGTTAGACAAAGAAAACTATTTTTCGTTTCTTGTTTTATGAAACGGTTAAGAAATATTTTTAGGCTTAGAGTTTTTAGTTTGCTAATTTAATATATTTATATAGTCAAACTAAGTTGTAACTCTAAATACAACAATTGTATTTTAATTTAATTAAGTTTTTGAGAACTTAATTAATTTTTTACTTTATTTTGGTCTCTTTTAATTAAGTCCAACTTAATTAATTATCCTAATTTTATCCCAATCATGTCACTTAATGTGTGTGACCCATTAGGCTTCTAACGTGTTGGCAATAAATATAAATCGTAATCAAATATCAATTTGATAATTAATATATATTTATAGATCATGGGCGGCATCTAGTAATACATCATGACCACCTAAATGTTAGAGAGTCAATTAAAGAATTTGACAAAGCCCTTCAGTGATAAGCCTTTCAATGTAATACAATCCTTTCATCAAATATCTCAGATATATCATTAAGCATGGCTCGGTGTCTACTTATGACATTTCATATTAGTTCTCATAATTCATGATTAACCTTATGAATTTAGAAAACTAACTTTCCTCAAATTCATCATGCTTTGGCCAAAGACTTTATACAAGTTAATCAAGAATTGAGAACAAGTGAGATGCATCCCCTCATATCACTTGGGATGATGAATCCTCTCTTGACCACTCATCCACCTTCGTATGCTTCATGGCATACCCAAAAACACCATGTTTAGGCATCTAGTTGCTTCCAAATCCGTAGAGGTGAAATCAAAGTTTGTCATTCCCCATACAAGATGATCTAGTGTTTCAAGTCTGAGGACTAGTTGCACGACTATCACATGAGAATATTTTTTATAGACACTTGAGTGAAATACCAAATGGAGTTCTCATAACGGGTCATGTTAAGTGAACTCGTTCTTTAACAATCACCTACATGTTATCCTCAAGTATCCCATATACTTCAATCTATGAGATCGATTGCTTACTTCCCAAGTAAGGAGGCTTAACATGTACCAGTCTTGGAGTATTTTAAATGCCCTATCTTGACAATATAATAACCAGGAACACTTTTAGGAACATGGCTTTGATGCATAGTGATCTCGTAATTGTAACAACTTTACAATTCTCTTGCAAGGCCTTTTTGTTCCATGGGCTTCATCCAATTAGTACTTAATAACTCTTTATTATTGCACTAACATGAAGGAAAACCTTTATCACATATAGTTATGTGATTAAGTATGCATTAAATGATAATATATATTTCTTGATCAATCCAATTGGCTCAATGGCATATACTAACACATCATTGCCTAAAATTGAGATGTCTTTGCTCAAATTTATATATTTGAAACTTTTGTGATCCGTGTAAATCTCACAAGTCTCACCATACAAATAATACCTCAGGATCTTTAAGGCAAATACTGTGGCTGTCATCTTTAAATCATGTGTAAGGTAATTCTGCTCATGCTTTTTCAATTGTCCAGACGAGTATGCAATCACGTTACCATGTTGCATGAAAAACACATAGAGTCAACAAGAATCACTACGATCCTTGTGCCTTTCGACACAACCCTATTGTTACTAGTAAATGTCCAAACACATGGAAAAATATTAATTCTCCTCTAATGCCTAGTAATAAAATTTTCTTGTAGGTAACAGCTAATTTGGGATTTATTATAAGTGATAGGAAATTCATTTCATTTTAGCAAGAACCATGGATAGAAAATGCGATTTTGAAAAATGAATTTCCAAGGATATATGCATTAGCAATACATAAGGACAAGAAGCTTTATGATTATGGAAGCTGGACTAATGATGGATGGTAGTGGTAGATTAAACTTCACAGACAACTTTTTGGATGGGAATGTCAACAATGGACAAGGATGTGGAGTATTATCAGAGAATTTACACTTGAAAATAATTTTAAATAGGTTAAATTATGTAATTAGTCATTATACTCTACAAAAAATGTGAATTTAGTCTCTAGACAATAATTTGCATAAATTGAGTCCTTGCACTTTGTCAATTTATTAAATTCAATCTTTAGCTTTGACACCATTATATTTCACCATTAAATACATTGACGTGGTAATTTTTGCTGACGTGGCATTGACTATGTGCTGACATGACATATACTAATGGACAAATGCCAATTTTAACCTCAAAACACTCTAATTTTCTTAATTTTCTTTTTAGTCTGTGTTAAACAATTTTTTAGTTTGAGGCTATCTGCTACTACCGGTAGCAATCTGGCTTCCCCCTCACCAGTCACACATTCAGGCTTATGATAGCAAAGTGTTGTCTACAGCTAATTAAAAAATAGGTTCTGTTTCTATTTTATCTAGATATAGTTGCAATCATGCCACAACAATACAACAAACTCATAAATGAAAGAGCGATTATTCAAATTCTAATCCCTTTATCTCCTTTTGTGGTTCTGTACAACCAAAATTAAATAAAAAACAAGTGAAACATTGGTTTTTTTTTGTTTCAAATCTATGGAATCACAAAGTAAAGCTTATTTATAGTCAATATACAAGCCAATAAAAGCACAAATAAAGTAGCTAAACCTTGATCCATAGTTATTTGAACTTATTATAGGCCATAAAGGCCTTTTGGTCACACTTGTATGTTCCCTTTCCTCTTGCAGAGACCTCACCATCCACGTTTATGATCCCTTCATCGGATCCTCAACACATGGACTAGGCTCCAATACAAAGGCCTTCACTTGTAGTTAGTCTAAGAACATATAGAGCATGGATGGCTTTATCACTAAAGAGCCAATTAATCCTTAAAAGTATTGTTTCTCTCTTAATTTTCTTGTTAGTCTATGCTTTTTTTTTTGTTTGGAAAAAGCCTTGTTATTCTATGCTAAATGAATCTCCAAGGGTTACGGTATTCTTTATGTTAAAATTTGGGCTTTGTGCATCAATACATGCTGTGTTAGCATTTTGTCATGTCAACATATAGCAAATGCCACATTACCAAAAAGTACAACATCATTTTGGTAAAAATGCCATGTCAACACACATAATGGAAAATTTTAATGGTTTTAAAATTTGAGACTGAAATTAACAAATTAATAAAGTACAAGGACTCAATATACATATATTTTGTACAAGGACTAAATTCACATTTTTTTGTTGAGTATAAGGACTAATTACATAATTTAACTTTTTAAAGATAATATTATCTGGAAGCTTTAGACCAAGTGGTACGTTCACTTTTAAATCCTTTTACTATCTTGCTTATAACAAGTATTCTGTAAACAGAGAACTATGAAAGAAAATCTAGATAGGCTACGCTCCATAAAAGTTAAGGTATTCATCTGGCAATTAATGTGGCAAAGAATAGCCATCAAATTTGAATTGGCTAGGTGAAAATTAATTGATGACATCAAGTGAATTGTGTTCTTTGTAATGCTAAACCTAAAACTATTTCTCAACTATTTTCACATGCAAAATGACATGGAGAATATGGAGTATATGGTGTCAAGAATGGGAGATTTAATGGGTTACACATAAAAGTCCAAGTCATTTCTTTTATCATGGAGATCCTTATGTATATTTTGGGATAGCCTTAGGTATGGATTTTTGTCTTTTTATGTTGTTTGAACAATTTAACTTTTCCATAAATGAGATCTCGTTTAATGGGAAATCATGTGATAATATGCAAGTCTATGATCTCATTAAAACACAAGTGGCCACTTGGTCTAAAGCAAAATGGTCAACCATAGTTGATAAGATTGATGATATGGTTTGAATACCTCATAGACTAGTGATTTAACACAAAATTAATCCAACATGCAAAGAAATTCGATGGATAGCCCTTCCAGAAGGTTAAGTTAAGTTTAATGTGGATGGTGCGTCTTCAAGTTATTTGAGATCAACTGATATTGGTGGAGTACTGCTAGATAATAATGGCGTTATGTTAATGAAGTTCTCATGTTCAATCAGTGATTGTGACTCTAATTTTGCTAAGTTACAAGCTATCAATAAGGCTTTCCATCTCTTTGTTAGTTACATGAGAAATTCAATGCTAAATCTTTGAATAAAAAGTGATTCTACAAATGTTGTTTCATGGATTAATAATTATGAAACAGCTCCATGGCGGTGTAGGCAATGTTTAATTCATATTTTAAACTTGCAAACATTAGTCAAGTTTGGAAAATCACCCATATTAGGAGAGAAAGAAATGAGGAAACAAATAAACTTACAAAAGATGGTGTTGGTTGGGAATAAGGGCTCTTTCAAATTATGGAGTCCAAAGTTTGATTTTGTAAAGATTGTCATTTGCTTAGCTAAGAGTTCAACTTTATGTGAATTGCGGTTAAGGTTGGACTCTAATGATTTATTGTTAGAGGATGTGTTGGAGGATAAAGCAAATTTTAGACATGGATTTTCTTTAGACATTAAAAAATATTGAGAAATGTCAGAACATGGAAACTTGACCAGGTCAAATTTGCATTAACATTTGTATTCGAATCATAAGTACTCTTTTAATTACCACATAGTATTGAATAATGAACACCTTTTTGTTTCATGTCCTCCTGTTGCTTCCTATTCCTTTTTTTCTTAGCCCTTCATTTCAAGAAGTAGAGATTTCTCCGTTTCATGTCTTCTCATAATTAGCATCAGTATGCAATCTCTCTCTCTCTCTCTCTTCCAATCTTGGTTTAAGATCTTGATATGGCTATATCTCTAATCTCCCTTTTTCTTCCTATTAGTACATTAAAGAATGGGCTTTCTACCTTTGTATGATACTTCTAACAACCTATCTTTTCCTTTTTGCTGCTACTTCTCCATTTTACATCCTTTTTTTACCCTTGTGCCCCATGCTACTCTCTCGATTATCATTCAAATTCAAATAATACTAACATCCTTCCCTACTTTCTTCACGACATGTCCTCCCTCAGCCACTTTTCTTCTGCTACCTCACATTCCTTTTCCACCTCACTCATTTTTTCCATATCATACTTTTCTCCTCTTATTTCTCTAAAGCTATCGGTGTCTTCCTTCTCTTGTTCTGCCGACTATTTCTTTAGTGAGCTTCCATAAGAAATTCCTTCCCATCTCCATCTTCTTTCTTCATCTTCCTCATCTGTTGTCTCCATTTTCTTCATGCTTTCAACCCTTTGAAACTCTACAGCAGTCACATTGAAACAATAATCTGCCAGTTTCAATCCACCCTCTCATCAATTCTCTACTCATTTTCGATTGCCACTAGTATTGACCCCTCTTTAAACTTGCATCCCCCACTGTTCTCTCATCAACCTTTACCTGCTCTCTGTAACATTTTGCCAAGTTTCAAACGTGCTATAGGACCATGCATGTACCGAAATGCCTTTTGCTACTACCCATTTTTACTTTGTCAGAACTACAAAATCCTCATGCCACACCTTCATAAATAAAAACCATTTTTTCAAGCCTTCCTATTTCTTCTTCCTTGTTTCCTTGAATCCTTCCTCTTTACTGAATGTTACTAGTTAGGAAATTTTTTAGAGCTAAACTTTTCACTATTTCAGCCTCCATGTGATGCTCTGCTCTAGTTATCACACTCTTTTGAAACCAATGAAGTTTCTCCGCTTCGAGAAAACCATCACAGCTCTTTTCACCATTTCGATTTCTCCTTATCGAGAGAATTGTATTGCCACTACTTGAGCATGTGTCAACTTTCTTTCTTCCTTTAACATCAATGTATCTGTTCATTTTTTCCTTCCTTCTCCAATTTGTGTTCCGCTACTCATACTTGGCCGAGTTTACTCCAATCTTCTACTGAAGCAACTAATAAGATCCATTGAGACATGCTTACAAAATCACCACCTATCATGCTTCAATGTCCCAACCATACCTTACAAAATCGAATCTTTTTCCTGTTTTGCTTTTTCTTTGTACTATGAAGACATCCTTAACCTCCCCGAACAGTGCACTAGGATCTTCTTCTTCCTTTTTTAATAACTTTCTTGAGATTTTTATGTTTTGTGTAGATAAGAAAGTGAACCTAGTTATACCTTTATATACTGATACATTTCCTGCATAGGAATAAACTTTTAAGTTCACATTTAATTTTGGAGTCAACTTACTTTATTAGATCATATTATTATGAATTATAATATTGTCTTTTATTAGGATCAAATTAAGTTATCTTGGTTTTGATAATATATCAAAAATAAATAATGTAAATCCACACTTTCATAATTTTTTTTTTAAACAATCCACACTTTGCTTTAAAAAAAAAACTAACAAGTTGATCCATCAGTTCTTAAGCAAACTCAAGATTTCTAAAAAAATGTTAAATTTATAGCCCTTAAATGTATAGTACTGTTATTTGCCCTGTTCTAATTGATAATCATTTTGAATAAAATTTCAAAATGAAGCGCACAAGATTTAGAAAAGATGATTTTCAAAGAGTAATATAAGAAACAGAGCAAGACGAGAAAAAAGGAAATTTTTTTTTTTGTTTTTTGGAACCAACAAGCTACTGATTCCTTTTTCATCTATAATATATATACTAGCTCTTGCCTTATGATTACAATCTCTTCCACAAAGCTCGAATCTATAATGAGCACAAGAAACAAGAGAAAAACAGTTGTGTACAACAATCAAAGCATTGATTTTTGTGCCAGAAATAGTTCTTAACAACTGAAGAAGAAACAAATAAGCATGGCCTTTAACGGCTACACATAAAACGACACTATACTAAGTCATACAACTAAGGCAACTAATAACAAAGACACACTGGAACAACACTAAAGACTGCGTTTAAACATAAAAGAGAAAGAAACAAAAAACGATGTCGTACAACACGTTTTAGTTTTCTCCTTCAACCTTGTTGATTTGCGTATTTACTTAAACCTTCAACTACTAGAATCACAAACTTCAACAGACCTCCTTGATTCCAGTAGGATCAACACCCAACTTGTCTCTAAGAAACTCAAATCGATTAGCATTTAATCCCTTAGCAAAAATGTCTGCCACTTGATCATCAGTGTGACAGTATTCAAGTTGAATCTCACCTTCTTTATCAGCATCTCTTAATGCATGAAACTTAACCCTTATGTGCTTTGTTCTACCATGCTGAACTGGATTTCTAGCAATAGCTATTGCATATTGATTATCAACTCTTGTTAGAGTACCTTTGATCCAATGAAAACTTAAATCTATAAGAACTTTTGTTAACCACAAAGCTTGATTAACAACTGTAGTAGTGGCTATGTATTCTGCTTCAACTGAGGATTGTGCAGCAACTTCCTATTTCCTTGAACTCCATGTCACACCACTACCAAAGGAAAAGCAGTATCTTCCATTACTTTTAGAATCTTCAATTGATATAGCCTAATCATTATCAGTGAATCCTTGCAATTCACAACTTTTAGACTCCAGAAACCTTAAACCATAACTTATAGTACCTTTCACATGCCTCAAAATACATTTTGCTGCAGTGAAGTGATGAACTAATAAAGCTTGCATGAATCTAGATAAGAAGCTTGTGGCAAACATCACATTTGGTCTAGTAGTAGCTAAGTACAGCAAGGAGCCAATGATATCTCTGTAAAAAGTCTCATTTGCCTTTTCTACACCATCATCAATATAAAATCTGCTTCTAGTAGCTAAAGGTGTTCTAACATAATTGCAGTAATCTATTAGAAATTTCTTCAAAAGATCTTGAGCATATTTGGACTGATGAACTATACTTTGTCCTATAGACTGCTCAAACTCCATCCTTAGAAAATAAGTCATAAGCCCCAGATCAGTCTTCTTAAATACCTTTAACATATCAACCTTGAACTTTCTTGTGCAATCACTTTCTAGACCAGTTATCAGCAAATCATTTACATAAATAGCCACAATAAGGTTTAGTAAATCATCATCCTTGTTAATATAAAGAGTAGCTTCATTTATGCTTTTCTCAAAGCCATGAGTCCTTAGATGGTTATCCAACCTCTGATACTAAGCTTTGGGAGCCTGTTTGAGGCCATGCAAAGCCTTTATTAACTTGCAAACTTTCCCTTCAGCACCCTTTTCTTCATACCCCTCTAGTTGTTCAACATAAATGTCCTCCTTTAGAAAACCATTCAAAAAAGCTGACTTGATATCTAGATGAAAGATTTTCCAACCTTCTTTCATTAACAAGGCAACAAGCAATCTGATTGTATCGTGTCTTGTAACTGGTGCAAATGTCTCCAAGTAAACTACCTTATACACTTGTGCAAACTCTTTCATAACCAATCTATCCTTGTGCTTATTGACAAAACCATTAGGATTCAATTTGGTCTTGAAAATCCACTTAACACCTATCACATTTTGATTTGAACAACCTCCATTGTTGCTTTCTAGTGATCATCCTTAGCTGCTTCAGCAAAGTTGAAGGGCTCAACTATAGTAGCATTACATTTACTATTCATGTCTTGCAGTGACCAAGTCCCTCTAGCAGCTAGTTTCTCATCCTCTACATGAAGAGAATCATCATCATCATCCACTTAAGGATCTACAATAGTAATCACTTTCTTAACTCTGTCAGCAAACTCAATTTCCCAATTCCAAAAATGCCTTTCATCAAAATTGACATCTATACTAATGAAAACCATTTTAGATTTTACATCATAGAGTCTATATCCCCTCGTTACCTCACTATAGCCAATAAAGATAGCAACAAAAGACTTAGCATCAAACTCTGACCTTTTTTTCATCTGTAATTTTTGCATAGCACAAACAACCAAATGTTTTAAAGTGAGTTACAGAAGGCTTATTACAAAACCACAACTCATATGATGTTTGCTATGGTAGAACTCTTGAATAAGTCCTATTTAGTATGTAATTTGAAGTATTCACAACCTCTACCCATAAATACTTAGGCATATTCATTTGGAATAGTAGACACCTTGCCATTTTTGCAAGTGTTATGTTCTTTCTCTTGCCTTGCCATTTTGCTAAGGGCTATAGGTCACTGTTAGTTGATATTAAACTCCATAATCTACTAAATACCTCTCAAACTCTGAAGCTGTAAACTCAGTACCATTATCACTTCTCAAGGTCTTAATGGTTGAATTTGGGAAGTTTTCCACTTAGGCTTTAAATTGAATAAACTTCTCCAAGGCACTAGATTTCTGCTTGATGAAATACACCCAATATAACTTTGTGAAATCATCAATGAATAAGATGTAGCATCTACTGCCATTAAAAAAAGGATTCTTCATTGGTCCATTAAGATCAGTATGAACCAATTTTAATTTTCTAGATGCTTTCCACTTGCTCACTTTAGGAAAAGATTTGCTAATTTGCTTACCAAGCTAACAGGTTTGACAAAGCTTGTTTGGCTTAATGATGGCAGGCAACCCTTCAACAATACCTTTAGATACCATAAGTGACAAAGATGTATAGTTGACATGCCCAAGTCTCCTGTGCCAAGTTTCTGACCGATCATGTTCATTATGCAAAGCCAAATGAGTTGTGTCAATTAGGTTAAGTGGATAACAGTAATTCTTCATCTCCACAATAAACAATTCTTCTCCGTGTGGATCAAAGTTGTGCACAATTGATCTTTGAACAGTAAGGCAAAATGCTTTTCTATTAGTTCACCAACACTCAATAGATTTCGGTTAGCTTCTGGAACATAATGCACACTGCTAATATACTTATCTCTTGAAGCTGTCTCAACCCTTATAGCTCCAACTCCAAGAATTTTCAAAAAATTTCCATCACTTATCTTGACTTTAGACTGAAAACTAGCGTTTAGAGTACTGAAGAGACCTTTGTTACCTATGAGATGGTGAGAGCAAGCACTATCTTGTAGCCAGATATTGGTTTTCTTTGAGTCCTCCTCCATTTTTGTCATAAACAGAACCTCATCATCATTGTCTTCCTGTTCTGCTACTGCTACTTGAGTTGAAGATTCAATCTTCTTTGCTTTACATACCTTTTTCTACATGCCCCAACTGTTGGCATGCCTTACGCTTAACATTGGGCCCTTACCAACAGTACTTTTCAGAATGATTCTTCTTCTTGCATATAAAATAAGGTGGACATTTATCTATTGAACTTTCATGCTTCCTTTCTCCACTTTTGTTTTTCCTTTTATGATTAGTCTTCTTCAAACTTCCTCCTTTTACTTTCAACCCCTTAGTTTTAGCCACCAAGGCATTTTCTATATACTCAGATCTCATAGCTCTCCTCTTTTCAAGAGCTAGTAGATTATTAATGAGCTCATTTACAGTCAGCATAGTCAAATCCTTATAATCTTCTAAGGAAGTGATCTTCGATTCAAATTTTTCAGGTAGGCTAATGAGAAACTTAGATACAATTCTTTTCTTAGTAACCACTTCTCCTAGCAACCTTAGCTCATTAACAATCCTAAGAACTCTATCAGAATATGCTTGTATTCCCTTATCATTTCTCATCTTCAGAGTTTCAAACACTTTGGTAAGATTCATAATCTAATGAATCTTAATAGTCTCATTACCCGTAAATTCTTCTTTAAGTATATCCCAAACTAACTTAAGATCTACAAAATTAATAATCCTGGAGAAAATACTCTCAAATACAACTGATTGAAGATGGATAAAAGCTTTGAAACTTTTGGTGACCTTCTCACTGTGCTACTTTATCTGGGCAATTGTTGGGCTGGCATGTCATTGCACAGGAACTTCACCCTTCTCCACTGCCTCCCAAAGATCAAATGCTTTCAAGTAAGATACCATTTTCACAACCCAAACTCATTAATTTTTACCTATGAATGTTGGTGGTGTTGATGCTGAAAATCTCGTTGTTGCCATAGATACCTTGCTCCAATCACCAATCAGACAACGAAAGCAACAATCCCTTAAGAAAATTTCAAAATGAAGCTCACAAGATTCAGTAGAAATGATTTTCAAAGAGTAATATGAGAAACAGAGCAAGATGAGAACAAAGGAAATTTTTGTTTTTCGGAACCAACAAGCCATTGATTCCTTTTTCATCTGTAGTGTATATACTACTCTTGCCTCGAGATTACAATCTCTTCGACAAAGCTCGGATCTATAATGAGCACAAAAAACAAGAGAAAAATAGCTTAGCACAACAATCAAAGCATTGATTTTTGTGCCAACAACGGCTCTTAACAACTGAAGAAACAAATAAGCATATGGCCTTTAACGGCTATACATAAAATGGCACTATACTAGGTCGTACAACTAAGGCAGCTAATAGCAAAGACACACTGGAACGACACTAAAGACTGCGTTCAACATAAAAGAGAAAGAAGCAAAGAACGATGTCGTACAACACCCTTTAGTCTTCTCCTTCAACCCTGTTGATTCGCGCCCTTATTTGAACCTTCAGCTACTGGAATCACAAACTTCAATACATTTGCACTATCAAATATAGAAAGATGTTCATCACGAGAGTTTCCACTTCTTCAACGTTGGTGTGTACGGTGCATGCCTTTTAAATATGGAATGTGGCCTAAAAGACACCCCCTGAACAACAATAAAGATGCATACTCAAATTCTAAATCTTTGGAATACGCTTCAGGACGTGCTATAGGTACTTTCCTCATTTTTTTTTCTACACATTAGAAAGAATATTTGATTTGGTCTTCAGATCCCACATTGTGTGTAGTTTATAGTTTATATGAGATTATAAGCTTTCTAAAATCACATTTAAAGTTTTGGAATGGTGTTGTGTTTTTGACTCTAACAATAAATAAATAAATAAACTACGCAAACTCCTTCACCAAAATGTAATAAGCAAAATATGAAACTTTGTAGAGTTATCATCGATTCATTAAGAGAGAATGCGATAACATAAATAAAAACCGAAAGAGAGTCTAGTTCCAATTTAGAAATTATGTAATGTATAATGGGTTATTCCATGCAAATGAATGGACTCTGTAACTGCACCTGGTTAAGTTTGTAAGGGAGAGAGCAAAGAAAGCCTCTGTTTCGGGTTAGCGAAACAGGGATGAACAGAGGAAATTCCTAAACAAGGTTTCTTCGTATATTCATCATTCAGATTACTTGAAACATACATACATATGATGATTACATGGTAATCATCGACATAAGACTTGTATATGGTAGGAATTACAAATGTAAAACAGTTTCATATGGTAATCATGCAAGGTTACATGTTCTCATCTACTTACCCCATGCGGACGCATACTAAAGACCATTGTTGTCTCAATAGCACACGTGTCATGCCGTCCACTTAAACTCGATGCAAGCATTACTTGCAACACATCTAAAGGGAGATGACAGCACAGATGGTTTGTATTAAAGTAAGCACAAGGAGGACAATTGCAGCAATTGTAGCAACACCTCTCCATAGAGTTGAGAAATACTGGAGTTTGAGAATTGCTATCAAACTATGACGGCGAACTGCATTGTATGCATTGAGCCTCCTAAAAATATCAGAGTAGTGGTTCTTTTCCATTGGAATAACATGCTTGCACAATTTGTTGAATAGAGTTACCACTGATTTATGGCTGCCAAGCTAGTTGATGAGAATTCTTTTTCGAACGAGTAAATCCACGTCTTCAGTAGACTTGATGAGATATTCCATTAGAAAAATATAGTCACAAATGAGAGTTTCATGTGGATAGTAGCGTTGCTCCCACGCCATGAGGTTTCGATAAAATGATTCAGTCCACTCATCCAGTCTCAAAGGGGGGATTTTCAACTCTCCGTTGTTTTGGTTAAATTCTATGTCGAGTAAGCATCTGTTTGTGCTCACTTTAAATTTCACCCCTGCTTCACGCAGCAGAACTGCAGTGTATAAATATTCACCTTGCACTTGGCCCGCCTCTAGGCTTTCTTCTGGCTTTTTGGATAATCATAGCAATGAAGAGCTTATTAGATCAAGGAAATACATTACTTTGATTTTGATCCACTTGATCCGGGGTGATTTGCAGCGGAGAGGTTTTTCTTTACCGCAATCCTTCTGAAATGAATATGGTAGCTGAAATGTTCTTAGCAAGTCTGTGAAATGTTTAGCGCCCTCGAGCTTAGCTCTAAATCTACCATGGCAATCGCTTGGTGATAACATATGCTGAATGGATGTGTTTTGGATGTAATAAGGGCCGAAGAAATGACAGGTAAGATGAAGAAAGCAAGGGAAGTCGGGATTAACAGCGAAGGCAAATTCATATAGGTCTTTAAGAATAAAGAAGGGCAGTTGATTTTCAAGCCAAGAACAAGTCTCGCCGTATATTGTGCATCTTCCCTGGCGCATCGAGGATAAAATCGCCTTCCTCTCTCCATTTCCTGTTATAGGCTCTCAAGAAGAGTTCAATGATGAAGCTTGCATCCTTTACAATTATCTCAATGACAGCCTGGGAATCAGCTTCACAACTGACTGGTTCTGTCTGTTTTATATGACTTCCGGACCAATGGTTAAATCGGTAATGGGTTATTTCATAACAACCATTGATTCGGTCTGCCGAGTCTTTGATCAATTTGCAAAAATCCTTCAACCTAGCTTTCTTCTCATCTCTCTTGAGAAATGAGTCCAAATATATCCACTTTTGCATTTCGATGTCCGTTGAAAAATCTTCGATATAACAAAGAGGGCCAACAATGACAAAATTCGGTCTGTAGGCTTCTTTATTTACTTCACGAAGTAAAGGGTCAGTACAGAAGATAATACGATCTTGTATCAAGGGACGCTGAGAATAGTTCTTTGCTTTGTTTATTGTGGATTGGATCATTTCTGCAACCTTGAGCACTACATTTTCTGAAAAATAATTTTCTATATCAGCCTTACGGTTTCTTGGAACATTTTCCATCTGTCAGGTTGTTTAATTTCCCACCTTAACATCAAGACAAACTTAGCGTTAAAAAAATCATATGTAGGATAATTCTATCTAAATTCAGGAAACGAATTCCTAGTTTGCTGAGATGTGAGAAGAAAGTAGTTGTATTTTGGGAAAGAAAAAAACAAGTTAAATTATTTATTAAAAAACTGCAAGTCAATTGAAAATAATTAGTGATAATCTTAACCATTAGAACCAAACAATATATTAAACATATTTTAGTATTATTAATTAGTACTAAATATCTGTAAATGTGATATAATTTGATGGTTTGTATTATTTCTAATACTAGGGTAAGTGTAGCCTTTAGCATTCCACTTGTTGAGCTTTTAATATTTTTTTTAAAGAAAAAATTCTTTATGTGCATCTCTACTTTTCCTTGGCGATAAAAATTAAACAAAAAGATTACCTTCAGGAAGGCTACTTCAAATATTCAATATGATATAACAAAAAAATGTGCAATGCATACTGAAGATTAACATTAGTTGAAATGGTCATTGATTCTATTAATACCATGGTCCAAAAATAATTATGTGTCACTAATTCAGTCACTAAAAAACACACCATTTGTATTTCTATAGACGAAAAATTATAATTTCCTTCCTCACCAAAACAAAGTTTCCACTACCTTCCCAATATATACACAAAAAAAAATAAATAAATAACAAAATATCAATTACATGAAACCTTAATGACTTAATGTTAATAATTGACCTACTCAAATAGGAAGTCTATCAGAGATGGGTTGAAATCACTCTTAATCAAGTTCTAGGAAAGTAGTCCGAATTGTAATATTGTTTCCTTTGAAAAGCATAGTCACTTGAATTAATAAAATGAAGTGAAAACAAAAATATCGGCTGAAGTCTGTAGCCTTAAAACATCAAGCTGGAGACTTAGACCGGCATAGAGACTCCATTCTTACAGGATGGTGGACGGAATCATCCACCAAGCCGGCAAGTCCGAAACAGCAGTACATAACAGGCACCATATCACAGAGAGTGAACAAAACAAAACCCAGGAACCTGCAATCCCAAAAACACTGCACAACCCGTCCCATATACCCTTACTTCCCGAATTGTAATCTACCAATTTCTTTTTCTTTTTTTTTTTGGACCAGTAATTCAATTTAAGAAGAATTGAAGATGTGAGAAATGCAAAGGTAGTAAGGAGCAATATATTAGATCCACTAGAATATGAGAACAAAATGTCAAATGAAGTACCTCTTGTTGTTGTAGTGTACTACTCCAATGTCTATGAACAAAAACACTAGATCCCTTGAGAGTTGCTCTTCTTCGATAACAGATGGCGAAGCCAACAAAAGAAGGCTGAATTTATCTTCCTATTGGTGAATTTCTGCACTCCCATTATTCATAGAATGTTACGTCAAAACAGGTGGGCTAGCTGGAGTACTACTACTTTTCCCTATATTACTTTTCTTAATGAGGAAATTGTGAGAAATAACCCTCCTTATAAAGTGATTTCAAAAGTAACTATCGAAATAAAGTTATCTGTTTTTATCCAAAAAAAAAACATGAGTAGACGAAAATGCCTTTAAAAAACACTGTGGCAAATTAAGCTGCCGATATTCGATATCTGCCTCCCGCCATTTTCCAAAAATTAAAAATTAATACTCAGTTGTTTGTGCTCGCTCATCTTTCTCTCTCAACTCTCTGAACTGTATCAACTCTGTGTTCAGCACCATCGTTATCAGCTCTCTCAGCTCTCTGAACTGTGTGAGCTTTGTCAACTCTCTGTTGAGCACCATCGTCTTCGTGCCGTGGTCTATCTCTCGCCATTTGGCCATATTGTCCTCGAAAAATAAACCTCATTGAGAAGATGACATCAAGGTATGTTTTTGGGTTTATTGCTGCAACACATAAATTTGTGAAACTTTTTTGTAAATTAGAAGACGGATTAGACCACATAAGACTGCCTGCACTTTGCTTGTAACCAGCATGTCTGCATGCACTTGTCGTGTCACCAGCATGTCTATGTGCACTTGACGTGTCACCAGCATGTCTGCATGCACTTGTCGTGTCACCAACATATCTATGTGCACTTGGCGTGTCATCAGCATGTCTGCATGCACTTGTCATGTCATCAGCATGCATGCATGCACTTGTCGTGTCACCAGCATGCATGCATGCACTTGGCCTGTCACCACCATGTAATTAAGTAAATAATTAAATAATTAAGTAAATTAAATAATTATTTTTGTTTTCAAAATTTTAGTGGGGTCCAATTCTGCGACTTGTGATAAGACATGGTGGTCAGTGGGTGGATGGCATGTACAAGGGTGGTGAGTCACGAATGCGAGGGGTTAGGAGTGATTTGTCGTTTGCAGGCTTGATGAAGCTAGTTGAAGATGTTGTTGGGGTAAACTCAGAAATTGACGATATTGAGTTGCATGCATTGATCAGTACACCCGGGGAGCTATCACGGCCAATTATCAAGGATGATGAGGATGTTGCATTAATTCTGCTAGAACAGAGGAATGTTCCGGCTGTGTATGTCAACATTAAGAGACCCGGAACAAATGTTATGTCACATAAAGAAGCTGAAAAACATGGTAATCAGCTCAATCAAAATGAGATTTACAATGCTTCACATATGCCAGAGCATTCGGTCCGTAACCCGCAGTTGAGGTATCCTCAAGAGTTTGTACAGCTCGGTAACCAGAGGACATTGATAGAAGAGTTAGGTGCACAATTCCGATCGAGATGTGCATCAAACCAATTAGGGTCTTCTGTTAAAGGAATGCATCGATCGGGTGAAACAGTAGAGTGTGTAATTCCAATTTCAAATGAGAATACAACATGTGAGTACAACACCGTGACGTTGGATGTTAACACTGCGACGCTGGAGGATAATGCTGCATGTTATGAGGGAAATGGGGATTTGTTTGCTGGCAGTGAAGATAGATTTGATGACAGTTCGAGTGATGAGCTTGACGAATGGGATCATGACAGTTTAGACAATGACTGCCTTTATGACAGTGACATTCCAAATTGCAATAATGTTGAAGGTGAAACGGAACCTGTTGAAGGTTTTGATGTAGGAAATGTTCAGTGTGATGATCCCATATACAATAACCCCATCGCTGGTGAGGACGGGATTCGTTCCATTGATACAATGCTCGATGATAGTTATTAAGAAAGGGGAAATGCAGGGATATCTTCTACGTGGTGAATTGCAGGTGCATAAAGGTTCTCCTTCCAAACAATTAGCATTGAGGAGTCGACATGTCCCAATGATCGCTTATACAAAGGAAGAATGTTTTCCTCGAAGGCAGAGTTGAAACGAACTCTGAACATGTTGGCTCTAAAAGAGCAGTTTGGGATAAGAGTGAAAAGGTCATGCAAAAGTCGTTACGAGGTTGGTTGCAAAGACAATGCATGCAAGTTCAGTGTCCGTTCAACAAAGTTACCTGACGGATGAGGGTATTAGAAAGTTCGGACGTTCCACAAAGTACACACATGTACTGTTGATGGTTTGCAAGGGCGATTTCAATCTGCGAGTGCCAAGATAATTGGTAAACTTATGGCACCCAAGCTTCGGGCTAATGGAGTAACATTGAGACCTAAAGACATAATTGGTGAGATGAGGGTTCAGTGGGGATTGGAATGCTTGTATGGAAGGCTTGGCAAGCAAAGGAGTATGCAGAGACGCTTGTTTTCGGTCCCCCAGAAGAGTCATTTCAACTACTACCCTCATATTTTTATATGTTGGAACAAGAAAATCCTAGCACAGTCACAGCAGTGGCTACTGACGAGGCTGAAAGATTCAAATATTGTTTCTGGTCATACGGGGCTTGTATTCGGGGGTTTAGGGATGTAATGCGTCCTACGGTTGCAATTGATGCAACACATCTGAAAGGCAGGTTCAAGGGTGTTCTGTTTGTTGCTGTATGCAAAGACGCAAACGAGTGTGTATATCCAGTTGCGTTTGGCATCGGCCATGTTGAGGACGAAGACTCGTGGACGTGGTTTCTCATCAAGCTACGTGATACGGTTGTTTTTCCTGAAAACACTATGTTCATTTCTGATCAGCATCTCGGCATCAAGAAAGCAATCCAAAATGCATAGCTAGAAGCGCACCACGGTTTATGCAGTTACCATTTAAAGAAAAACTTTAAAAACAAGTTCAAGCGTGATGACGTTTCTATGATTTTCACCCTTGCTCGAGATTGCTATAAGGTTTCCAAATTCAACAGACATATGACCCAGCTCATGCAGATTTATGCAGGAGCCTATGCTGATCTTTTGAGAATAGGCCCGGAGAGATGGGCACGTGCATGTTCACCGACAAGGCGATACCAAATGATGACCTCGAACATTGCCGAATGTGTTAACTCCTGCTTAAAGCATGCTAGACAAATGCCAATCACTGTTTTGATCGAGTTCATACGA
The DNA here is from genome assembly GCA_036013995.1 of Theobroma grandiflorum. NCBI lineage: Eukaryota > Viridiplantae > Streptophyta > Magnoliopsida > Malvales > Malvaceae > Theobroma > Theobroma grandiflorum. The sequence continues at coordinate 17,224,831 of CP142133.1, forward strand.
GACATGTTCTAGTGTTGGTTCCATGATCGGTACGATGAGGCTGTCAAGGTGACCACACCCCTCAGCCCTTGGGTTGTTAGGCAATTGAGCAAACGCTTCAATGATGCACATCGCTTTGTAGTGAAGCCTATCAATCGAGTGGAGTTTGAAGTTAAAGGCGGGAAGATGGACGGACTTGTTAACCTGTCCACGAAGACGTGTTCATGCTGTGAGTTCTAAACAGATTTGCTGCCATGCAGCCATGCCATTACAGCAATAAGGTCAGATTATATTTTCTTTATTTCTTATTTGATCATTAATTTGACATAGCATTTATATTCTGCTTGAATATTTGGTTCATTGTATTTTTCAGTAAATGCAAACGTGAAGCCTTTGATTTCTGCGCCGACTACTACAAGACAACCGTTTGGGTGGAGGGTTATGCGGGGTCCATTCGCCCAGTAGGGCATCCTAGTGAATGGGACATCCCCTCGCATGTGAAACAAATTGTCGTCTTGCCACCACCTTGGCGAGGCCAAGCAGGAAGACCTAGGAAGAGAAGGATTCCATCCGCTGGTGAAGGCAGTCGAGCACGAAGATGTTCGCAATGCAAGATGTACGGGCACAACAAACAGAATTGTCCATCTCCATTTGCAAATCCATCAACAAATCCGGCACCATCTCCAAGTCAATCAGCGCCTCGACGAGTGCGTCGATTGAAAGCGTATTGAATTTGCAGAGAAACTGGTCACAGACACAACAACTGTCCAATCCGAAGGACAATGTCTGAAAACGTAGTGTGTGTCTTGGACGAAGACATATTATCGGGGCTTAACTAACTGTAATTTATCTGTTGTTTTGTTAGGGTTTGATCCGAACTGTTTCGATCTTGGCCATTGATATTTGCATTGAATAATGATATTTGCTATAAACCAGTGTATAATAATATCATTGCCTAGGCATATAAGTAGTCAATAATTGACTTTAGCCACACCATGCATGGTCATATAGTATGGAATGTAAATTGTCTAATATTTGGACAACATATATAAATAAAAAATCAACAATGTTACTCTACATTTCGACAATTGTAAAGCCAATACATTCATTACATTCTTGCTTAAAGCAAATCGCTTCAATATACATAAGGGAATTTTACTCATTTTACAAACGACGTTGCAAAACTATATCAATTGTCCACTTGGGTTTAGAGTTTGTGAAACGGTAAAAATGTGAGAAGTCAAGCTGCAGAGTGCATGCAGCCATGTTTGTGACACACCTAGTGCACATAGACTTGCTGGTGACATGCCAAGTACATGCAAATATGGTAGTGACATGCCAAGTGCATGCAAACGTGCTGCTGACATGCCAAGTGCATGTAGACGTGCTGCTGACACCCCAAGTGCATGCAGATATTGGTGGTGACACGCCTAGTGCATGCAGATATTGGTGGTGACATGCCACCTGCATGCAGACGTGTTGCTGACACGCCAGGCGCATGCAGACATAGTGGTGACACGCCAAGTGCATGCAGATATTGGTGGTGACACGCCACCTGCATGCATACTAGGGTTGACACGCCGAGTGCATATTGTCAATGTTGTCACACGCTGATTTATTACTAAATTACGATAAAAAAAATATATGGATACAAAATTACTTAACAAAAATAATGGGTCAAAATAATGTATTCCTGTATAAAATTAATTGTCTATACAAAAAAATTTTATTCTGTATAAAAATATAATGAAGTGAGTAATAAAAAAATGATTCTATTTCCTATGATTGTGTATACAACAAAAAATTTATCTCTAAATTGTATTTGGTAGAAAAAAAAATTATACAACTAACTATCGATATGTTCATAGTTAGCTCGCACAGCTGTTGGAAAAAATTTCGTGCGCGTATTGGATACGCAATTTTGCAATCATATTCTGCTTAACTCTTATCGGCTCCGATTGCAACATTGCGTCAATGTAGCTTAACATGAACATGCCGCAGCTGACACTATCCTCCTGCCCATGCACTGAAGGGCTAGGCAAATAAATTTTCAATGGCATCGACGTCAAATCCCGTCTCATCTGACGTGTTTTTTTGAAATACCCGGCTTGGTGGCAAATGATTGGAAAAATTATCGTAAATGGCTTCATCTGCTCCGCACGAACTCCGCTATCTTCGCTGCCGAAGTTGTTGTGGAGTCTGTCACCTTGATCTTCCACTTTCCCAAATCGATCTTTGCCACCACCCAATGCCCACCCACATTGCAAGAAGCGAGGATGAAATCGACCTCTTCCCATTTCTTACCGTATGTCGGCCTTTCACCCTCCACATACCCCGATAAATCATCTGGAATTTGCATGCTCAACCGGGCATCTTCAGTTTGATATGCCAAGTGTAGCATATAGATGGTGTTCTGGAAAAAAAAATTTGCATTGGTTTAGACTTAATACACTGAAAATCTTAGAAAAAATTGAAATTTTTTCTAAAAAACTTACAAATAATATCGTGTCAACAACGCATGAACGGATAGTGTAATGCTTCGATTTTGGGCTTGTCGCCCACTTACACATAACGCTGAGGCATGCGTCGATATGTTCACTTGTCATTTCTTCTCAGGGATCCTCTAACAATGTGAAAAAGTCAGCACCTTGATCCCCTAAGATTCCGACGTTACGCCTGCATATGTCACAAAATGAATTTGATAAGCGATGGTGGATGAATGTTTCTATAGAAAACAACAATGAATTGATATTTACAAGCTGACCTCGCGGACTGATTATTCTTGAAGGCTTCGTACGCTTCCATCATCGTGTCCTTCACCGCCTGACGGCTCAATGAGGGGTCGATATACGGGCTTGCAAGGTATTTGCTTGCCATTATCACATGTGCCCGCTCAGTAGGGTCGGCAATTGCTACTACAAGATGATGGTAATCGGAGGATAGTGGTGACCTGATGGCTTCGGGAGTGCTCTGAGGAAGTGGTTCGATCCTGCTGCTGGAAGCGCGACGATCGCGTCGGACTGAGGAAGATGCTCTACGGTTGACACAACTAACTGAAGGTCTCCCTCATGTCCGACGAAAGTATCCACAATCGGATCAGCCTCCCCAACCTCGTCTCCTTCAGCATCTTCTGATTGAAGGCTGACACCATGCTCCTCATGCTGCCCATCATCAGGATCATCGTGACCCGCAGTAGCATTGTCGGATGAAGGATCGGCCTACAGAACGAGACAACTGTGAAAATTCGATAGCGAATAGAAAACGACAAACCCTAAATTCAATTAAAAAAATTACCCTAAACCTGATAAAACTCAGGACCTAAAATAGCACAATACAAGCGCAGAAAGATTAACGTACTTGTGATTTCAGCCCATCTAGAACCCGTAAAACGATGCGGTCCTCTAGCGTTTCAACCGCAAAAGTCAAGGACTTAATTGATGCCTTTAGCTCCGACATTTGCCGCATGATTCGTCGGAGTTGACGTTTTGTGCCTATGCCGTCATTAACTCTTGTCAACTAGGTCAACTGCAATAACATATATATTAGTGGTGTTATTCAATAATCATATAGGAAACGTGTGGAAAACCAATATAACAACTTTAATATCTTTACTGGTGGCTCATTGACAATATGCGGTCGAATCGGAGCTGGATCCATCGCTGGTTGCGAACTGGACGTCGCCTCCGTGAACTGCAATGACATAAGTTACTTTGTTACTAGATCAACATATGTGGAAACTTTGAACATAAATCGTTATAACCAAACTTACCGACGGCTCGATACGATTATGTGTCTGAGGAAGACCGGTGGGTGGTTGTGGAGCTGCCGTTGGTTGATCCAACTACAAACACATAAATGTTAGTAGATAATCACATATCAAAATGGATGGAAAAAATGTTAGAACTGTAAATACCGGCTGTTCACTTCCTACACCATGGTCGTCCCCTTGTTCCATCAACTCAGGGGCAAACGGCTCATCAACACTAGGAAAGTCGGTGCGCATCCGCTTAGTTGAAACGGTGGATCTTTTCTCCTTCAAGCTTCTCCTCTTCAAGTCGACAGTGACACCAATCTAATCACCCCGATCCTCCGTCTGCCCGATTGGCACGTACTGGTGGCCTTCCGATAACGGCACATCGAGGTCCACCAAATACTCCCGACTGGCCTCTTCCGGAGTGATCTCCAACGTCTCCAGTGCCCATAACTGCAAAAAAAAAATATTTATCAAATGTTTAAATTTGAGGCAAGTTTTGTATACAAATATGAAGGATCAATCAATTTGTAGCTGTTCACTCACCTGCTTAGATGACTCGAACTTCTCAACTGCCTTGTGCAGGTCTTTTGGCTTCTGATTGCATTGCCATCGCACATTCACGGGAAGACGTTTTCCTTCGGAGCAGAGCATGCTACTATTTTTTGTAAGACCGGAATTGCCTCCAATGCCCAGAACTGCAAGTCAATTGTAAACATTATCAAACGTAAATTATTAAACAGTGCAACAATAAATTATTTTCTCAAAACCAAACAAAAGCGGTAAATGTGACAATACCTGTATAACCCAAACGAAGCCGTAGATGTTGTACCGTAAACGGCTTTCCTTTGCTGCGCTTGAGGTAGGCACCTCGAACCCTTTCAATAGGTAGTCCAAGGTGAGCCTCCAAACATAGTGGCCCAACGAAAATTCATTCCAAGCGTCAAGGTCCTCAACCAATGACAGCAACCAAGGTATCACCCGTCTACGGTAGTCTTGCCCAAATAGGATGTTATTTGCAATCAAGACGAGTGCCATCTTGGTCACGTCTCTTTCTCGTTGGAAGTTTCCTTCGCGGAACGCGTCAAGCAAAGCCTACAGCTTAATGCTTTTCTGGCCGTTCCAGTATCTCGCATGAATTTCGTCTGCAACCACTTCGTACGGACGTGTGAACACATCGGGCATTGGACCGAACTTCAGCTCGGTTATAAGGCAGAACTCCTACTTCGATATCCGCGCCTTGCTCTTGCCGATAGCAAACCATAGCTCCTCCTTCGTTGCCTCCCTTTCATTGATTCGACGAATCATTATATTGTGAAGGAGACCAGCGCTGAAGTAGCCTTGCGGATAAACATCAAGGAGCATTCTAAAGCATGTACGCTTCACTGCATCGAACTCCCCCTTCTCTTGGAGAGTCTTATTGATGTAATGGAGCGAGGACCACTTACAGTGGGTGTTTATTGCGACATTGAACACCTACTTCTCCCTTGGCATAATGAGGACATTGTCAAGATCCTCATATTCTCTACGATGCATCTGCATCACATGGCACACGTGCAAGAGTCAGTTAACCAATAATGTGCCCAAAAGGTATACTAACTATATAAATAATTGTTCTGACATGCCATGCATATCAAGTAAAATGTTGTCACACGCCATGGATATCATGCGAAAATGTTGTCACACGCCATGCATATTAGGTGAAATGCTGTCACATGCCATGCATATCAAGTGAAAATGCTGTCACACGCCATGCATATAAGGTGAAATTTTGTCACACGCCATGCATATAAGGTGAAATGCTGTCACACGCCATGCATATCAGGTGAAAATGCTATCACATGCCATGCATATCAGGTGAAATGTTGTCACACGCCATGCATATCAGGTGAAAATGTTGTAACACGCCATGCATATCAAGTGAAATGCTGTCACACGCCATTCATATCAGATGAAGATGTTGTCACACACTAAACCCCAAAGTTCAGTCAACCCAGCATCACTTTAACACCCAAAACCATCAAACTAGGACTCAAACAGTTTAAACTTAACATTTGTAAAAAACACGAACATATGTATCACCCTAAACCCTTAAAAAAATTACCGAAATCAAGGAAGGTTTTTTTGTGGTTTTTTTCTTCCAGGCTCACTTACCTCTTCACCGATATCCGACATTTTTCTTCCTGTTGCAGTGGTGTTGTTAACCTTCTAAACAACGAAGTTGAACTTTCTTCTACCTTTTGCAATGAGAAATGAATCGAACAGCCCTTGGTTCACACACACACAGACGTTTATGAATGAAGAAAAGGGAAAATGAACTGTTTACTGTGAAAAATGAATAAAAAAAATTTAAAATTAATATTCATAAAGGCAAGTCCAAACGGTTGCCTCCGAAACTACCCGCTTGTCAATCCGCCGTGGTAGCCTTTCAATTAATGCCGTGTCACATATTTCAAAGCAAACCATGGCCTATCAGATGTTAAAGCAATGCCGTGTCAGACACTCAAAACCATGGCGTGTCACAGATTCCCGCCATGCCTTGTCACAAACTCTGAACCCTGCCATGTCACTGGTCCCCTCCATGGAGTGTTACCAAATCTGCACCCTGCCATGTCATTGCTTCCCTCCAAGGCATGTCACCAACTTTGCACCCCGCTGTGTCATTGCTTCCCTCCATGGCATGTCACAAACTCAACTCTATGTCGTGTCACCAACTCAACTACATGCTGTGTCACACACTCTTATGCACACAAGTGGCGTGTCACCACCAATATCTGCATGCCTTTGGCGTGTCACGACCAGGTCCGCAGTGGTAGCCGAAACGTTTAAACTAGTAAAGTCAGTTTATATTCCTCTACTATATATAGTCCACAACTCCTCAGTTCTCATAGACAGACTGTACGTTGCCTCTAAAGCAAAATTTGTCGATGCTTCATCGGCAGTTCTTTCGAGCATTTTTGGCAATTGTTACCATCTCGCCCTTGATGTATTCAACTTTAGAATTATCCACTAGTCTAATAATTAATCTGTTTCTCTTCACCTCCGACCTATAGGCAATTATCCAACCCAGGCTATTTGAAATCCAGAGTGTCTTCATAGATATTCATAACGCAAAAGTAAATTTCCATGAAAAGACTCTAGATTTTAAATAGCCAGGGTTGGACAATTGCAAACAGGTCGGAGGCCAAAAGAAATAGATTAATTATTAGGCTAGTGGAGAATTATAAAGTTTACTATATCAAGGGGGGATGTTAACACCTACATGCGTAAGCGGGATTTCTATAAACAACCATGGCATGTCAGATGTTAAACCAATACCGTGTCACACACTCTGCACCATGGTGTGTCACTGCTTCACTTCATGTCGTGTCACTGCTTCACTCCATGGCGTGTCACCAACTCAGCACCATGCCGTGTCACAAACTCAGCACCATGCCGAGTCACTGCTTCCCTCCATGGCGTGTCACCAACTTTGCACCCTGCCGTGTCACAGTTTCCCTCCATGGCCTGTCACCAACTCTGCACCCTGCCGTGTCACTGCTTCACTCCATGTCGTGTCACTGCTTCCCTCCATGTCCTGTCACAAACTCTGTACTATCCCGTGTCACTGCTTCCCTCCATGTCATGTCACAAACTCTGCACCATGCCGTGTCACTGCTTCCCTCCATGGCGCGTCACCAACTCTGCTCCCTGCTGTGTCACTGCTTTCCTCCATGGCGTGTCACCAACTCTGCACCCTTCCGTCTCACATTTTCCCTTTCACAAACTCTAAACCCAATGGGCACTGGAGATTACTGTAGCACGACCATTTCGTGCTTTGCATTCACGTCTTTCTCCTTTCGATTCACCTCCTTAAACGAGATTTCTGGTTTCACATCGTGCTCCAAGCTTTCGATTCATCACAACCACTTCCCCCTCCTCGTTCGGTTTATTTGAATGCCACATCCGAACATTCAGAAAAACCATCTCATGCAACATTATTTTCTTTTGCACAAGCTTCTCCAAAATAAAAAAAAAGATGTTTTGCGCAAAAAATAGATGTTCGTTAATTTCTTTGCATAATTTTTCGCGGTCCGGGTATTTCAGAGTGCCCATCAACAAAGATGTCTCATTAAGGGTATTTTTGTCCGAAAATGTACTTTAATGGCTAAAAACAGTTAAAGTTATCTGGAGGGTTAATTCCAAACACACCTTATTTTTAATGGCTAAAAAAAAAAATCACCCTTTCTTAATTGTCAATCCATTGACTCTAGATATTTTGAGTTGTGGTCATTTTTTAATATTTTTCTTATTGTTTAGACTTGTCGATTTGTATTTTTTATCGTAAACGTATTAGACACAAAACACGATAAGATTAAACACGAACACGATACATTTAATATTCATATCTTAAATTTAAAATACGTACACGTATACGTTTAATAAACGTGTAACACGACACGACACGATTAACATGTTTAATACGATTAATACGATTGACACGTTTAACATGTTTAACACGATTAAATAAAAATATTTACAATAAAATATAATTTTATTATTTAAATTTAAAATCTATAATTATAAAAATAATTATAACAAAACAAAATAATAATAACATCAAATATAATAAAATTTAATATAAATAATATATATATAATTCATTATCATATAATATGATAAAAAACATAATTAAAATCTAACCTTCAAATACTAATAATATCAAAAATCATTCTTAATTTTCAATTGTAATAATTACATTATTAACTTTATAATATTAAAAAACTTATTAAAATAATTATTTAAAATTATTTAATAAAATTAAAATAGTCTTTAATTATTAATTTTTAATAGGTTAATAAACGTGTCATGTATACACAACTAAATAAAGGTGTTTTAAACGTATTTATTGTGTCTGACACATTAAGACACGAAAATTTTCATATGAAAATATTAAACAAACTTAGTAAATATTTCAATGAATTTTATTTTTTTAATTTCATCTAAAATATCAGATGAACTTTTTACATAAATTAAAAATAATAGCATTTTGAAACTTCTACTTTTGCAATGAAAAAACTCTTTTTTAAGCCGGACAATCACCCACCCAGTAGTCTTGTACCATTGACCCACGTCAAATGCATGTGAGCAGTAGTATTTTTGTTGACGAATGATATATTTTTCCGAGAGCAATTAAAACAAGTATATTTTGCCACGTTTTCTTTGTTTTTGCAGCCAATAAAGCATACGACATATCCTAGTCTACCCATGGACGACTCTGAATTTGTATTTTAAGTCATGCGTGTCTTCCTTCGAGAGTCAAGTTATTATTTTATTAATACAATATTTAATTGATATAATCCAGACTAGATCTAGTCGATCTTTATCAACAACTGCTACATTTTTTATAACTAATAAAATATAGTACAATATACTATACTTATCATTTACTATAAATTGCTTTTAAGTCAGGGTCTTTTCTTTTCCTCTTTTTTGTTTTTTCTTAACAAATTAATAACAAAAAAAATTTAAACTTAAACCACTAAATTACATCCAATGATTCATAAAGCTTATGTTGCATATCATTTTCATCTCTATAATTTGTCGAACTTTATACTTTCGATATTTTAACGAAACAATTCTTTCCTCATTATTTTTTATATATTAAAAAAATTCATACTAAACTTAATTAATAATATACTTAAAATTATACTTAAAATTTATTACTTTATTATATGTACGTATACAAATGATAATCATAGTAATTTAAAATTAGATATATATATTTATTTATTCATAAAATTTCATTAATATGAAATTACAAGTTATATATTTTAAATGGTATAACATGTATGTTAATATTATAATATATGATAGTAAATATCTTATATATTAATATATTTTAATTGTTACATCTTAGTAATATTTTGCAACATAAAATGTTATGAATATATATATAATTGAATAAATATATTATATATACATAAGCATTGCAATAACATAATAAACTTTATTTATAATATTGCACTTAATAACTTTATTAGACATCATTTTAGATTTTATAACATATTATTTATAATTAATTATTATCTATACAAACTTTGATATAAAAGTTAAAACATTATAACATATAAGTTGTATCATTAATTTCATATATATAATAAAGTAATATATTATATATACATATATTTAATTTATATGTAAACATTACTATAACTTATGATAAACTTTATTTATATATTACACTTAATAATTTTATTAGTTATCACCTTAGTTTTTGTAACATATTGTTTATAATTAGTTATTATTTATACAAATTTTGATATAAAAAATTATAACATTATAGTTTTATTTTGTGGATGTTAATTTTATTATCTTTTGACTTTTTGTTATGTTGAATCTTGAATGTTAATTTGATGGTTTATGTAAAAAGACATAATTATGTGAGTTGAGGAACATATGTATGTTTTTTTTATATTTAGATTATTTATATATTTTATAATTATAGATGAAATTCATAAATTTTAATATTGTAATTAGTAAAAAGAAAAAAAATTGATCCATTAGTCTAAAACCGAACGACTAAACTAATTCTATATTTGGTCAGTTTGATTTTTTTTTTTTAGGTTTGGTCGGTTTTGGTTGGTTTTCTAAAAATGTTTACTTCATTTAGTTATTAAGTATGACAGAAAAAATCACCAAATCTATCTATTTGCTTACCCCTACTAACAAACATCATGATATCGGTTGGGCCAAATTTAACCCTTCCCCCTCGTTAAGGGAAAAGGTATGAGTAAGAAAATTAAAGATTAAGGACAATTTATGTAAGAAAACTTACATATTATAAAAATAAATTACGAAATAATTTTACCTTCATCATACTAGTACCAACCTTTTATCTTTTCAAGACTTAAGGCAAATGGCTCTAGGATTTTGATTCTAGACGTCCTGTGAGCCTATTAGTGTTTAAAAACTTGTACTAGAAAACTATTACAAAATCAAGCAATAACCACACTTTTCACACTAATCTTAAAGGAGAGTGGTTTTTCTCTAGGGAGAAGAGTTTTATGCTTCTGTATTTTTAGAACATCTTAACACTCTTGGTAAATTCTTGGTGCATTTTTATAGAACATCCAAGTCTAATTATAGCCATTTGAAGATCACATGGTAACTCTTATCAAGATAATCTTGATAACATTTTGTCAAATAATGTTAATATCTAATAATCTTGATAATTCTAATTTATCAAAAAATCTTAGATAGTCTTTTCCAAATATGATGACCACCACAGGTCTTATCCTAAAAGTCACATTGTCACGATCCACATATTATCCACTTTAACTTGCTCACCTCATGATTGAAGGTGTTGTGAACTTTTATATACCCAGTATCACTCTAATACATAGTCGATATGGGGTTCATGGCTCTCTTTCTTCAATCATGACATCCTCTCTTACTTTTTACTAGGAGTTTCTCTTTGATGTGGGATTTTGTGGCTCTACCTACTGAAAGTATTATCTTGACGATGTGAGATTTACATCGATGCGAGAACCATGACACCCATGCTCTCTTTTAAAAGCCCTTAATCTATCTTGCCCAAATGATTTATTTTTGTTTTTTTTTAATTTATAAAAAAAAAATCTTGTACAATTATGTAAGAATCTATAAATTTATGCACAGGTTTAACAAAAGAAGCCATTTCTTTTCTTTATATGATGACATTTTTAGACCACCTATGAAATAGAAGTCACATATATCAAGCACCATAATTATAATTGTAGTTTGAAATATGGCTATTGTTATTTTGTATAACATTAAGCATTTTTCGTATGATTAATGAAAAAGGAAAAGGGGAAGGAAAAAAAATGAAAAATCTCCACTGAAAGAGCTTTTTTAATTAAACAAATAAAATATAAAATGATTAAAATAAAAGTTATAATTATCATCTTTGAATGTACATTATTGATTGTAATTTTGTAATTATTTTTTTTTCCATAGTTACAATTTTTTTAAAGGAATTCCACTAAAGCAATGTTAGGAAATGTAAAAGAAACTGCACACACCCAGTCGATGTTTGAGGATATAATATTAACTCAAATCTAACATTAATTAATTAATTCAATTGGCTCTGTTTGGAGAGTTAATTATTTAATTAATTCAAGTGGCAGGCTACTGTAAGAGATATATATCGAGAATACAATGGCGACGAAGATGGGGAGGTTGGATGGTATTAGTAACCTATTTTTCTAAAACCATTATTTACTTTTTTTTTTTATGATAAATGCCATAAAATAAAACCATTATTACTTTTGTTTTAGAGTTTGTCAATAAGAAATGCGTCCTTTATTTGTCTTTAATAGGGGTTAGGTTTGGTTGAACTTGGGTTACATGGTATTAAAAGGCAAATCCAAGAAAAAAGTATACACATTTGTTCACATATCAATCAATTAATAAATAAAAAAAATAAAGATTCAATTTTATTAAAACAAACCATAAATTTCAAAATGAAAGGAAATAAATAAAATAATCTATTATTCACTGAAAATAAAAAAAACAATTGAACCATTTTTTTTTAAAAAAAAAATAGAATTTCATTAGAAATCACAACAAAGAAGAAGCAAAACCTCTACAACATCTGCACCAGATCTGCAGATAACAAAACAACACACTGCAAAACAGAGAACCTCACATCCTAGCCACATTCAACAAACATCCCAACCTTGCAGGCAAAAGAAATACTAAGATCAAGTCAAACCATAAAATCAAAATTGAACCAAATTAAAATGATGAATGTGAAAAAAATAAAATTCTCCTTGTAATTTTATGAATTATTGAAGGGTAAAGTGAAATATTAATATTAAAATACCTATTAAATACTTCAAGAAATTTTATTTTTTAAGTTCATATAAAATTTCAAATAAACTTTTTACATAAAGTAAAAATAATAGCATTTTGAAACTTCGACTTTTACAATGAAAAAAACTCTTTTATAAGCCGGACAATCGCCCACCTTATAGCCTTACACCATTGATCCACGTCAATGCATGTCGTCTGTAGTATTTTTGTTAACAAATGATACATTTTCTCCAAGAGAAAAAAAACAAGTATATAATGCCACGCTCTCTTCGCGTTTGCAGCCAATAACTATATATGATAATAACTAGTCTACCCATGGACGACCCTGAATTTGTATTTTAAGTCATGCGCCTTCCTTCGAGAGTCATTATTATTATATTAATATAATATTTAATTGATATAATCTAGACTATATCAAGTCAATCTTTATCAACAACTGCTACATTTTTTTGTAACCGATAAAATATAGCACAATATATTATATTTATCATTGACTATAAAATAAGTCAGGGATCTTTTCTTTTCCCCTTTCTTTTGTTTTTTCTCAACAAATTTTTTCCCTTTTTTGTTTTTTCTTAACATATTAAATGGCTTTTAAGTAAGGGTCTTTTCTTTTTCTTTTTTTGATAATTTTTTTCTTTCTTTTTTTTTGTTTTTTAATAAAATTTTTAATATATTTAAAAAATTATTCAAATTTTATTATTTTTTTAAAAAAATCATATATCAATTCATAAATCAACTGATCTAATACATTTTTTCTTAACAAATTAATAAAAAATTTTAAACTTAAACCACTAAATTGCATCCAATGATTCATATAGTTCAAGTTGCATATCATTTTCATCTCTATAGTAATAATTTGTTGAACTTCATATTTTTAATATTTTAACTAAACGGCTCTTTGGTCCTTTTTTTTTTTGGCTAAAGTTCTTTCGTCCTTATTTCTGTTAAATTTAGCATTAAGTACCGGTAGACAGCATGTGTTGCCACTTGGCAAACACATGCCCGGTGACATATATGAAAATTGGGCATGTGAATTTTTTTTTTCATTATCTCTCTCCTTTTATTCTTTTTGTACTCTCCCGGCCAGGACCAAGGGCAAGTTGGCATCAACGAAAGGTCGAATCTAGTCCAATGGAAGTTGCAGCGAGCATTGGAGCCAGATCAACCCTCGCTATCGACAATCCGAAAGAAAGGAAGAGATCGCGCTTAAAAACCCCTTTCGACTCTAACAAGTGTCGTGATATCTATTGGGCCGAATGCGGCGCTTCATTGGTGACGGAAAGAGTGGGAGAAGGAAGAGAAAAAAGAAGAAAAATTGGAAAAAGGAAAAATAAAAAGTAATTAAAGAACCTAGAAAGGAAAAAAATTAGACACTTCTTTTTTAATTTTCAGATATATTTGGTGAAATATTACAATCTAAAAATAAATTAAATTTATAAATAAGTAATATTTTAATTTTACATGTTTAATATAATATTATTGATTTTTAAATTTCAAATTAAAAAAAACAAATAATTAATATGCACATTATGTGACATGTCTACGTCACATGTTAGACAAGTGTAGCCAAATGACAATTACGTCAAACTTGACTTAAATACGTTAGAAGTGTAAGAACTAACAAATTAATCTTAAAATTGTAGGACCAAAACAGTATGCACTAAGGATCACGAATGTAATTTACTTGATTTAAATAGTATTTCTTGTGATTAATTGGATGGAGAGTTGATGTCAATGTCTTTGGCAGTTTCGTGTGTAAGAGAAAAGGTTTGAGTGAGATAATTAGAGATTAAGAACAATTTATGTAAGAAAACTTACATATGAAAAAAAATAAATTACGAAATAACCACACTTTTCAAAATAGTTTTCTGCTCTTATATTTTTAGAGCACTCTTGGTGTAGTAGAACACTCTTGGTAAATTCTTGGTGTATTATTATATTAGAAAATCCAAGCCTATTTATACACATTTAAAGACCACATGGTAACTCTTATCAAAATAATCTTGATAACATTTTATCAGATGATGCTAATATCCAATAATTTTGATAACTTCAATTTTTCAAGATAAAAAGGTAAAACATTACCTTAAATAGTCTTATCCAAATATGATGACCACCATGGGTCTTATCCTAAAAGTCCAACATCTCTCACTCACACATGATGGGGAAGCCATCCTACCACTCTCTTAAACCGTCCCATTACTAAATTCATATTGCTTAATGGATTTTACGACTGTTGAGCACATTTAAATTTTGGGAGCTCTATACTAGTAACTCATCAAAGCCAGCACAAAGACATCAACCTTGTAAAAAGATAATGTCTCGTATGCCCCAAACATTTGATCACATGAGAAGTGGGATGGTAATAGGGTTCTAGTTTGGATTCGGATAATAAATTTTAAAATTATTCAGATAATTGAAAGGTTCGGGTACCATACTTATTAATTGGGTTCAAGTATATCAAAATTAGCAGATATCTTACTCATTGATATCCCTAATTTAAGGTTTCTTATACAAACCTACATTTTTAATTCCACATTTAATATTGGAGTCTAACCCATTTATTAGATCATATTATAGACTATATTATTATCCCTTTATTAAACTAAATTAAACTAACCTGATTTTGATAAAATACAAAAAATAAATTAGGTTAGTGCATACTTTGATTTTATAAGAAAATCTAACAATTGTTACTTGTCTCAACTATTTATCTCACCCTATGCAAATATTCTTAATCTTCCACGTTAATGATTAGAGTCAAGAGAAAGGAAACTTTTTATACAAATTAAAAGACTTAGGATAAAAATGTGATATTTGAAATTGTTGAAGACAAAATGATATACCCTTTTTGTCGCATAAGCAACTTTATAATTTGATTTTAATTGTTCAAAACTTTCTAACTTCTTTTTAAATAATTGTTGATTAGAATTAAAAACAATCTATTAAAAAATTTTAATGAAGTGGTTTTTAAATATATTTATTAACATTTAATTTGATAAAACATTTAAAATAATTTGAGCCAAAATGGAAAAGATTTGACCATGAAAAATCAAAATAAGACATTATACATGGGAAGAAGGAAGTATATATATGTTAAAAGTTATTATTTTATATACTGAAGACGGACTTTTAAATTTTATATACAAAATTAGGATGTTATTTATTAATTTATTGATTTTTTAAATATTTTCTAATGAAATATGTAAGAACGATATTTCAGTGGGTGCAATTTACCTTAACATAAATGCCAAGGCTGACTCCTCGTGGTAGATGCAAAACCCATGTTTTAAAAGGGGATCCAGTCATGGTGTAAGATAAGGAAGAAATAAAAAAATAGAATACTGTATTAGGTAGTGAAAAACATGGAGAAAGGGCTCGAAGAGGCAAACTTATATAATTTTATATGTAAAAAATTATAAAAATATCTTTAAAATGTTGACATTCTAAAATTCAAAGCTATTGTTTTAAATCATATTCAGAAAAAGGAAGACAAAATGTTGAAACAAAAAGAACATCAAATAAAATACTTATTTGTTATGAGATATAAATTAAAAGAATAATTATAAAAGAAAAGTATTAATACAGTAAGATCATATTATTTGAGAGTGCATTTACAAATGAAATAAGGGATTTATTTATAGGTTAATAAGCCTTTAACTCTTAATTTTAATCCAATTTAATCTATATTCAAATTTAAATATGCTTAATCAAATCTAAGAGTTCAGATCAAATAACACTTTTGTATTTGATCTATTGCGCTATTTGACTTTATCTGAATTTCTTGGGTCATAATATAATGGACATTTACAGATATATCATAACACTCCCCTTGAATGTCTATTGTATTAAGAATATGCCTCGTTAAAATCTTAATAAAAAAAAAACCTCATAGGAAAAAATTCCTACAAAAGAAAAAAAGTACATAATTATTTTAAAAAATATGTTTTTGCAATACTACCTCATTAAAAACCTTATCAAGAAAAACTCAATGGGAAAAACCTTGATGAAGGAAAAAAGTACAGTACGTATTTTACTTTCCCTGATGATTGCATTATTTAAGATCTTTAAAGTAACGCATTCTAATCTTTTCTGTCAACTTTTCAAATGTCGTAGTTGAAAAAGCTTTAATGAATACATTTACTAGATTATCACTTGAATGAATTTGTTAAATACTAATATCAACATTTTCTTGGAGATTATAAGTGAAGAAGAACTTTAGTGAAATGTGTTTTGTCTTATTGTCTTTTATTCATCTTTCCTTTAATTGGGCTATGCAAGCGGTATTACCCTCTTATAATGTTATTGAAATTTCCTTCTTAATTGACAATCCACATGTTTATCGAATATATTAAGTTATAGATCTTAACCAAACATATTCACGACTTACCATATGAATTGTCAAAATTTCTGCATGGTAAGAAAAACTAGCAACAATCGATTGTTTTACAAAACACTATAAAATAGTCATATTTTACATGTGAAATCAAGCATTGTGTAGATCAGATAAAAATCCTATATCTGTATAACCAATTAAATTTGATTTGAATACATTTGAGAAATATAAGCCTATGTCTATTGTTCCTAGGAGATGTTGAAATATATGTTTAACTCCACTTTAATGTATTCGAGTTGGAGAAAAATTATATCTTGCTAATAAATTTATAACAAATGATATATCAGTTCGTGTATTGCTAGTAAGCTATATTAATGCTCTAAAATATGGTACTTTAGGATCAAGAAGTTCTTCATCATCTTTACGAAGTTGAAAAGGGTCTTTCTTCACATCTAATGACCTTACAACCATTGGTGAACTCAATCAATGTGTTCTATCCATATAAAATCATTTTAGCACTTTTGTTATAGAATTTGATTGATGAACAAAAATTCCATTTGTCAATTGTTCAATCTGAAATCCCAAACGAAACTTTGTTTTTCCAAGTTCTTTTATGCCAAAATTTTTCTTTAAGTAATCCATAGCTTTTAATAACTATTCCAGAGTTCTAATAATGTTTAGGTCATCAACATAAATAGCAATTATGATAAATTCAAATCCGAATCTTTTTATAAAACTACATAAGAGTATAAGATCATTTTTATAGCTTTCTTTTAGCAAATATTCACTAAGGTGAGTATACCACATGCGCTTAGATTGCTTTAATCCATATATATTTATTTAATTTGATTAAATAAATTTTCGAGAATTCAAATTTTATCCTTCAAGCAACTTAAATCTTTCAAGGATTTCCTTATTAATATCAATATCAAGTAAGCCATATAAATAGGCTTTAACTACATTCATTAGACATTTTTCAATCTTCTCATGTATTACCAGGTTAATTAAATATAAAATTATAATTGCATCAACCACAAGAGAATATGGCTCTTTATAATCAATACTAGGTCTTTGGGTAAAACCTTCTACCACAAGCCATTCTTTTTATCTCACAATCTCATTTTCTGATTTCGTTTTTGCACAAATACCCATTTAGATCTCACTGGTTTTACATAATTTGTTGTTTGGACTACAAGTCCAAAAATTTCATGTTTTATAAGCAAATTCAATTTCACCTTGATTGCATATTTCCACATTGATCAATCGTTTTTATGTCTATATTCTTCAATAGATGTAGGTTCAAGATCCTCATTTTCTTTCATAATATTAAGTGGTACATTATATGCAAAAATATTGTTGATTTTTATTTTATTTTGGTTCTACCTTTTCCTAGTTATGACATAATTTAGAGGAAATTGTGAGGAATGTCCTTTCTTGATAAAGACATTTTAAAAATAACCATCAGAATAAGTTTAACTGTTTTTAGCCATATTTAGCTATAACTTGACAAAAATACCCTTTAAACTATTTTAAATAAATTAAACTATTCATCATATTTTCTCTCCATTTCTGTTTCGGATTTCTCTCTCTTACCATCCCACTCTCTCAAATTTTATCGATTTCTCTCTTCGACATTCGTTTGTTATTCTTCCGATTTCTCTCTTCGGCATTCGTCTGCTATGCTTTCGATTTCTCTCTCTCTCGTTTTCAGATTTCTTTTTCTTGCGCTTTCAAGACACTAAGCAATCGTTTCGAAGTGTTTTGGTGGGTGGATATTTGAAAATTTCAATTTTTAGGTATTTTGGAGAAAATTAAAATGGTAGAAATAATCACAGATGTATGAAATAGCTTTTAATTAAATCAATTCAGGATCTAGACACCAATAAATTCAAAATTTTGAAATTTATAAACCTAGGTTTTCAAAAGAATTTTTTTTTAATTTTTAGTCAAAGTAGGTGTTTTAGATAAAAAAATTGTATTTTGATTAATGAAAACATGTTGGAAACACTTTAAGCAGTCGTGTGTCACAGATTTTTGTACATGGCGTGTCACAACCTAACCATGGCTTGTCACAGGTTTTTGTGCATGGTGTGTCACAGCCTAACCATGGCGTGTCACAACTTAACCATGGCGTGTCACAGATTTTTGTACATGGCTTGTCACAACCTAACCATGGCTTGTCACATGTTTTTGTACATGGAGTGTCACAGCCTAACCATTGCGTGTCACAACTTAACCATGGCGTGTCACAGATTTTTGTACATGGTGTGTCACAGATTTTTGTACATGGCGTGTCACAACCTAACCATGGCTTGTCACAGATTTTTATACATGGCGTGTCACAGCTTAACCATGACGTGTCACAACTTAACCATGGCGTGTTACAGATTTTTGTACATGACGTGTCTTAACCTAACCATGGCTTGTCACAGGTTTTTGTACATGGCGTGTCACAGCCTAACCATGACGTGTTACAACTTAACCATGGCGTGTTACAAGTTTTTGTACATGGTGTGTCACAGATTTTTATACATGACGTGTCACAGCCTAACCATGGCATGTCACAAGTTTTTATACATGGCATGTCACAACCTAACCATGACGTGTCACATCATAGCGTGTAATTTCATTAAGGGTATTTTTGTCCAACTTGGTTAAAAATAGTTAAAATTATAAAGAGGGCTACTTTTGAAAACGTCTTATCTTTAAAGGTTATTTTTTAAAACGTCCCTATAATTTATTGAGATCTTTTCTTTTGCAATGATTTCATGTACCTAAATTTCTTCTAAAATTTTATCAATTACGTTAAAGGTCTTTTCTAGAGTTTTTGTTTCCCCTTTCTAACCATCTTGTATATTTGCTCATTTTTTTTTCGAGGATTTTTATCTTTGGAACCAATTGGTTTCACACATTTTTGGCGAGCCTTGTCCTGCAGGGACATCAATTCTAGTAAGAGCTTTTGTAGTTGGTATATAAGATTTAGATATTTTCTTTTGGTCATTAAATACATCTAGCAACTAATTAATTTGTTATATTTTGCAAATGAATTATCTTTTGAAGTTCAAGTTCACATTGATATGTGTGAGGATCAAAACTAAATAATGATAATATATTTCAAGAAATTTCTTTTTCCAACTGCTTATTTTCTCTCCCAATGTTAGCAAAATTGATTCATCAAAATGACACTTAACAAACCTTATCCTGAATAAATCTTCTATTAATGGTTCTAAATATTTAATTATAAATGAAAATTTGTATCCAACCTAACCTCCTTTAAGGGCCCATCTTTATGTGTTGTGATTGAGCAATTGAGATATATATTGCATATCCAAAAATTCTTAAATAGGAAATATTTGGTTCCTGATCATAAACTAATTGTATAGGGGAGAATTTATGATAACTCGTGGCATGATGCGTATAAGTATTGCTACATGCAAAATGACATGCCCCCAAGCAAAAATGGGAAGTTTAGTTTTCATAAGCAATGACCTTGCAATTAGTTGGAAGTAATTAATAAACAATTCTGGTGGACCATTTTGTGTATGAATATGATTAACACGTTGTTCAATAGTTATTCCAACTAATATACAATATTCATTAAAAGTTTGAGATGTAAATTCACTAGCATCATCAAGATGAATAGTCTTGATTGCATAATTAGGAAAATGTGCTTGAAAACGAATGATTTAGGTGAATAACCTTGCAAATGTCAAATTGGAAGTTAATATTAAGTACGCATGTGACCATCTAGTCAATGCATCGATTAAAATCATAAAATATTTATGTTAGCTCTATAGCTTTCAAAGCAATCTTGCGTTTTGAAATGACAAAAAGAAAATGATCAAAACTCATTTAAGTCTTAAAAAATCAAGTTTAGACATCCCATAACACTTTCAAATGAGCTTAGGAAGAAAAACAATGAAAAAAGACTTTGAAAAATGCATTCTGGTCCAAATCTATCAATACATTTGGACATGTATTGATAGATTTTGAAAACTATGGATACATGTTCTTGAGATAAGTAAAAATTAAAAAGGTCAAACTCAATATATTGATACATTCTCAAATGCATCAATATAAATGTAACAGAATGCTCACTACCTCAAAAGTATTAACACATTGGCAAATGTATTGATACATTTTAAACAAAATTTCAAACCCTTGTAGGCAAGTTCGAATGTATCGATACATCATAGCGGGAAGTCAAAAATAAAAGAGGCAATGCATTGATATATTCACGTATATATCGATACAATATGACCGTTGGAGCTTTGGATAAAGAGAAAAATGGCTATTTTCAAATTAAAAGCACACCCAACCAGCCTTGAAGCCTTAGTAACTACAAATACAAGCTCTCTCAACATTTATGAAAGTTGAAAGACTTTAAAGCACAACTTCAAGAGAAGAATTTAGCTCAAAATTATTAAATATTCTTTGTACTCTTCTTGCATTTAAATTTTCAAGTTGTACCATCAAAAGTGCTTTTATTGCTCATTTCCTTTCTCACCAAATATTGTACTTAATTTGTTGTCTAGTCTTTAAAAGACATCTCAATTGCACATTTATTTCTTTCTTTATTGATTTAAGTGGTTATACCTTAACCAATTAAAAAAGTAGAGTGGTTGTGCTTTAAGTATAAAAGGCATTGTAAAGTTGTGCTTAATCCATCAAAAGCATAATATCAAACTTGATTTCAATAGTGAATTTTAAATTCCTTAGTAAACCTAAGGGAGAGGACATAGGCAAGGAGGCCAAACCTCTATAAAATTGTTGTGTTGATTTTACTTCCTTCTTATCTCTTTAATTTCATTTTTGTTTTTCATACTCTCTCAATTTGCAAGAAATCATTTGTCTTGATCATTTTCAAATTGAAATTTTGGTCTAACAGAACCTCATTTTCTCAAAATTTAAAAAGGGATTTTCAAAATTACAAAAATAATTCAATTCAGCCCCTCTTGGGTTCAGCATTAAGCTAATTGCACTAACAATTGGTATTAGAGCTAAGGCTCAATTTTGTAAGTCTAACAACCTTGAGTGATTCGAAAGCAAAGCTCAACATATCAAGATAGGATCTACCTCAGCCGTTCTTAGCAAAGGACACTCAACTTAAAGACCTTCATTCTTCTCATATATAAGCTATTCTTATTGAAAAAAAAGCATGAAGATGTTTATTCAATCAATAGATCATTTGATGTTTGGAAAGTCATTTAGATGGTCCTTACATTCCCACTAAAGAAGTAAATGGAAAGAAAATTGTAAAAACCAAGAAAGAGTGGGATGACGAATAAAATAAGTTAATATGAACAAATTGGAAGGTGTTTAATACACTTCTTTGTTCTCTAAGTGCTAGTGAATTCAATAGAGTATCCATATATGAGACTACTCAACAAATTTGGGATACTGTAGAAACAACTTATGAAGGAACAAACCAAGTAAAAGAATCTAAATAGGACTTCTCACACATCATTATAAGCTATTTAAGATGAAAGAAAGTGAGACAATAAATCAAATGCATGAAAGATTCACAAACATAGTTGAAGGATTAAATGCCTCAGGTAAAGACTTTCTAAATGCTCACTTAGTTAAAAAAATACTTTATAATCTTCCCAAATCATGGAGACCAAAAGTGACAGCTATAGAAGAAGTAAGAAACCTTAATAATTTCAAATTAGAGGAACTTATAGGATCTTTACTCACCTATTAGATGACTTTAAAACATAAAAGTGCTCTAGGTGATGAAAAGAAAGAAGACATTAAGAAGAAATGGATAACCTTAAAATCCATAATGGAAGAAGTTGAGAGGAACACGAAAGATGAGAGTAATGAAGATAAGGACATAGCCATGCTTGCCAAGAGGTTTAGTAAATTCATGAGGAGAAACTATAGAGGTGGGAGATCCCCGATAAGAGATATGCTAAAGGGAGAATATTGCAAAGTCCACTTGATATGTTATGAGTGCAAAAAATCGAGACACACTAAATATGAATGTCTAAACAAGAAGAATACCCTAAAGAACTTAAAAAAGAAAGCCATGGTTGCTAGTTGGAGAGATAATGACGACTCTCAAGATGAAGAAGATGAAGATGCCAACCTTTTCTTCATGGCACTTGAAGACTCTAAGATATGCTCTACCTCTTATGATTCTAGTTCATGCACTTTAGATTAAGGCTCATTCTCATTTGATGAACTACAAGATGCTTAATGATGACTTAGTATTTGAATTTAAAGAAAAGACATTGAAATACTAGAACATCATATCCAAGCTTAAAGTAGAAAATAAGTTCATAGTCAAGACCAAAATAGAACTAGAAAACATAGTCAAAGACTTGGAAATTGAGAGAAATGAGCTGAAAAAGAAGAATGAGAATTTGCATATTACCTTTTCAAAATTCAACATGAGTCAACAAAAGTTAAATGACATGTTAAAAACACAAAGAGTTTTCTTTCACAAATAAGGAATAGGTTATGATGGTACTCAAAAGGAAACTCATTTTAAAAATTTCTTTGTTAAAGAAAATGAAAAACTTAGCTCAGTCACCAAATGCATTTATTGTCATAAAGTAGGACATTCTACCTATTATTATCCTTTAAGAACTATCACTTTTAGAGGTAAAAAAAATAAAAAATGTATGGGTTCCAAAAAGAACAAAACCTCCATATGGTAAGATGGTCAAATTTGAGTGGGTTCCAAAAGGAATTGAAGACACTAATTCATCAAGGCCATCACAATACGAAACTTCCCAATATAAAGTGTGGTGTCCATCACATTTCATATAAATATTCACAAGTTTAAATAATTGTAATTTAGCACGTTTCCCCGTGCCTAAATTGCTATGGGCCATTCACCATAGTCTTATCATTCACAATGAACCCATATCTGGGGTGCGACATAATGTACAAAAGCATAAACCAATATATCAACATTATTTATATATCTAAGGTCAATATTAACAATTATCAAAATGACTTGACTCAACACACTGCAGAGTGTACAACACTGAAAGGCTAGAAAGAAAGCTCTACCACTCATACCAAATATGAGCTGGGCTATCACTCCACAAGTCACCTAGTCAAGCAATCTACTGATCTAAAACAAAATAGGAGAAATAACTAGGTGAGTCACAAAGCCTCGATGGGCAAATACGGGGAAAGGGACAAGCCAAGGGATAAAAGTTTTGAAATAAACTATAAATTTGCTAAACGATATGATAATCCATCCAACAGTATACGGTGCATTTAAAACGCAAAATGCATAGAATATAATAGCATAATTAAGCTCAATTTACAAAATCTTGCAAAGTGATAACAAAAGGAAAATCGTCAAACCTTAGAGTTCAACATTAAGCATTCAAGTCAAGAATGCATCATACATACAACAACTAACTTCATATTTCCCATATAGACACGATAGTCATCAATAGCCAATCTTAGGGATCATAATATTTAATATGCAAATAAAGTGGCAATGCTTGTGATAAAGGATATTAATGTGACTCAAATCACCGTAAGCATATAATTATTCTATGACCTATATATAAAGCTCTATTTTTCTTCTCCCAGTACACCTTCTCTTCCACATTTGAACTTTTCTTTCATTGAACACACTTCTTTTTTTCACAATTTCACACCCCCAAACTTATTTTCTTTGTATTGTAGGCAGTGGGGTTATTTTTCATATTTTGAACTTTTTTTTTCACATCAACATCACCTTTCCACCTTTTTCAATATTTAGCTCAATTTATATTTCCTAAAACAATATACATGCTTAGGAGTGATGGTTGCAAAATTGAAAAAATTAATTTTAAGGCTAAGCTCAATATTATGTAGTTAAACAAAGAAAAGGGAAATTAGGCTCACAAGGGGTATACTAGGGATAAAAATTTAACAATGTTGGCTTTTTAGGCTCAAACGATCCAAAGATAGCCTAGATCATCTCCCTGACTAAGTATTGCCTAAAATTTCACCTCGAGAGAAAATCAAGCAAATTCTAGAATTCATGACATAATCTAAAATTCACATCAATATAAAACTTTCTCTAAATATTCATAATAATTCAAAGTAAAAGATATCGTGCTCAAAATTATGGAAATCACATCCTAACAATGATACTTAACAATAGAATTTAACATGAATCCAAACAAAAACCTTATTCAACAAATTTTAAAAATTCAAGACAACTAGTTATCATCATTGGATAAAAAATCATTGAAAAAATCGGCACAACTTTACTTTAGATTCCTAAGATTTAAACAAAAAAATAAATTCTTTTGCCAACTAATCCTAAATTATTTATAAACATGCATGCAAATAAAATTAAATCTAAAACTTCCATAGAATATTCACCACCAGAAACATAAACTCACCCCCCACACTTAAACTAAACATTGTCCTCAATGTTAAAAAAAATAAAGGAAAGGTAAAGAATACTCCTTTGATGATTAGATGAATTTTTTAAAAGCTCTAATCCTCTTCCTTATTGTTATCTTCCTCATTCTCACTTTTTAGGAGGAAAATTTTTTTTACTGTAAAAATAAATAAATAAAGGTTAATGTAGAAATAAATAAATAAATAAATAAAAATAACTAAAAATAAAATAAATAAAGAAAAAAGTTTTTTTTTTTTTAGATTGGCAACAATTTGGGTAATGGGTTGGCAACAATTTGAGGGTGGTGATAGGTAGTGGGTAAATGGGTAATGGATAGATAGGTAAGTGGGCTAGTACAATTTGGGAAGAATTGAGTTTGGTTAGTGGGCTGCCCAATGTTGACAGCCCAATGGAGGGTTGGCAACCCACTTAAAGGGGGAAAAAAAAGGGATATGGGGAGTAGGAAGTGGGCTGCCAAAGCGAGGGCCCGTTTACCTTATGAGAGGTTTTTTTCTTTTTGTTTTTTATAATCGAGCCACGGCTTTTAGCCTAGTAAGCCGCAACTCATGTTGTTTGGAGTTTGGGAAGTCGCGGCTTACCACCTTTTGTTTTTTTAAACTTTTTTTTTCTTGAAAATTTTTTTGACATGAAAAAAGTTTTTTTGAAATTTTTTTAAATATATTTTTTTGAATTTTTTTATTTTTTTAAATTTTTGAAATTTTTTTTACATAAACTTGCATAAATAAAAGATGTTAATAATTTAATAATTTAATAAATAAAATAAATAATAAAAGAAAAAAAAAGTAAGTCAGAGTTCTTAAGTTGCCTTCTAAGAAGCACTTTTTTATAACTACTAGCTTGACTATGGTACCCCATTTTGCACTACTTTATACGGCTTGAGATTTTCTTTATTGACCTTGATTACTCTGGTAAGTCCACTATAAGTCTTGATAACATCATAAGGATGAATCTTTACCACCTTAAACTTATTCCCCCAATATGGTCTAAGATTCCATGGCAAAAGATGGAGTTGTGAATAAGAAAGTACTACTTGTTGCCCAACCACAAAATCAAGATAGCTGGAAAGTGGTGGTGGTTTTGTCTCAAGATAGTTGCTACAAATAGTTACCATTCTTCATATCGATAATTGCTCCAACTGTAGCTAAGAATGGTCTTCCCAAAATAAAAGGAATTTCAACATCATCTTCAATCTCGAGCACAATGAAGTCTACTGGAATGTAAAAATGCCCAACTTTAAGCAAAATATCCTCTATAATCCCAACTGGGTTCCTGATTGTTATATTTGCTAATTGCAAGGTAACTGCAGTAGGTTGTATCTCTTGAAATCTAAGTTTTCTAGCAATAGACAAAGGCATTATTGAAACACTAGCACTTAAATCACATAAAGCTTTAGAAATTTTAAAACTACCAATAGTGCAAGGAATAGAAAAACTTCTTGGATCTTTAAGCTTTGGTGGAAGCTTATTTTGGATTATATCATTGCACTCTTCATTAAGTGCAACTGTCTTAAAGTCTTCCAATTTCCTCTTTTTGGTCAAGATGTCTTTCAAGAATTTAAGATAACTTGGCATTTGTTCTAAAGCCTCAACAAAAGGAATATTAATGTGTAGTTTTTTAAATACCTCAAGAATTCTTTGGAATTGTTTGTCAAGTTTTTGCTTTTGAAAACATTGAGGAAAAGGCGTTGAAGGTATGGGTGTAGATTGTGATTTTTCTTTAGAATTTTTAGTAGATTTTTCAACCACAATTTCTTTTTCAACATATTTTTCAATTTCTGTCTCATCAGATTGAATTGAAATCTTAGGATTTAATGCTTGATTACTTACCTCTTTTCCAATGCAAAGAGTGATTGCCATACAATGTTCCTTACCTTCTCTTCTTGGGTTGGGTTCAATATCACTTAGTAAGGTACCATGAGGTCTAGAATTTAAAGCATTGGCAAGTTGACTTATTTGTATCTCAAGATTTCTAATTGAAGCTGCTTGATTTTGAATGGAGGCATTAGTCCTTATCATAAATGCATTAGTCTTTTTTATGAATGCATCGGTCTTCATCATAAATTGCATGAACATATCCTCCATTGAAGGCTTTTTCTCTAGCATAGGGGCTCTAGATGGAAATTCAGGAGGAAAGTTTGACTTAGCCATTGATGAAGACCCTTGGTTGTTATTCCATGAAAATTAGGATGATTCCTCCAACTAGGATTATAAGTGTTGGAATAGAGATTGTTTTGCTGCCTATTTCCAACAAATTGACAAGAATCAGAATATATGGGACAATTGTCATTGGAATGTCCTTCCCCACAAATTTCACATGTCATAAAGGAATTTTGAACAGCATTGACACTCAGTTTATCTATTTCTTTGTGAGATAGGCCAATTGTGTAGAAACAGTGTTTATCACATCTAATTCATGAATTTCAGTAATTTTTCTTGTACCCAATCTTTCAGACGGCCATTGATAATTATTAGAAGGTATCTTTTCGAGCAAATCATAAGTTTCATCAATGGATTTACTCATAAGTGCACCTCTAGTAGTAGCATCAATGATAGTTCTAAACGGTCCAAGCAAATTGTTATAAAAAGTCTGAACTTGCAACCACTTAGGTAATCCATGGTAAGGACATCTTCTCATCAAATCCTTATACCTCTCCTAGGCCTCGTATAGTGATTCAAAATCAAATTGCATGAAAAAAGTAATATCATTCCACATCTTTGCTGACTTTGCAGGTGGGAAGAGTTTTGCTAAGAATTTTTTGAGCCAAATTATCCTAAGTATTAATGGAACCAGTAAGAAGCGAATTTAACCAACTCTTTGCTTTATCTCTCAATGAAAAAGAGAAAAGCCTTAATCTTATGGCATCATCAGTAACACCATTGGCCTTGAATGTATCATAGATTTCTAGAAAATTTACAATATGAGCATTCGAATTATCATTAGGCAAAATGCCAAACTGAATAGTAGTCTGAATCATCTGAATAATTGATAGCTTAATTTCAAAATTGTTGACTTGAATAGGAGGTCTTTGGATACTAGAGTAGAGATTTTGTAGTTGTGGGACTGCATAATCCCTCAAAATCTTGGTCTCTTCCTCTTGTTGATCAGCCATTGTTTTACTTGGAGCAGAAATTTTTTTATTTTTCCTTCGAAGTCTACAAAAAGTATTTTCAATTTTTGGATCAAAAGGAACAATTTTCAAATTTTAGACTATTTGCATACAACGACCAAAAGTACCTAAAAAATTGAAGAAAAGAAAACTCTAGATAAAAATTAAGAATGCTTGGTATTAATATTAACAAGAAAGAATTAAAAATCAATTCCCCGGCAATGGCGCCAAAAACTTGTTGTTCAAATTTCTACTCACGCAAGTGTACGTATCGCAAAAATAATAAAGAGATGAGTAGAGTGTTGATCCCATAGAAAATTGAATTAATCGTTACAGTTAACTACTAAAATTAACACATCCTAATTTTATCCAAACAATTAAAATTAAAAAAGAAAGATTTGAAACTATTAAACTAATAACTAAAACTAAAACTAATCTACAATCTATTAACAAACTTACTTTAGTATGATGACTACTAGAGCTAAGATTATGATATCCCTCAATACTTCATTTGATTATTGTCTCTCTCTCTAAACTCAGCTTAATAGATTAAGTTACTAACCTAGAGTCCTAAATTATTTATAAGTCTCTGTCGAGTTTCTTATAAAAATATCTCCCTAAATTAATTTACTATATGTCTATGCAAATTATATTGAAGAAAGGTTCATTAAGTTTGTGCTCTAATTTTGGCTATGTATGGCTTATAGGTGTATATCTACCCTATATGCAAATCAAACCACCTAATCAACTAAGTGTATTCGATCATACACTATTTTATTCAAGGTCTACCTAAATCTCCTTTTTCAAGGTTTAACCTAAGTTTCCAATTCAATCTAATTAGTGGCTAGTCAACTAGAAGCATTAAGAACAGAATAAAATAAACAACTTAAATCTATTAAACATAAGTAAAAGAGAAATAAATAATTCAGACTATTTATTGAGTTCAATCATAATCTTAGATAAACAATTTAGTTCACCATCAAGTCACACATCATCATTGAATAAAGCTTAAACATTCAAATCAAACTAAGAAAAATAAAAAACTAACAAAAAGATAGAAAAACCCAAGAATTGTATTCTTGATATCCAAATCTACTTGAATTCTACAAATTCTTCTTAGCTTCAATAATTTTGTGGCTTGATTCTCAACTGTTAATCTAGTTTTTCTTCGTGTCTTTCACGTACTCTGAAAGGTTGTTTTTATAAGCTTTGAAGTA
Source organism: Theobroma grandiflorum (assembly GCA_036013995.1). Lineage (NCBI taxonomy): Eukaryota > Viridiplantae > Streptophyta > Magnoliopsida > Malvales > Malvaceae > Theobroma > Theobroma grandiflorum. Next base: position 17,254,444 of record CP142133.1, read on the forward strand.
CGGCTAAGTTGGGTGGAGAAAGAAGTCAATTCCAATCAGACTATGTGAGTTGCAGCATTGCCCAATTGATTAATAAAAGTCATAATTGCTCTAGGAATGCTATAGTGCATCAACTTCGACAAGATTTTTAACCATTTTTCAAGCCAAACTTGGTGAAGTGGTATGAAAGTTGTAGATTTTTCTCTTATCTTTTCAATGGTTTAAGAATCCCTTCATTTGGAGCTCTTTAGAAAAAGTTATGGCTAAAATATCGAGACATATGCAGTAAAAGGCTGCACCTTGAAATTGCTCTCCTTTTTCCATTAAAATTCTCCTTTCATCAAACAGCTACAAAAGCACAATTAAATTAGTAACAACCTATCTTAACCACATCAACAACAAATTAAGCATAAAATTAACCAAGATTAGATTGACTCACCTAAAATAACTAATATAAAATAATTAAATAAAATTTACTAATTTCTATACATTACTATAAGAACTAAGCTAAATTACTATCAAAATTAAGCCTAAATAGCATGCCAATAAATAAGTCATGGGGAGAATGGGTACCTTCACTTAAATTCATCCCTTTGGCACTTTTACCCTTATATTAAGACTAGAGCCATCACAAAAAAGGGAAACGGGTGGTACTTTAGCCAAGCTTATCCTTGTGGTATTCTTACCCCCACAATGAGACTAGAGCCAAACATATGCATTGTGGAGACTTACTTAATCCACATTCCAATATCATATCATTCACCATTACCATAAATAGTGGAGAATTTCTCACTTCATGTTCACAACATCATATCATTCACAATTCATACCATAGTGAAGACTATCTCAATCCACATTCAAATTTCCATATGATTGATGATTCATATAATAGTGGGGATATTCTCAATCCACATTCACATTACTCACAAGCCAAGAGCATATAAATCATTCACAGTCAAGGTAGTTCAATCACACACACACAGAGACACACACACACAGAGACACACACACACACACACACACACACATATCTCGTACCCACATTAGCTCAAAAGCTAGAGTCATCAAGTGGACTGCAAACATGAAAGGGTTTGTCCTTTATTAAAAACTACAACGTAGTAGGTATTTACATATACATAATAGATTTGAAAGTGATTCTCAAAATATTGTCACATCCAAAAATACCTTTTTCCTCAATAAATATGCATGGGAAAATTTCATGTTCATCAATCAATCATCAATCCTTCAAATTGTGTTTTCAACTTTACATAATAAATTAGTTTCAAAAATGGTGTACCCACTCACCTTATAGGAGGCTCAATTACGACTCTAATTTAGTGAAATTTGGTTTGTTTTCAAGCATTCCTATTACACAATAATCATAGAAATCAATTTCTAAACTAATAATCTTGGAATAATTAATCTAACAACTTTTGAAATCTATTCACTTTTGACCATAGCCACTTTCTCTCTCTAAACCCATTCTAAAATGCTAAAATCCATTACCTTTACCTTATATAAGCTTAGATGTTGAAGAAAATCAAAAAAACCTTAGCTTTAATCCTCAATAGAAAGTTATGGGCATAAAACATAAATTTCCAACACTTAAAATATGAGCTTTTCAAGTTTTAAAGATTAAAAATACCATTTTTTGCATTAAACTTCAAAACTAAAATCATAGTCATTAAAAAGATTATTTTTACTCAAAAATGGATTGTAGGGATTTTAGAGAGGGTTTATTTTTCAAAAATGCGATTGAGGGTTACAAAATCTCAGGAAAAGTGATATATTTATAATATGACTCGTAAAAATACCATTTTACCCTTATTTTTTTCTGAAGATTGCATCATCTATTGATAGATTGTGCTTATCTATCGATAAATGAGCCTAAAATGAATTTTTAAAAAACCCTTAGATCTGCATTTATCGATAAACTCAAAAAATCTATTAACAGTTAGCGTCATCTATTGATAGATGATGATCATCTATCGATAAATCTTCATTAAAATGAATTTATGGGTTCAATGAAGAACATTTATCGATAGATGATGAGCATCTATCGATATATCAGCTCCAGAAGAAAGATATCAAGTTGAAAACTTGTCTAAATAGACTTCATTTGAAACCAAACTTTGTACATCATCTTAAAACATTAAAACATTAATTTTTTAAGTTAAAAACTTGGAATCAAGTGTATAAAACACAATTTCACTTAGCTCATCTAAGGATTTCCTATCTTAACTAAGTAAATGAGGGTGGGATTTCAAATTCTCCCTATTTATGAAAATTCATCCTTGAATTTAACTAACGTACTAACCTTTGCTGAATAAATGCAAGTAACACATGTGCATGACGTCCTCAATCTCCCAAGTGACCTCCTTGCTCATATGGTTATGTCATTGTACCTTGGTTAGCAATGCCTCATGATCATTAACCTCAAATCAGATGTCTATATACCCAAGTCGTGCATACATTGCACCAATGATCTCCTCTCAGTTGAGATGTGGGCTAAACTCCCCATAGATTTTCAGCTTAAAGCATTTGCCACCACACTGACTTTGTCAGGGTGATACAACGTAGTGCAATCATAATCCTTTAACAACTCCATCCACCGTCATTACCTAAGATTGAGATCTTTTTACTCAAATATATATTTGAGACTTTTATGATCCGTGTAAATCTCATAAGTCTCACCATACAAATAATGCCTCTAGATCTTTAAGGCAAAGACTATAGTCATCATCTCTGAATCACGTGTGGGGTAATTCTACTTATACTTCTTGAGCTGTCTAGATACGTATGAATCACATTACCATATTGCATCAAAAACACATGGAGTCAACAAGAATGACTACAATTCTTGTGCCTTTCTACATAACCCTGTTGTTACTAGTAAATGTTCAAACACATGGAAAAATATTAGTTTTCCTTTAATGCCTATTGATAAATTTTTTTTACAGGTGACAGCTAACTTGGGATTTGTTGTAAGTGATGGGAAATTAATTTCATTCTAGCATGATCAATCAGTAGGAAATGTGACTTTGAAAAATGAATTTCCAAGGATATATGCATTAGTGGTACATAAGGATAAGATTCTTTGTGATTATGGAAGTTGGACTAATGATGGATGGTAGTGATAGATTAAACTTTGTAGACAACTTTTTGGATGGGAATGTCAGTAATGGAAAAGGATGTGGAGTATTACTAGAGAATTTACACTTGGAAATAATTTTAAATAGGTTATATTCTGTTATTAGTCCTTGTACTCTACAAAAATTATGAATTTAGTCCATAAATAATAATTTGTGTAAATTGACTCCTTGTACTTTGTCAATTTGTTAAATTCAATCCTTAACTCTAACACCGTTAAATACATTGATGTGGCACTTTTTGCTGATGTGGCGTTGACTATGTGCTAACATGACAAAATGTAGACATGGCATATAGTGATGGACAAATCCTAATTTTAACCCAAAAATCACTCTAATTTTCTTAATTTTCTTGTTAATCTATGTTAAACTTATTTTTTTAGTTGGATGCTGTGTATTGCTATTGGTGGCAATCTGGCTTCCCTCACCAATCACACATTCAGAGCCCGTGATAGCTGAGTGTTGTCGATGGCTAATCAGAAAATAGGTTTTGTTTCCTTTTTGTCCAAATATAGTTGCAATCATGCTGTAATAATACAACAAACTCATCAACAAAAGAGTGATTATTCAAATTCCAATCTCTTCATCTCCCTTTTGTGGTTCTGTATAGCCAAAATTAAATAAAAAAACAAGTGAAACACTTGTTTTTCTTGGTTTCAAATCTATGGAATCATAAAGTAAGGCTCATCTATAATCGATATACAAGCCTATACAAGCACAAATAAAGTAACTAAACCTTGATCCATAGTTATTTGAAGCTTATTATAAGCCATAAGGGCCTTTTGGTCGCATGTGTATGTTCCCTTTCCCCTTGCAAAAACCTCACCATCCAAGTCTACGATCCTTTCCTTCATTGGATCCTCAACACATGGATCGGGCTCCAATACAAATACCTTCACCTGTAGTTAGTCAAAGAGAATACAAAACATGGATGGCTTTATCACTAGAGAGTTGATTAATACTTAAAAGAATTATTTCTCTGTTAATTTTCTTGTTAGTCTATATATATATATATATTTAAAAAAGCCTTGTTAGTCTGTGTTAAATGTATCTATTAGGGTTAAGGTGTTTTTGATGTTAAAATTTGGGGTTTGTGCATCAGTATATGCTGTGTTAGCATTTTGTCAGGTCAACACATAGCCAATGCGATGTTACCAAAATGTACAACATCAATTTGGTTAAAATGCCATGTCAACATATATAACGGTAAAATTTAATGGTTTTAGAATTAGGGACTAAAATTAATAAATTAATAAAATACAAGGACTTAATTTACATATATTATTATACAGGGACTAAATTCATATTTTTTTATAGAGTATAAAGACTAATTACATAATTTAACTTTTTAAAGATAATATTATATGAAAGCTTAGACCAAGTGGTACGTTCACTTCTAAATCCTTTTGCCATCTTGCTTGTAACCAATATTTTGTTAACAGAGAACTATGGACGAAAATCTAGATAGGCTACGCCCCATAAGAGTTGATGTATTCGTTTGGTAATTAATGTGGCAAAGAGTGCCTATCAAATATGAATTGGCCAGGCGGAAATTAATTAATGACAATCAAGTGCATTGTGTTCTTTGTAATGCAAAACCTAAAACTGTTTCTCAACTATTTTTCACATGCGAAATGACATGAAGACTATGGAGTCAATGGTGTCGGGAATGGGAGATTCAATGGGTTACATATAAAAGTCCAAGTCATTTCTTTTGGTGTGGAGATCCCTATGTACATCTGGGGATAACCTTAGGTATGGATTTTGTCTTTTTATGCTATTGTTTGTACAATTTGACTTTTCCATAAATGAGATCTTGTTTAATGGGAAATCATGGGATAATATGCAAGTCTATGATCTTATTAAAATAGCAGTGGCCATTTGGTCTAAAGCAAAAAGGTCAAGCATAGCTGAGAGGATTGATGATATGGTTTGAATACCTCATAGACTAGTGATGTCACAGAAAATTAATCCAACGTGCAAAGAAATTCGATGGATAGCCCCTTTAGAAGGTTGAGTTAAATTTAATGTGGATCGTGTGTCTTCAAGCAATCCGGGATCAACTGGTATTGGTGGAGTATGGCTAGATAATAATGGGGTTATTTTAACGAAGTTCTCACGTCCAATCAGTGATTGTGACTCTAATTTTGCTGAGTTACGAGCCATCAATAAGGCTTTTCATCTCTTTATTAGTTACATGAGAATTTCAATATTAAATCTGTGGATAGAAAGCGATTCTGCAAATATTGTTTCATGGATTAATAACTATGAGACAGCTCCATGGCGGTGTAGGCAATGTTTACTTTAAACTTGCAAACGTTAGTCAACTATTGAAAAATCACCCACATTAGGAGAGAAAGGAATGAGGAAGCGGATAAACTTGCAAAAGATGGTGTTGGCCGGGAAGATGGACTCTTTCAAATTATGTAGTCCAGTGTTTGATTTTGTAGAGATTGTTGTTTGCTTAGCTAGGAGTCCGACTTTATGTGAATTGCGGTTAAGGTTGGACTCTAGTGATTTATCGTTGGAGGATAAAGCAAATTTGTATTTACTGCTGCGACCTCCAAAAGCAAATTTCAGACATGGATTTTGTCTAGACAGTAAAATATACCATGAAATTTAAGTCTGAATTTGGCTTGGGCGGTGTGATTTAACATGATTTGGTTTGGCTTTGGACATGGAAGTAAACTGTATTCGGAAATTAAAGGCAACTGTGTTTATTATTTCAGCAATAAAATTACATATTTCTCAAAAAATATATATTTATATTTATTTTTCAATATTATAAATTTTTTAGATTTAAATATTTAATTTATTAATAGGTGTATGTATCATTTATTCAAAAATTTATATTTTTTAAATATTTTTTATTTAATTTAATCTCTAAATACTTTAATTTTATTTAATTTAATTATCATATTATATATTTTTATTCAATTTAATTTCTATGACTTATTTCAGTTTTTTAAAAAAAAATTTTTTTTTTTGATTTATCACGTTAATATTGACACATCATCATATTAATACCACTTAATACTATCACGTCAATATGTCGCAATGATAGAATAATATCACGTCAGCTTGTAAAAGTGACGTCAACATTTTTATCTCGCCTCATTGACACACCAATAAAATTTGCTATGGCACATGTTTGTCCTTTTACTAACACTTAACAAGATGGACTTTCATGATTGGATCATATTAACATAATTGCATGACAAAGGATAGAGACATAAATTCAATAAATAAATTGCAATAAATGTTTTGATTTGACTTCAAAACAACAAAAAATGAATGCCGTGGCATAACTCTCATGTAGTTACAAATAATTGGCATTATTTGTAAATTTCTTAACAAACCTTGTCCCATATCACAAAAGGTCCAGCTCATTTACAAATATAATATGCAGATTCTGGCAGCCCCTTTTGTTTTTCGACTTATATAATAATTAAAATAGTTATACTATAGTCTCCTTTCTTTAATCATCCAATTGCACCACGACCTTGATTTTTATATTTATTATATTTAAAAAAAATAAAAAACTAAATTTTATCCATTTTATAGGCAAAAGTTGATAGAAATGTGGGGTATGAAATTCCCTAATCAATTCACTCTGCAATGAACAAGCCAATCTCTTTTGAACACCTATAACTTTTATTTTTTCTTACATAATAATTTTTAATAATCTTTTTATCTTTTATAATTAAAAACTATAATTTATAAATGCAATAATTTTTTTTAAAAATATGAAAGACACTAAGATCAAGGTAGTTTTCTTAATCTCTATATCAAGTCAAAAGCAGTCATCAAATTTGAAAGGGAATTAAACGGGTAAATTTCATAATTTGCAATAATATAATGGTAGACATTAAATACTCTTTTAATTACCACATAGTATTGAATAATGAACACCCTTTTGTTTCATGTTCTCTTATTGCTTCCTGTTTCTTCCTTCCTTAACCCCTCATTTCAAGAAGTAGAGATTTCTCTGTTTCATGTCTTCTTATAGTTGGCATCAGTAGGTGATCTATCTCTCTCTCTAACCTTGGTTTAAGATCTTGACATGGCTATATCTCTAATCTCCCTTTTTCTTCCTAGTAGTACATTAAAGAGTGGGCTTTCTGCCCTTGGTTTAATCTCCTTTTCCGCTGCTGCTTCTCCCTTTTAGTTCCTTTTTCTACTCTTGTGCCCCATGCGACTCTCTAGGTTGTCAATCAAATTCAAATAATACTTGCATTCCTTCCTTCCTTTCTTTACCTACATGTCCTCTCTTAGCCACTCTTTTTCTGCCACATCACATTCCTTGTCCAGCTCACCCATTTTTTCCACATCATACTTTTCTCCTCCCGTTTCTCTGCGACTGTGGGTGTCTTCCTTTTCTCCTTCCGCCGACTGCTTCTTTAGTGAGCTTCCATAAGAAATTCCTTCCCATCTCCATCTTCTTTCTTCTTCTTCCTCATCTCTTGTCTCCATCTTCTTTATGCTTTCAACCCTTTGAAAACTCTATAGAAATCACATTGAAACAATAATCAGCCACTTTCAATCCACCCTCTCATCAATTCTCTGCTCATTTTCGGTTGCCACTAGTATTGACCCCTCCTTAAAACCGCATCCCCCACTGTTCTCTCATCAACCTTTACCTGCTCTCCCCAACATCTTGCCAAGTTTCGAACGTGCTATAGGACCATGCATGTACCGAAATGCCTTTTACTACTACCTATTTTTACTTTCTCGGAACTAAAAAATCCTCATGCCACACCTCCACAAATAAAAACCATTTTTTCAAGCCTTCCCATTTCTACTTCGTTGCTTCCTTGAATCCTTCATCTTTACTGAATGTTACTGGCTAGGAAATTTTTTGGAGCTAAGCTCCTCACTATCACCCTCCATGGCAGGCCTGCTTGGATATATTGTTGTAGTATTTCAGCCTCCATGTGATCCTCTGCTCTAGTTATCACACTCTTTTGCAACCAATGAAGGTTCTCCACTTCGAGAAAACCATCACAGCTCTTTTCACAATTCCGATTTCTCGCTTTCGAGCATACCGTACCGCCACTACTTGAGAATATGTCAGCTTTCTTTTTTCCATTAACATCAATGTATCTGTTGATGTTTTCCTTCCTTCTCCAATTTATATTCCGCTGCTCATACCTAGCCGAGTTTATTCCAATCATCTATTGAAGCAGCTAAGATCCAGTGAGATGCATCACCACCTATCAGGCTTCAACGTCCCGACCATACCTTACAAAACCGAATCTTCTTCCTGTTTTGCTTCTTCTTTGTACTATGAAGACATCCTTAACCTCCCCGAACAAGGCACTAGCATCATCTTCTTCCTTTTCTAGTAACTCTCCAGAGATATTTATGTGTTGTGTAGATAAGAGAGTGAACCTAGTCATAACTTTTATATACTGGTACATTTCCTAGGTAGGACTAAACTTTTAAGTTCACATTTAATTTTGGAGTCTAACCTACTTTATTAGATCATATTATTATGAATTATAATATTGTCTTTTACCAGGATCAAATTAAGTTGGCTTTAGGTAGCAATCCTTAGAAAAAAAAAATTATGTTAGCTTGGTTTTGATAATATATAAAAAAAAATAATGTAAATCCACACTTTGATAAATATTATTTTTAAAAAAATTTACACTTTGCTTTGAAAAAAAAAAAAACCTAACAAGTTGATCCATCAGTTCTTAAGCAAACACAAGATTTCTAATCATTACATGTACAGCATTGTTATTTGCCCTGATCCAATTGATAATCATTTGCACTATCAAATATAGAAAGATGTTCATCATGAGAGTTTCCACTTCTTCAACGTTGGTGCGGACGGTGTTAGTGTAAGCCTTGCAAACCAATCGATTTGGGCTTAGAAAATACTATATTAATTAGTCATATGTTAAATACATTATGGATATTTTACATATAATATATGAGGTATTTCTTTATCTATGAGTTTATTTATAAAAAGTTATGAGAGACTTATGTAGATAAAGTCCTTGTAACATAATGGCCTTGCAAAGAAATTATAAATGTTATAATTTTGAGATTCTTATGCATCAAAGCCTTGTTCTTAAATATGTTCCTAGTCATTGTATTGCGAAGAATAAGGACATTGACAATGCTCAAAGGCTGGTACATGCTAAGCCTCTTTACTTTAAAAGTAAGCAATTGATCTCATAGGTTGAAGTATGCCAGATACTTGGCGATAGTATGTGGGTGCTTGTTAAGGAATAAGTTCACTGAACATGACCCGCTATGAGAGTTTCATTTAGTATTTCACTCAAGTGTCTATGGAAATACTCTCATGTGTCAGTAGTGTAAGTAATCCTTAGACTTGTGATACCAAGTCATCTTGTATGTGAATTGTCATGCTTTGATTTCACCTCTACGGGTCTGGAGATGACCAGATGCTTAAACAGGGTGCTTTTAAGCATGAAATGAAGCATGCGAAGATGAATGAGTAGTTCAAAGAGGATTCATCACCTTGGGTGATTTGAAAAAGACATGTCTCATTTGCTCCTAGCTTATATTGATTAAAAATCCTCGACCAAGGCAATCTTGAAAAGTCAATATAGAAGCTGCGGGACTAATATGGATAAGTTAGAAAGCAAACACCGAGCCAAGCTTTCTATCTATCTGGGATATATGATGAAAGGATTGAATTACACTGAGATACTGTACACTGAAAGGTTAGTCAAATCATATTGACTCTCCTAACATTCGGGTGGTCATGATGTATTGCTAGATACCGCTCATGATCTATAAATATAAATATAAATTCTTAATTGAATTAATTTATATTTATTGCTAACATGTTGGGAACCTAATGGGTCACACACATGAGGTGAATTGTCAAAATTAATTTGAGTTCAATTAGATGTGATCTAATTGATTTTATAGAGGTTTAATCCAATTAAGTATTGGGCTGAATCAAATATGATTTGAAAGAGTATTAAATAAAGGCCCAATTAGCCCAAGATATTTTATAATTCTTGGTGGATATAAAGTAGGTTAATTGACTCTATAAAAGAATTCCTTAGCCACCTCTTGTAGTATATAAAAGTTCTATTTTATTTTCTCATGTGTTGAGATAGGATCATAGCCAAAAGAGAGAAACACAAAGGAGCTCAAAAATTGAGAGTTTGCTAGCACAAACTTCAACTTAGGGATTCGCACACTCTTAGTGAAGAGATTTCGGCAAATCACTGTGTGGATCACCATTAGAGGCAGGAAAATTGTGCTACTGTGGTTTAATAAGTCCTAGTTGGTGTACGAAAATTAAAACAAAAAGCCAAGAAAGACTCCACCAAAGAAAGCAAACTTTCAAGTATGTCAAAATTTCTTTTATGGTTTTTCCAGATTAGTTTCAATTAAAGTGACCCACAGCTTGAGGATTAAAATTTTAATAATATTCTGTTGTGTATGAGTTGTCTTAGTATGATTTAAATTCCCAACAGTGGTATCAAAGCCTCCTTTAATTTATTTAATCTAGTTTTATATTTAGTTGTGGAATATTACAAAAACTGTTTTTGTTCATATGTCGATTTGATGCAAAGTTTGAAAAATTATTTAGAATAATTCTAAAGGGTTTTTTCAAAAGCTAATTTATGTTTCAAAAGGCCTTTAAAGTCTTGATTTATGGATTTAAAATCTAGATTTAATAAGTCTTTAAAGATTTTATAGATTTGTTTTAAAAGAATCCAAATATGAAAAATCTGGCAGTATAACATGATCTGTTTTGGGAATTTTTTTGAGGGACTTAGAGAAGGTTTGGACTTGATTTTTGGAGGTAGAAGGTCAAGAGGATGATCTCAACCTTGAAAATTTACAGCATTTAATTACCTCATTTGGGTGGTGATTTGATGATGTTTATGCAAAATGATGGCTATTTGTATTCTGAATTTGCTGAGGTTTTGAGAGCTTTTTGGCATTATGTTTGGGGCATGGGATGTCTCTGAATTGGTGCCAAAATCACAGCAAACAATGGAGTATGGGGCTTCAAAGAATTTGGGACAACATAGGTGATGTAGACCCAATAAAATTACACTAGCTTGTGCAATTTCTTCTCTATATAATTAAGAGTTGTACTAATTTGGTTGTGACCCAAATTTAGACTCCTAATTATAATGGAATATATCCTAAAGAGTTTAGGATTGCCCCAAATAAAATTCTAAAATCAAAGTGGCAAAGAAATATGACTCTTGGCCATAAAGATCTAATTCTAGTTGGACTAGAATTGTAAAAATTGAGGACAACAAGGATTAAATTTTCTAATAAGATTAGAAAGCCTAATTGGATTAGGATTCCTTTGAAAATTAAATTTCTAAAATGATTAGAACTCTTATTGAGAATAACGATTAGTTTTAAATTCATAGTCCTAAAAGGTTTAGGATTACAAAGTCTATACTTAATTTAATTCCTAGTAGGACTAGGACTACTAAATTGGAACAAGACATTTAATGGGACTTGGACATCAAATTATTTAGATTAATATCTTCAAAGGTTGAGTAATATCATGCCAAATGACATATGAGATCTTCAATTTGAATTAAACATAAGTTTTATATATGTTCATTATATGATTATGAATGTATGAAGATGATTATGGACTTGGACCACTATAATGAGTTATGGATGGTTATGGTTGAATGTATTTGGTATTTATTTTATAAATAGGGAGTGCGTGTCCTACCTTTCCTCTATTTTATTTAGGAATTGTAAAATTCTCTTCTCATCTTACTCCCCTCAAATGTAACTTGAGGTTTCTTTACATATATGTAATTAGAATTCATAGGATTAGATTAGGAAGAAACTTTTTGTAATTCCAAGAATGAAGGACAAAGGCGCCAAAGAAACATGAAGATTACAAGATTACAAGATATGGTGATATTTGTATGTAATCCCTTAGGATTTGACCAACTAATTTCCTTCAATGGCTTAAGGAAATTATATTAGATAAAAGCTCATAATCATCCTAGTAGTATGCATGTGATAGATTTATTTTATGTAATATTATAAATTTTATGCATGCCAAATTTGATGAGACCGAAACAACAAAAAAAGAAAAATCCTTCATTAAAATATTGAGTCACATGTTTCACATGATTAAGTTGCCTTCCACCATATAATAAGATAACTAGGTTACCCTTTTAATTGGAGACTTGTTGAGTCACTCAAGGTCAAACTTTTACACAGGCACGTTTGAGTTATTGGTGGGTCTTACTCAACTAAAACTGTGTGGTTCGGATGTGTCACACTTGACCACATGGTCTTAGAGGCAGGGTTAGGCGAAATGCATATGATGCATTTAGACAATGAGTTGTCACCTAACTGATCTAGGAGTTGCATGTGGATGTAATTGATAAGCTATGTTATCTACTTAATTAGGCTTATTGTGATTTGTTGAGTCACTCAAGGTTGCAATAATTCGAAAGAGGTCCCAGCCCACTAGAAATACCTATTAGAGATTTCTGTATAATAGTGAGGGCTATTATTACAAAAAATTAGTGGGAGAATCAATGTAAGATTTAATACCTCGTCTTAAATTGATTTATAACACGAAAGACTAATACAAAATACTTTTTCTATATTTATAGGTTGTGAGAATGGGTATAATAATAATTGCTACTTTGCTTGGCATACTTGATGCCATCAACCTAAAATGTTTAGACTAGTATATCACTTTGAGAAAAGTTCTCAACAAATGGAAGGGTGCAATCTTGACAAGTAAAAAGATAACTTTGAATATGATTGAGCTTAATCTTTCTACTGCCAATCCTAAATCTTGGATAATAGATTCAGGATGTGGATCACATTTATGTACTGACATAAAGGCATTAAAGAATAGTAGAAGGCTTGGTAAAAATGAGGTAGTCCTAAGATTGGGCAATGGTGCAAAAATTGCAACAATTGTTGTTGGGACTTGTGATCTTATTTTACCATCGAGCTTAGTATTGGAGCTAAAAGAGTGCTATTGTGTACTAGCATTAACTAAAAACATTATTTCGGTTTCATACCTAGCTAAAAATAATGATTTTGAATTTAGTATGAACGATAATTGTTGCACTGTCATTCTAAATGATATATTTTATGAATTCGCACCATGTCATGGAGGACTTTATGTTATGGATCTTGATAGCCCAATGCTCAATATAGATGTCAAGAAAGTTAGAAAAGATAATCCAAATCAAACCTACACTTAGCATTGTAGATTTAGTGATATCAATGAGACAAGGATAGCCGAGTTATATAAACAAGGTTATCTAGATCCATTTGATTATGAATCATATGAAACTTGTGAATGTTGTCTCCTTAGTAAAATGACTAAGACTCCTTTTACTGAAAAGGCTGAAAGAGTAGGTATGCTCCTATGGCTAATACATTCGGATGTATGTAGACCTTTAAACACACCAGCTAGAGGAGGTTATTCGTATTTCATTACATTTACAGATGACCATTCTAGATTTGGTTTTGTGTACCTGATGAAGTACAAGTCTGAAGCTTTTGAAAAGTTCAAAGAGTTTAAGGCTAAAGTTGAGAAACAAACTAGGAAGAGTATTCTCACTCTTAGATCAGATCGAGAATGAGAGTATCTTAGTCAATAGTTTCTGGATTATCTAACGGAACATGGGATTCTATCACAATGGACTCCACCTAGAACTCCACAACACAATGGAGTGTCTGAAAGGAGAAACCGAACCTTGTTGGACATGGTTTGTTCCATGATGAGTAGGGTAGACTTTTCGATATCCTTTTGGGGATATGCCCTAGAGACTGCTGCTTACCTTCTTAACAAGGTTCCAACCAAATCGATTGATAAGACACCATATGAGATGTGGTATGGTAAAAAGTCAAACTTGTCTTATATAAGGATTTAGGGATGTACAGCTTAGGTGAAGCGTGCATCGTTTGATAAGCTTGGAGCTAGATCAAACAAATGCAAGTTTGTAGGGTATCCTAAACAAACTGTAGGATATTATTTTTACAATCCCACCGAGCAAAAGGTGTTTGTCTCGAAACATGCCACTTTCTTAGAGAAAGAGTTTTTACTTGAAAGGACTAGTGGGAGTAAAATAACTCTTGAAGAGACTCAAGAACAACAAACTAACATCTTTTTGGAACCTGAGTCGACAATTGAAGAACTAGATGCTTAAACTAGTGTTCAAGAAACACAAGTGCTTCATAATCTACGAGACAGAGACAACTTCCAAAGATATATAAATCTATGATAGAAAGAGATGCTCTGTTAATTGATAAAGCGCCTACAACTTATAAGGAATCAATATTTGATATTAATTCTGATAAGTGGCTAGAAGCCATGAAATCCGAGATGGATGCCATGCATGTCAACCAAGTATGGACTTTGGTTGATGCACCTGAAAGAGTAAAACCCACAAGATGCAAATGGGTCTTTAAGAGAAAGACTGACATGGATGGTAATGTAGAAACATACAAGGCTAGGTTGGTTGCTAAAGGTTACAACCAAGTTGAAGGAATCGATTATAAGGAAACCTTCTCACTTGTGGCCATGATTAAATCCATTAGGATTTTGCTTGCTATTGCTACATATTATGATTATGAGATATGGCATATGGATGTAAAGACAACATTCCTTAATCGAAATTTGCAAGAGGAAGTGTATATGACACAACCTGAAGGTTTTACATCCAAGGAGAATTAGCATAAAGTATGCAAACTCCAAAAGTCCATTTACAGCCTAAAACAAGCATCTAAGAGCTGGAACATCAGATTTGATGAAACTATTAAAAAATATGATTTCGTCAAGAATCTTGATGATCCATGTGTTTACAAAAAGGTAAATGGACAAGCAGTTGTATTTTTGGTACTTTATGTTGATGATATACTACTAATAGGAAATGATATACCAATGCTGCAGATTATCAAAATCTAGCTATCCAAACAATTCTCCATGAAGGATTTAGGAGAAGCGGCATATATTCTGGCAATAAGGATTTATAAAGTGCAGACACCCATTTTGAACTTAACAAAATAATAAATAATTAAAATAAATAAAAACAAAATAAAAAATTAATAATAAAAATAAAAAAATAATAAAAAAATTAAAAAAAAAAGAGAACTGGAGGCACAGTCGACCTCCATTGTCAACAAAAACGGAGCATTCAATGCTCTTCCGGTAGCCAAAGATTTGAAGATCAGCTCCGGCACCAACGCGTTTGACTTAGGGATCCCATCCGGGATTCAAGTTGAACAAGGCAGATTTGCCTCCTCTGGTTGTCCAAAAATTTGGACAACCGAGTTCTATAAGAACCCAAAAATTTCACACTGAAAAGAAGCTTTTTTTGAAAAAAAATGGTGGCGATTCAGAAATCAAAAGAGAGCATTTTTGGAAACAAAAAAAAATAGAGCAAAGAAAACAACCCCTAAATTTCTCTAAACAGCCAGTGAAATACCCAATCAACAAAAAAAAAACCTAAAAAAGCCTAACAACAAAAAAAAAACCACAATTGAAAAATAAAAAAAAAAAAGGTTTGACTTGGGCTGTCAGAGTTCAGGTCGGCATCGGTTAAGGAGGAAGGTGTTTGGGTTGCACGAGGTCGACACTAGGGGGAAGAGACCGGACGGGAGAGGAACAAACGACACCGGCGGGAAGAGAGATCAATAGGAAAGAAGGACTAAATGACGGGAAAAGATGAGTCTCCGGAGAGAGGGAGATCGGACGGGAGAGGGCACCGGTGGAGGTTGATCGGTTTCTAGAGAGAGGGTAGAGAGTTGGGGGTTTAGAGAGAGAAGGCAGCATGGAAAATAAGGGAAGACAAAAAAAAGAGAGCTTTTATACTTGGCAAGAAGGGGCAAAACGACGTCGTTTGGTGGAATAGGGGAGCTGAAAGGTTTGAGGCTTAAAACGGTGTCGTTTCGAGTGGTTCTACAGCCACAAAACGGTGCGTTTTGGGGAGACACCCTGCGTGCCTGCTGAGCAGATCCAGAGCTGCTTCGGGCCTCTTGTGGGCTGCGAATCTGGGCTAACCCAAGCCCATATAGGTATACTCCTTGGGCCCTTCTTTTTTATTTTATTTTATTTTACTTCTAATGTATTTTAATTTAGTTTAAATTTTATAGAAAACAAATATATATATATATATATATAATATGAGTACCTATTTTAGCAATAAACACAAAAAATAAAAAAATAAAAAAAATATAAATAAAAATAAATAAAAAATATTTGCATGTAAGAAAGCTTAGTTTATTTCATTAAAAAAATATATGTAGTAATAATATACATAGAAATCAATACTAATAATATCAAAATTTATATTTTAAATGTTATAGTTAATAAAGATTTCAAATCTAGCAAAAATAAAATAAAATAAATAAAAAATAAAAAAAATAATTATAAAGAATGTAATAAATAAATAATAATAAATAATAAATAAATAAATAAATTTAAAATGTGCATAAACATATATAATAATTATTTTGAATAGTCCGATGATGGAATTCAACTTAAAAAGAGGTAAAGAGTTGCCTCTTTCAAAGTTGATTTTCTAGGTGATGAGATCAAGACGGATTTTCACCGAAGCGTCGGGATAAATCCAAACTCTATACTCCCATACTCATTAACTCAAATAATCATTATAAGAAAAAAATAATATATTAAATAATAATAATGAAATAATAAATAGTAAATAAATAATTCATGAAAAATAAGAAATAAACATATAAACAATGTGACAAATTATTTAAATTATTAAGCACATAAGTCGATGAATTAAAAACCACCTAGGTTAATAAACGCATGCATAGACATCATTATTCTTTCCTGTCATAGCATGCCACATTTATCTTGTAAATGAGGTGGAAATCCTGATGATGGGATTTCTCCGAAGAGCTTGTAGAGACGAGTTTCTTTGGAGATATCTCTAGGTGAGGAAAACATCGAGACTTCATCAAAGCGTTGGGATGGTCTTCGAATGATTTTTCAATAAAAGATTTTCGATCTCATTATTTAAAATAAATAAATCATTACATCATCTTACGCTTCCATCACGTGCATACGTAAAATAAAAAAATAATAAAAAAAGAGAGAACTCAATCGACCAATTCAACAAGACTTAGTTAATAAGTAAAGATTAAGGAAACATAACAATAAAAATCAAAATCAGGCCGTAAAAGAATGACTTAAGATTAAATGGTACCGTTCATGGAACGGGCGTCACGGAGGTGCTAATCCTTCTCCGTGCGTAACCGCACTCCTGAACCCATTTTTAAAAAGAAATGTAGACCAGTTTTTGTTCTTTCGATGGACCTAAAATTAATTTAGGACTTTATCGATTAGAACCGACTCAATAGGTGACCAATCACACCTATAAGGAACGATTGGTGGCAACTCCCAATTTTCTTTTATTTTTCGCCCGCGTCTGGCTGTCGGGTTCCACCGGACCCGCACGTTGCGACATAAAGATAGATCAAAGAGGTTGCTAGGATTGTCCTAATCCACTTATATAGACAAGGTGCTAAAATGGTTTAGCATGACCGAGTCCAAAAGGGGACACTTGCCTATGTCACATGGCATTCATCTTTCAAAGGATATGTATCCAAAGACACAAGATGAGAAGATAATGATGGATAGGATACTGTATGCATCGGCTATAGGATCCATCATGTATGCCATGTTATGTACTAGACTAGATGTGGCGTATGCGTTGAGTGTCACGAGCAAATACTAATCAAATCCAGGTGAGAATCACTTGATTGTAGTGAAAAATATCCTAAAATACTTACGAAGAACTAAGGATGTTTTCTTGGTCTATGGAGGGGCTGAACTCCAAGCTAAAAGATATGGAGATGCCGCATTCCAATCTGATAAAGATGACAACAAATCACAAAGTGGGTTTATATTTACCTTAAATGGTGGTGCTATTAGCTAGAAAAGTTCGAAGCAAGCAGCGACTGCAGATTCTGCAACCGAGGTTGAATACATCTTCGCATCTAAGGCAGCAAAAGAGGGAGTTTGGATCAAAAAGTTCATAATTGAACTTGGTGTGGTTCTTAGCATTGTTGATCCTGTAACTTTGTACTGTGACAACAATGGAGCCATTGTGTAAGCAAAGGAACCGAGGTCTCATCAACAATCCAAACATGTATTGCGGCGTTATCACCTAATCAGAGAGACCATTGGAAGAGGTGATATTAATATAGAGAGAGTACCCACGGAGGACAACTTAGCTAACCCTCTCACTAAAGTTCTATACCAACAGAAACATGATCACCACTTGGAGGGCTTCGGTATTAGATACATGGGCGATTGGCTTTAGTGCTAGTGGGAGAATGTTAGTGTAAGCCTTGCAAGCCAATCGATTTGTGCTTGTAAAACACTATATTAATTAGTCATATTTCATGTTAAATACATTATGGATATTTTATATATAATGTATGACGTATCTCTTTATCCATGAGTTTATTTATAAAAAGTTATGAGAGACTTATGTAGATAAAGTCCTTGGAATATAATGGCATTGGAAAGAAATTATAAAGGTTATAAGTTTGAGATTCTTATACATCAAAGCCTTATTCCTAAATATGTTCCTAGTCATTGTATTATCAAGAATAAGGACATTGACAATGCTCAAAGGCTAGTACATGCTAAGCCTCCTTACTTTAAAAGTAAGCAATTGATCTCATAGGTTGAAATATGCCATATACTTGGGGATAGTATGTGGGTGCTTGTTAAGGAACAAGTTAGGTGCTTGTTAAGAAACAAGTTCACTGAACATGACCCGCTATGAGAATTCCATTTGGTATTTCACTCAAGTATTTATGGAAATACTCTCATGTGTCAGTAATGTAAGTAATCTTTAAACTTGTAATACCAGGTCATCTTGTATGTGAATTGTTATGCTTTAATTTCACCTCTACGGGTTTAGAGATGACCAGATGCTTAAATAGGGCGCTTTTAGGCATAGCATGAAGCATGTGAAGATGAATGAGTAGTCTAGAGAGGATTCATCACCCTAAGTGATTTGAAGGGGATATATCTCATTTGCTCCTAACTTATATTGATTAAAAGTCCTTGGCCAAGGCAATCTTGAAAAGTCAATATAGAAGCTGCAGGACTAATATGGATAAGTTAGAAAGCAGACATCGAGCCAAGCTTTCTATCTATCTGGGATATATGATGAAAGGATCGAATTGCACTGAGATACTGTACATTGAAAGGTTAGTCAAATCATATTGACTCTCCTAACACTTGGGTGGTCATGATGTATTGCTAGATGTCGCTCATGATCTAT
Source organism: Theobroma grandiflorum (assembly GCA_036013995.1). NCBI lineage: Eukaryota > Viridiplantae > Streptophyta > Magnoliopsida > Malvales > Malvaceae > Theobroma > Theobroma grandiflorum. The sequence continues at coordinate 17,273,852 of CP142133.1, forward strand.
AAATATAAATATAAATTCTTAATTGAATTAATTTATATTTATTGTCAACATGTTGGGAACCTAATGGGTCACACACATAAAGTGAATTGTCAAAATTAATTTGAGTTCAATTAGATGTGATCTAATTGATTTTATAAAGGCTTAATCCAATTAAGTATTGGACTAAATCAAATATGATTTGACAGAGTATTAAATAAAGGCCCAATTAACCTAAGATATTTTATAGTTCTTGTTGGATATAAAGTAGGTTAATTGACTCTATAAAAGAATCCCTTAGCCACCTCTTGTAGTATAGAAGAGTTCTATTTTATTTTCTCATGTGTTGAGATAAGATCATAGCCAAAAGAGAGAAAAACAATGGAGTTTAAAAATTGAGAGTTTACTGGCACAAACTTTGGCTTAGGGATTCACACACTCTTAGTTAAGAGATTTTGACAAATCACTATGTGGATCACCATTAGAAGCAAGATAATTGTGCTGCTATGGTTTGATAAGTCTTAGTTGGTGTATGAAAATTAAAACGAAAAACCAAGAAAGACTCCACCAAAGAAAGCAAACTTTCAAGTATGTCAAAATTTCTTTTGTACTTCTTCTATATTAGTTTTAATTATGGCTTAGAATTAATATTTTAATAATATTCCGTTGCGTATAAGTTGTCTTAGCATGATTTAAATTCCCAAGAGACGGTGCATGCCTTTTTAGATAAGGAATGTGGGCTAAAGAACACTCCATGAACAACAATAAAGATGCATACTCAAATTCTAAATCTTTGGAAGACGCTTCAAGACGTGCTTCAGGTATTTTCCTCATTTTTTTTTTCTACAACTTAACATTAGAAAGAATATTTGATTCGGTCTTCAGATCCCACATTGTGAGTGGTTTACAGTTTATATGAGATTATAAGCTTTCTAAAATCACATTTAAATTTTCGGAATGATGTTGTGTTTTTTACTCCAACAAAAAATAAATAAACTACGCAAACTCCTTCATCAAAATGTAATAAGCAGAATGTGAAACTCGTAGAGTTATCATCGATTCATTAATAGAGAATGTGATAACATAAATAAAAACCGAAAGAAAATCTAGTTCCAATTTAGAAATTATGTAATGTCTAATGGGTTATTCAATGCAAATGAATGGACTCTGTAACTGCATCTGGTTAAGTTTGTAAGGGAGAGAGCGAAGCAAGCCTCTGTTTCGGGTTAGCGAAACAGGGATGAACAGAGGAAATTCCGAAGCAAGGTTTCTTCATATATTCATCATTCAGATTACTTCAAACATACATACATATGATGATTACATGGTAATCATGGACATAAGACTTGTATATGGAAGGAATTACAAGTGTAAAACAGGTACATATGGTAACCATGCAAGGTCGTAAGTTCTCATCTACTTACCCCATGCAGACGCATACTAAAGACCATTGTTGTCTCAATAGCACACGTGTCCTGCTGTCCACTTAGACTCAATGGATGCATTACTTGCAACACATCTAAAGGGAGATGACAGCACATATGGTTTGTATTAGAGTAAGCACAAGGAGGACAACTGCAGCAATTGTAGCAACACCTCTCCATAGAGTTGAGAAATACTGGAGTTTGAGAATTGCTATCCAACTATGATGGCGAACTGCATTGTATGCATTGAGCTTCCTGAAAATATCAGAGTAGTGGTTTTTTTCCATTGGAGTAACATGCTTGCACAATTTGTTGAACAAAGTTACCACTGCTTTATGGCTACCAAGCTGGTTGATGAGAATTCTTTTTCGAACCAGTAAATCCACATCTTCAGTAGACTTGACGAGATATTCCATTAGAAAGATATAGTCACAAATCTGAGTTTCACGTGGATAGTAGCGTTGCTCCCAGGTCATGAGGGTTCGGAAAAATGATTCCGTCAACTCATCAAGTCTCAAAGGGGGGATTTTAAACTCTCCGTTGTTAAATTCTATGTCGAGTAAGCATCTGTTTGTGCTCACCCTAAATTTCACCCCTGCTTCACGCAGCAGAACTGCACTGTATAAATATTCACTTTGATCTTGGCCCGCCTCTAGGCTTTCTTCTGGCTTTTTGGATGATGGTAGCAATGAAGAGCTTATTAGATCCAGGAAATACATTACTTTGGTTTTGATCCACTTGATCTGGGGTGCTTTGCAGCGGAGAGGTTTTCCTTTACCGCAATCCTTCTGAAATGAATATGGTAGCTGAAGTGTTCTTAGCAAGTCTGTGAAATGTTTAGCGTCCTCCAGTTTAGCTCTATATCCATCATGGCAACCGCTTGGTGATAATATATTCTGAATGGATGTGTGCTGGTTGTAATAAGGGCCGAAGAAATGACAGGTAAGATGAAGAAAGGAAGGGAAGTGGGGAATACCAGCAAAGGCAAGTTCATATATGCCTTTAAGAATAAAGAAGGGCAGTTGATTTTCGGCCAAGAACAAGTCTCGCCGTATATTGTGCATCTTCCCTGGCTCATCGAGGAAAAAATCGCCTTCCTCTCTCCGTTTCTTGTTATAGGCTCTCAAGAAGAGTTCAATGATGAAGCCCGCATCCAGTAAAATCATCATAATGAAATGCCCGCAATCAAAACCGACATCTATTATTCTACCACCTGGGACCGGCTGAAACCGGTATTCATAGGCTATTTCATAACAGCCATTGATTTCGTGTGCGCGGTCTTCGATCAATTTGCAAAAATCCTTCAAGCTAGCTGTCTTCTCAGCTCTCTGGAGAAACGAGGCCAAATATATCACCTTTTGCTTTTCGATGTCCAGTGAAGACGCTCTGTTAGAAAGATGACCAATGCTGACAAAATTCGGTTTGTAGGCTTCTTCAATTACTTCAACAAGTAAAGGGTCAGTACAGAAGATAATACGATCTTCTATCAAGGGACGCTGAGAATTGTTCTTCACTTTGTTTATTGCGGATTCAATCGTTTCTGCAGCCTCGAATACTGTTCCTGAATAATTATTTTCTATATCAGCCTCAAGGTTTGTTGGAACATTTTCCATCTGTCAGGTTGTTTAATTTCCCACCTTAACATCAAGAGAAACTTAGCGTTAAAAAATCATATGTAGGATAATTCTATCTAAATTCAGGAAACGAATTCCTAGTCTGCTGAGAAGTGAGAAGAAAGTAGATATATTTTGGGAAAGAAAAAAAATTCAATTATTTATTAAAAAACTGCAAGTCAATTGAAAATAATTGGTGATAATCTTAACCATTAGAACCAAACAATATATTAAACATATTTTAGTATTATTAATTAGTACCAAATATCTGTAAATGTGATATAATTTGATGGTTTGTATTATTTCTTATACTAGAGTAAGTGTAGGCTTTAGCATTCCACTTGTTGAGCTTTTAATATTTTTTTTTTAAAAAAATTCTTTATGTGCATCTCTACTTTTCCTTTGTGATAAAAATTAAACAAAAAGATTACCTTCAGGAAGGCTACTTCAAATATTCAATGTGATATAACAAAAAAATGTGCAATGCATACTTAATATTAACATTAGTTGAAATGGTCATTCATTCTATTAATACCATAGTCCAAAAATAATTATGAATCACTAATTCAGTCACTAAAAAACACACCATTTGCATTTCCATACACGAGTAGTTATAATTTCCTTCCTCACAAAAACAAAGTTTCCACCACCATTCCAATATATATTCAAAAAAATAAAAAATAAATAAAAAACACAATCTAAACAACAAAATATCAATTACATGAAACCATAGTGGCATAATGTTAATACTTGACTTAGTTCAATAGGAATTCTATCAGAGATGGGTTGAAATCACTCTTAATCAAGTTCTAAGAAAGTTGAATTGTAATCTTTTTTCGTTTGAAAAGCATAGTCACTTGTATTAATAGAATGAAGTGAAAACAAAGATTTCGGCTGGAGGCTGTAGCCTTAAAACATCACGCTGGAGACTAAGACCGGCATTAGAGACACCATTCTTACAGGATGGTGGACGGAATCGTCCACCAAGCCGGCAAACCCGAAACAGCAGTACAAAACAGACACCATATCACAGAGAGTGAACAAAACAAAACCCAGGAACCTGCAATCCCAAAAACACAGCACAACCCATCCCATATACCCTTACTTCCCGAATTGTAATCTACCAATTTCTTTCTTTTTTTTTTGGACCAGAAATTCAATTTAAGAAGAATTGAAGATCTGAGAAATGCAAAAGTAGTAAGGAGCAATATATTAGATCCAGTAGAAGATAAGAACAAAATGTTAAATGAAGTACCTCTTGTTGTTGTAGTGTACTACTCCAATGTCTATGAACAAAAACACTAGATCCCTGGAGAGTAGCTCTTCTTGGATAACAGATGGCGAAGCGAACAAAATTTGAAGAAGGCTGAATTTCTCTTCCTATTCGTGAATTTCTGCGCCCCCATTTATCAACATATATGTAGAAACTTGTATGAATATCATCCGTTGACCTCCCTTAGCTAGTCATATTTTATTCATAGAATGTTACATCAAAGCAGGTGGGCTAGCTGCAGTACTACTACTTTTTATTTAATAAGGCTTAAAAAGACACATACTTGATAAGATATCAATTAAATGGGCGTTGTGGGGTGCTAATACATTTCTGACATTTAAAAGACTTCCGAACCTAATATGCTTTGTAGTTTAGAATCTATTATTTTTAATGGTCTTTAGTAAAGCCTAGGACCTCATCCAAAAAATAAATTCACTTGGCGTATGAAGCAGGGGCTAAGCTAGAGGGGTGGTGGGGGGTGGTGCCCGCCACCCATCTGTTTTTATTTTTTTTTAATTTTTATGAGTATAAAATTGTAAAGATATAAGTTTGCCACCTTTATTTAAATCAAATAATTTGGCTTGGTTTAGTGGTAAGTTATTTAAGTTAAAATTTGGAGACTTGGATTCAATTCCTTCTTAGCCTAAATTTTGAAATTATTTTTTTTCTTATAGATTTTTTATCAAAATATCCATCAAATCCCTATACTTATGCGTTTTGTTCAATTTAATTCATGTACTTAAAATCGAAGCGATTTAATCATTTGATTTTAAAAATTATTTCAATTTAACATCTCTTACTAACGATGTCTAATTTTAGTCGTATGAATATAGTCCGTTGACCTCCCTTAGCTAGTCATATTTTATTCATAGAATGTTACATCAAAGCAGGTGGCTAGCTGTAGTACCACTACTTTTCCCTATATTTATTTTCTTAATAGTCTATCCATTGACTCTAAATATATTTTAGTCGTGGTCTTTTTTTAATATTTTTCCTATTGTTTTGCTTTTCATGTTCTTAGTGGGTACCACTACATTATTTCAACTTTTTGTTTTGGCTGGTAATGCTTTTGAAACGTATAGATCATGTCTTTTCATTATTTGTTCAGTTTTGTACAGGGAAAATTAAGATTATTGGACGTTGGAAAGGGCAGTCATATACAAATAACAAATTGGTTGGTCCTTTTTGTTTAGGTACAGGTACTATATTCAAGGAAATACATATACTTTTAAAAAAATAATATTTCTTTACGGTTGAAAAAAAAATGAAAAAAAGAAATGTATCCATTATTTGTCTTCAATAAGGGGTAAGGTTTGGTTGAACTTGGGTTAGATGGTCTTAAAAGCAAATCCAAAAACAAAGGTTTCTTGCATAATAAAAACACTTTTTAAGAATTCACATTTGTTCACATATCAATCTATTAATAAATAAACAAAACTAAAAGATTCAATTTTACTAAAACAAACAATAAATTTTAAAATGAAAGGAATAAATAAAAGAAAATAAAATAATTTATTATTAACTAAAAACAAAAAATAAAATCAAGAGAAAATATTTAACCAAGTAAAAATGATAAATGTGAAAAAATAAATTTCTCCTTATAATTTTATGAATTATTGAAGGGTAAAGTGAGAATATTAAACAATAAAGTCCAGAGTACTTTTCACTCTGACAATTTGCAATAAAAAATTACGTATTATTAAAAAAAAGAGTGAATATTAAACAAACTTATTAAATATTGCAATGAATTTTATTTTTTTAATTTCATCTAAAATATCAGATAAAATTTTTACATAAATTAAAAATAATAGCATTTTGAAACTTCTGCTTTTACAACGGAAAAAAACTCTTTTATAAGCCGGACAATCACCCACCCAATAGTGTTATACCATTGACCCACGTCAATGCATGTGAGCAGTAGTATTTTTGTTAAGGAATGATATATTTTTCCGAGGGCAATTAAAACAAGTATATATTGCCACGTTTTCTTTGCTTTTGCAGCCAAAGCATTTTGCTACATTAAAAATAATAGCATTTTGCTTTTGTTAACGACATATTCATAATTGATACATATGGACGACTCTGAATTTGCATTTCCATATACGAGTAGTTATAATTTCCTTCCTCACAAAAACAAAGTTTCCACCACCATTCCAATATATATTCAAAAAAATAAAAAATAAATAAAAAACACAATCTAAACAACAAAATATCAATTACATGAAACCATAGTGGCATAATGTTAAATACTTGACTTAGTTCAATAGGAATTCTATCAGAGATGGGTTGAAATCACTCTTAATCAAGTTCTATGAAAGTTGAATTGTAATCTTTTTTCGTTTGAAAAGCATAGTCACTTGTATTAATAGAATGAAGTGAAAACAAAGATTTCGGCTGGAGGCTGTAGCCTTAAAACATCACGCTGGAGACTAAGACCGGCATTAGAGACACCATTCTTACAGGATGGTGGACGGAATCATCCACCAAGCCGGCAAACCCGAAACGGCAGTACAAAACAGACACCATATCACAGAGAGTGAACAAAACAAAACCCAGGAACCTGCAATCCCAAAAACACAGCACAACCCATCCCATATACCCTTACTTCCCGAATTGTAATCTACCAATTTCTTTTTTTTTTTTTGGACCAGAAATTCAATTTAAGAAGAAATGAAGATCTGAGAAATGCAAAAGTAGTAAGGAGCAATATATTAGATCCAGTAGAAGATAAGAACAAAATGTTAAATGAAGTACCTATTGTTGTTGTAGTGTACTACTCCAATGTCTGAACAAAACACTAGATCCCTGGAGAGTAGCTCGTCTTCGATAACAGATGGCGAAGCCAACAAAATTTGAAGAAGGCTGAATTTCTCTTGCTATTCGTGAATTTCTGCGCTCCAATTAATCAACTTATATGTAGAAACTTGTATGAATATCGTCCATTGACCTCCTTAGCTAGTCATATTTTATTCATAGAATGTTACATCAAAGCAGGTGGCTAGCTGTGGTACCACTACTTTTCCCTATATTTATTTTCTTAATAGTCTATCCATTGACTCTGAATATATTTTAGTCGTGGTTTTTTTTAATATTTTTTCTATTGTTTTGTCTTTCATGTTCTTAGTGGGTACCACTATATTATTTCGACTTTTGTTTACGGCTGGTATGCGTCTGACATGTATAGATCATGTCTTTGCATTATTTGTTCAGTTTTGTACAGGGAAAATTAAGATTATTGGATGTTGGAAAGGATGGTCATATACAAAGAACAAATTGGTTGGGGCCTTTTGTTTATGTACCGGTACTATATTCAATGAAATACATATACTTTTTAAAAAATAATATTTCTTTGCTGTTGAAAAAAAATGAAAAAAAAAGAAATATATCCATTATTTGTCATCAATAGCGGCAAGGTTTGGTTGAACTTGGGTTAGATGGTCTCAAAATGCAAATCCAAAAACAAAGTTTTCTAGTATAATAAAAACACTTTTTAAGTATTCACATTTGCTCACATATCAATCAATTAATAAATTAAAAAAACTAAAAGATTCCATTTTATTAAAAGAAATAACAAATTTTAAAATGAAAGGAATAAATAAAATAATTTATTATTAACTAAAAGCAAAAAATAAAATCAAGAGAAAATATTTAACCAAGTAAACATGATAAATGTGAAAAAATAAATTTTTCTTTATAATTTTATGAATTATTGAAGGGTAAAGTGAGAATATTAAACAATAAAGTCCAAAGTATTTTTCACTCTGACAATTTGCAATAAAAAATTACGAATTATTCAAAAAAAAGTGAGAATATTAAACAAACTTATTAAATATTTCAATGAATTTTATTTTTTTAATTTCATCTAAAATTTCAAATAAACTTTTTACATAAATTAAAAATAATAGCATTTTGAAACTTCTACTTTTACAATGGAAAAAAACTCTTTTATAAGACGGACAATCACCCACCCAATAGTCTTATACCATTGACCCACGTCAATGCATGTGAGCAGTAGTATTTTTGTTAAGGAATGATATATTTTTCCAAGGGCAATTAAAACAAGTATATATTGCCACGTTTTCTTTGCTTTTGCAGCCAAAGCATTTTGCTACATTAAAAATAATAGCATTTTGCTTTTGTTAACGACATATTCATAATTGATACATATGGACGACTCTGAATTTGTATTTTAACTCATGCGTGTCTTCCTTCGAGAGTCAAATTATTATTTTATTGATCCAATATATAATTGATATAATCGAGACTAGATCTAGTCAATCTTTATCAACAACTGCTACATTTTTTATAACTAATAAAATATAGTACAATATACTATACTTATCATTTACTGTAAATTGCTTTTAAGTCAGGGTCTTTTCTTGTCCTCATTTTTGTTTTTTCTTAACAAATTAATAACAAAAAAAAATCAAACTTAAACCACTAAATTACATCCATGATTCATAAAGCTTATGTTGCATATCATTTTCATCTCTATAATTTGTTGAACTTTATACTTTCAATATGTTAACGAAACAATTCTTTCCTCATTATTTCTTGTTAAATTTAGCAATAAATACTAGCTGATAACATGTGTTGCCACTTGGCAAACACGTACCTGATGGCATATATGAAAATTAGGCTTACGTGAAAGTTTTCTTTGTCATTTTCTCTCTCCTTTTTCCTTTTATTCTTTTTCTTATACTTTTATTGTTTGTCCGATCTCTTCTTTTCCCACTCTCCCCGTCAACCAAGAGCAAGTTGATATCGACGAAAGGTCGAGTCTAGTCCAATTGAAGTTGCAGCACGTAGTGGAGACAGATTAACCCTTGCTATCGACGATCCCAAAAGAAGGGAAGGGGTCGGGCTTAAAAACTCCTTTTGGATCTAATAACTAGTGGTGAGTAAAATCAAGTTAGACTAATTATGCATCTAAATTAAATATATTTTGAGTAAAAAATTTGATCTAATTGGTTCATTAGATTAATGGATTCAAAATGTTTGATTTAATTGATTTTTTTATCGGTTTTCGATTTTAAAATTTTTAAAATAATCCATTTATAAAACTAAACTAATTTTTTATATATGTTAATATATATAATTTTTTTGTATATATTAAAAATTTTTATATTAAACTTAATTAATAATATACTTAAAATTTATTATTTTATTATATGTACGTATACAAATATTAATCATAACAATTTAAAATTAACTATATATATCTATTTATTCATAAATTTACATTAATATGAAATTACAAGTTATATATTTTAAATGATATAACTTATATGTTAATATTATAATATTTGATAGTAAATATCCTATATATTAATATATTTTAATTATTACATCTTAATAATATTTTGTAATATAAAATGTTATGAATATATATGTGTATATAATTGTATAAATATAGTATATATATATATATATATAATTTCTACATAAGCATTACAATAACATAATAAACTTTATTTATATGATTACACTTAATAACTTTATTAGTTATCATCTTAAGTTTTATAACATATTTTTTATAATTAGTTATTGTTTATACAAACTTTGATATAAAGATATAAGTCGTGTCATTAATTTCATATATATAATAAAGTAATATATTATATATACACATATATTTAATTTATATATAAATATTACTATAACTATTGATAAATTTTATTTGTATGATTACACTTAATAGCTTTATTAGTTATCACTTTAATTTTTATAACATATTGTTTATAATTAGTTATTATTTATACAAAATTTGATATAAAACATTATAACATTATAGTTTTATTTTGTGGATGTTAATTTTATTATCTTTGACTTTTTGTTATATTGAATCTTGAATGTTAATTTAATGATTTATGTAAAAAGACATAATTATGTGAGTGAAGAAACACATGTATTTTTTTTTATATTTAGATTATTTATATATTTTATAATTATGGATGAAGTTCATAAATGTTAATATTGTAATTTGAAAAAAAAATTTGATTCATTAGTCTAAAACCGAGTGGCCGAACTAATTCCATATTTGGTCGGTTTGATCTTTATTTATGTTTGGTCAGTTTTTGTCATTTTTTAAAAATGTTTAGTCTATTTGATTTTTAAGTATGACAGAACAAATCATCCAATCCATCTATTTATTCACCCCTACTGACAAACATCATGATATCGGTTAGGCCAAATTTGGCCCTTCCCCCTCTTTGATGGGCCCTTCATTGTTAAGGGAGAGAGTGAGAGAAGAAAAAAAGAAAAAAAGGAAAAATAAAATATATAAAGAGTGTAGGAAAGAAAAAATTAGACACTTGTTTTAATTTTTAAATATATTTGGTGAATTATTATAATCTAAAAATAAATTAAATTTTTGCTTTTTATTTTTATAAATAAGTTATTTTTTAAAAAATTTTGCATGTTTAATATAATATTTATTTTTAAATTTCAAATTAAAAAAATTCAAACAGATCATTAATTTACACCTTTATTGACATATACAGAAATGCATCCAAATGACAATACTAATGTCAACTAAGGGACAGATTATTTCATTGTAACGTTAAAAGTATAAAGATCAACAAATTACTTTTAAAATTGTAAGCAGTAAGGAACATGAATGTAATTTACTTGACTTAAATAGTATTTCTTGTGATTAATTGGATGGAGAGTTGATGTCAATGTCATTGGCAGTTTCGTGCGTAAGGGAAAAGGTATGAGCAAGAGAATTAAAGATTAAGGACAATTTATGTAAGAAAACTTACAGATTATAAAAATAAATTACGAAATAGTTTTACCTTCATCATACTTGTACCAATCTTTTATCTTTTCAAGACTTAAGGAAAATGACTCTAGGATTTTGATTCTAGACGTCTTATGAGCCTATTAATCTTTAAAAACTTATACTAGAAAACTATTACAAAATCAAGCAATAACCACACTTTTCACAATAACCTTAAAGGAGAGTGGCTTTTCTCTAGGGAGGAGAGTTTTATGCTTTTGTATTTTTAGAACAGCTTAACACTCTTGGTAAATTCTTTGTGTATTTTTATAGAACATCCAAGTCTAATTATAGCCATTTAAAGGTCACATGGTAACTCTTATCAAGATAATCTTGATAACATTTTATCAAATAATGTTAATATCTAATACTCTTGATAATTCTAATTTATCAAAAAATCTTAGATAGTCTTATCCAAATATGATGACCACCATGGGTCTTATCCTAAAAGTCTAACATGTCTCACTCACACATGATGAGGAAGCCATCCCACCACTCTCTTAAACCATCCCATTGCTAAATTCATATTGGTTAATGGATTGTGCGACAGTTGAGCACACTTAAATTTTAGGAGCTCTATACTAGTAACTCATCAAAGACGGCACAAAGACATCAACCTTGTTAAAAGATAATGTCTCGTATGCCCCAAACATTTGATCACATGGGAAGTGGGATGGTAATAGGGTTTGAGTTTGGATAGTAAATTCTAAAAATATTTAGGTGGTTGTAGGGTTTGGGTACCTTATTTATTTATTTATTTGGTTCTTAAAAATTAGAAGTTTACATAATTTATGTAAATTCCCGAAGGATGGAATCTCAAGAAAACCAAAGTGGCTTCTTAGGAATTTTTAGATGAGAGAAGTTTTCAAAATTCTGCCATAAGCGTTTGGAGATTTTTGAAAAATTATCCATATAAAAGGATTTACATAAATATTTAAATGAAATAAAAGAAGACAAAATTATAGAATTAAATAAATAAGTTTTCCAATGATGAAATTTCAAGAAAACCAAAGACAACTTTTTTTTTTTTAGGCGGAATCCATAAGGCGTTTTTGAGAATGGACCTCTCCATAATTTTAATTGTTTTTAGACACAAAAAGTCACCTTTGAACGAAAATGTCCTTAATGAAACCGACGCATCCTTTTGGGTCCGCGCCTCAACCCGAAACGTTGCAACGGGTAAAGTCTGTTTATATGTGGTCCACCACTCAGTTCTCAGAGACAGACCGTACATCTCTTCCAAAGCAATTTTGTCGATACTTAGTCGGCAGTCAAAGTTCGGAGCATTTTCGCAGTGGGACCATTTTAGAGTGGTTGTTATCAGCATAAAGGTGCTTCACATACTCAGCAGTGAGAGGAAGTTGACAGTACGAGGAGAAAGGTATAATATTTATTTATTTTTAGTTAAGAAAAGTATTTTATTTTTTTAAAAATTTTGAACGGTGTGACGAAATGGTTATTCTTCATGTTGAGGGTTTTGGTTTTTGAGCATAAACCTATACATATTGGTTGTTCATATTGATATTGGTTGTCGTTTGAAATGGTTGAATAGCGAGGTGAATGTGGTATTGTTGGTGTTGATGGGGTCGAAAGGTGACCGGCGTCGCGTGACTGGTTCACATGTATGCGTCCAGACACTTTGGTAGGAATTGGCATTTAGGGTGACTGATGGCTTACGTACCCGCTTTGCGTGACTGGATTTTGGCATGGGGTCACTAAGGGTGTGCGTGATTGCATTAGGGTTTAACATTGCGTGACATATTGATAGGTCATTGCGTGACAGCATGAGTGGATGGCATGGGGTCAGGGTTTGCGTGATTGCATTAGGCTTTAACTTTGCATGACATACTGATAGGTCAGTGCGTGACAGCACGAGTAGATGGCATGGGGTCAGGGTGTGCGTGATTGTAATAAGGTTTACATTGCGTGAATGGTCGATGAGTTTATATCGGTGCGTCACTTGTGTATAGATGGTTGCGTGATTAATGTTCGTAATTGCGTGACTAAATTAAAAGTCATTGCGTGACTAAATTAAAAGTCATTGCGTGACTTGTTTTGTATTGAATGGCACAAGTGTCATAACTGCATGAAATTTATCTGTATGGCACTACATGAAAGAAATTGGAACCGTTATGTATTATTATGGATCAACTGTAATGCTTTAATTTGTATATGTTGATTTGCTTAACAATCCATACACGGCACTTGCATTAATTATGCTGGTCCAGGGCTGTCTAAAAACAGTTAAAAGTATGGAGAGGGTTATTTTATGAGTTAACTTATGAGGAGGGCTATTTCTGAGAAATGCCTATTGTTTTTATATTAATCTACAATGATGGTATTAACATGACTAAATGGAAGGTGATCTGTTGTATGTTGCAGATGGCCAGCACAGGAACAGAGCATGATAATGTAGAATCTATGCTTTGTGTGCCGAGGCAGCAGTGGGGGTTCAATGCGGGCATTAACATTCACTGCAAGTGGCCGCAGCTACATATGATACGGGAGATGATGTCCAAAGTGAACGAGTTGGAGAGGTTGAAGGGAACATGCTTTGGGCACATGATGGACGTCGAAGCTGATAAGAATTTATTCTGCGCCAGTCTCGTGCACAACCTAATGCTGCGCAGAATAAATGAACCGGCCGCCATCAAGGGCGAGCTATGGTTCGCCATAGGGAGAACAAAGGCCCGGTTCTCAAAAAGGGAGTTCTGCCTCGTGATAGGGCTTAAGTTTGGTGCCATACCGGGCCTTATTGTCAATCGATACGAGGCCGTCCCTGGAGGAATTCACCTGCGTTACTGGGGAGAGGGGAACGAGGTGAAGATTCAAAAAGTTTTAGATACATTCAAGGGAGGCCAGTTTCAGCAGGAGGGAGATGCGACGAAGATGGCCCTAGTCTTGATTGCCCAAAATGTTTTATTCGGTCAAGACTACAGACGATCAGTGGTTCCATGGTTGCTGTTGCTTGTGGAGAACATCGAGGAGCGGAACGCATTCCCATGGGGCACTTATGTTTGGAGTCTGACCGTAGATTACATGATGAGGGGCTTCGAACCTCTTACTGCAGGAGTAGCGGAGAAAAGTCGCTACCACATTTACGGATTTATTTGGGTGTTTCAGGTAGTGTGCCATACATTGTTTATCATTATTCTTGTCACATAAGATTTAATGAGGTTAAATCTTTTCACATAAGAATTTAGGAGGTGAGTAAAAAATGTTTTACGTTTGATGTGCAGTTTTGGGCGTTGGAAGCAATTCCTGTAATCCGAAGCCTATTTGGAAGGCAGCGTCAGTCGGGACAGGTTTGGCCAAGAATGCTAAAATGGCAATGTGACGAAAGGCTTGTAAGCTTCCACGCCAGCATTGCAAATCTGGAAGAAGAAGGGAAGGTGAGTAAATAAACCATATTTTTGTATTTAATAAAATTTAATTTTGATTGAAATAGGCTAGCGAGGGTTATACGTAATGGTAATTCATGTTTTGGTGCAGTTGTGCACGCTGAGGACGTTGGAGGCAACTGTAGAAGAGATGTTGACCGCGTACTGGGCCGACATTAAGGTCAACATCTCCGAGGGGCAGCAATACGTTCCATTATGGAAGTTGGAAGGTCAGCCAGAATTCGATCCCCATCAAATGAGGAGGATAATGGGCCGCAAAGATAAAAGTAAGGCAGCACGAGGCGTTAAGCGGAGACGCCGCGTGGACGAGGAGGTCCCTCCCCATTTTGGTGCTGCTGAGGCCTCTGATTCTCCTCCTCCGTGTCTTCATGCTGCCCATCATGCTGCACCTCCTCCTACTTCTGCTGCTTCCCCATCTGTTGAGGCGCGCAACCCACCGCTGCGTCCGTAAAAGACTATGAGCATTAAGCGAGAGCTGCAACGGATGCGGACACAGTGGAAGAAAGACCTTCAGTCCTTCAAGACTGATATGCATATGCAGATACAGGCAATACAGTTGGAGATCTAGCAGGCAATGCAGTTGGAGATCCAGCCACTGCATCAGCATATCGAGAAGTCAATGCAAGGGGCGAAGGATCGGATTGTTGGTCGGCTGATCGACCATTTTGAGGTATGCGCATTTATGTTTTTCATTGCATGGGTTATAACATGTATGATGTATACAGTGTTCTAATGTGTTTGATTTTTTGAATCGTTCAGGCTCGATTTAGGGGTGAAGATGATGGTGAGCGCGAGAATGATGGCAGTGGGATTGGGGTTGATGTCGAGGATGCTGGTGCCATAAATCAGTCAATTGCATCGGCTCGAATGTCACCTCCCACTGGCCCAATCGAACATCAGCCTGTGGCTATCCCATCCCCAGCAGAGGCAGCCCAGCTTCCTCATGACATACCATCTCGTGCAATTAGTGGAGCCACAACTTCCCCGCGTCAAGCTCCTGCTTTTGTCCCAACTCAACCAGATGCCACAGAATTAGTGGTATGGCAAGGTGAGATCACACCTGTATTTACGGAGGCTCCACCTCAACCTGAGCCCGATGATGCACGTGTGACCTTAGCCAGCAAATACCTTCGAAGCCCGTACATTAACCCACTGTTGATCCAGCGCAAATCGAAGGACGAATTGAATGCCAGATATGAGGCCTTCGTGAAAAACGATCAAGCCAGGTAAACGATCAAGCCTTCTGTCTTTATGGTTCTAGTGTATTCATTTCATAGTCTTTTGACATTGGTGTTATTATGAAATAAATATGCAGGGTTAACATTCTGGGCATCGAAGGACAGGAGGGCCTTGATTTTTTTCGGCGATTGGAGACGCAGACAGAGTTGATGGACAGCCAACATATTGATGCATGCATTGATGTGTTGTGTAAGCGGGCGCGCGAGCACCATCGACAACACTACAAGAGCAGAATATGCATCGTTGACACCACATTCTATGTACGTATATAATATTTTAGTGAGTTGTAATTATTCAAATGTAAGGTCTGTGTATTAGTTAGTTTTATTTATTTAACTATTGTGCGTAACGTAATTGCCAGCTTATTTTGCTCGGGCTGAGCAAAGAAATGGAGCCTTCCCCCAGCGATGAGGCATTCAACCCGAGTGATGCGGTAATTCCAGACCATCTGCTGGACTATGCAAGGGGTTTCAGTCCTCCATGGGGTTTGGCCTGGGATAAGGTTGACCCAATTCTCGCATCGTGCTATTTTAACGGACACTAGGTGGTAGTGCATATCATCTTGCGAAGTTGGTCTATGACGTTAGTGGACACATCGTACGGTCGGGACGACGCACATAAGTCTGGCTTGCATGATAAGCAGATGAGTCCACTAACATCATTGTTTCCCATTATATGCCACCAGTCGGGGTACTTTACCAAATCGCGTCGTCAAACGCGACCTTTGACGCCAATGAAGTATAAATTAAGAGCACAGACCCCGGTACAGAAAGATTCAGTGAGCTGCGGGGATTGGGTTATCGCCTTGTTGGAGTGGTTCATCTAGTCGGATCCTCCAGCGCTGAAGGCAAACGCCATAGAAGGCATTCAAAATAAGTTTGCCATAGAGATTTTTGCAAACAGCTCGAGTTGTTAAATTTTTTTATTTGTTTATTCTTTTTCAATCTGCAAAAAACATTGTTCCGTATCATGTCCATATTATTCTTTGTTCTATCATTTACATATTATTCTTTGTATTCTTTATTGTTTCAATTAACAACAAGAACAGTTATGTATTTATTGTTGTTATACGCATACGGCTGCAATAAAAACAACATTGTTTCTTCTTTCATTTGTTTCTTATTCGCATCGTAAAGTCTCTTAGTCTTAGTCTATTACAGTATTTACATGGCATCGTGATTGCCTCCGCATGTGCTAACCCCCTCTTAGTTTACAGCATATATGACATGTTGAATTGCATTGCGTGACTGGAAACTGGAGTTGCGTCAGTAGCTGATATGGAGCTGCGTGACTAGTTGATCCATATCGCGTCAGTGATCTGCGGTCGCGTCACTTGTCTGCGGTCGCGTGACTGGAAAACTGGAGTTGCGTCAGTAGTTGATATGGAGCTGCGTGACTAGTTGATCCATATCGCGTCAGTGATCTGCGGTCGCGTCACTTGTCTGCGGTCGCGTGACTGGAAAATTGGAGTTCCATCAGTAGTTGATATGGAGCTGCGTGACTAGTTGATCCATATGGCGTTAGTGATCTACAGTCGCGTCACTTGTCTGCGGTCGCGTGACTGGAAAACTAGAGTTACGTCAGTAGTTGATATGGAGCTGCGTGACTAGTTGATCCATATCGTGTCAGTGATCTGCGGTCGCGTCACTTGTCTGCGGTCGCGTTACTTATCATGGGAATCGCGTGACTGGAAAACTGGAGTTGCGTTAGTGGTTGTTATGGAGCTGCGTGACTAGTTGATCCATATCGTATCAGTGATCTGCGATCGCGTCACTTGTCTGCGGTCGCGTTACTTATCATGGGAATTGCGTGACTGGAGAACTGGAGTTGCATTAGTGGTTGTTATGGAGCTGCGTGACTAGTTGATCCATATCGCGTTAGTAATGTATAATATCGCGTGTGTGGTTAGTATGAAATCGTCAATTGATATTATAAGTTGATATCGAGTTGTTCGGTTATTGGAACAGCATTAGAGTTGTTTCAAGTTCCAAATATCCTAACTTCGAAGATATCTAAGATGAGTTACAGAAGCAAACGCACAAAGATGACTTCAAGCAGTGGTGAAGGCGGTGCCGCTGAAGCGGAAACATCGTCCAGATCGACTGTCAGTTCCTTTATACAAAATTTCACCCATCCGTCGCACGCTGCGAAATTTAACGCCAAATGGGCCAAAAGAAAGGTAATGCCCGGGCATATAATTGACTTTGATTATTTAAGGTCAATCGATTTCCCATACATTGCGAACTTTGAAAATTTAGGATGGACACGATACTTACAACTGAATAGGCCATACTACGAGAATTTGGTCCGGATTTTTTACTTCAATGCAAGACAAAAATAGGCTGAGTCGGAAACATCTACGGCTGTGCACCATGACGAATCGTTTGTCACTCACGTCATGGGACAACGTATCGTTGTTAAGCGCGAATTGATAGAACGCGTCTTTCACCTGACTTCGATGCAATCAGATCTGTGCCGTGTCAGTGGCGGTGGGAACCTTGTGTTCGCATTTATCCGCCCTCCTTCAAGACAGAGTGAAAGTCCTAATTGGACAAGGATGTCTTTCTTTGATCAAGTGTTGCATCTCATCATCGCTCACACTATCCGTCCTCGCCAAGCGATGTATGTGAATATCAGGACAGAGGGGCTCTGGTTCTTAAATAACATCAAATTGTCCCGCCGTATCGACCTTGCTAAATTCATAATGGATGACATGCTCCTGACAATTGACGGCCTCAACAGAAACCTCCATTACGGCATGTTGATCAGTGAGATAATAGACTACTTCAATGTCGACAGCCGTTGTGATCCGCCAATAAACCATGCTTTGTTCGATCACATCAATGAGCACAGTATTAAACAGCTCAGTTTTGAGTTCAGGAACAACACATGGGTTAGGAACGAGCCAGTCGATGTTGATCCAGCATTCACTCGTCTCCTTTCATTTATGGAAACAATGGACGCAAGGTTGAATGCCCGACTAGAATTGTTGGAGGGGCAGAATCGTGAGCTGTTGCAGCGCCAACAACAGTTGGAGGATCTAGTTCGCTCTCAATTCGCACCACCATCATGATGGCTTTTCTAACTGCATGTTCTATTTCAAATGTAATTATAATTATGAGTATTATTGGTATATTTCAAATAAGAATTTGATTGTTTACAAAGAGACTGAAATTATCATCAATTATGACGGAGTACAAGGTATTTGATGATCCGACAGTATCATCTTATCACCTCCAGACTCTGGCAAACTTAAATTTAAATATCATTATTCAATGGAAATGTCTGGCCATTTCGAACCAGTTCGGACGAAACCCTAACAACTGAGGTGTGAAGTTCCACAATCTTCAGGTACGACATCTGTAATGTTATCAATGTTTGTTATCCGCAATGGACAGGTGTTTCGTGTGTGCTTGGGTTGTCTGCATATTGAACATGCCTTCCGTCGTCGTCGTCGTCCATCTGGAGGATGAGCATATGATGTTTCCCCGGGTGTGGATGGACCTGTAAACGGCGTCTGGCAATTTTGTCTATTATGACCATAGTTCTTGCAGTGTGAACATCTACGTCGGCGTATACCTTCCCCAGCCGATGGAATCCTTTTCCTCCTAGGTCTCCCGGCTTGACCTCGACATGTTGGTGGCAGAACGACGATTTCTTTAACCTCATGGGGGACGTCCCATTCACTGGGATGGCCAACTGGGCGAATGGAAACTGAATATCCCTCCACCCAAGAGCTAGTCGTGTAATAGTGCGAGCAGAATTCAATTGGTGAACGATTGCACTTACTGCGAAGGCAATGAAATCTCAGTGGGGAATAATGTAAACATGTAAAAAATTCAATGAGCAATACCCTAAATAAGAAAACATGATTATTCACACCTTATTGTCGTCATTGCATGCGTGCAGGGGAGTAGATCACTCTGGAACTCACCGCATGAACAAGTCTTCCTGCATAGGTTGACGACTGCGTCCGTATTCCCGCCTATAACTTGGAACTCCACCAGATCGATTGGTTGGATGGAGAAATGACATGTTGCATTCAACCGTTTGTTCAACAGATCGGTAGCCCAAGGGCTGAGTGGCGTGGTCAAATTCAATGCCTCGTTGTGCCGGTCATGGAACCAACGTTGGAACATGCCTTTGATGCACTCGATCAAGACGGTTATAGGCATTTTCCTTGCATGCCTGAGGCAGCAGTTAATACACTCCGCAACGTTGGATGTCATCAGCTTGTATCGTCTTGCCGGTGACCGTGCACGTGCCCATCTATCAGGTCCTATTCTCATCAAGTGGTCATAAGCAGGCTTGCAAATCTGTTCCAGCTCAGTCATGTGTCTGGTAAAATCGGACAACCTATAGCAGTTTGCAACCAATGTGAAAATGGCCGCAACATCGGTGCTCTTGAACAGGTTTTTTATGTTTTTCCCTAAGTGGTAATTGCATAGACTGTGATGCGCGTCGTTGTACACATTCTCAACTGCCTTCTTAATCGCAAGATGCTGGTCAGAAATTAACATGTGGTTTTCAAGACAATCAATTGCACGACGCAATTGGTTAAGAAACCACGACCAAGACTCTTCGTCCTCGACGTCGCCAATGCCGAATGCAACTGGATATATCTGCTCGTTCGCATCTTTGCAAACCACAACAAACAAAATACCCTTGAATCTACCTTTTAGATGTGTGGCATCGATAGCAAGTATAGGCCGCATTATAGAACGAAACCCTTGGATACATGACCCGTACACCCAGAAGCAATATGTGAATCGGCGTTCCTGATCTGTAGCGACACTCGTGAGCGTACCGGGGTTTTCACGTTCCAACATGTGGAAATATGAAGGGATGAGTTGGAATGACTCTTCCGGGGGACCGAACACAAGATTTTCAGCATACTGCTTCGCTTGCCATGCCTTTCCATAAAGGCATTGCAATCCCCACGTGCGATTCATCTCTTCCATTATTTCCTTAGGTCTCACTGGGGTAACATAATTTCCTTGCAGCCTGGTCGAGAGAAGGTCACCAATAACCCTCGCACTCGCAGTTCGGTATCCACATTGCAAAACATCAATAGTACACGTGTGTACCTTATGCAATTTCTGAATTTACCAGTAATCTCCCTCAAGCAACTTCGTTGCATGCAAAGCAAACTTGCATGCCTTCTCCTTACAACCCACCTCAAAACGAGCGTGGCATGACTTTTTAACTCTTACCTCAAAATGCTCTTTTATTGCCAACATGCTCAAAACACGTTTCAAATCGGACTTCGATCGAAACACTTGTCCGCGATATAAGTGGTCGACGTGTGCTCCAGATTCCTCTGTCGCAACTGTTTGGAAGGATATCATATCTACCACGGGAATAACCCATTGACGAGATACCCCTGTATTTACCCTCTCTTAATCACTGTCCACTAGTGAACGAATGCCATTCCTTTGGGCGATGCCGTCGTCGTTAATAGGCTCGGCACCCTCAACATCTTCTAATGCAACAATTGTGCCATTGTCTTCGAACTGAACCCCTTCTAACGCAACAGTTGTGGCATGGTCTTCGAACTGCACATCTTCTAACGCAACAGTTGTGGCATGTCCTGTGCTGCCATCTGCACGATTGAAAGCAGGGAGGTCAATGTGCTCACCCCCGTCATCATCTGAACATGCATCGTGCAAGTCATCATGCGTATCCGCCGTGTCATCTTCTTCAACATCATCTTCAATCTCATCAGATGCATCGACATCGCTCACAACCATCACAGTGTCCTTTACGAACGGTGATTGACCAACTGAATTTCCATTTGATAGATTTGTTTGTTGCAGTGTACCATGAAATTCATTCGATGCACATTCTGATCGGAATTATGCAGACATCATTTGCAGACACCTCAGGTGTGTCCTAGCCTGCTCAAACTCTTGACGATACGTCAAACGTGATTGCCATGGTTGTATGTTAGGAAATGCATGCTGTGGTATGTCAGAATAATTACCATTCTGTTGTAGGTGATGACTATGTTGGATACCATGTTCATGTTGAATATCGTTTCCCTTTCCTGCCTTAACTGTCACAAACACAGCAACTGCCCTCTCATCTCGCAGAATACTTGCTACATCTTCATCATCCCTGATAACTATGCGGGAAACCCCTGCAGCATGTCTCAGCGATGCATGTAGATCAATTTCATTCTTCTGTGCGTCGACCCCGACAACTTCTTTAACCAGCTTCACTAGCCCTGATAATGACAAATCACTCCCAACAACCCTAACTCGTGTATCACCACCCTTGTAAATGTCATCGACCCACTGACCACCGTATGTAATCATAACCTTCACATTTGGCACGCTGCTGAAATTTGTCAAAAAATAATTTTCAAAATCAGTCAATTTTTTTTAAACATAAGTTCCCAATAATGCAAAAAAAAAAAAACAATTTACGCAATGCCTAAGTCACATTTGGCCGGCGGATGAAATTTAACAGAATAAGTGTTGCAATGTATAATACACATTCATGCCACGCCTAAAAACCAGTTAACGTAAGCCTCGTTACAAGATGTGCATTGCACAAGTCAGTCACGCATTACATGTCACACTATACATAAAAACCAGTCACGCTATATATAAAAAAACCAATCACGCGATGCCCAAATACTAGTGACCAAAGTATCAAAACGAGATAAATTGCACAAGTCAGTCACGCATTACTTTTGGTCACGCTATATATAAAAACCAGTCACGCTATATATAAAAACCGGTCACGCAATGCCAAATACTCGTGATCAAAAGTATCAAAACGAGATAAATTGCACAAGTCAGTCATGCATTACAACATGTCACGCTATACATAAAAACCAGTCACGTTATATATAAAAAAACCAATCACGCGATGCCCAAATACTCGTGACCAAAAGTATCAAAACAAGATAAATTGCACAAGTCAGTCACGCATTACTTTTGGCCACGCTATATATAAAAACCAGTCACGCTATATATAAAAACCGATCACGCAATGCCAAATACTCGTGACCAAAAGCATCAAAACGAGATAAATTGCACAAGTCAGTCACGCATTGCAACATGTCACGCTATACATAAAAACCAGTCACGCTATATATAAAAACACCAATCACGCGATGCCCAAATACTCGTGACCAAAAAGTATCAAAACGAGATAAATTGCACAAGTCAGTCACGCATTGCTTTTGGTCACGCTATATATAAAAATCAGTCACGCTAGTTATAAAAACCAGTCACGCAATGCCATATACTCATGACCAAAAGCATCAAAACGAGATAAATTACACAAGTCAGTCACGCATTACAACGTGTCACGCTATACATAAAAACCAGTCACGCTATATATAAAAAAACCACACACATATCCCCATATAAGTGCAATTATGGGGGGCTGCATTGGGGGGGCTGTACATGTTCGGCCTGTTATGATGTTTGGCCTGGCTTTTGGTTTTAAGAGGTAGATACAGATGGGGGGATGAAACGCTAGGCCGAACAGGTGCCGCCCCTATTAATTGCACTTATATGGGGATATGGGTGTAGAAAACGAAAAGTCATCATTCATGCCTATAAATACAGGGAACTAGTAAGCATTTTAATCAATTATCTTAAACAATCTAGGATAATTTAAAAAGTCTAAAGGCTTCCGCGGATCTAACCCAGGATATTGGCGAAGGGGTAACATCCTTCCGCCCTACGCCTGTATACTCTCCTCCTCTTTCAGTACTCTTTCTTCCTCTTCCTGTACTCCCTCTTCCCCTCACGCAGTTAGGTTGAGGAAGATGAAGTACAGAAAGAGCAATGAGGGATTGCTGGAGGGGGCGGAGAGAGTACAAGCAGAGGGCGGAGGGAGTACAGGAGGAAGAAAGAGGAAATACAGTGAGAGGAAAAAGAAAGAGACGATGGAAAATAAAGTGTTTTGCATCATTTCCTTTCTCTTGTATTTCGGATAATCTTAATATTAATGAAATTTTATGAAATTTTCTTTGAACATATATTTTCTTATGGTTATGTCTTATATTCGTTTAAGTTATAGTATTATGCATAATAACTGCGTGAGTGGATGTTAGGCATTGCGTGAAGTATTATTAGCCATTGTGAGACTAGGTTATACGCGCTGCATGAATTGTGCAATGCAAATCTTCATGCAAGACATTGCGTCAGTAGATTGTATGTATATGGTGACCTGTTGTTATGTATTGCAAGACGTTGGGACAATACGTAAATCGGTTGATGGTTATGTTGGCATAACGTGGGTGCATATTAGGCATCGAGTGACTTATTATTAGGTACTACGAGAGTGCCATTGCGTGACTGCTTTCTACAATTTATCTTTAATTTTGACTTTTGAGGCCTTTGGACACGAGTTTTAAGGGTTTCCGTGGCTGGTGTATTCCATATAGCGTGACCTGTTGTTATGTATTGGGTGACTTCACTACGTGATTGGTTATGTTGATGTATGGCATTAGGTGCCTGAATATAACGTGACTGAATATTTGTTGAGCATTGCGTGACTTGTTTGTAGCCATTACGTGACTGAATATTACGTAATATCCAACCATGCATTATTCAGTCGACGTAATGCGTACAGACAAGTCACGCAATGCTCAACAAATATTCAGTCACGTTATATTCAAGCACCTAATGCCAAATAAGCAGGTTACGATTACTGATATCCAGAATCCAGTCATAGACCATAATATCCAGTGACGCAATACATAACAACTATTCCCGCATCGGCTATAAACTGATTGATTTCGCTACTCGCAGCCAGATTTAGGTTTTCAGACTCATATAATTTACCCATTAAACAGGTTAAGATTCCTAATATCCAATCACACACCCTAATATCCAGTGACACGATGCCTAACAAATATTCACGCATCAGCTATATACTGATTGATTTTCACTACTGCTAGCTAGATTTCAGTTTCGAAACTCATACAATTTACCCATCAGCTATTGCATTCTATGAATAACCATAAATAAAATCAAGAAGCCATAACACATACCTTGATTCCATCTCCGCACTTTGGGAACCTCAGAAAGTTCGCTGGCGATATAGACCTCGATGGCGACAGCTAGACGGCGAGATATATACTCCAATGGCCTTGGAGAGATGGACGGAGGGATAGCTAAATCGAGATTTAATTTTGAAATTTTAATCTGAATGGCGGGAAAGGAGAAAGAGACCGAGACGCCCCCTTTTCATTTGGATTAATTGGTCTAAAGGATATTCTTGTCAAGTCGACCCAAAAATTGTCTACAAACAGTTAAAATTATATGGTGGGTCATTTTTGAAGTGCGGTTACTCTGGTGTCCATTTCTTACAATTTCCTCAAAACCAAAAGTGCCTTCTTGGGAATTTTCTAGGTGAGAGAATTTTTCAAAATTTTACCATTAGCGTTTGGGAGATTTGGGAAAATTTTCAATATCAAGAATTTTTATTTATTTTGAAAAACTAATAAAATAAAAATAGGAAAAGAAATAAATTAAAAGATAAAATTATTGACTTAAATAAATAAATTCTCTCCAATGATAAAATCTCAAGAAAACCAAAAGTGGCTTCTTTAGAATTTCTAAGTGAGAAAATTTTCAAAATTTTACCATAGGTGTTTGGGAGATTTTGAAAAATTTTTCAATATCAAGAATTTTTATTTATTTTGAAAACTAATAAATTAAGAATAGGAAAAGGAAATAGAATTAAAATATTGAACTAAATTTTATTTAAT
Organism: Theobroma grandiflorum; assembly: GCA_036013995.1. NCBI lineage: Eukaryota > Viridiplantae > Streptophyta > Magnoliopsida > Malvales > Malvaceae > Theobroma > Theobroma grandiflorum. The sequence goes on from CP142133.1 coordinate 17,299,295, forward strand.
AAGGCTTAAAAGGACACATTTATTTAATAAGGCTTAAAAGGACACATACTTGATAAGATATCGATTAAATGGGCGTTGTGGCGGTGCTAATACCTTCCTCACATATAAAAGACTTCTGAACCTAATATGCTTTGTAGATTAGAATCTATTATTTTTAATGGTCCTAAGTAAAGCCTAGGACCTCATCAAAAAAATAAATTCACTTGGTGTATGAAGCAGGGGCGAAGCTAGAGGGGTGGTGGGGGGTGGTGCTCGCCACCCATCTGTTTTTAATTTTTTTAATTTTTATGGGTATAAAACTGTAAATATATAAGTTTGCCACCTTTATTCAAATCAAATAATTTGGCTTGGCTTAGTGGTAAGTTATTTAAGTTAAAATTTGGAGACTTGGATTCAATTCCTTCTAAGCCAAAATTTTAAAATTATTTTTTTCTTTATAGATTTTTTATCAAAATACCTGCCAAGTCCTTATACTCATGCATTTTGTTCAATTTAGTCCATGTACTCAAAATCGAAGCGATTTAGTCATTTAATTTTGAGAATTGTTTCAATTTAGTCCCTCTTACTAACGACGTTTAATTTTGTCGTTAAAAGGATGACGTCAACGTTAACATCAACGCTAACGTGGCATATTTTGATGACATGGCACCCATATGATGACGTGGTATGTCATGTGGTACCAACTTGATGATGTGGCAGTGCCACATGACCCTAGTATGATGACGTGATGATGTTAATGTGGAACTGACATGCTGACCTGTCAGTGCCATGTGGCAAATAAAAAAATTTCCAAAAAAAAATTTTTATGCCACGTCATAGGGACTAAATTGAACAAAATTGAGATGTTGAGGACTAAATTGAAAAAAATGTTTGAAAAATACAAATCTTTAAATAGATGATAGATATACTTATTAATAAGCCAAATATTTAAGTGCAAAAGATTTATGGTGTTAGAAAATATATATAAATATTTTCATACTTGATTATTTGATTCAAAAATATGTACATTAATTTATACTCTTCGTAAAAATTAAATTTGAATTCTCTTTTTATAAAAGAAAATTCAAAAAAATTGTCATAGCTGTAGTCAAATTTAGATGAATAACTTGTGTTATATTGAAATAAAATATTATAAAAAGGTGAAATAATTTTTTTCCTATTTATAATAGTATAAAAATTTAAAATTTATTTGACTTAGTTTTTAACTTGAGCTGAGCTCCAATCAGCAAAATAGGTTGATTTAGTTATAACTTTCACAATTTACAAATATCTATTCTTTTGGAATTATTTAATCATTACCCAATTTACCTTTTGTTTAAATTTACTCAAAAATTGTTATAAAACGTTTTTATTTAAGTTCAAATACTACAATCAAATTCTGCTAAATTTAAAGTTACATTATTAATTTGGATCTACAAAAAATTTGTAAATACAAAATAAAATTCTATAAATATTTACTATTATATTTAACTCTAGAAACCATAAATGTAATCTTTAATCAAGAAATTTCAACCAAAAGAATATAACCCAAAATATTAAATAAAATAAAAACATAAAAAATAAATAAAAATTTAAAGAGGTGGAGTAACTCAGATTCTATGATTGTAATAAGAAGTTTGTCGTACCTAAATTAAGTAAGTCAAAACGAAGAATTATTTTTATAATCATCACTAACTCCATATCTCTCTTCTTTATATAACATAATGAAAGTTATTCATCTAAATTTGACTTTAAGTATGAAATTGTTTTAATTTTTTTTATAGAAGGAGAATTAAAAGTTAATTTTTCCAAAGAAAATAAATTAATGTACATATTCTACAATCAAATAATCAAGTATGAAAATATTTATTTATATTTTTTAACACCATAAATCTTTTACACTTAAATATTTAGCTTGTTAATAACTATTTCTACCACCTACTTAAATATTTGTATGTTTTTAATTTTTTTCAATTTAGTTCCTCAACATCTTAATTTTGTTCAATTTAATCCATGTACTATATATTTTTATTTAATTTAGTCCCTATGATGTGGCACAAAAGAGGTTTTTTATAAATTTTTTTATTTGTCACGTGGTACGGACATGGTAGCATATCAATGTTATGTCAGTATTATCACGTCATCATATTAGGGCCGCATGGCATAGTCACGTCAATAGGTTGATGTCACGTGGCATGTCACGTCATCATGTGGATGCCACATTATCAAAATATGTCACGTCAGTACTAATTTAGCGTTGGCGTCATCCTTTTAACAACAAAATTGAATGCCATTAGTGGTAGGAACTAAATTGAAGCAATTTCCAAAGTCAAAAGATTAAATTGTTTCGATTTTGAGTACATGAATTAAATTGAACAAAATGCATGAATTCAGGAACTTAGTGGGTATTTTAGTTATTTTTTTCCTTACAGAACAAACCCAAATTTCCTTATAGAGTAAAAGATGTTTTACTTAATTGTCTAAAATCGAAATTATTTTTCTTTTTTCCTTATAGAGTAAACCCATTTCCCATATAGATTAAACCCAAAATTTGAAATTATTTTTCTTTTTAATTGCCTAAGGAGTATAATTTTTTACTTTGATTTTTCTTACAATATGTTGATTCAATTTGAGTATTTATGCAATCTGTAATCTTCCTAAAAGCCTTTCACATTTTTTAACGTAACATTATTAGAATATTTTGTATTATTGTATATAATATGTTATGGCCTTATGGAATAAAAAAAGTTTTGGTTAATTGCCTAAAGAGTATACTTTTTTACTTTAATTTTTTTTACAATCTGTTGATTCGATTTGAGCACTTATGCAATATGTTATATGCTAACATGAAAAACTGAACAAAAATGTGATTAAAATATTTAAAAATTTTCAATAATCTTATCTTACTTTTTCAAATTAAATAGGTACAAAGTTATTGTTAGAATTATTGACACAGATTTTACGTTGAGCACAACTTACAAAGCCTAATGTGAAAATTTAAAATTAATTTTTCGTTTCACTTTATGTCTATTTATATTGATGAATTTAAAAATTTATATTCAAATTGTTTATTAAATTTTATATTATAATTTAATTTTATTTTAAAAATAATTAATTTCTCACTTCAAATTAAATCATTAATCTGATTCATATCTTTATATAATTACTATTTAATTACTCTTAAATAAAATTCTAAATCGGTCACTAATACAAAGAATTTTTCCAACTGAATCAATGCTTCTAAGGTAACGTCTAGTGAGGTAAAGAGGCTAATAGCTTAGCAGATGGACTTGTCAAAGTTGGGACTATCTGGTTTGATCATTTCTCAACTTTGTTTTGTTGATGTGACGTTGCACTCCTTTATTGAAAATTGAGCTTGCTGTGACAATGGTTCTTTGCTGTCCCTTCTTACACTTTGGCCATGTTGAGTGTTCCTTTTAGCTCTGTGGTGTAATTCTGCTGATATGCTTTATTGCGTTCAATCGTACTAGTATGTTATTTCTTTCTTTTGTGGTCAGGAATTTTTCTTCATTGGTAAGCTTTTCTTCTTGGGATTGCTACTTGTAATTGCCTTATGTAATTGCCTTCTACGCCTTTGCTTTAATACCATTCTCTTGCCATTCAAAAAAAAAAAAACTATTGCTTTAAATCATAACTACGCAAAGAAAGTAAGAATGTTGAAATAAAAAGAACATCAAATAAAATATTTATTAATTGATTGAATTTTAACAGACAAATTTAATTAACAATCTTAATAGAAGCTCTCACACAATCATACCTTTTTTATTTCCAATATTCATTAGGCATTAATTATTAGAGTCTAAAGGCGTCTAAGCCAATGGGTCCTGGTCGAATCGCGTCAAGCAGGCGTACGAGATTATAACCTCAACAAATTCGATCCAAATTTAAATTATCATATTAATAAATAATATATTTTCTTTAATTTTAATTTTAAAATCTATTTAACAATACAAAATAAAAAATAATATTTTATTACAGTAATAAAATAATAACTACATAGTTGGTGAAACCGGATTTAACTTTTCAAACAAAAGCTCACGAATCTGATGTAACCCGACATATATACGACGAGAACAGAATTCAATGGAGCCTTCACCCACAAAAACGTTGGAAGAAGAAATGAATACTCGTCCTTGATTCCCCAAGTGGGGGCAAGTGTTTAAAGAAGAAAGGGACGTGAAAGAAAGCTAGAGAAGAATAAAAAAGATTTGATGAAATTAATTATTTTTTTCATGACTAATATTTTAATTCATTTTAATTTATTATATTATAAAAGTAGTTTCTAAATTAACACAATAAATAAAAAATTTATTAATATAATACATATGAATATAAAATTAAATAAATAATAAAATATATTACTTTTGTATATATATCCATGACGAGGCATGCAGAGTGAGACACCTTAAACTCGTCTTGACTTGAGTCAATTCACTTTGATTTTTGATTTCCAAACAAATAATCCATCTTTTCAATTGCTATATGTTTTGAAGTCAATTGGATTGATCAAATATATATTGTCATTTAATACATACTTAATCGCATAACAATATGTGATAAAGGTTTTTCTTCATGTTAGTGCAATAATAAGAATTTATCAAGTATTAATTGGATAAATCTTTAAAACATAAAGGCTTTGCAAGAAAATTGTAAAGTTGTTACATTTAAAATATCACAATGCATCAAAGTCATATTCTTACAATTGTTCCTAATCATTGTATTGTCAAAATAGGGCATTGATAATGCTCAAAGACTAGTACATGTTAAGTCTTCTTACTTGAGAAGTAAGTGATTGATCTCATAGATTCAAGTATATTAGATACTTGAGGATAACATGTAAGTGTTTGGTAAAAACTAAGTTCACTGAACATGACCTGCTATGAAAACTCCATTTGGTATTTCACTCAAATGTTTGTGAAATATATTCTCATGTGATAGTCGTGCAACTAGTCCTCAGACTTGAGATACTAAGTCATCTTGTATGGGGAATAGCATATTTTAATTTTACCTCTACAGGTTTGAAGGCAACCAGATGCCTAAACAGTGTATTTTTAGGTATGCCATGAAGCATGTGAAGTTGAATAAGAGGACAATAAAGGATTCATCATCCTAAGTAAATAGAAAGGATGTATCTCAGTTGTTCTCAATTCTTGATTAACTTGTATAAAGTCTTTGACCAAAGTATGATGAATTTGAGGAAGGTTAGTTTCCTAAATTTATAAAGTTAGTCATAAATTTTGAGAACTAATATGGAATGTCATAAGTAGACACTAAGTCATGCTTTATGACAAATCCAAGATATTAGATGAAATGATTGGATTGCACTGAGAGGCTTATCATCGAAAGGCTTTGTCAAAATTTTTAATTGATTTTCTAACATTTTGGTGGTCATGATGTATTATTAGATATCGCTCATGATTTATAAATATAAATCAATTATCATTTTGATATTTGACTATGATTTAAATTTATTGCTAATATGTTAGAAGTCTAATGAGTTACGTACATTAAGTGACATGATTAGGTTTAAATAAAAATAATTTATTAAGTTGGACTTAATTGAAACAGACTAAAATAAAGTAAGAAATTAATTAAGTTCACAAAGATGTAATTGAATAAAATCCAACTGTTGTTTCTAGGGTTATAACTTAGTTTAGTTATATAAATATGTTATGTTAGCAAATGAAAACTCTAAGCCTTCAACTACTTCTTAGTCGTTTCATAAAAATAAGAAAAGAAAAATAGTTTTCTTTATCTCACAGAAATAAGATTAGGCAAGAATTTTTTATTCTTTTGTATTAGAAACAAAACTTACTAACACAAGTAAAATCCTACATTTGAGAATGTCTTATTCGATCACTATGTGCATTACTATTAGATGTCAAACACTTAGGTAATTAAAGATTTGATAAATCCTAAAGGTGAAGAAGAAAAAATTTTAACTGCAGGATTTTAAATTGTCTTATTCTCTTTTCGAGTTTCTTGTTTCACCACAAACTTTTTGGATTTAATTGGCTCTTGATTACGATATCTAGAGTAAAATATGTAACTCTTAAACTTATGAGTGTTCATAATTAGTTTAAAAATTACAAAAAAAATATAAACATTGATCATTTAAGATTTAGTTGTTTCTGTAATCAAATGCTAGTTTATTTTTTCGTTACGTTATATTTTTAATTTCTTGATTAATTTTATGTTTGAGCATGAAGTTGAATCCTAATACTTTTTGAACATAATGAAATTCATTGAGAATGAGTTTTTTTTTTTTTTTACCATCTGTAATAAAAATTCTTCATATTTTCGTATCTTGAATAGTTTTCTTTGTAAATTTTTCAGATGAATGATGAGAAATTTAGAGGAAAAAAAAAAAAAAGAGCTTTCAATTAATGGGCTAGAACTTGCAGGCTGGCATATGTGGTATGAAAAATGTGTTGTATTCTTGTGCACAGGGTGGTATCCTACCACTTGCGGTGATAGCCAGGCTTATTGGGCACAAGTATCGCACTAAGGCATTCCAAACAAGACACGAAATTTTAAGAGCCCGTTGCCTGTTATCCACATCCCATCACTAGTTATTATCAAAAACCGATCTGATGCGCTAACTTGGAGCGAGAATTCGTAATCTTTCTATATTTTAACTAATAGACATATATTTTGTTATTTTAATTAAATTCAAAACATCTTCTCTATGAAGGATATTTTATTAGAACATTTTTATCTTATAAATTAATTAAGTTTTATTTGATTAATAAAAAGGAACAGACAAATTCAGTTGGTGAGTGGACTATAAACATAATAAAATAAATAGGTAATATATTTCTAACATTGATAATTAGTACTAACCTACATATCGATTTTTAAAAAATATATATCAAGCGATGTTGTTTAACTATTGTTACACCACCATAAACAAGATAGAATCAAATGTGCAAAGTGGGATATGAAATTTAGTCTTCAATAATTGAAACAATCAACGAAATTATTAATGAAATCTGTTAGATTGATTATATTTGGCCACTTGGCTAAAGAAAATCTTAATAAAGTAGTTTTTCAAAATTTATTTATTAAAATTTAATTTGATAAAATATTTACAATAATTTGAGTCAAAAAGATTTAAATGACAAGTATCATTTCACATGAGGCTAATGGAAAGTATGAAAAAAAACACATAATTATGTCATCATCTAACTTCAAAATTTTATAAAATCACTTATTATGACATATCACGTCAATATTATATAATATTAAATTATAAATAATATATTAATTAATAATAATTATTTATTTATTAAGTATAAAAATTTATTTAATTTAAAATAAAAATAAAGAATGTGATCGAACGTGATAAGAAGAATAAGTATTTTTTTATTAATATTTTTGAATAATTTATGAATTTGTTTATATATTATGTTTTTATTATTTTATATATCAAAAATGAAATTTTTTAATTTTATAAATAAAATTAGGATGTTATTCATTAATTTATTGATTTTTAAAATATTGTCTAATGAAATATGTAACAGTGGTCTAACATCAAACTTCGAAGATTTGACAGGTGCAGAGGATAATTTGTCTGTCTATATGTCAAACTTTAGAGGCATCGGGGCCAATTTACCGTATCATAAAAGCAAGCAAAGGTATACTCCTCGTACTATCTGCAAAGGCCAGGTTTTACATGATTTGTTTTATATATTTTTTAAAATTTATATTTCATATGTAATATCACACTCAAGACAGGGACCCATCCCCTTGGCCTAGAATCATGAGATGTACGGATGTAGTCTAGTCTACGCGACTCATGTTCCTTTCAGAACCGGGTCTATATTAATCTCTTTGGCCTCAATAGAGAAAAACAAAAAACTTTCGTGCCAGTTCGTATATTATATTATAACCGTAAAATTGAATAAACTAATAAAAAATAAGAATCCAATTAACATAAATTATTATTCAAAGATTAAATTTATATTTTTTTATAATACAAGTTTTACTAAACAATTAATGTAGAAACTCTGCGGCTGACATTTTTCTTTTATTTTTTTTCATTCAATATCATATTACAGTGAAGACCAAGATACTATAGTACCAACCACTAGCACCTTAAACCATGTTAACAAGTTAGTTAAAGATATGGATTTGAATTTGACAAAGGATGAAGCTTGGTATCATGAAAACAAAGTTATTATTTTATCTATTTGTGGTTTACTTAATTATTTATAAATAATTTTTTAAAATAAAATATGCCACGGATTTTAAAATAAAATCTGCATTTCCAGCTTCACTCAAATCAAGACTCCTTAATTTTCACTATCAAAGGACACTTCATGCAATCAGTCCCACCTGAATACATACCGGGACAAATCTCCACCGCTTCGCCATCACCAAAAAACCTGCAGCAAAAGGCTTCCAAATACCGATGTCTGGATCCCACTGCTTCATCAGTCCAAATCCCACCGCTTCAGCCCTTTATATGAAATTAAAAAATAATTCAATTTCATTTGAAACCCTTTGACACGTAAAGGGTTTAAAAAATATGTTAGTACCAAAAGAATCCTTCAAGTAACCAGAATATTTGAATGTCTGTCTATAGATATGTCAAACTTTAAAGGCGTCAGCCCCAATTTACCGTAACATAGATGCAAAGGCTGACGCCTCGTACTATCTGCAAAGCCCACGTTTTACATTATTTCATATGTAATATCACACTCAAGATACGGATTCAAATATGATAATTTATATTTTTATATTTTAAATATATCAAATACGATTAGATATAAAATACAATAAAATTGAATATAAATATGATATGAATCCTAAATCTGAAACACGTATATGTATATATTTAATAACTATGTAATACGACACGATATGTTTAATACGCTTGTTAAATGTGGTAAAATATGACACGATACGATTAATAACATGATTAATACATTTAATATGATTAAATAAAAATATTTATAATTAAATATAATTTTATTATTTAAATTTAAAATCAATAATTATAAAAATAAAAATAACAAAACAAAATAACAATAACATCAAATATAACAAATAAAATTTAAAAGTAGGGTTTGGGCATTACATAATTACATTATTATCTTTATAAAATTTAAAAATCTTATTCAAATAATTGTTTAAAATTATTTAAGTAAGGCTAAAACAATATTTGACTATTAATTTTTAATAAGTTGATAAATGTGTCATGTATACACGTTTAAACACGACAACACCATTAAACACGTTTATACATTTAAACACGATTAACACAATTAATTAAATGTGTTTAAATGTATTTTAAACATGTTACTCATGTATGATATATTAAGACATAAAAATTTTTGTATTTTAAACATGTCAGATACAATTAGATATGAAACACATTAAGACTAAACCAAAATCTTTTTAATCTCGTATTTTTCTATATCGTGTTAATATGTTGTGTCTAAAATTGCCAAGTCTACATGAACCCATCCCCTTGGCCTAGATTAATGAGATGTGCTGATGTAGTCTAGTCTACGCCACTCATGTTTCTTTCATAACCTGGTCTATATTAATCTCTGTGGCCTCATTAGAGAAAAACAAAAAACTTTCATGCCAGTTTAAAATTAATAAGTTAATAAAATATAAAAATTATTAATTTATATATCAAGTGAAATCTATATGTTTCTTTTAAAATGTATTATCTTATAAATTTAACAAATTATTAATTTACCATATTGGTTACAAGTAGGACCATCTAAAAATATTACTTAATTAAAATTATTAATTTATCGAATATTAATTTATAAAAGTTGTATTATATTTTTATGTGTAACTGGACTCTAATCTCTGATAATAAGGTGTACTAAAGATCTGATTTCATAATTAGATTTGGTGGGACACTATGTTTTATCCCTCGCCTTGTCTTATATTAATCTCTTTAGCCTCACACTAGTTAATAGAGAAAAACATTTTATACTTTCAGGCACAAGTTTCATTCCAACTCACATGTTATAGTTTTATCACGTCTAGACCGTCACTCTTTCTATATAAGGAGTTCCACCAAGAACGTTCCACACATAACCACTTTACTAGAAGAAATGGACTGCAAGAAGCTTGCTTTTCTGTTCGCTGCAACGGCGGTGCTACTTGTAGCCGCAATGACTCCAACGGCATTCGCCGCTCGTAATGGGGTGGTGCCTTTCTCTCTCGACACCAATGTCGCGGCTAATATCAGGCACCCTTTCTCCAATATTTTCATGGCTAGCAAAAGTAGTGAAAACTGCCTCCCTTCCGGTGGCTTCTGCATGTTTAATCCCACGGATTGCTGTGGCAATTGCGGATGCCTTTATCCTATGGGAATCTGCTATGGGACGAGCTGCTAAAGGGTCAGCAGTTCATTCCCCATCCCAATATGGGAGTGTCCACGTTTTCTAGCCTAATAAATGTTTGCTTGAAACCCTTTTGGTTTTAGCTGTTGAATAAAAGGCGGCAGCTGTCGCTGCTGCTTTTGTTCTTGTAGGACTGGTCGTTTCTGTTATCGTTGGTGATGTAATGTTCAATTATCGTTATGGACTAACGTAAAACGTATGTATTATTGTTGCTGCTTTCTTTTTTTTTTTCAAGTTTAGCCCTTTGATTTTTCTCCTTTCAGGTTATCCTACATTTTTTTGTTGGCTTTTTATTGTTCTCCAGAACAGGAGCACTCTAGCACTTCTCTGGAAAACTTCGGAAAATGTAGACTCGTAAATCTCAAAGAAAATCTGTACCCGAGTATTAAATCCATCTATAATTCAATAAAATAAAATTCAAATCCTAATTGATCCAATTAAATTAACTTTAAAATAAAATAATTTAATATGAATTTACTTTAATTAAAAGTAATTTAAAATTTAAAATGATGGTTTAAACTTGAATTAACTCAAATCATAATATGATCCAAATTGAGTTATAAATTGAAAAAAATTTAATTTGAAATAATCTTAATCTAAAATTAATGACTTAGACATGCTTATATACCAGATAGTACAGTAAAATAGTTTATCCCAACCTGAATTAAGATGATTGAATCTCGAACTAACTTGAAATTAAAGTTATTTGATATCTAATTTAATTCAACTTAAAGTGGCTCAAAATTCAAATTAAAGTCATTCAAATTCAAGATAACTCGACATTGGTAGTAATCAAAACCTGGATTAACTCAAAATGTTACATGATCCGAATTAAGTTGACACCCAAAACATCCAAAATTAAACACCCAAACATGTCTATTTACCTAAAATTTTTAATAAATAATAAGACATGATTACCCAAACATGTCAAATATTTCTTCATTTCAACAATTTCAAACATATTCATACAAAGATCAACATATAATCTACATATAGACGTGATTACATCATAGTCTTTTGAAAATTTAGAATAAATGCACTTATTTGCATTATTTTGTACAAATCTGTTTAAAAATATAGTACTATCAAACTTTTCATGCTATTACTTTGGAGCTTGTTTTATTCTATAAAGATGTTTGCTTAGTTTACAAACTTTCCTTTCATTTATAGGAAGTATAAAACCTTCAGGTTGCTCCATATACATATATATATATATATATATCTCTTCACTTAGATCACTGAGGCAGGTTTAGCATCCATTTGATGTATATGTAATTTATATGTAGTCGCTAAAGCCAAAAGTGATCTTATGAATGTTATTCTTGCGATTGAAGTATAAGTATGAAATAATCAATGTTTTCTTTTTGCGTGAAACTTTTAGCAACTCTTCTATACTTAAAGATTTGCATTGAACCATCTATGTTATATTTCCTTCTAAATATCTATTTATAACTTATGAGTTTGACAAGATTGAATCCATTTAATCATTTATTGCTTCTTTTTAAAAAGCTAAATCCCTTGAAAACATAATTTTTTTTAATGTTTTTAGATCATCTTCAACATTTAATAAAATTAATTTCAATTTATACAATTTGGTTCTACTTCCTTCCACAAGGAACGCTAATGCTAATGAGTAGATGAAATCTAGATCTAAGTGCTCCTTTTTTTTTTTTTTGGCTCCTTAACATCTTCTAGACTCAAATAGGGTATCATTCTTTTTTCTTCTATTGGACGTTCCATGAGAACTTATACTACTTTGGTCACAACTTGAAACTAAGCCACTTTGTTCACAATCAAATTTATTATTAGAGTTATATAAAAATTAATTTTCAATAAACTCAACATATGTAGATTTTACAATAACATTTGATGGTAAATCTAAAAGTGTATATGCTTTAGAATGTTGGGCATAGCCAACAAAGATAGTTTTCATTGCTCTAGGTCCTAGATTTGTATTTTATGGTTTAGGAAATTTATAAGAGCCCAAATACCCCATACTTAAAAGTATTTCAAGTTTAGTTTTCTTCCATTCCAAAGTTTATAAGGTGAAATCTTAATACTCTTGGAAGGAACTTTATATATTAAGTATATTACATGTAGTTAATAAAGCTTCACCCCATAAATCATGAGGTAGATGTGCATTCAATAACATAACCTTTGTCATGTCAACCAAGTTCTAAATTTTCTTTCAACCAGTCCATTTTGTTGTGGCGTAAAAAGAGTGCTTTTTTTTATGTATCAAACCATGTTCTTCACTAAAATTATCAAATTCTATAAGGAGATGTTCTTTTTCTCTATCACTTCTTAAAATTTTAATTTTCCTACTTTTTTTTTTTACTTTCAACAATAGATTTATATTTTTTAAATTTCTGAAAAGCTTTAGATACAAGCAAATTTAGAATAATATTCTATAAAAGTTATAAAATTTCTCTTCTAGTTAATTGTTCATAGATTCATATATATCAAAACCCAAAGGTCTAATAATTGTGAGTTTCTTTCAACACTATCAAAAGGTTTCTTTACCATTTTTTCTTGTATGCATATTTCACATTTTTCTAAGTGTTCATGTTTGCTTGCAATATAACCATTTTTAGATATAAATCTCATGGAACCAAAATTTAAATGTCCTAGTCTAGCAAGCAAAAATAAAAAATTAGACTCGATAGTATAAGCAAAAACCATATTTATTTCATCAATGTTAACTTGTACATGTCATCACAAAAGTATCCTTTTCCTACAAATATGCCATCCTTGGTTATTATTAAATCATTAGATTTTATTACAGCTTTAAATTCTTTCTTTGCAAGCACATTAGTAGAAACTAAATGCTTTTGAATTTTAGGAGCATGGAATATTTTGACTAATGCCAATTTATGTCCAAAAGTGAAATTCAACTTGATAGTCCCTTTCCTTTTAACTTTGGCAGGAACATGATTTCCCATTACACTACAAAAAACGTGCTATTTCCAACGGATTTCCAACGAAATTTAACTAAAATTTGTAAATACTTATTCAGATGGATTTCCAACGGAAAATTCCGTTGGAAATCCGTAGGAAAATTTACATTTAAGGAGCATTTGTGTAACTGTTTAACATTTCCAACGAAACTTTTCGTTGGAAACTTCCAACAGAAAATTTCGTTGGAACCCAAATCTACTTCAAAAATTTGAATATAATCTTGACATTTCCCACGAAATTTCCAACGAAATTGTCCGTTGGAATTTTCCAACAAAAAATTTTGTTGGAAATTCCGTGGGAACCCTCAACTCATCGAATCGACCGTGTGAAGATATAATTTTCCAACAGATTTGTCCGTTGGAAATTTCAGGATTAAATGTTGAAATCATAAATAATTTAATGTTTTTACTTAATTATTTAATTATTTACTTAATTGCATGCTGGTGACACAGCAAGTGTATGCAGACATGTTGTTGACACCCCAAGTGCATGCAGACACTGGTGGTCACAAGCCAAGGCAAGTAGACCTTGGTGGTCACACGCCAAGTGCAAGCAGAAATAGTGGTGACAGGCCAAGTGCATGCAGAAATGGTGGGCACACGCCAAGTGCATTCAGACATGCTGGTGACATGCTGGTGACACGTCATGTGCTACCAGACGTGCTGGTCACACGCCAAGTGGAGGCAGACATCATAGTGACACGCCAAGTTAGTTCATACATGCTATTGACACGCCAAGTTAAGGTAGTCATGCGCCAAGTTAAGGTAGTCATGCTTTTGACACGCCATGCACAGGGAGACATGCTTGTGACACGCCAACTGCACGCAGACATGCTGGTGATACCCCTAGTTCATGCATATTCAACTTTAGAATACATAAGAACAAAAGAAATCGGATCGAACAACTTCCAACAGAAGAAAGTTTTCTGTTTCTTTAACAACTAAAAACAAACTTAAAACCACTGACAGTGATGACTTTCTTCCCCCATTGATTTAATCAACGTACTTTAGAATTTTCCAACCTGAGTATTTGAAATCCAGAGTCTCTTCATCGAAATTTGCTCTTGCGTAATGAATATTTACAACAAAACATGGGATAAATATCATTACACAAGAGCAAATTTCTATGAATTAGACTTTGGATTTCAAATAGCTAGGGTTCGACATTCTCATGCGCGGAAGAACTATCGAGGAAGCATCGACAAAACTGCTTTTGAAGAGATGTATGGTCTGTCGTTGATAACTGATCATTTCTTATGAGGAGTTGTGGACCATATATAGTAGAGGAATATAAATCGACGCAGGCAGTTTAAACGTTTTGGGTATCAGTGCGAACTTGGTGGTTTCACGCCAAGTGCATGCATACTGATACAGACATGCCAAGCATTTGCTGACATAGTGGTGACACGCCAACTGCATGCAGACATGATGGTTACACACCAAGTGTAGGCAGACATGCTTGTGGCTTTGAAAGTGCACGCATGCATGCTGGTGACACGCCAAGTGCATGCATATATGATCGAATGACATGCCAAGTGCATGCAGACATGCTGGTGACATGCCAATTGCACGCATACATATTGGTGACCCGCCAAGTGCTCGCAGACATGATGGTGACACGCCAAGTTCATGAAGACATGTTGGTTACACGTCTAGTGCATGCAGACCTTATGGTGACTCGTCTGGTGCATGCAACGATTCTGGTGACACACCAAGTGCATGCAGACATGCTGGTGACACTCCAATTACAGGCAGACATGCTGGTGACACGCTAGCCTCGGGTAGACATGCTGGTGAAACACCACGTGCATGAGGTCTTATGTGGTCACACGCTGGGTAGATGTAGGATTTTTTGTTGACACGCCACAAATACTTCTGTTGTGACACGCCATGAGTGCATGCCATATTCTATGTCCACACGCTAAGTATATGCAGAATTTTGGTGACATGCCATGCATACTTACACTATAATAATACAAATTATGATTATACAAATTCTTCGAACGTGTCACCCACATATTCTTCTAAAGATATCAATACTGATATTTGAACAAAATCATTATACAACTTTAAATTTACATACTATATCAAAACAGAGATAAAATATAAAAACGTAATATAATTTATGCAAAATTAATGGGAAAGTAATGTATAAACTAATGAAGTTAAAATCAATAAAATGAATTGGTTATACAAAAAAAAAAGATTCAAGTACAGAGTGGTTGAAGCTGTTATGTTCAAGGTTCGCTCTCACAACTGCTGGAAAAAATTTCGAGAGCGTATTGGCGACGCAAATTTCCAATCATATTCTGTTTAACTTTGATTTTGTCCGAATGCAAAAAATCGTCTATGTACCCAACTATGAACATACCGCAGCTGACATTATCGTTCTGCCGATGCACTGTAGCTTTTGGCATATGAATTTCCAATGTCATTGGCCTCAGATCCCGTTTCTTCCGACGTGTTCTGTTGAAATAACCGGCTTGGTGATAGATGATTGGCAGCAATGTCATGAGGGGGGTCATTTGAGCTGCACGAACTCCATTATCCTTAGCAGCCAAAGTTATAGCGGAGTCCACCACCTTGATCATCCACCTCACCAAGTCGATCTTCGCCATCACCCAATGGCCACCCACATTGCAAGGTGCGAGGATAAAATCCACATCTTTCCATTTCTTCGTGTAAGTCGATCTCTCACCCTGCACGTATCCCCGCAACTCATTTGTAATTTCCATGCTGGCACGGGCATCTTCATTGGGGAACGCCTGGTGTAGCATATGGAAGGTGTCCTGTGAAGCATGTATATATTAGCTTACAATTCTTGCAATAAATAACTTAATATTTGCATAATTGAAAATAATAAAAAATAAACTTACGAAGAATATTGTGTTAATTACGTATACACGGGCATTGTACATCTTCCACTTCGAACCTGCCATCTGCTTACAGATTGTGCTGATGCATGCGTCGATATGTTTACTTGTCATTTCTTCGTCGGGATCCTCTAATGAAACGAAAAATTTCGCACCTTGGTCCCCTAAGATCCCGACGTTATGCCTGCATATGTAACATAATGAACTTAATCCATTTAGGATTGGTGGATAGATGTTTAATTAAACAATAATATTTGCAATGTTATTTATGTTGCTGACCTCGCGCACTTGTCTTTCTTGAAAGCATCGTACGCTTCCACCATTGAGCTCTTTTGATCCCGAGGAATCAATGAGGGGTCGATATACGGGCTTGCAATGTACTTGCTTGCCATTCTCAACCGTGCTCGCTCAGTAGGGTCTGAAATGAATGCTGCTTGATCCTGGTCAGCAAACGCCTCTATTGTTGATAATCGAGAAATGTTGGGTTCAAGAGTGCTGTGTAGAAGATGGTCCATTTCGTAGATGACTATTGCAAGGTTCTCATCCCCTCTCGCAAGTGCGTCGATCACCGGATCAACATTTGCTGCGACAGTATCATGTCTATCTGCACCAACCACATCATCATTGTCAATGCCAACACCAAGTTCATCATGGTCTAATGGATCAGCGGCATCCTCGTGGTCCTCACCGGCATCGTGAAATGAAGGACCACCCTACAGAACAAGACAAATGATCAAATCGTTAGCATAAACTGATGCCTCAAATTAAAACTTATCGTTATATACATAAACAACAAATATTATATGCAAAGATTGAAATCGTACTTGTGATTTTAGTCCCTTTAGAATCTGAGCGACGATGCGGTCCTCAAACGTCTGTAGGGATAGAGTTAATGACTGGATTGAAGCCTTCAGCATTGACATCTCCTTTTATGTCGGATCTCTAACCGTTGCATCTGACGTTTCAGTTGATGATTCGTCACTAGTCCGCCATTAACTCTTGTGGATTCAGTCAACTACAATAACATATATATGCATCATTTACCTTGTAATCATATATGGAATTGTTGAACATTAACCGTTAGAAGTCTAAAATCCTTACTTATGGCTCGTTATCGGTACTGTGTGGTTGAGCATGACCGATCGACTCTTGAGGTGCTTGTACTGTCACCTCCCTTAATTGCAATGATAGAAATTACAGTGTTAGTCAAATAACATATTGCAATATCTGTTTAACCAGAACCGTTACAACCGATCTTACCGATGGCTTGTTAACACTGTGCATATGATGAGGAGCTATCGGAGGTTGAGGAGTCGTCGTAGCATGGTCACCCCTTTCTTGTATAAACTCAGGCACTAACTGCTCATCCTCAAAGTCTAAAGCAGTGAATGTGGGCCTCCGCTTAATGGCACCATTGGCTCTTTTGTCCTTTATCTGCCTCTTCTTTTCTCGCGCACCTAAGCCTCAGTCTACACGATCCTTCATGTGGCCTATAGGCACGTACTGGTGTCCATCGCTCAGCGGGACATCAATGTCCATGAAGTAATCCTGCCTGGACTCATCTGGGGTAAGCTCCAAGGTCTCGACTGCCCACAATTGCAAAATAGGGACTGTGATTAAATATCATTTTATGGGTTTCGAGTAATAGTAATGCGCATAAAAAATTGGCCAAGCTATTCACTCACCTGTTGAGATGAGTCTAACTTTTCAACAACTTTGTAAAAATTTGGAGGTTTCTGATTGCATTCCCATTTTAGCATACGTGGGTAGACATATTTTGGAGCAGATAGGGCAACTAGTTTTCGAAAGGCTAAAATTACCTCAATTGCCCAGAACTATAAGTAATATATACCATCGTTAGACCGTAAATGATAAACTAGTGCATCATATGATTTTTAAGTCAAAAGGAAACTCATCAATGTTAAGTGCCCGTACTTGAATCACCTACGAGAATCCGTAAATGTTGTAGCGTAAACGGGTTGCTGGACGCAAGTTTGAGGCAAGCACTTCGAAGCCCTTCAAAAGGTAGTCTTCTGTCAACCTCCATATGTAATGACCCCATAGGAAGGTATTCTAGGAGTTGATGTCCTCCACCAATGACAATAGCCAAGGCGTCACCCGTCTACGATAGTCTTGACCGAATAAAATGTTATTCGCGATCAAGACAAGGGCCATCTTGGTCACGTCACCTGGTCGCTGCAAGCTGCCTTCGTAGAATGTATTCAGTAACACCTGCAGCTTAATGCTTTGCTGCCCGTTCTAGTATCATGCATGAATTCCATCAGCAACAACCTTGTACGGTCGTGTAACACATTGAGCATTAGACCAAACTTCAGTCCGGTGATAAGGCAGAACTCTTGCTTAAATATATGCGCCTTGTTCTTGCCAATGGCAAACCACAGATCATGCTCCACTGAATGTGTCGCCTTGATTTGATGAATCATGATGCTATGTAAGAGATCGGCACTGAAATAGCCTTGTGGATATACGTCTAGAAGCTGTCCGAAACACGTACTCTTCATTGCATCGTACTCTCCTTTCTTTTGGAGAGTCTTGTTGATATAATGCAGTTGCGACCACTTGCAGTAGGTGTTGATGCCGACATTGAATGCCTACTTCTCCCTCGGCACAAGCAGCAAGCAATCAATGTCCTCATGCTGTCCAGACTACATCTACAAAACATGGGACACATGCACAATTGAGTTAGCTGATAATGTGGAAACAAGGTTCAATGAAGAAAGAAAAAGCAACCAAGAAATAAGTACTGTGACACGCCATGCATTAGTGTCGTGACACGCCAGGTCGGGGATATATGACGTGACATGCCATGCGTAAGTGTCATGACATGCATGCATGCATTTACGTCATGACACGCCAGACGTCAGTGTGGTGACACGCCATACGTTAGTGTCGTGACATAAAATGCATAAGTGTCGTGACACGCCATGCATTACATTGTTGTGACACGCCATGCATTACATTGTCGTGACACGCCACGCATAAGTGTTGTATGGTGCCATGCACCTAAAGCCGTGACATGCTAAAAAACCCAAAAAACCAGTTATCCCACAACACGATTCCTTAACTCGTGACACAACAAAAAACCCAAAAAACCAATAAACCCACAAGATGCAATTTGAAGACTCGGACCCCATTCTTCGACAATTTTCCTAAACCCTAACCCAGGAATATAACAGTTACGCCATGCATAACATATGAAAAAAAAATCAACACAAACTTATCAAACCAAACCTAATCGAAAAAACAATGAACATAAGAAAGTTTTAATTTTAATTTTAGACTCACTGACCTGTACACTTATATCAGACATTGTTGCTGTGATACTGGTGAGGTTGGCAAGAGTCAGGTCGAATTCTCTGCTACATTTCGAGATGATGATCGATTCAAAATCTCTAACTTCTTTCACACACGAGGTTGCGATTTCAGAAAAATATTTACTTAAAATTTAATCAACTTTTATATTCATTTCATAAATTCGGTGGAAGTCCAACGGGTTCCGTCATTATTTGCGCTTCATTATTTGCCCGCCTTCTTTCAAATTATGGCCTGTCAGTTCTTAACCCCATGACGTGTCATAAGTGGATACCATGGCCTGTTACACACATTATTACCATGTCATGTCAGACACGCTAAACCTGCCACGTCAGACGTCAAAGCATGGCGTGTCACACACACGAAACCATGCCGTGTCACAGCCATGTCACACATTCTCTCGTGCTATTACACAGTTTATAACCTGCCGTGTCACACGGCA
This sequence comes from Theobroma grandiflorum, assembly GCA_036013995.1. Taxonomy (NCBI): domain Eukaryota; kingdom Viridiplantae; phylum Streptophyta; class Magnoliopsida; order Malvales; family Malvaceae; genus Theobroma; species Theobroma grandiflorum. Next base: position 17,319,270 of record CP142133.1, read on the forward strand.
GTCCATGGCGTGTCACACACTATACTCCCAGCCGTGTCACACATTTCTCGTGTAGTTTCACACATTCTACTCTTTGTTGTCGTGTCATACGTCTGACAATGGCATGTCAGTCAATCTAAACCCAATTGTGTCACACTGGCTACTGTGCCGTTTCACAGATTATAACCCTGCCATGTCAAACGTCTGACCCTGGCGTGTCACACACCATTTGGACCCGATCGTGTCACACATTCAGTTGTGCCGTTTCATAGATTATAACCCTGTCGTGTCAAAAGTCTGACCTTGGCGTGTCAGACAATCTAAACCCAACCGTGTCACACTGGCTACCGTGCCGTTTCACAGATTATAACCCTGCCGTGTCAAACGTCTGACCCTGGCATGTCACACACCATTTGGACCCAGTTGTGTCACACATTCAGCCATGCCGTTTCACATATAAAAACCATGCCGTGTCACACGTCTGAAAATGGCAAGTCATAAGTCTTATCATGGTTTTATAAAAACCATGATAAGTTATAAAAATCATTTAATAAAATTATATAACTTTCCGTTACGTTGTAATTGTAATGAACAAATATATACAATCTAGATTGAAGTTTTATAATAAACTTATTAATATTTATGCTTAAAAAAAGTTAATTTTATTATATCTATGTATTCATATGCAAATTTGATCGAGAACTTTAGAAAATATATATATATATATCTATAGATAAACTTGTATATCTATAAGAAAAAAATCAATATATAATTGTACTTATATTTCAAGTTATATTTTATCTGATATACCTTTATAACTTAATATTTATATATATGACAAATATTAAATAAGGGTCTATATATATATATATTAATATATCATTTGAGTGTTGAATATAATAAATTTCATTTAAATGATTATATTTATCTCCTCAATTTAATTTATTATTAAACCAAACTGAATATATATACCCCTAATCAAAACGTCGTATTTCCACAACAAGTCTGGTTTGATTATCCCAACTTCAAAATGACGTAGTTTTGACTCCCCAAACCATAAGTAAAAATTCCAACTTTTCCCCCCTAACCCTTTCTTGGCCCATGCCATTTTCTCTCTTTACTCGTGCTCGATTGAATCAAAGATCCCTCGTGCTGTCCCCTTATCGATGGCTTCTCTCCATTCCACGGCGTTGTCCTATTCAACTCTTTTCGTTGTCTATTCGTTGCGTTTTGACCCGTCGTCATCCTTACAACTACTCTCGTTTTGATCCTTCCCCGTCTTGACCCAAAAGCTTCGTGCTTCGAAAATTTCTGTGCCAGTCGCCTAAAGGCCCCTGGTCTTTCAAACTTCGCCATCTGATCTTAACTTTAAATACAACCTTAGGTTTAATTTTTTATATGTTCATCATATTATTTTTATCAATACTTGTTTAGGGAATGGTACGGCCTAGGTTAATTTATCGATTTTATATTGTGTTTTAAATATTTGATTTATGGTTTGAATCCAACAGTGGCTATTTGTATTTCAGGCAAAGTGAAACATTGGCTCTGTAAGAGACAAATGAGGGTATAGTGTCTGTTGCAAAACGAGATTTTGCCAAATTCTTGAAATTTGCAGGTGACTAACACAACTCTTGTGTCAAGTAAATGTTGGTATTTGAGAACTGACCACCCATGTTTGGGATTATTTGATTTGCTATTACAATGCTAAATGTTTGATTGATTTAATTTCAGTAATTGGCAATTGGTTGGCTGTGTAATTAAGTAACAGTGTGCACTCTACTTCCAAACGAGATTGTGTTTAGGTCTGATTTTGGAGGTGAGTAACACAAACACACAAGCTTTTAAATGTTGGTATTTGAGAAAACAAATCCCATGTTTTAATTCAATTTTATAAATACTAGTAGTAAAATTAGACCAACAGATAATAGTACATACATTTTTACCGATCCACACTACTCATGCTATTCTATCTGATTTTAATTTGCACGATTTGAATGTATCACCGAATATTTCATGGTTCAAGCAATTAAATTACATAGCATTTGATTTTTTGCAGTTCGAATGTATGGAAATTTGATGATATATATACAAGTTTAGATTTTAAAAACATATACGGACAATGTCTAAAATAATACTTCGATGTAATGGGATGATGAAAATGTCAGACTTGTTTGTATGTTAAGGCCTTTAATTTGTCACCTAGTACGTGTAAGTTTGAATGGATAATTAATAATTCGACAAAATATATTGTATGACACTTAGGAGTATTGAATGTCAGGAGATTGCTCTTGGATGTATCGTCGATTACAGAATGGATTCATTATAGCTGATTTTGTAAATGGTGTTACTGAATTCATTAATTTTGCATGTTCGAAGACTACATTTATGTGGAAGAATAAAATTAGATGCCCTTGCACACGCTGTGGTAACAACAAGTTCTTAGATAAAGATCAAGTCACAGAACACATCCTAAATCGGGGTTTTATTGGGGCTTACAAAATTTGGAGTTTGGATGGGGAAGCTGATGTTGGAGAATCATCAATAAGTAGGTCTATTGCTGAACCATCCCTTAGATTTGAGGGAGATGGTGCTTTTCGAGAACCTACATATGATGATGAAATAGAAAATCCATATACTAGAATGGTTAGGGATGCTATGCGTCCTGAATTTATCTTCAACAATGCCGCTTCAAATGAGTTGAGCTTTGTCGAGGAAGATCCCAATCCAAATGCAGCAACCTTCTACTCTTTGTTAAGCATTGCAGAAGAACCTTTGTGGGCAGGTTGCACAAAGCACACAACCTTTCAGCTGTGTCGCAACTTTTAAATGTTAAGGCGGAGTACAATTTGAGTGAATTATGTTTTGATCGACTGTTGGAGATAATAAAGAATATGTTGCCATCTGATGAGAATTTACCTAGCGATTTTTGTAAGGTGAAGAGGAATGTAGCAAAGCTTGGTTTGGGATATATCAAAATTAATGCATGCAAGAACAATTGCATGTTATTTTATGCGAAAACTACCACATTTGAGAATTGTATGGTCTGTGGACATCCTCGGTTTAAATAGAGGAATTCAAGTGTGAGAAGCCAGAAGAAAATACCTTACAAGATTTTACGTTACTTGCCACTTATATCGAGGCTTCAAAGGATTTATATGTCATGCAAAACGGTTGAACATATGACTTGGCATGCGCAACACCAAAGTGATGATGGACTCCTTAGACACCAGGTTGATTGTGAGGCTTGGCAACACTTCAACAACACACATGAATTCTTTGCAATGGAACCTCGAAATGTAAGACTTGGGTTATGTGCTAACGGTTTCAACCCTTTTGGATCGAATGCCAAACCGTATTCTGTTTGGCCAGTAATGATTTGTGTGTATAATTTACCCCTATAGATGTGTATGAAACAACAATATATATTTCTTAACATGGTTATTCCAGGCAAGAAAAGTCCAAGTCAAAATATAAATGTTTTATTGAGGCTGTTGATAGATGAGTTGACATTATTGTGGACAGAAGGTGTTGTGACATTTGATGCATATAGGAAACAAAATTTTCAAATGAGGGCAACATTATTGTGGACAATTAATGATTTTCCTGCTTATGGGATGTTGTTAGGGTGGAGTACACATGGATGATTATCATGTCCATATTGCATGGAACATTCGAAAGCTTTCATATTGGAACATGGTAGGAAACCTTGTTTCTTTGATTGTCATCGATAATTCTTGCAAGCTAATCATCCTTTTAGGAGGCAAAGAGACAAATTTAGAAAAAAAAAAGAGTTGAACATGACTTACCATTTCCGCGATTATCAGGTAAGGAAATATTGACAAGTTTGAATTCTATTCCTCATCTCCCATTTGGAACAAAATGTGGTGGGCGAAAGAGCTCAGGATATGGTTTTTGTCATAATTGGGTGAAGAACAGTATATTTTGGTCTCTATTTTATTGGCATACGCTTCTTATTCGTCACAATTTAGATGTTATGCATATTGAACGTAATTTTTTTGAGAATATACTCAACACAGTGATGGATGTTAAAGGAAGGACAAAGGACAACATAAAAGCTAGACAAGATTTGAAGGTGTATTGCAAGTGGCCAGAATTGGAATTGGTGGAACATAATGGAAAACTGTACAATCCAAAAGTTGCGTACACATTAAATAAGGAAGAAATAAGAACTGTCTGTGCTTGGGTTAAACAGTTGAGATTACCACATGGTTTTACATCAAACATTTCTCGGTCTGTTAATGAGGATGATGGAAAATTTTATGGGATGAAAAGCCATGATTGTCATGTTTTTATGCAACGATTGCTCTCAATTGCCTTCCGTGATATGCTGCCTCACCAAATTTAGGTTGCAATTATTGAGATATCCCAGTTTTTTTAGGATTTGTGTGCAACCGAAATTCCTGTTGATCATATGGAAGCGTTGCAAGGAAAAATATGTGAAACAATATGCAAACTTGAGAAGGTATTTTCGTCGAGGTTATTTGACTGTATGGAGCATTTGCCGATTCATTTACCTTATGAGGCTAAGGTTAGTGGGCCCGTCCAATATCGATGGATGTATCCATTTGAGAGGTAATATAATTGTTATTTGTTTTCATATATTTCATTTGAAAAGTTTAAAGTACATCACACGATTGATGAATATTGTTATCGATAGGTTTTTGCAACAGTTGAAGAAGAAAGTTAAAAATCGTGCCTTTGTGGAAGGATCTATATGTGAGGCATATGTTATCGAGGAAGTATCGTCGTTCTGCTCATGGTATTTTGAACCTTCAGTGAGAACAAGAGTAAATAGAGTGCCACGTAATGATGATGGGGGAAAAGTGGAGTCTATGGGGCGTTTATCAATTTTCACTCACCCGGGCCGAGCTTTTGGTCCATTAGATAAATCTCGATTTTTAGATGAGGATGAGTTTTATGCTGCTGAGTTATATGTTTTAATGAATTGTGAAGAGATGCTCTCATATATAAAGTAAGTACAAGCAAGTTTTTTTTAACTTGTTAAAACTTGATAATAAGATTGGACTTAATCCCGTACTCATGGATATGATGTTAGGAAATTTGATGAAATCATGAAGGGAGATGTTGTGGACATTTCGAAAGAGGAATTGGAGAAAGTACGTGATGCACGATTCGTTAAATGGTTTAAAAATTATGTAAGTTTCCAACGCATCAAAATTGAACTTTTAATAGCATTGACGAATAAATTATGAAATTTATTATTTAAATGTCGGTATCTGGTGTTCGCAGGTTGCAAAGCATAATGACGAAACAGACCCACGTATAATTGAAATCTCTTATAGTCCGGGATGTATGATAAGGTGTTACAATGGATATTTCGTAAATGGTTTCAAGTTTCACACCTTAGATTATGGCCAAAATCGTAAGACAATGAATAGTGGGGTTTGCATCAAAGGGAGTTTTTACAATGATTAATCGCAAGACTTTTATGGCATCTTAGTAGATGTAATTGAGTTGGAGTATTTTGGTATATGAAATAGAGTTGTTCTATTCAAGTGTCATTGGTTTGATATTGACAAAGGAATAAAGGTAGATCGATTGCATGGTCTTGTTGATGTGAAATAAAACTCAATACTGGCTAGTAATGAACCAATTGTTTTAGCTGCCCAAGCTCACCAAGTTTATTATAGTAGTTATCCATCAAGACGAAGAGATCAACGTGATTGGTGGGCAATGTTCAAAACAAAAGCTAGGAGTAGATTTCAATTTCCTATTAGAGGTGATTTGAAAAACGAAAATGATTTGAATGAAGGAGTATTCCAAGAAGATGTGTCAAATTCATTTACTAGTATACAATCAGAAGAAGTTGATTTAACAGAGTTATCGAGTGGTGCTTACGAAGAGGTTAATTTATCGATTGAGGATGAAGAAAATGATATCGATAAAGATGAAGATGAAGTAGATGACATGGAAGGAGAAGATAATGAAGATGATGATGAAGATGAAGATCATATAGACCACCACGATTGTGAAAATTATAATGATGATAGTGATAATAATGCAGAACATTAGGAAATTCCTTAGGAAGTGAATGATGACGGTAGGCATGTAAATGATATTGGTTGCATATTGTCTTTTTACGGAATTGTTTTACTTTATTACCATAACATTAAAGTAGTTTGACATGTTGTAATATAATAACGATGGCGTTAATATGTACGGATAAATAATGCAACTACTTAATATATAATTGCTGCTTTGCTTAATATAATTAAGAATCATATTAACATTAATTTCTGTGAATTGATGTTTTTTATTAAATTATAGTTCGAATATATTTAAGAAAAATGGCTAATGTGATTTTAACAATACAATATTGTAAGAACGATGGTTAAAGGGAAGCAATCAAAACCGATATCTAGGTCTTCATATGCATAAGTTAGTATGGATGTGCCGCCAAGTCCCCAAACGTGTGATGGTATAGCAATTCCAAGACAAGTCCAGTAGGAGAACTATGTTGCACCATTTGAGACACAATCTTTGTACGATGCATTTGCAGAGTAAGTAGAAAATGCAATATCTACACATGATATTACAAGATCCTTGTCTATTGATTTAGGTGGAAATGCAAATGAGACATCGTCAAGATCAAGAGGTAGGGGCCCAAGTGTAGGATTACAAACTCCTGTAGATCCATTGGACAGATTGCGTATAACTCCTATTGGGGATAGGTATGGTATCTTGTTAAACTTGTTACATTTTTCAACAAAATTTGTGATTTTTTAAATTTTAATATATACAATTATTTGGGATATTTAACAAGCATGTTTTTCGAGAAAGGAGTCACATCTACAATAACAAGGATCATCAAAAATCACTTTCATGGTCCATGGGCGACATGGAGGAAAGTCCCCGATGATATCAAAGACTTAACGTTTCGAAAATTTCAAGTACAATTACTTATTCTGCTATTAAGCGTTTTATTTTCCATTAATTTGTATAACTTTTCTAAATTATGATATTACATTATGTTGTAGGAAAAATGTGTTTGGAATTCACATCAAGACGTTGTAGTTCGACGCATATGGGAAAAAATTTGTTCCGATCGATTAAGAGACATGTTTTCAGAAGAAAGGCATAAAGCAATGACTGAAGAGAAAACTAACAACATTACAGAATGCAGAGGCATGTCGAGGGAATGGATCACAAATGAGATATGGAACACCATGATCGATATCGTATGGGGTACAGAGGAGTGGCAAAACAAATCGTGAAAAGCAAGGGAAAGCCGTTTAACACCAAAACAAGGAAGCATTCCAAAGCACACTGGCGGTTCAGTTCCATTTGTGATTCATGCAAAAAGGATGGTATGAATTACTGTTACAACAGAATTTATATGTATGTTTTCCCATCAATTTCATTAAAATTGTAAGTTTAGTAGTTGGATTTTGATTGTGCTTTGCATGTTATATATATCATGATATATATATCGATTATGATTGATTATATATGATTATTAATAAATTCAGGCAATTGAGCTGAAACGAGATGTTACGTTCTTGGAAGTGTTCAACCGTACTCATAAGCGCTCTGTGGGTCATGGTGATTTTATTGATAACAAGTCCAAGTCAACAAGTGTAAGTAAAAATTGATTAATTTTTACTATTTTTTCGATGGATTTATACTTCAATATTAATCATTAAGTATGGTTTTTATGTAGGAAATGTATAACTCTGTACTGTCGCAAAAGTATGGCAATGATTCATCTTCTCAACCGGAGTTCGATCTGCATGCTTGGACTGAAGCTATTGGAGGGAATGAGACTACACGCACTCACGTGTATGGGTTTGGCACTCGTGTCCTCGCTACAGCGTTACTTACGGCAACACAACACAATGTATCAACATCGGAGTCAGCTTATGGCCCTTTCAACTCAAACGTTAACAGTCCCGTAAATGCATTGGAAGAAAAAGTGAAAAATCTTGCACAAAACTTGAATAAGATACGTAACGAAATATGCGTGGAAATATGTGAAGAAATGAAAAATGTAGTGGCGGAAGGCATGAGTGAATTTATGGCACATATGGAAATGATGTTCATGCGTAATGCGCGTTCAACGTTTGGCGATGCGGGACCTTCAAGATTTGACAAGTAAGAAAGTTAAAATTCCCTCATATTTTATAATTTTCAGATGAACACTTGGATACTTTTTAATATAGTTATGTTTAATATTCATATGTATCCAACTATTTTATATATTGTGTGACAAGGTTCAATTTGTAATTATTGTGTTTAGAATTGAAAAGCACTTTTGTAATGTCATTATATTATATATTTTACAATTCGAATACGGAATTAAATTTAGTATCGAAATGAGAACTGTTCATTATTCATAAAAATATATTATAAAAAAATTAGAGCATTATATTACCGATGGAAAATTCCGTTGGAAATGATAATGGTTTTTCCGTTGGAACAACAATTTCCAACGAAAAAAATTTTAGTTGCTTTTTCCGTTGGAAATAGGATTTCCAACGAAAATTCTGTTGAAAAATTCCAACGGAGTGCTAAAAAACAATTAGTATTTTAAAAATTTCCAACGGATTTCCAACCGAAAGTATTCATCATAAGGTTTATACCGACGGAATTTTCAACAGAATTTTCCGTTGAAAATCTGTTGGAAATAAGCATTTCCAATGGAAAAATGCCTATCTCCAACGGAAAATTCCGTTGGAAATAGGCAAAAATTTTGTAGTGTTAGAATATCTTCTAATTTATTAACTTCTATGTAAGTCTTGAACAAGTTTTTTTTTTCATTGTATGCATGAACTGTAGCACCGATATGCAACCACCAATCTTTTCTTTTATCGGAACCAACAACCATATTCAATTTTGTTATCATTTCAATATGAATTGTAGAAATCATGGCAATCAATTCCTTGATAGCCTTTTTTACTACATTTACTCTTTCAAGATTTCAGAATGAAAATTCTTTCCTACCTTCCTTGACGTGCACTCATGAATCATATGGCCTTTCTTTCTATGATGGAAACAATTTATAATTTTCTTATCCATATTCTTAAAGTCTTGTCTTGAAACTTTCAAAGCAAATGACTTAGATTTTGTAGAATTGCTAGAGTTTTGATTTTTTCTAGAATTATAATTAAAATTTTGACTCGCATGATTCACATTAGAATTAAAGGGCTGAAATAGGATATCACGTATATGTGTTTCACATTCTATATGCACCTGAATCATGAAACGTTTCAAAGATAGAAAATTAATATAACTGAGAACCTTCTTTCTGTAATTATTCCAAGATTGAAGTAATTTAAAAAAGATTGCACCTATTTGTAGTGCACAAGGAATCTTAACCTCAAGATCTTTTAGTTTTGAAATTAAACCTTATAGTTCATGCATTTGATTCATGATAGATTGATTGTTCCTTATATTAAACTCAAAATATTTTAAAAACAAAAATTTTGGTAGTATTTTGTTTTTCGTTGTTGTAGGATCAAATGCGATTGCTAGCATGGAAGAGAGCCGTCATTGACAATAAAGTGGGAGTTCGGACTTGGCGAACGAGCTCTTCCCGCGAGAGAGGAAAGCGGGGGTAGGCAAAATAACCATTCCGGTAGGTGATAGCAGAGCAAAGGCTGGATACAACATGGATAGGCGTGCCTTATCATCCAAAAGGATGTAGAAATAGGAAGGGCTCATGGGGTAGATCCCACATCTCATAGAGAGGAGGAATACCAAGGATGATAAGGAAAGCCTAACTCTACAGCTCACAGGAATGGGAAAAGTCATTCCACGTTACTCCAGTTTTATCATAATTTTATTTAATAGAGAATAGAAAGTAAGGCTAAAATTATCATTTTGCCATTTTTAATGAAATACACCAACTTTTTTTTTTTGTCTTCTCTCTCTTTTTTCTTTTCAATTGAACCAAATAATTATAAAATACTGATTTTCGAAAGAATAAATTTGAAATTTTTGTTTGGAAAATATATGTTAAAAGCTCACTCCCCCTTTTTTTTTTTCAATTGAACCAAACAATTATAAAATATAAATTTTCGAAAGAATAAATTTGAAAATATAAGTTAAAAAATATATGTTAAAAGCTCGCCAAGAGATTATATTCTACCCTTAGTCCACTTCACACCTTTGTGTGATTCTGATAGTACGTCAAAATTTGGGGTTCTACAAACATGATCTGGGGCCTGTCATTGGGGAGTTGGCCTTTAAGGATTCGATGTTGAACACAACTCCCGCAGCTTTGTAGGTCTGTCTCACTGTGACTCCGAAGTTTACACAGGTTTTCAAGGGGATGGTTGTGCGAAGGTGGCAATGAAGACATGCAAGGGCCGTAGTTACTACTATTAAAGACAGAATAGCAGATAGAAATGAAGCAGAAGAAAAAACTATGTGAATATCATCTGTCAAGCTTCATTCATAGACACAGTACGAAACAGAGCATTGAAAATAGTTCAACATAAAGACAGTAAGTTCTCTCCGTGCAGTACACTTGACAAGTGCTAAAACCAGACATCATATTATAACATGCATGAGTTGCATGTTTTGACACTTGACTGCCAACATGCAGTCTGCTTAACTTCACGCGTTGATGCTTATAGATGTGTAACATGAAAATTTTAGGAAAAACAGATGGAAACCGGTACAGTTATTGTCCCACCAATGTTCAATCCAAGTGTTTAAAAATCGTATAGCTTTCCATTAAGAGCACTGAGTAAGACTGTTTTCTAAAGCAATTATTGCAAGACCATTTACAACCTTCTATAGGAAGATCCTTGAGAGATTCGTTTCTTTTCAATCGACACGTAATGAGTTGTTTACTTACCGGCGTGACATTTTCTTATGTTTCTTTTGCAACTGAAGGCAATCGGATTTCTTATCTAAGGGAGATGGGGTTTCCAATTCGTAGCACAAAGAAAAAAATAAAGGGGAGAGAGGAGGATATGGGGAGAGAACATGCACGAAGGTGACAGAACAGAGGGGAAAGGAAAGAGAGTAAACTACCATTTTATGAGCCACAGAGGATTTGTTGGCCATTTGAAGATTTTGGGGGCAACGGCACGAGTGGAGAAGGAAAGACAAAAAATAAAGGAAGAAATGGGAAAGAAATTAAAATGTTATGTGAGGCTGGGTTTCAAATTAAGGAGCCAAAAGGAGTGAAAACCGTAAAAATAAAAAACATAATAATATCTAAAAGGATTTTGAATTATATAAAAAATTTTAAATGAAAAAATATTTTTTATTATATTAAATTAAATTTTTATATTTTTATTTTAAATGAAACATGTTTTTATAAATAATGATTTTGATTAATTAAAATGACATATGCCATTTTAATACTTACGTGACAATAATATAATTTTATATAAAAAGTTAAATTATTACATGATCATGTTATTATATTTTTTTAATATATCACATTAAAATAAATCAAGATATCAAATCAGTAAAATATAAATCTCCTATTCTCTCAAAACTCAAAAAATGTAGTGCAAAAAGTCCAGATCTGGTCGTGGTTGGCCTATATGAGTCTACCCTCGATTTCTCCTTTCCTCACACCTTCACCTTCCCAAAAACTCTTCTTCCATTACCAAATTCGAAACCCTTTTTTTTTTTTGTTGTTGTATCTTTTGTGGTTTTTGGGTGTTTTTTGGTACGTGGATGTTGACGTAATTTTGGTGAAAATGTAAAATTTTTTATGTTTTTTTTTTTGCCAAATTCTTTGCAGGGTAAAATTCAAATAGCTTTCTAATTACTTTAAAAAGACACTTTGATCTTTTTAATTTTAAAAAGATGCTTTTGACTTTTTGACTGTTAACATTATTAGTCAATAATAAAAAAAAAACTCAATATCACAAAAATATTTTAAGACGCAAAAGACCCTTATATCATTTTTTCAATTTAGACATATTTTTTTTGAAAAAAAAAATCTTCTCATCCTCTTCCAAAATCCTTGATTAGAAAACAATAATTAATCTTTAAAAATAAGATTTTGAACACAAAAAAAGATAAAAAAATTTAGACAAAAAAAGAAAAGAAAAACCTGGACAGATGTAGCTTACATGAGATCGATGCTAGTGAATCTTTTCCTTTTCAAATGACAGAGGCCAAGAAATATGAATAATTTTTTTGTGTTTCCTTTTTTTTCCCTTTCAAATCAAAAGTCCTTTAATTAAAAAAATTAAAGTTGTGATTTGTCAAATCAAAACACTAATGGGTTTTGTCTTTTTTTCTAGTATTTAGACAGCTTGTTTGATTTGTCTATGGGTGGATGGTGGATCTATATGATCTTATTGTAGGTTTTTTTTTTTGTGTGTGGTTGTTCAATTTTTGTGATTTTTGTAATGGGATTTTTATATTGGTGGAAGGAGGCTTTGTTGATATTACAGAAGATTTAAGGGTCTAGATAATAGGTGGTCTTATTGGTGAATGGTATTGTGTATATTTTTATTATGTTTGAGTTTGACAATCATCTAATTATGATGATATTAGTTTTTTGCATTGACACAAATAATAATGGATATGATAATCATTTTGTAAATCACATGAGCCTAGCTATCGTTTTTGCGAGGCAACCAAGCCCTCATGTTGATTCAAGTTTCTATAGTTTTTGTAGGGGTTGTAGGTTGCTATGAAAAGTCTTCAAACCAAACTGGTGAAAACTTGAAACAACACTTTGTAACTTCTCCCTAGATGAATAAAATAATCTTATCTTTCAAAAAGGAAAAAAAGCAAAAGTTGTGGGAAAAAGAAAAAGAAAAAAATTCCAAGAGAGAAGAGAAAATTCTTCAAGTTATGGAAGAAAAAAGAAATTCAAAGAATAAATGTTGATTATTACAAAATTCTTCAGGTGGATAAAAATGCAAAAGATGAAGATTTAAAAAATGCATATCCAAATTCTTTTATTTTTTTTAAGGTTTTGGGAAGAGAAAAGAGATGACATATTTTATAAAGGAGAGTATTTGTGTCTAAAATATTTATCTAATATTAGATTTTTTTTAATTGTTGACTAACAATATTAATAGTCAAAGGATCAAAAGTATCATTTTAAAACAAGAGAGGTCAAAGTGTCCTTTTAGAATGAATAGAGAGAGATTTTTGGATTTTATCCATCCTTTGTGTGTGTGTTCTTCACTTTTTCTGCCATGTGTAATTTGTTCTTACTTAAGAGTAATTATTTCTTTCTTTTCTCTTTAGTTTGAGCATTGATTTTGGTTGATGGGAGAGATGGAAGCATAACATCGGATTCTTTGGAGGTAGGGGTTGATTAGCAACCAGAGGGTGGTTGTAGGAGGGGACATGAGAGGAGGAAAACGCATCCGACCTCCCTTCCCTTTTTTTTTTCATTATTATTTTTGTTTGTTTTTTGGTATTTATATATCTTGGAAGCACTCCAGTCTCTACTGAAACCGAATATCAAGCGATCGCAACTGTTGTTCCAAAAGCAAAATGGATTCAATCTCTCCTTCAAGAACTTCAGATAGTCCAACCTAGCTCTCCCACTGCATACCGTGATAATACAAGTGCCACTTACAGTTGAAAAAACTCATTTTTTTACAGATAAAAAAAACTCGTTCTTTCATACAAAGATGAAACATCTGCAATTAATGATTTTTTTGTTAGAGAAAAAGTGAATCTAAGAGCAACTTCATGTCAAATGTATTCTGACGGAACATCAATTAGTATATGCACTCACTGAACCTCTACCCAAAACAAGGTTTCAGTTCATTTTCTATCCAAGATTGGAGTCACTATTGGTGTCAGCATCTTGCAAAAACATGTCAGAGTATCATCATAGTTAGCACCAAAAACTACTATTACACTAACTAAATCAAGTCTAGTGGCTACAATCATAGCATTTTATACAATAGAACCTAACGAAGATAAGGTAACTCAACTGAGACAGAAAGCAACTGCAACAGCGAAGTACAGACCTGATTCAAGGCAACTAGTAACTAAGGATAGACAGGGTTACAGATACAGTTAGCATAACAAATTTATAAGTCCTAAACTCTTTAGATATCAAAACAAAAGCTCAATTCGAGAACAAGAGAGAAGCATCAAGGATGACATATTCAAATCACAAGATGAAAAAAGTTTTATCTAAAGTAGAATTCTAATAATGATTTCATCCGTAACTATTTATATTTAAACTTATAACTTATCGAACCAATTAATCTTTGTACTATAACTATATCATAGTGAAATAAAAATGTCAAGACAATGTTCCTTCCTATTCAATCTTCTATATTGAATTACTTTAGCAGACACAGTTTGAAAATCCATCTTATCTTCAATTGTAGGAAACCTCTCCAAGCTACTCAACACATAGAGAATCAAATAATAGCGATTTGTCCAACTTAGTTCTCCCTCGTACTGTCAACATAAGATTTTCCCTTTCTTGGTTCAAATCATTGAGATGTCTAATTGAGAACTAATGACTTGCATTATTAATAATTGAATAATATGATTTTATAGAATATAAAAGTATACTTTTAACATTATGTTTATAAATATTAATTTACTATTCTTTATATTTTTTTTTAAATTGAGAAAAGTGGATTTGAACTTAACTTTTTAAATTGGTAGATCATGCACCAACCAATGAGTCAAATACTCAAGTGCAATTTACTTTTCAATTACATAAACTCCGAATTAAAAATTTTGAAATTTTGACTGCTTACACTCTTATGCATGTTAAAATTCCAAATTAAATATTTGTGTTTTTCTTTAAAAAAAAAGATACGATTGAAAATTTTGACTGCGTACACTCTTATGCACAAAAAGATACGAACAGGTAATAATTCAAAATTGCAAGTACGTTATTCTTCGTAGAAGATTACAAGCCTATCACTTGAGATAAACAATAGTCATGCATTTAAATACCTAATCACCTTGTAAAGAGTAGTTGAATAAAAGAATTCTTGACTCTCATCCAACATATAATTTTGAAACTAATAAACTAATTATGTACCAATACAAATATTCATATTCTTCCATGTTAATGATTAGAGTCAAGAAAGGATACTTTTTTTTTGCAAATTAAAAGATTGAGGATAAAAATTTGATTTTTGAAATACTTAAGACAAAATGATACACCCATTTGATGATGGAGTATTTAAATTTTGTAAACAAAATTAGGATGTCGAACGAAATATGTATAGCCGTCTAATATCAACCTTTGAAGATTTTACGGGTGTAGAGGATAATCTGTCTATATGTCAAACTTTAAAGACGTTGGGTGCAATTTATGGCTGACTTCCCGTATAGTATTATGCAAAACCCATGTTATAAAAGGCGAGGCATTACATGATTTGTGTATGTTTTTTAAAATTATATTTTATATGTAATTTGACACTCACTAGACAGACCCATCTCCTTGGCTGGACTCTGATAATGAGATGTAAAGATCCGATCTCATTATAGATATAGTGGGACACTGCTTCGCTGGACTCTGCGCGTAATCTCATTTTAGCATGCATAATCTATACGAATAAAACATAAAATCCAACAGTTGGATTAATTAAACATATATAGTACAAAAAATATATAAAAAATGTAAAGCTCAATTAGTTTCACCTTTGGTGTTAATGAATTCCACTTACAGTTGTAATTATATAGAAAATATTCAAGATCTAAGTAAAGAACTAAATTGTTTGGTGATAAAAATAAAGAATTAAATAAGTGGCTATTTATAATAGTCAACTATACTTACTTGGTGTGCAAATAAAATAAATAGCAAATAAGAGTATATTCTAATCTTAGACTTCTTTGAAGTACAAGTAAAGTCAAAAGAAAATAGACAGATATTCTTCTTAAGATATTCCTAGAATTAATAATTATAGCTCATACTGACACTTCCCCTTAAGTTAGAGCATAAATATCAATCATGCCCAACTTGTTGATTATACCATGGAACAGCTTTCCTGAAACTGCTTTTTTTGAGAATATCAGTCAACTAACCTTCAGACTGGACAAATGGAAATTGTATAATTTTTCGGTCGAGGTTCTCCTTGATAAAAAGTCAATCAACTTCAACATGTTTGGTGTGATCATGTTATGCAAGATTTTGTGCAATTTCATTAGATGCCTTATTATCGCAATAAAGATTCATAGGTTTTGCATATTCAATTCCTAACTCTTTAAGAACATTCCTAATCCACAATAATTTGCGTACACCATGAACCATACATCGAAATTCAACTTCTACACCTGATCTTACCACAACCTTCTGCTTCTTGCTTTTCCAAGTGACAAGATTACCTTCCACGAAAGTAAAATAACCAAATGTGGATATTCTAGCTGTTTAATCACTTGAACAGTCAAAATCCATAAATCCTTCAATATCAAAGACACAATTTTTTGAGAACAACAAACTTTTGCCTAGAGCATTCTTCAAGTATCTTAAGATTCAACATAATGCATTCATATGTTCTTCACTCGGTGCATGCATAAACTGACTTACGACACTTATAGAATAAGCTATATCCGATCTTGTGCATGACAAATAAATTAATCTCTGAACCCACCACTAATAATGACTCTTGTTTGTTAGAACTTGATTTGGAAAAATTCCAAGCTTATGATTCATCTCTATGAGCGTCTACTAGTTTGCAATCAAGCATTCTAGTTTCAGTTAAAAGATCTAGCACATATTTCTATAGCAAAAAGAAAATCCCTTGTTTTGATCTTGCAACCTCAATCCCTAAGAAATATTTAAGTTGCCCCAAATCTTTCATTTTAAATTTAACAACCAAATATTCCCATAATGTTTTCATTTCATAGGTCTTCTCCCGTCAAGACCATATCATCGTTATACACGATTAAAGCTGTTACCTTCCCTTCTTTGTATTTTGTAAACAAAGTATGATTTGATTTACTTTGCTTCTAACCAAATGCTTTCATTATAGAAGAAAACCTCTTAAACCAAGCTCTAGGTGATTGTTTCAACCCATATAATGACTTCTTCAATTTACAAACTTTCCTTATACACAAAGAACTATGTTTAATTCCTAGTGGCAACTCCATATAGACATCTTCCTTTAAGTCTCTATTAACGAAAGCATTTTTAACATTAAATTGTTGTAAAGGCCAATCCCGATTTGTTGCTATAGATATGAGAATATGAATTATATTGATCTTGGCTACTAGTGCAAAAGTCTCTTGATAATCCACCTCATACCTTTGTGTATACCCGTTTGCAACTAACCTTGCTTTATATATGTCAATGTTATCGTCTGTTTTAAGATTCACTATAAATACCCATCTACATCCAATCGTCTTTTTTCTTTCGGGTTAGAGGACCAATTCCTAAGTGGCATTTTTTTGTTAAGCCTCCATTTCTTTGTTCATCACTTTGATCCATTTTGGATCTTTTAATGCAACCTCCAAACTACTAGGAATAGATATAGTGGATAATTGATTAATAGTGAGTCCATACAATTTAGACAGTTTACAGGAGGACACATAATTGCTAATTGGTATTTGACCTTGGCTTTGGGATCAGGTTCATATTGGTTCTTTGGGACTCATTTATTTGATCTTTGTAGATATTTAAAACTATCTTTTTTATGAGAACATGTGTTTCATGGGACTCATTAGATATGGGATTCGGGATTCCCTCATCAGATATGAGATTCGGGATTACTTGAGGGAGAACATTCTAGGTTGATTCTTCAATTAATGGTGTAGGTGTAGGCATGGGCAATTCTAAAGATTCTATGACAAAATCACCTGATTCACTTACAAAAAAAATTAACTCATTCTCTATTTCAGGAACACTATCACAACATTGTTGAACACTTTTCCTAAAACGTTCATTCGTTTCCTCAAATTCCATAAACTCCTATCTTCCACCACCTTGTTGTAACACATTCTTTTCACTAAAGTTCTCCCCTTAAAGAGAAAAACCAAAGACTCATTTTAAATAATAAGGTCTAATTCATGAAAAGAAACATCCAAGGTTACATGTAATTTATAGGTTTAAGGGTCATAACACCTACACATTTTCTAAAAATCAGAATAACTAACAAAGATACATCATTTTGCACATGAATCAAATTTATTTTACAAGTTTTTGGAAATGTGAATAGATAAGTGTAGCCAAAAACTTGTGTTTCAAGATTAAAGAGGTGGGGAACTGAAAGTAAAGATTGCATTTTTTGTTGGGGGGTTTGAAAGTCTATTACTCGAGAAGGTATTTGGTTAATAAGGTAGGTAGCAGATTTTATAACTTCTCTCTAGTAAAACCAAGGCATGTTCATACCAATGAGAAGACACAAACCATTTCCAACATTTTTCTATTCTTTCTCTCCGCCAATCCATTTTACCGCGGATTATAGATACAAGAAGTCTAATGACAAATCCCACGGTAGCTAAAGATTCGTCAAAAGATCTATCATACTCATTATTATTGTCATTTTGCAGAGCATGAATTTGCTTTTAGTACTAAGTGCCCACCATAATATAAAATTTCTAAAATGTTGTGCATACATCACTTTTATTGTGGCAAAGATACCCAATTCATTCTAGTGTAGTCATCAATAAATGCAACAAAATACGAGCTTTAGAAACAGAAGAAATTTTTGTAAGACCCAAACTTCAGAGTGAATAATCGTATAAAGTTTTGAACTTTTATTTAAACTTGTGGATAAGAAATACGATGGCTCTTAGCTAGTTCGCAAATGTCACAATCAAAATCCAAATCATTTAGACTTGAAAATAGATATGGTTATAACTTCTTAAGATCACCAAAAGAAAGATGTCCCATTATTCGGTGCCACAACCATATAGTCGCTTAAGCCTTATCTTTATTACTAGTTAGATTCACCTTGCTAAATTTTGGTCTTTTATTTTCTATTAACTCCAAATAGTAGAGTTCGCCCTGCCTAACACCATAACCAAGAATCTTCTAAGTAAGAATGTCTTGAAAAATGCAAAATGAAGGTAAAAAAGTTATAATGCAATCAAAAATATAGGTAATTTAGATAACAGACAAAAAATTACATTCAAGGGATAAAACAACAAAAACTATATCTAATGTAAGGGTATTGGTGTTAGGATAAGCCCTGCAGTCAATTAGGATTGGTTAAGGCTTGATTCCAATCATGCAACAATATCATTCATGTTGAATGATTAGAGGTTTTGCTTCATCAATAAGACATCAATTATAATGAGTTATAAGTCTGATTGGATGAAGTCCATGAGATTAATATGTCTTGCAAGGAAATTGTAATGGGTTGCAGTTATGAGATTCCTATGCATCAAAGCATAATCTCAAAATGTTCCTCATCAATGTATCATTGAGATTGGACATCAATGATGCCTAGAGACTGGTACATTCTATGTTCCTTACTTGAGAAGTAAGCAACCAATCTCATAGGTTGAAGTATAGAGATACTTGGAACTAGAATATAAATGCTTGCCTAGAAGAGCAAGTTCACTGAACATGACCCGCCATGAGAAGTGCATTTGGTATTTCAGTCAAGTGTCTATGTAATGCTTCTCATGTGTTAGTTGTGTAAATACTCCCTAGACTTGAGACACCAAGTTGTCTTATGCGTAGAGTGTTATGCTTTGATTTCATCCCTACGGGTACCTAACCAAGGATGCCAAAACAAGATGCTTTTGGGTATAACATGAAGCATGTGAAGGCAAATGAGTGGTCAAGATAGGAATCATCACCCTAAGTGATACAGGGGATATATTCTAGCTGTTCTTAGTTGATATTAGCTTATTGAAGTCATTGGCCAAGGCAACTTGAAGATTATGAAAGGAGTTTCATAAGTCTTTATAAAGCTGATTATCAAACTTTAAGAACAAATATAGAGATTAATACAAGTAGACATTGCACCATGTTCTTATCATCTTTGGGATATATGGTGATAGAATGAATTACACTGAAAGACTGATCACTGAAAGGTTAAGTCAAACCATCTTGACTCTTCTAACATTTGGGTGGCCATGATGGATTGCTAGATCCCAATCTTGGTTTACGAACTCTAGGTAGGTAACTTGGTTACTGATAAATTTAAAGTAGTTTAAATTTATCTAATTTTAAGTTTAACTTAAGAATTATATATTGAGTTCATTGCCAACATATTAGAAGCCCAATGGGTCACACACCTAAAATGAATGTTAAAAATAAAATTAGAGAGGTGATTAAGTTGGACTTAATCAAATTAGAAGTTATGAACTTCTTATGCACTTGATTAAAATTGTTTAATTAAGTTGTGCCTAATTAATTAAATTGTTTAATTAAATCATTGAGCCTAATTAATTAAATTGTTAGGCTTAATTAATTAAATTGTTTAATTAATTTATTAGGCTTAATTGATTAAATTAAACAATTAAGTTAATTGGGCTTTTAAAAGACTTAATTAAATTGTTTATTCAAGTTATTGGATTAATTAGCAATTACAAAATAGTTTTGTACTTAGGGTTTAAAATTAATCCAAGGTATAAATACCTAGCTATAGCCTCCAAACAAAACGAGGAGAACGGTTGAAAAGAAAAGAGTGAACGACACATTAGAATTCCTTGTGTGAAGAAAAAGGGTTTTTCATTCACTCCCTTTTGTGTGTTCAACCCCACAATTTTGTGTGGATTATGAGTTTATGAAACTCATCTTTGCTAGCACATTGTTAAGGCTTAGCACTCCCAATCCTTAAAGAAACATTTTCTCATTCATTGGTATGGATCACCATTAGAGGCTGAACAAGGATTCCTTGGACAACTTTGGTTTGCAACAACCGGGCTAAGGTGGTTGAGCTTTTTGAAGGCTGATTTGGTGGTTTAACAAAGGATTCATCAACCTTTGTTATTTAGGTAAAGTGATCTAATCATATACTTTCAATTTCATTTAATTTCGTACTCGATTTGGCATGAATGAGATCCTGAGAAGGTGAGGTGCATTTTATTTTTATTTCCATTACAAGTTTATTTGCATTTGATGCATGATCAGCCCTCATCCAACAATTGGATAATACGACAAATTTCTTTCCAATAACAAGACATGTATTACCATTAGTTGTGAAGATAATAGATTGAGAAGAAGGGAGTATTGATTCTAAGTGACTAAAGTCCTTAATCATATGGTTTGATGCATTTGGATCAATAATCCAAGTATTATTCTTAGAAGTTGCAGAGAACACCAATGCCTTACCACCCATACCTGAGTGCGCAATGTTTGCCGTAGGCTACGATTTGTCCATAACATTTACCATAGACTTCAATTGGTTTTCTTTCATGGATGTCACCATGGCTTTCCTTGCAATTTTCTTTCTAGGTTTCTTTGTGAAGCCACCACTCAAGATAGCTAATGATTTCATAACATCGTTGTTTCGAATGACTTGTTTCACCATAATGAATACAAACCAAACTATCAAATTTTCTAGTTGGTTGATTGCTTCGATTCTTTGAGTTAAATAATGATTATTGCCAAGTTTGGTTGGCTAGCATAGCCATGCTCTCAAATTCAAATGAGATCCTCATATTGTCTATCTTTTTTGATATTCTCTTCTAACATATGCATACTTGCTTTCCAAATCAAGTTTTGAATCTTTCCGTAAGATTTCTCCATGAACTTGATCAAATTCAGAATCAAGTCCACTTGGAAAAGTATGGATTGGAAGCCTAGCCATCATAGCGTAAAATTGGACTATGCTTTCAACTGTTCTTTCCTGTGAGATAGTCCTATGATTAATTTCCTGAAAAATAGCCACAAGTTCTTTACTTCTTCAATGAGATATCTAGCTTTGTTGCAAGTACCAATACACATCTCCATGAGTTGAGACTATAACGAGTAATTTGTCTCATTGAGTGTGATACTTGTAAGAAACACAAAATTGTCTTTGTGGACAATAATTGGTGGTGTTGGGTTGTTTTGTACAATTCGAATAATATAATTGCTTGGTATGGTTGGAACAATGGAATTGGTTTCTATCATGTAGTTTTAGATAAACAGAAAAAAATTGTGATGGTGATTTTTTGAGTATAAGCTTTAGAATACGAGATTCGTGTTAGAGAGTTCATTTCATATTAAAATTGCTCTTCTACCATGTAGAAAATGTTCAAGATCTAAGCAAAGAACTAAATTACTTGATGATAAAAATAAAGAACCAGATAGATGACTATTTATAAAACCTAATTAGACCTAAACCTACTTAATATGTAAGCAAAGTAAATAACAAATAAGGAAGTATTTTAAGCTTAAACTTCCTTAGAGTACAAGTGAATAAAAAGAAAATAAAGAAATATTCTTCTTGAGATATTCCTAGAATTAATAATTATAGGTCATGCTAACCAATTTTCATTTGATTGAGGTTAAGTAAATAATCTTTTACCAATTTATTTATAATACTAGTTAAAGACAAAAGTAACAAATTCATCAAACAAAAATACTCAGATGTACAAAATTGAAAAAAGAAAATCATCTATTTCTTAAAATGTCATCATGAAAGATGAATGCTTAATTTGATTGTAAAAGAAAAAAGATTATTTTAATTGAAGAAAAACAATGATTATAAAAGAAAAGTAAAAAGACTCAAAAAGGAGAAAGACCTTGTAAAGACAAACTTATATAAATATAGATTTAAAAAATTATAAAATTATCTTTTAAATGTTGGAATTATAAGATATGAGAATGAAAAGGAGGCTCGTGAGGAAGAAGAATAGCAATGGTGATTGAAGTGGTTTAAGAAAGGTAAACAGGGAGCTACGTTAGAGCGATTGCAAGGTAGTGTCAGTCATTTGAAGAAAGGTCTTTATTTGGTGTATGTGGGGAACTTGAGTCCCAGATTGGGTAGGAAGCGATTAAAGGATGCTTTCTAGAAGTATGGCGTAGTGGTGGATTTTTTTTTACCCAAATCTCGAGGTTGAGAAAGCAGTGGTCAATTAGGTTTTGCTTTCATTAAATACCGATATTGGGAAGATGAGCAAGGATATTGACTTGGGAAATGGTAGGGTAATTGATGGAAGTAGAATAGTTGTTAATAGAGCAATTAGTAGTAAAAAACGCTAAACCCATCAATGAGGAACACAGGTTGAATAACAGAAGGATGAAAAGGTGGTTAAGGCCTATAGAGCAACACTCGTACAAGGAAGCTTTAAGTGAAGGGAGTAATGGGTGAAGGATGGTTTTGACTGATGAGTCCTGCAAAGTTAAAGCTGTTAGAGCAGTAAATGCTTAAAGTTGGGACAAAATGTCTTTGCACGGTAAAGACATTATGACCCTCAATGTGAAGATACCAGAGGATGATGTTGAAGAGGCTCATAGAAATGCAATTGGTAGGCTAAATGAAATATCCTCTATTAATCTTATTTAATGTAAGTTGATTTAGAAAGGAATAGATATTAGAATCCATACGTTCGGTTCCTTTGGGGCCCTGCTGACATTTGTAAATGTTAAGGAGATGAAAACCATCCTTAGTAAATGCCCAAGACTGTTCTGCCTTTGGTTCAAGTCAATTATTGCATACTAAATATATCACGTGAAAATGGGTGAGCTGGTTTGGGTCAAGGTAGAAAATTTTTTTTTGCATTTATGGAGTCCTACAGTGTTTTATCACAACGGGAACCCGTGAGGTTTAGTGGTCATATTAAGTTCTACCATGAGGAAGTTAAAGAGGTTTGACCATGCATATTTACTTGTTAGAATGGGGTCAGACAATTACATTCCACAATTACAATAGTTAATTACCAACAGTAACAAAATTATGTTGAAGCTCAAAATTAAGAAAGATAAGGACATAAAGTCACTAGAAACAGAAAGTGAATCTTATGTGGAGAGTGAACCTCTAAGTTAGAATTTGGGTGAGTCATAGAGGTAACAAAGTGAGTAGGGAGTTGTAAGTAGTAGGGGGAAGATGAGGTCATTTTCATATTTTCCAACAAAAATTTTCAAAATGCAACAATGGTCAGCTCAATTGGATGAACAGTATTCCTCGGGTAACTCAAAGTAGTACTTGGCAAAATTTAAATTGAAGGATAAAGTGTTAAGACCAACTTTGCATGGACTCTCCAAGAGGTGAAAGTTCGAACGGGTCTGGTGTAAGCCCAAATCAAGAGTATGATAGTGGATTTAATACTTTTTCAAGGTCGAAAGATGTTGTTGTTGGGCTTAACAATAGAATGGGCAATGAGTTGGACTTCCCTCTGCTGCGTACTTAATTCCCTAACAACCAAGATGAGTTCGGCTTGGGCTAGGTAGATAGATCAATGGAAGCTTTTACTGGTCAAATGCTTTCTCACCTTGAGTTAGTAGGAGGAATTGGGAATCCTAGGGCTTCTGTCGAGTTAGAAATTAAAATAGTAACTCTCACATAAGGTGTTTTAAAGACGGAAGAGGCGGGATAAGTCTAGGGGTTGTCTTTGAACTAAGTAAACCGATGAACAATAAAGACAAGCAGGTTAGAGATTTCATGGTTATGGAACTCAGTTTAGGAATTGACAATCCTAAGCAAGGTAAAGGAGTTGTGTATATGCCCAAACCTTGTGATGGTCGGGTAAGTCCAGAGATATGGGATTTGATAAATGTTAAAATTGAGGTTAGACAACTTGATGGTAACATCAAAGGGCAAGATACAATAGTGGCTAGGTTAGTTAGACCCTCGACAAGAATGGGCCAAAGAGGTAGAAAGAAAGGTGCCGCAATATTAGCCCAAAGAAGAAATTATACCTTAAAAAAAAGCTCTAAAAGGTGTGGAGAGTGAGATCACTGATAATGACATTTGAAGGAGAAATGATACGATTCGAAAGGAGGCAAAGATAATGCTGGAGGTGGTAAAAGATCTAGGTCTAGTGTTTGACAAGGAAGACGATGAGATGTTGGATGTGTTGATCGCCCTGGAAAAGAATGAAGAAGATAAAGGCTTAGGACAGTGAAAAAGGCTGTGGTGGTGCAAGTTGGGCAGCCTTTGTGTTTAGAATGATTTAATGTTAATGGTTTCTTGGAATGTGATGGGTTTAGGAAAGGTTGAGAAGAAAAAGGCAATCCAAAATCCAAGGTCGGCCCTTAGGTCAAGCCACTCAAGCAAAGGTTTTAGGCTCTCAATTTAAAAAAGCTTTATAATGTTATAATATAATTTATTATATTAAATATATATAAAAATAAAAAATAATTGATAAAATTACATGTTTGCTCACTTTTTTAATTATGTGTCTAGTAAATCTTAATTTTCTATTACTTTTTAAGTTCTAGAATATTATATTATTTTCAATCAAATAACGATCATATGTATTTAATAATGTCCAATAACTATTTTTTTCTCACTTATTTCTTTTATTTTCAATTAACATATTTAATGATTT
The DNA here is from genome assembly GCA_036013995.1 of Theobroma grandiflorum. Lineage (NCBI taxonomy): Eukaryota > Viridiplantae > Streptophyta > Magnoliopsida > Malvales > Malvaceae > Theobroma > Theobroma grandiflorum. The sequence continues at coordinate 17,344,578 of CP142133.1, forward strand.
TTAACAACTATTTTTTCTCCTATATATAAAACTAATTATTTCTTTTTTAATATATAATATCTACTTTTGAATTTTCCTTTTCTCATTTTCGCTTTCTTCCTTTTTCCTTTAACTTCAATTTTTCTCCAAAGAATACACAAAAAGTCTTTTATGTTATTATCTTCATATAGTTGTGAACCTCATTTTTGGTTTGCAATAAACATTCAATAATTAGGTATTATTGTTCTAATATTTATAGACATTTTTACTTTAATTTGTAATTTGTATTATATTGTTATATTGCCTTCATTTTAAGTGATAGTTGATTTATTTGAATTAAAAATTTTGATTGTTGATTTTGTATTAGCTATTTAAAAAATATAAAATTTTTGCATCTTAATAAACTAGAAGAATAAAAATTTAATAATTTTTTTTAATTTCAATAAAAGAAAGCCTCATTGAATATTTCGTTTTAAGCCTTTAAACTTATTGAGCTGCTCCTGCCAAAATCTGTCCTTGAAGTACAAACTTAGTTTTTTACTGCTTCAAGAAACTAAACTCAGTGGGTTAATGTCTAAAGTGGACAAAACTTTAGGGCCGAGGTCGGTGTAAATGGCAAGCAGTTGATGTCGTGGGGGCTTCGGGTGGACTACTATCTTGCTAGTTAAAGGATATTTTTATGGTGGAACATACAACCGTGAATAGGAGATTCATGCTGTTACAGGCAAACTGAAAGGAGGTAACGTTGCATGTGGAATTGGTAATGTGTATGCCCCAAATGATGAGGGAGAAAGAATTGTGTGCTTGGATGAATTAAGCAGAGCTATTAGGGAATGGAATGTAGTTTGCTGTATTAGAGGCGACTACAACGTAGTTAAATGTGTGGAGGAGCGATACGGTTGCACTCAATTTGATAGATCCATGGCTGATTTTGGTAAATTTATTGCTAATTCCAATTTAGTGGATTTGACACTTGCAGGGGATAGATTCACTTGGGTCTTCTGTTAGAAAAAATGTGATGGCCAACAAACTTGATCGGTTTCCAGTGGCTATTGAAATTGTTGAAAGCTGGCCTAGTTCGATACAAAAATGTCTCCCTCGTTCATTGTTGGACCACTCATTTTTTATGTTGTGCTTGGTTGAATATGATGAAGGACCCAAGCCCTTCCAATTTTTAATTTTTGGTTGGAGGATGAGGGGTTTAATGATACGTTTGCTAAGGCTTGGAGAGAAACAAAACATATGGGAAATTATAGTGCTGCGACCTAGCATCGATTAAGAAGCACAAAGTTGGCTACTAAAAGGTGGTATAAACAGAAGGTTGGTAACATTGGTGAGAAGATCTCCATCTTAGAGTTAGAGATTTAATAGCTAGTTCAAAATATTCATTTGAGGGGTGTTGCGTAGGAGAATAAAAGGACTTTGGCTGCTAAAAAAGGAGAGCTATGGAATTTATATAGGAAGGAAGAGAGAGCATGGCATCAGAAGTTAAGAGTGCGATGGTTTCTTGAAGGAGATCGCAATACTCGATACTTCTAAAACATGGACTCTGCAAGAAGGAGGTCAAATTACATCAGCAGAATCTCTTGCCGTGGTCAACAAGTTGAGAATTCATAGCAAATCAAGGAAGAGATAGCCAAGTACTTTGTGGATATGTATGTTGAAAAATACACTGCTAAGTTGAAGGAACTTAATTGTGGGTTCCCCAAACTGAGTCAGCAATTGGCTTCAATCCTAGAAAGGTGCCAGGACCAAACGGGTTCAATGTCAATTTCCTTAAGAGCCAATGGAATCTGATTAAGCGAAAGGTGATGAATTTGGTGGCGAACTTTCACAGTAATGGTGTTATTGATAAGAGGGTTAATGCCTCATTTGTTATTCTTGTGTCGAAGTGTAACAACCCTACCGAGATTAAGGACTTCTGATCAATGAACTTGTTTGGATGTCTATATAAAATTATCTCTAAAGCAGGGCTAGCCCTTGGGTAAAGCCACCAAGCAAAGGCTTTAGGCCTCCAATTTGGAGAGGCCTTATAATGTTATAATATAATTTATTATATTAAAAACATATAAAGATAAAAAATAATTGAAAAAATTTCTTGTTTTTTCATTTTCTTAATTATGTGTCTAGTAAACCTCAATTTTTTATCACTTTCTAATTTCTAAAATATTATATTATTTTCAACCAAATAACGATAATATGTATTTAATCATCTCCAATAATTATTTTTTCTCACTTATTTCTCCTATTTCCAATCAATATATTTAATATTTTCTAACAACTATTTTTTCTCCTATATATAAAACCAATTATTTCTTTTTTAATGTATAATATTTATTTTTGAATTCTTCTTTTCTCATTTTCACTTTCTTCCTTTTTTTCTTTAACTTCAATTTTCTTCCAAAAAATACGCAAGAAGTCTTTTATGTTATTATCTTCATAAAGCCATGAACCTCATTTGTGATTTACAATAAACATTCAATAATAAGATACTATTGTTCTAATATTTATAGATTTTTTTACTTTAATTTTTAATTTGTATTATATTGTTATATTACCTTTATTTTATGTGATAGTTAATTTATTTAAATTAAAAATTTTAATTGTTGATTTTGTATTAACTATTTAAAAAATATAAAAATTTTACATTTAAGAAGTTAGAAGAATAAAAATTTAATAATTTTTTTAATTTTAATAAAAAAAGATCTTATTAAATATTTCGTTTTAAACTTTTGAACTTATTGAGCCGCCTTTACTCTAACGTATTAGCTTGGAGATTAAAGGAGGGTTTTGATGAAGTTGTTGGTGCCAACAAGTTTAGCTTTATCCATGGGCGACAACTCTTGGATAGTGTGTTTACTGCCAATGAGCTGGTGGATTACATGAGAAACAATATAGGAGGGTATATTTTTTAAAGTGGACTTCGAAAAAGGCCTATAGAAGTGTTGCATGGGGGTTTTTGAATTAGACTATGAATTTGATGGGGTTTGGAAACACCTGCCCGAGATGGATTAGTGGCTGTCTTCAATCAGCTTCGGTGTTGATTTTGGTTAACGATACGCCTATTAGATAGATTCAGATGAGACGTGGGTCAAGGCAAGGCTGTCTGCTCTCCCCTCTTCTATTTAATTTAATTGTTAAAGGAGTTTAGCTGCCTTATGTACAAGGTTGAGGCACTCCAGCTCATTAAGGGTGTTATTAGAGTGGGTACGCCTGGAATTTCTGTTTCTTACCTCCAATAATCAGGTGACTCGCAGGTCTCTGAATTCTTATAGAAATCTAACACGTATTGAAATCGTCCGCCAAAGTGTTGATTAGATTTTCTTGTGAGGATTTGTTTTCTATCACTTCAGCCTCTTGATTTGTTGGTACATTGTCCGTCTGTCAGATTGTTTTCCCACCTTTAACATCATCATCAGGATGTGAACTTAGCATTAAAAACAGGAAAACGGTAATCGAATGATTTTGGTTTCACTTGAAATCTCTTATGTTCAACAATCTTCTATACATTAATTTGCACAAAAGTTGGAAACGCCTACTAATATGTTTATATGTTGATATATATGTGGAACGTTATCGCTAATTTTCTTGAGAAAAAGGAAATAATGAGCAACTACTACTCCACTTAAGAGCAAATAAAATAAGAATTACCAATTAAGGGAAACCATGTATGCAACACTTAGAAGTAATAAATTCAAGCCGGTAGCAATGTTAGATGTGATACTGATACCTCTAAGCTGTAGCTGTGGTGGCGATGTTTATGCACCCAAACAGAGATGATTCCTGGAGAGTAGCACTTCTTGAAAGACTGATGGAAGCCAAGAAATGTTGAAGAAGAAGCAGCTCATATTTTCTCTTCCTATCCTATATCTATCAAAATACGCTTGAGGGCTCTGGTACCAATGATATGCATGTGGGCCGTAACCATTTTTTAATCAGCGACTGATACACATTTTCGTTCCCGCAATCCAATATGGTGTTATATAATATTGCCAAGTTTACAATAAATTGCTTATAAAATCCAATGTACTACTAGCTAGTCAAAAGGTCTTACTGTCTCCAATGAACTTTGCTAGGAGAGGCGATTATAGGTTAATTAATTAAGAGAAAATTGTGAGAAATAATCCTCCTTATAAGGATTTCAAAAATAACAACCCAAATAAAGTTATCTGTTTTTATCCAAAAAGAAATATGAGTAGACGAAAATGTCCTTAAAAAACACTATAACAAATTAAGCTGTCGATATCTACCTCCTGCCATTTTCCAAAAATTAGAAATTAATGCTCAGTTGTTTGTGCTCGCTCATCTTTCTCTTTCAACTCTTTGAACTGTATCAACTCTGTGTTTAGCACCATCGTTATCAGCTCTCTTAGCTCTCTCAACTCTCTGAACTGTGTGAGCTCTGTCAACTCTCTGTTGAGCACCATCGACTTCATGCCGTAGTCTATCTCTTGCCATTTGGCCATATTGTCCTCGAAAAATAAACCCCATTGCGGAGATGACATCAAGGTATGTTTTTGGGTTTATTGCTGCAACACATAAATTTGTGAAACATTTTTTGTAAATTAGAAGACGGATTAGAAACATTGCACAGAGTTGTTACATGCCATGCATCTATTCAGCATGTGACCACATAAGATTGCCTGCACTTTGCTTGTAACCAGCATGTCTGCATGCACTTGTCGTGTCACTAGTATGTCTATGTGCACTTAGCGTGTCACCAGCATGTCTGCATGCACTTGTCGTTTCACCAGCATGTCTATGTGCACTTGGCGTGTCACCAGCATGCGTACATGCACTTGGCTTGTCACCAGCATGCATGCATGCACTTGTCGTGTCACAAGCATGTCTGCCTGCACTTGACGTGTCACCAGCATGCATGCATGTGCTTAGCCTGTCACCACCATGTAATTAAGTAAATAATTAAATAATTATTTTTATTTTCAAAATTTCAGTGGGGTTCCAATTCTGTGACTTGTGATAAGACACGGTGGTCAATAGGTGGATGGCATGTACAAGGGTGGTGAGTCACGAATGCGGGGGGTTAAGAGTGATTTGTCGCTTGCGGGCTTGATGAAGTTGGTTGAAGATGTTGTTGGGGTAAACTTAGAAATTGACGATATTGAGTTGCATGCATTGATCAGTACACCCGGGGAGCTATCACGACCAATTATCAAAGATGATGAGGATGTTGCATTAATTCTGCTAGAATAGATGAATGTTCCGGCTCTGTATGTCAGCATTAAGAGACCCAGAACAAATGTTATGTCACATGAAGAAGTTGAAAAACATGGTAATCAGCTCAATTATAATGAGATTTACAATGCTTCACATATGCTAGAGAATTCGGTCCGTAACCTGTAGTTGAGGTATCTTCAAGAGTTTGTACAGCCCGGTAACCAGAGGACATTGATAGAAGAGTTGGGTGCACAATTTCGATCGGGATGTGCATCAAACCAATTAGGGTCTTCTGCTAAAGGAATGCAACGATCGGGGTGAAACGGTAAAATGTGTAATTCCAATTTCAAATGAGAATACGACAAGTGAGTACAACACTGTGACATTGGATGTTAACACTGCGACATTGGAGGATAATGCTACATGTTATAAGGGAAATGAGGATTTGTTTGCTAGTAGTGAAAATAGATTTGATGACAGTTCAAGTGATGGGCTTGACGAATGGGATCATGATAGTTCAGACAATGACTGCCTTTATGACAGTGACATTCCAATTTGCAATAATGTTAAAGGCGAAACGAAACCTGTTGAAGGTTTTGATGTAGGAAATGTTTAGTGTGATGATCCCATATATAATAACCCCATCGCTGGTGAGGACGGGATTCATTCCGTTGATACAATGCTCGATGATAGTTATCAAGAAACGAAAAATGCAGGGATATCTTCTACGTGGCGAATTGCAGGTGCAAAAAAGTTCTCCTTCCAAACAATTAGCACTGAGGAGTCAACATGTCCCAATGATCGCTTATACAAAGGAAGAATATTTTCCTCGAAGACGAAGTTAAAATGAGCTCTGAACATGTTGGCTCTAAAAGAGCAGTTTGGGATAAGAGCGAAAAGGTCATGAAAAAGTCATTACGAGGTTGGTTGCAAAGACAAGTCATGCAAGTTCAATGTCCGTTCAATGAAGTTACCTGACGGAGGAGGGTATTGGGAAGTTCGGACGTTCCACAAAGTACACACATGTACTGTTGATGGTTTGCAAGGCGATTTCCATCTACGAGTGCTAAGATAATTGGTGAACTTATAGCACCCAAGCTTCGGGCTAATGGAGTAGCATTGAGACTTAAGGACATAATTGGTGAGATGAGGGTTCAGTGGGGATTGGAATGCTTGTATGGTAAGGCTTGGCAAGCAAAGGAGTATGCGGAGACGCTTGTTTTTGGTCCCCCGGAGGAGTCATTTCAACTACTACCCTCATATTTTTATATGTTGGAACAAGAAAATCCTGGCACAGTCACAGTAGTGGCTACTGACGAGGCTGAAAGATTCAAATATTGTTTTTGGTCATACGGGGCTTGTATTCAGGGGTTTAGGGATGTAATGCATCCTACGGTTGCAATTGATACAACACATCTGAAAGGCAGGTTCAAGGGTATTCTGTTTGTTGCTGTATGCAAAGATGCGAATGAGTGTGTATATCCAGTTGCGTTTGGCATCGACCGTGTTGAGGACGAAGACTCGTGGATTTGGTTTCTCATCAAGCTACATGATGCGGTTGGTTGTCCTGAAAATCCTATGTTCATTTCTGATCAGCATCTCGGCATTAAGAAAGCAATCCAAAATGTATACCCAGAAGTGCACCACGGTTTATACGGTTACCATTTGAAGAAAAATTTTAAAAACAAGTTCAAGTGTGATTACGTTTTTATGATTTTCATCTTTGCTCGAGATTGCTATAAGGTTTTCGAATTCAACAGACATATGAACCAGTTCATGCAGATTCATGCGGGAGGCTATGCTAATCTTTTAAGAATAGGCCCTGAGAGATGGGCACGTGCATGTTCGCCGACAAGGCGATACCAAATGATAACCTTGAACATTGCCGAATGTGTTAACTCTTACTTAAAGCATGCCAGACAAATGCCAATCACTGTTTTGATCGAGTTCGTACGAGACATGTTCTAGCGTTGGTTCCATGATCGGTACGAGGAGGTTGTGAAGGTGACCACACCCCTCAGCCCTTTGGTTGCTAGGCAATTAAGTAAACATTTCAATAATGCACATCGCTTTGTAGTGAAGCTTATCAATCGAGTGGAGTTTGAAGTTAAAGACGGGAAGATGGACAGACTTGTTAACTTGTCCACGAAGACGTGTTCATGCTGTGAGTTCCAAACAGATTTGCTGCCATGCAGCCATGCCATTGCAGCAATAAAGTCAGATTATATTTTATTTATTTATTTTTTTATCCTTAATTTGACATAGCATTTATATTCTGCTTGAATATTGGGTTCATTGTATTTTTTAGTAAATGCAAACGTGAAGCCTTTGATTTCTGCGTCGACTACTACAAGACAACCGTTTGGGTGGAGGGTTATGCAGGGTCCATTCGTCCAGTAGGGCATCCTAGTGAATGGGACATCCCCCCGCATGTGAAACAAATTATCGTCTTGCCACCACCTTGGCGAGGCCAACCAGGAAGACCTAGGAGGAGAAGGATTCCATCCGCTGGTGAAGGCAATCGAGCACCAAGATGTTTGTAATGCAAGATGTACGGGCATAACAGACAAAATTGCCCATCTCCATTTGCAAATCCATCAACAAATCTGGCACCGTCTCCAAGTCAATTAGCGCCCTAACGAGTGCATCAACAGAAAGCATGTTCAATTTGCAGAGAAACCGGTCACACACACAACAATTGTCCAATCCGAAGGACAATGTTTGAAAACGTAAGTTGTGTTGTGGACGAAGACATATTATCGGGGCCTAACTAATTGAAATTTATCTGTTGTTTTGTTAGGGTTTGATTCGAACTGTTTCAATCTTGGCCATTGACATTTGCATTGAATAATGATATTTGCTATAAACCAGTGTATAATAATAGCATTGCCTAGGCATAAAAGTAGTCAATAATTGACTTTAGCCACACCATGCATGGTCATATAGTATGGAACGTAAATTATCTAATCTTTGGATAGTATATATAAATAAAAAATCAACAATGTTACTCTACATTTCGACAATTGTAAAGCCAATACATTCATTACATTCTTGCTTAAAGCAAATCACTTCAATATACATAAGGGAATTTTACTCATTTTACAAATGACGTTGCAAAACTATATCAATTGTCCACTTGGGTTTAGAGTTTGTGAAAGGGTAAAAATGTGAGAAGTCAGGTTGCAGAGTCGGTGACACGCCATTGAGGGAAGTAGTGACATGACATCCTTTTAGTGGTGGTGACACGCCAAGTGCATGCAGACATGTTAGTGACACGCCGAGTCTATGCAGACATGTTTGTGACACGCCTAGTGCACACATACATGCTGATGACACGCCAAGTGCACAAAGACATACTGGTGACACGCCAAGTGCACATAGACATGCTGGTGACACGCCAAGTGCATGCAGACATGCTGGTGACACGCCGAATGCACATAGATATGCTGATGACACGTCAAGTGCACATAGACAAGCTGGTGACACGCCAAATGCACATAGACATGCTGGTGACACGCCAAGTGCACATAGACATGCTAGTGACATGCTCAGTGCACATAGACATGCTGGTGACACGCTAAATGCACATAGACATGCTGGTGACATGCCAAGTGCACATAGACATGCTGGTGACATGCCAAGTGCACATAGACATGCTGGTGACACGCCCAGTCGTTTGAATTTTATTTTTTTTTTGACACACCAAGTGGAGGCAGACATGATGGTGACACGCCAAGTGCAAGCATATTGAACTTTAGAATACAAAAGAACAATAGAAATCGGATCGGACAAGGGAAAACAACCGAAAGTTTTTTGGTGTTTTAACTCGCCAGAACATGCTGAAAACCACTAACAATGAGGACTTTCTCCCCTCTTGATATATTCAACTTTAGAATTCTACCCTAGTTTAATAATTAATCTCTTTCTCTTCACCTCCGACCTGTAAGCAATTGTCCAACCCTGGCTTATCGGGTGATACAGAGTCTCTGTAAAGAGATTAATTATTAGACTAGGGTAGAATTCTAAAGTTGAATATATCAAGGGGGAGAAAGTCCTCACTGTTAGTGGTTTTCAGCATGTTTTGGCTAGTTAAAACAACAGAAAACTTTCAGTTATTTTCTGTTGTCCGATCCGATTTCTGTTGTTCTTCTGTATTCTAATGGTTCGACATTCTTGTAGTCGAAAGAACTGTGGAAGACGCATCGATAAAACTATTTTTGACGAGATGTACGGTCAGTCGATGAGAACTGAGGAGTTTTTTTACCATATATAGTAGAGGAATATAAACCGACAAGACTAGTTTAAACGTTTTGGTCTGAGGCAATGAACATATGTGCTGGTGACACGCCAAATGCATGCAGAGATGGTAGTGACACGCCAAGTGCACTCAGACATGCTGGTGACACGCCAAGTGCACTCGGACATGGTGGTGACACGCTAAGTGCATGCAGAGATGGTAGTGACATGCCAAGTGCACGCAGACGTGCTGGTGACACGTCAAGTGCACTCAGACGTGCTAGTGACACACCAAGTGCATGCAAACGTGCTGGTGACATGCTAAGTGCACTTAGACATGGTGGTGACACGCCAAGTGCACTCAAACATGGTGGTGACAAGCCAAGTGCATGCAGACGTGCTGGTGACAAGCCAAGTGCATGCAGACGTACTGGTGACACGCCAAGTGCATGCAGAGATGGTAGTGACACGCCAATTGCAGGTAGAGATGATGCTGTTGACACGTCAAGTGCACTCAGACATGGTGGTGACACGTCAATTGCACGCAGACGTGCGGGTGACACGTCATTCAAATCTTCAACATGTCTGCATCGGTTTGGGCGCGTCACCACCCTAAATCTTCAACATAAGTTGCATTTTAAATTCCTTCTGTGGATAATTAATCAAAACAAAAGAAATATGACAACTTATTCAAAATATGGAGACCAATTTGGCCAACATGTCACCCATAGGGCCCTTCAAAAGATATGAAAATGATCATTGGACAAAATAATTCTACAAATTTAAATTTACTTACTATATCCAAACAATTTGAGAAAAAAATATAGAAACGTAATGTAATTTATGCAAAAGTAATGGGAAAGTTATGTACAAACTGTATGAATATTAGCAAAATTAATAAAATGAATTGTATATACAAAAAAAAATGATGTATAGACACAGGCCGATGATATGTTCACGGTTCGCTATCACAACTGTTGTAAAAAATTTCGAGAGCGTATTGCAGACGCATATTTGCAATTATGTTCTACTTAACTCTGATTGGTTCCGATTACAACATATCCTCAATGTACCCAACCATGAACATGCCGCAGCTGACACTATCATCCTGCCAATGCACTTTAGCTTTGGGCAAATGGATCTCCAATCGCATCAGCGTCAAATCTCATTCCTTCCGTCGTGTTCTGTTGAAATAACCGGCTTGGCGGCATATGATTAGGAACAATGTCGTAAGGGGTGACATTTGAGCAGCACGAACTCTGTTATCCTTAGCATCCGAAGTTCTTGCGGAGTCCTCTACCCTGATCAACCACCTCCCTAAGTCTATCTTTGCCACCACCTAATGGCCATCGACATTGCAAGGTGCGAAGATGAAATCGACATCTTCCCATCTTTTCTCGTATGTCGACCTCTCATCCTTCATGTACCCCCGCAACTCATCTATAATTTCCATGCTAGCCCAGGCATCTTCGGTGGGGTTTAGGATGTGTAGCATATTGATGGTGTCCTATGAAGCATGTATACATTATCTTACACTTAATGCAATAAATAACTTACTATTTTAATAATTTAAAATCATGAAAAATAAACTTACGAAGAATATCGTGTCAATCACGCATGCACGAGCTTTGTTTAGCTTCGACTTTGGCCCTTTCATCCGCTTACTGAGTACGTTGAGGCATGCGTCGATATGTTCACTTGTCATTTCTTCTTTGGGATCCTCTAATGTTATGAAAAAATCCGTACCTTGATCCCCTAAGATCCCAACGTTACACCTACATATGTAACATAATGAATTAATTACTTTAACCTTGGTGGATTAATGTTTAATTAAAAAACCATATTAGCAATGTTATTTATGAGCTTACCTCGCATGCTTGTCTTTCTTGAAGGCCTCGTACGCTTCGACCATGGTGCTCTTTTGATCGTGACGGCTCATCATGGGGTCAACGTACGGGCTTGCAATGTACTTGCTTGCCATTCTCACCCGTGCCTACTCAATTGGGTTTAAAATTAATGCTTTCTGATCCTGGACAATAGATCCCTCTGGTGGAGACAATCACGAGCTATTGGCTTCAAGAGTGCTATGAAGAAGATGGTACCCTTCATACACGACTATTGCAAGGTTCCCACCCCCTCCCGCCACTGCATCGATCACCGGATCAACATCCGCTGCTAGTGTATCATCTCCGTTGGCACCAGGTTCATCTTGGTGCCCTTCATCAATAGCATCCTCGTGGTTGGCACTAGCATCTTTAGATGAAGGTCCGCCTTACAAAATGAGAGAAATGAGAAAACCGTTAGCATAAACCGATGCCTATAAATTAGTATTAACCATACTAAACAGAAACAACCAATATATGTGTAAATATTGAATTTCATACTTGTGATTTCAGACCCTCTAGAATCCGAGCGACAATACGGTCCTCAAACGTCTGCAGGGCCAGAGTCAATGACTAGATTGAAGTCTTTAGCGTCGACATCTCTTTTTTATGTCGGTTCATGAATTGTCACAACTGATGCTTCATCACTAGTCCGTTATTGACTCTTGTGGATTCAGTCAATTGCAATAAGATATATATTAATGTGGGTTAGTGTAAATAGATAGGAAATTGTTGAACATTAACTATTAGAACTATAAAATCTTTACCAATGGCTCCTTACCAATGTGTGGTTGAACATGATCGATCGATTCTTGAGGTGCTTGGGTTGCCTTCCTTAACTGCAATGACAGAAATTACTATGTTACTATGTAAATAGATATGGAATTGTTGAACATTAACCATTAGAACTATAAAATCCTTACCGACGGGGAGTTATCACTGTGCGTATAAGGAGGATCTCTCAGTGGTTGAAGAGCTGTCGTAGCATGGTTCAATTGCAAACACATATATGTTAGTCGATACTCACATGTGGAATTGTTGAATACATCAGTTAAATTCGTCCTTACGGGCTGTTCACTGCCATGCATATGGTCACCCCCTTCCTCCAACTCAAGGCCTGACAGCTCATCCTCTAAGTCAGCGACTGTGCGCCTCTGCTTAACCACACCACTAGCTCTTATGTCCTTTAACTGCCTCCTCTTTTCCCTCGCACCTAAGCCCCAGTTAGCCCAATCCTCCATGTGCCCTATAGGCACGTATTGGTATCCCTCATATAGCGGGACATCAGTGTCAACGAAGTAATCCCGGCTCGACTCCTCTAAGGCAGGCTCCAAGGTCTCAACTGCCCATAACTGCAAAATAAGGACTATGATTAAATATAATTTTATGAAAAATTATTATAGAAATGTACATCAGAAAGTAGCCAAGTTGTTCACTCACTTGTTGAGACGACTCTAACTTCTCAACTGCTTTGTAAAATGCAATCGGCTTTTGATTGCATTCTTATTTCAGCATCCGTGGGTAGACGTCTTTTCGACCAGAGGGGGCAACTAGTTTTCAAAAGGATGGAATTACCTCAAGTGCCCAGAACTACAAGTCAAATATAACATCGTTAAACCGTAAATGATAAACGAGTGCAATAATAAAATTTTAAGTCAAAAGGAAACTCATCAATGTTAAGTACCAATACCTGAATCACCCACGAGAATCTGTAAATGTTGTACTATAAACGGGTAGCCGGGGCCAAGTTTGAGGCAGGCACTTCGAACCCCTTCAAAAGGTAGTCCTCGGTCAACCTCCATACGTAATGACCCCATGGGAAGGCATTCCAGGAATCGATGTCCTCCACCAATGAAAATAGCCAAGGCATCACCCTTCTACGGTAGTCTTAATCGAATAAAATATTATTTGCGATCAAGACAAGCGTTATCTTGGTCGCATCACCTACTCGCTGCAAGTTGCCTCTGCGGAATGTATTCAGCAACTCCTGCAGCTTAACACTCTGTTGCCCGTTTCAATATGTGCATGAATTCCGTCAGCAACAACCTCGTACGATCGTGTGCACACATCGAGCATTAGACCAAACTTTAGGTCGCTGATAAGGCAGAGCTCTTGCTTTAATATCTGTGCCTTGCTATTGCCAATGGCAAACCACAACTCATGCTCCATTAATTCTGCCGTCTTGATTCGATGAATCATGATCCTATGCAGGAGACCAGCGCTGAAGTAGCCTTGTGGATATACGTCCAGCAGCATGCTGAAACGCGTACTCTTCACTGCATCGTACTCCTCTTTCTCTTGGAGAGTCTTGTTGATTCATGCAGCTGCGACCACTTACAGTGGGTGTTGATGCCGACATTGAATGCCCACTTCTCCATCGGCACAATCAGCAAGCTATTAATATCCTTATAATGTCCGTAGTGCATCTGCAAAACATGGAACACATGCACAATTGAGTTAGCCCATAACACGGAAACAAGGTACACTAAAGATAGAAAAAGAAAGAAAGACATAAGTGTCGTGACACGCCACGCATAAGTGTCGTGACATGCCACGCATATATGTGTCGTGACACGCCACGCATCACTGTCGTGACAAGCCATATCACACTCACTGTCGTGACACGCCATGCATCATTGTCGTGACAAGCCATGCATCACACACTGCCATGACACGCCAACCCTAAACCCGTGACACGAAAAAAACCCAAAAAACTAGTTAGCCCACAACATGCATCCTTAAAGTCGTGAAACCCTTAAAACCAAAGAAAACTAGTAAACCCACAACATGCCATATGCAGACGCGGACCCCTTTCTTCAACACTTTGGTACGACCATAACCAAGAATAAAACAGTTTGTCAAAGCAAAAAAAAGAAAAGAAAAGAAAACCAACTTATCAAATCAAACCTAATTGCAAAAAACAAAAAACAGAAGAAAGTTTTAATTTTAGACTGACTGACCTCTTCATTGATAGCAGACATCGTTGCTGTGATGTAGCTAAGCTTGGCAAGAACGAAGTCGAACTCTTTGCTACGTTTCAAGATGATGAATGAATCAAAATCTCTTACTTCTTTCACACAGACCTTTGCGATTTCAAAATGGTAGAAAAATATTTATTTTTAATTAAATGGCCTTTTATATTCATTTTTGAAACTCCTTAGAAGTCTAAAGGGTTTCCTCGTTATTTACCCGTCTTCTTTCAAATGTCAGACGTGTCACTAATTCAACCTTGCCATGTCAGATGTCTAACCATACCGTGTCACACACACTAAACATTGCCATGTCACACGTCTAGCCATGGTGTGTCACACACTCTAAACACTACCATGTCATAGTCGCGTCACACATTCTCGCATTACCGTTTCACACATTATAACTCTGCCATGTCACACATCTAGCCATGGCGTGTCACACCTTCTAAACACTGCCGTGTCACAACCACGTCACACATTCTCGCCTTGCCGTTTCACACATTATAACTTTGCCATGTCACACGTCTAGCCATGGTGTGTCGCACTCTCTAAACACTGTCGTGTCATAGTCGCGTCACACATTCTCACCTTGCCGTTTCACACATTATACCTCTGCCGTGTCACACGTCTAGCCATGGCGTGTCACACCCTCTAAACACTATCGTGTCATAGTCGCGTCAGACATTCTTGCATTGCTGTTTCACACATTATAACTCTGTCGTGTCACATGTCTAGCCATGGCGTGTCACACTCTCTAAACACTGTCGTGTCACAGCCGCGTCACACATTCTCGCCTTGTCGTTTCACACATTATAACGATGCCGTGTCACACTTCTAACCATGGCGTGTCACACACACTAAACACTGCTGTGTCTCAGCCGCATCACATATTCTCACCTTGCCGTTTCACACATTCCCTCCGTGCCGTTTCGCAAACTCTAGAGCCTGTCGTCACACAGATGTCTCACATATGGCCTGCTGTAGCATGGCCATTTCCTGTTTCATATTCACATTTTTCTCCTTTCGTTCACCACTCTAAAGCTTGTTTTGGATTTTTGGTTTCACATCATTTTCGAAGCTTTCGATTCATCACGATCGGTTCCTCTTTCGATTTAATATCACCTTTCGAGTATTATCTGAATGCCATGTCCGAAATATCTGAAAAACCCTCTCATGCTTTTGGGGAAAGAAATGGATGTTTTGCACAAAATTAGATGTTCGAGAATTTGAAATTGTAAAAAATTCTTCACATATTAATTTTTCCTTTTTCCGCTTGTTTGGGAATACGCGTCACCCAAGTTGTCTCACTAAGGGCATTTTTGTCCTAAAATCTATTAGAGTGGCTAAAAACAGTTAAATTTATGCGGAGGGTTATTTTTGAAAACACGCAATTTTCAAGGGCCAAAAAAAAAATCCCCCATTAATTAATGTGAGATTTGCATTCCAATTAGCTATTAAAATAAGTTGTTCCTATGCATGGTTGCTAATTTTCTTTTTGGTGTTTTTTTGTTTCTACAAAATTTTTAGTTTTGTTTTGCTTTCAATTTATCGAAATTGACAATATCTTTGGTTATTTAAACTTTGTTAGTCACCAATAAAATATTGTCATTAGCAAAGAAGGCAACATGGTCGAACATAACTTGTTAGGGGACGTTTATATATTTTACTGTGTATGAAGAATACACAATGCAGAAATCTCTTCCATAATGGAAAAGAAAAAGAGAAGAATTTCTCGTTTACAAAATTTAACGTTTTTGTTTTTTATTTTCTTAAAACAAAAGTTCCTACAAAATACACTTTTCTTGTAATTTTCCAAAATAAAAATAATAAATAATAAATTCATGAATCATAATTTGATCAATCTCCAATTAGTAAAATATAGAAATAAGACCATGAAATATACGTAAGTAAGAAAAGATCTGTTATTTTGGAAAACCGTTAGAATTAAATAAATTTTATGTCCGAAATATTTTTTTGTTTTTCAACTAAATGAGCCTCATGGTGGGTTCAATTGTTAATTGAATGCCTTTTTTTGTTTTTCATGGGTTGATACACAGCCATATCATTTTGTGTTTTTGTCGTAAAAAAAACAACGGTTAATTATTGGAAAAACTCATAAACTTTTTTCAAAATTTTATATCTTTCTATTATAATCCAATTGAGGCCTTAAAATATCACTTTTAATTAATTAAACTTGTTTTATATGAAAAACTATTAAAATTTGCTATTTCTAGCACGGTAGCATCTACATGATGATTATTGTAGATACTTGATTTTGGTTATTCTTTAAAGAATTATTTTACAGCATAATATAATAAAGAGAATAATACAAACAATCCTTACAAGTGAAGTACTACTTCATATAGAACATCTAAAACAAGTGAAGTATTGCTTCATGCGGAACAACTATAATAAGTGTATCACTATTCCATGTGGAACAACTAATATAAGTAGAACAACTACTTTGCACAAAATAACCATTTCACATGAATGTAAGTGAAAGCAACCTAAGAATAAATGGCAGGGTTAATAGGTTACTCTTATTTTAGGATGTTTTCGAAAGCTTGACTTGGTGGCTCAAATATAAAGGTAGTTGGCTTGGTGGCTCAAATATAAAAGTAGTTAAAAGGTCTTCTTTTAACCTTTTCTTAAAGCATAAATGTTTCTCCCTCTTACCTTCTTCTATTGTACTTGTTCAAGCATACATTTTTCCTTTAAGTTGTTCTAGTATAGCTTTTCCTGTGTACCTCTTCCATTTACCCTTTACTTAAAAATAAATCTCATTATGTTATTAACAGTCATAAAATCCATTACTTTAATATTCACATAATGGAATTCTAATCGTTACTCAACATTAAAAACTTAATAATAGTCACCCAAGATTATAGCTATTATTCATTATGTGCATTAAAGCCCATTTTTGAGTAACCACCATTTCTGACACTATATATAGATCTTTCACAATTCATTTAAAGGACTTTTCAAAACTACCTTATTCTCACTTAGAGTTTCTCTCTCTAATTTTCTTCTACCCTTTAATTCTCTACTTATTATTTTCTTATTATCTTCCTTTTGCCATAACACTAAGTACTTCAATAAATGTTCCAATCTTTATTTTCGCATTTCTGATGCATCTTTTACTTGTTTGCAACACTTGCTCTCTCTATTACAAGAACCCCCTTTATAATTATTTTTGTTAAATCAACTCCAACATTAGAATATATGAAATTTCTTGTTGAGTTATGCTTAACACGACATGCTTTATCAGCGTCAATAGAGCCTTTTTTACCATGTATGTGTCATATATAGAAATTGACATGACAATGGTAATGGTTAGATGATATTAATGTGACAAAAATAACAAATATTAGTGATTTTCATGCCAAATAATGATTTAATTAAATAAAAATAATATTTTCAGAGTTTACTTAAATATAATAAAAGAATAAGGACCGATGATAGTACATGGGCTTTTAGCTATTTTTGGCCAATAATATAAAAATAAGAGAGATCGTGGACATAACAAAGAGAAGCACGGAAGAGATAAATCTCCATTATGTACAACTTTTTACTTTTGCTTTGCATCTCATTTTAGCACTTAGGCTGGTGAGTTTGGTTAGTGCTTTTTTATTTGCTCTTTTATTTGCTATCAAATAATTAGTACAAAACAAAAGTAAAAATAAAAAAAATTATAATTGAGTTGAAATGTATAAAATATTACACCATTTATAATATAGAATCATTTTTTCTTTTTTTCATCTTAAAAAATCACATCTTCGTCGTATTATTATTCATAAAAAATTTACTTTTATGGCAAAATTTGTGTTTCACTAATATTTACTTTCGAATGTAAAAAGAAAATAGAAAAGAGTTAATCAAACAAAACCTTATTTTTTTTCATATAATTGCAAAACATTTTTCAAGATTAACTACTTTTTTTAAGAGAAAAGATATTTTAATAATTATAAAAAGAAGGTGGAGATTTGAAATCTCAAAAAAAGAAAAGCAAGAGAGCCAAGAGAAGAGAGGCCCCTTAGAGACATAACACCACAAAGAAAAAAAAATCCTTGTGCGTAGAACCCTTGCTTTGCCATTCTATCAACTATTAAGTTTTAAAATGATTAATTTTATTAGCTTTAAAATTATTATAATTTTGAATGACAAAAATTATGAAAATTATTTGAATGATTTTTGAATTTGTTTGAATGAGTTTTGAACTTAAATTATCTATATTAAAAACTTAAGGAAATTGTGAGAAATAGCCCTCCTCATAGCGTGATTTCAAAAATAACAACCATGATAAACTTATCTATTTCTAGCCTAAAAGAAGCATGAGTAGACGAAATTGCCCTTAAAAAACATTGTGACAAATTAAGTTGAGCTGTCGATATCTGCCTCCCGCCATTGAGAAAAATTAGAAATTAATGTTTAACTGTTTGAGCTCGCTCATCTTTCTCTCTCAGCTCTCTGAACTGTATCAACTCTGTCAACTCTGCGTTAAGCACCATCGTCATAAGCTCTCTCAGCTCTCTGAACTGTATGAGCTTTGTCAACTCTCTGTTGAGCACCATCATCATCGTGCTATGGTTTATCTATCCCCATCTGGCCATATTGTTCTCGAAAAATAGACCCCATAGCGGAAATGACATCAAGGTATATTTTTAGGTTTATTGCTGCAACACATAAATTTGTGAAACTTTCTATGTAAATTAGAAGACGGATTAGAAATATTGCATAGAGTCGTTACACACCATGCACCTACTCAACGTGTGACCACATAAAACGGCATGCACTTGGCGTGTCACGACAGTGTCTGCATGTAGTTGGCATGTCACCACCAGTATCTGCATGCATTTGGCGTGTCACCACCATGTTCACATGCACTTGATGTGTCACCACTAGTATGCATGCACTTGGCGTGTCACCACTAGGTCCGCATCTCAACCCAAAACGTTTAAACTAGTAAAGTCGGTTTATATTCCTCTACTATATATCGTCCACAATTCCTCAGTTTTCATAGACAGACCATACATCTCCTCAAAAGCAGTTTTGTCGATGCTTCCTAGGCAGTTCTTTCGAGCATTTTCGTAGTGGTAGTACCATTTTGGGGTGGTTGTTATTCACATAAACGTACTTCACATACTGAGCAGTGAAAGGAAGTTCACATTAGAAGGAGAAAGGTATAATATTTATTTTATTTAATTTTATTTAAGAAAAGTAGTCATTTATTTTATTTAGAACCGTGTGGAGAAATGGTTAGTCTTCATGTTTTGGGTTTTGGTTTTTGAGCATAAACCTATACATATCGGTTGTTCATATTGATATTATTGTCATTTGAAATGGTTCAATAGCAAGATGAATGTGGTATTGTTGGTGTTAATTATTAACATGACTAAAATGTGAATGTTATCTGTTGTAGGTTGCAGATGGGCAGCATAGGAAGAGAGCATAAGAATGTCGAATCTTTGCTTTGTGTGTTGAGGCAGCAGTGAGGGTTTAATGCGAGCATTAACATCCACTGTAAGGTAACGTCTAGTGAGTTAACCTTTAAATACATCAACAAAGAGGCTAATAGCTCAATCGATGGACTTGTCAAAGTTGGGACTATCTGGTTTGATCGTTTCTCAACTTTGTTATGTTGATGTGATGTTGCACTCCTTTGTTGAAAATTGAGCTTGCTGTGACTATGGTTCTTTGTCGTCCCTTCTTACACTTTGGCCATGTTGAGTGTTCTTTTTAGCTTTGTGCTGTAATTTTGTTGATTTGCTTTATTGTGTTCGATCGACTGGTATGTTATTTCTTTCTTTTGTGGTCAAGAATGTTTCTTTTCGATAAGCTTTTCTTCTTGGGATTGCTACTTTCAATTCCCTCTTGTAACTGCCTTCTACGACTTTGCTTTAATATAATTCTCTTGCCATTCAAAAAAAAAAAACTATTGCTTTAAATCATAATTACGTAAAGAAAGTAAAAATGTTGAAATAAAAAGAACATCAAATAAAATATTTATTAATTGAATGAATTAAAACAGAAAAATTTAACTCACAATTTTAATAGAAGCTCTCATACAATCATACCATTTTTATTTCCAAGATTCATTGGGCATTAATTATTAGAGTCTAAAGGTATCGAAGCCACTGGGTCTTGCTCGAATCACGTCGAGCATGCATACAAAATTATAACCTCAACTAATTTGATCCAAATTTAAATTATCAAATTAATAAATAATATATTTTATTTAATTTTAATTTTAAAATATATTTTAAAATACAAAATAAAAAATATATTTTATTACAATAATAAAATAATAACTACATAGATGGTGAAACCATATTTAACTTTTCAAACAAAGGCTCATAAATAATCCATCTTTTTAGTTGGTATATGTTCTGAAGTCAATTGGATTGATCAAAGGATATATTGTCATTTAATGCATAGTTAATCACATAACAATGTGTGATAGAAGTTTTTCTTCATGTTAATACAATAATAAGAATTTATTAAGTACTAATTTTGTCATGACTCGATACTCTCTTCGAATCCGTGACAATCGTCGCGATGTCCCGATAGACATATCTTACTCTGAATGTTAACCGAAACCTCACAAGGCTCTAGCATCAGTTTTTGTACCTCCCATGTGAGCAATAGTTACAAAATATCATGCTTTAAAAGAATATAGACTAATTTCAAATAAAAAACAGTCAAAAATTAATTTCTACTATACAAGGGTATTTTGGTCATTTTACTTGAAAATTTCAAAACCTGTTAAAAATATAGAATATAAATGAAAAATATACATTTCATATCTAAAAATAAGTTTAGTTATCTAAATAATCCATTTAAAGTGAAATTATAATCAATTAAACTATATAAAAATATTGAATAAAAATATTTCATTTTCTTATAAAACAATATTTATAGAATCCTACGTAAATAGTTACTATAACATAAGAGCAAAATAAATTCATACATATAATAGTACATTGAGCCAGGGTATACAAAATATTCTACAATGACATGCAAGCCCTAATAGAACAAAAAGAAACAAGACTGTAGGCCTACAATTTTGAAGGTTGCGAATCCAACAGCAAACCCTCGACTAAATCAGTTGTCTATAGACTGTCCTGAGCTTGAAATATGTGAAAAGAAGGGTGGTGAGTTTTTATAAACTCAGTGCGTAATATTTCTTCATCTATAATATTTAAAGTTGAGTAAATAGAGACAATTAAAACATTTCATCATAACATGATTCATAACAATTATATTTCATCAAAACAATTAATAAGGCTTATGACTCTCTTAAAAACTTGGCTCGTGCCAAAACTCGTACTCAGTGACACCTTGCGCAAGGCATCCAACCGAGTCTGCCAAGGCTGTCAAAACAACATATACACATAAAACATGTTTTTACGTTTAAAAACATAGTCGTTCCTTGGCTTTGGCTGAATTCTACTCTCATGTGGTGGTTCGGCGTGAAATGAACTCTAAACTAATACCTTAGGAGATACCCTTTGCGCCTATCATACTAAGGTAAAATATAACAAGGTTTATCGTGTCTCTCTAATAGTCCGGTCCACAAAAACCTGCCCACTATAGTAAGCTAATCAAATAACTCACCAAATCAATAAAATTTCGACAGCATGACATGGCTAATATGATACTACCCAACCTGTCAAGGTAAAACAAAACAGTTCATATGTTCAACACAACCACAAATCCAACCATTCATGCCGTCACATTATCATAAACCATCAATTCAAATCATATATCAATTACAAATCCTGTTATGCCAAAAACATTCATTACAAAGCAGGGTCGGCATAACGAACCATAGTCAAAACATATGTATAACACAAATATATATATATAGTCTCCACTTACTCAATTTCCAAAACCAACATTCAATTTCAAAACAATTTTTGAATCTTATTTCATTTAATCAACACTTCAATTGTAAAATATAAAGATTTTTCAATTTAAGTTCATTATTCTTTAAAAATCATAAAAACTACTATAAACTACTTTAAATAATTAATATGATACTCTATTTACTCACAATAATGGGAGTCAGAGTACTCCTATTCTTGGTCCTCGGGTATAATATCCTTACCCTTATTAGAGGGCTCACCACCTATACATAATACGCAACAAGTAATTCAATATGTTTGTTACAAACTGTTACAAAACTATTTCAAGCTCTATATGAATGCATGAGATTGAATAAGAAACATTCGAATAACCACTTAAGGATGGTGTTCTACGTAGGTTCAATTGTTATCGGATTGAAATGGTATTCAACCTAACTCGAACTATACACTGTTTAATTAGCCAAAACATCCAATTTAATCTTCAAATACATTCATTACACTTCCGATATTCCAAATACACCAAAGTATCTCAATGAACTTGATTGTGACTTAATTCATCATATCCAAAATTCATTCCAATTCTAAACTAACGTGCTAATCAGTGTCAACACAATCTAATAAATCCATATATATATTATTAGAAATCAAATCCAAGTCCATTTACTATGATTTCCTTGTTGTCATTCAAATCGTTTATTAAAGGAACTATACTTTTCGATAACCGTTGTCGATATCTGATACCATAAATCATCAAATATGAGTTAAATAACATGAAATATGACAAGATTCATCATCAACATATCACCTACAAAGTTTGGCCAAAGAGGGTTTGTTGAAGAGCATGTGATTTTCTTGCTTGTTTTTCATACTGAACATCACAAAACAACTAAAAACGCAGAGCTAGCATGAAATCTAACAAAATCCACCATTAAAACCTCTCCCCCTATGTTCGGCCAGCAAGAATTCCTTCATTAAAACTTGAGTTTTATCCATGGAAAATGAAAAAGAAAACATGGGAAAGGTAGATCTCAAGCTAAATTCGTGAAATCTTACCTCCGATCGCGTTGTTTTTCGATAATTGGTGAATTTCCCCTTGAATTTCTTACTTAGGATTTGTTTCTTTCTTTTCCCCCTTTGTTTTTGGCTTGGCCGAACATGAGAGTGTGAGTGAGGAAGAGTTTGTGCTGGTTTATAAGGGAAATTATAAAATAATCAAAGCTTGACACATGTCACCATATGATTGGTCCATGTTTAAAACTTAACTATTAAGCCTTTTCTCACCACCACAAAAAATACTTCAATTATCCAAAGTATAAAATGATAATAGGTGAAATTCATGGGCTTGACAAGTGTCATGGTGGTGTACAATTTTAAAAATTTCAATTACGTCCTGATTGACAAGTGAAATGACTGTTTTGCCCTTATGTTCAAAAAAATATCAAGATTGAAAATTTTCACTTCTCAATTTCAAATTATGCTCTAAATAGTCAAACTTGGTCACACATCTCATCCAACATCCCAATTTTGCCCTCCAGTGGCAAAATAACCATTTTGCCCCTACATTATGAAAATTTCTGATTGGACTCCAAATCAATCCTGGAACTCCGAATCATCATATTAAGACATTCTAAGGTTCAATAACTCTCAAATACATCCTGAAATCTCTATTTGGACAAGTTCAAGGCTTTAATCGACTTAATTGTACAATTAGGTACGATACCGACCTTTAACAATTTTTTAAGGCATCTAAATATGCAGACATGCTATCAAGTACATGAATGACAGGGCATGATTATTATAGAGCTGGGCTTGACAAATTTGATGAAACTTATGGAACATAAAAGCCCTATAAGAAAATTGTAAAGTTGTTACAATTAAAAGATCACTATGCATCAAAGTTATAGTCTTAAAATTGTTCTTGATCATTATATTGTTAAGACAATGTATTGATAATGCTCAAAGACTAGTACATGTTAAGCCTCCTTACTTGGAAAGTAAGCATTTAATCTCATAGATTCAAGTATATTGGATACTTGAGGGTAACATGTAAGTACTTGGTAAAAAAACAAGTTCACTAAACATGACCTGCTATGATAACTCCATTTGGTATTTCACTCAAAAGTCTATGAAATATGTTCCCATGTGATAGTCGTGCAACTAGTCCTCAAGTTTGAGACACTAAGTCATTTTGTATGAGGAATGGCATATTTTACTTTCACTTCTACGGGTCTGAAGGCAACCAAATGCCTAAACAGTGTGTTTTTTAGTATGCCATAAAGCTTGTGAAGGTGAATGAGTGGTCAAGAAAGGATTCATCACCCCAAGTGATATGAGAGGATACATCTCACTTGTTCTCAATTCTTGATTAACTTGTATGAAGTCTTTGGCCAAAGTATGATGAATTTGAAGAAAGTTAGTTTCCTAAATTCATAAGGTTAGTCATAAATTATGAGAACTAATATGGAATGTCATAAGTAGACACTGAGCCATGCTTTATGACACATTCGGGATATTAGATAAAATGATCGGATTGCACTACGAGGCTTATAATTCAAAGGCTTTGTCAAATTCTTTAATTGACTCACTAACATATGGGTGGTCATGATGTATTTAGATGTCATTCATGATTTATAAATATAAATCAATTATCAAATTGATATTTGATTATGATTTATATTTATTGCCAATATGTTAAATGCCTAATAGGTTACACACATTAAGTGACATGATTGGGATTAAGTAAGGATGATTAATTAAGTTGGACTTAATTGGAACAAACCAAAATAAAGTGAGAAATTAATTAAGTTCACAAGGGCTTAATTGAATAAAATCTAACTTTTGTATTTAGGGTTACAACTTAGTGTAGCTATATAAATATGTTATGTGAGCAAATTAAAACTCTAAGCCTTCAACTACTTATTAGTTATTTCATAAAAATAAGAAAAGAAAAATAGTTTTCTTTATCTTACAGAAATAAGATTGAGCAAGAATTTTTAGTTTTTTGGTTTTAGAAACAAAACTTGCAAGAACAAGTAAAATCTTACCTTTGAGAAAGTTTTATTCGGTCATCATGTGGATTACTATTAGAGGTCAAATACTTAGGTAGTCGAAGATTTGACAAATCCTTAAGGTGAAGAAATAAAGATTTCGACTGTAAGATTTTAAACTGTTTTATTTTCTTTTCGGGTTTCTTGTTTCATCATAAGTCTTGTGGATTTAATTGGCTCTTGATTATGATATCTAAAGTAAGATATGTAACTCTTAAACTTATGAGTTTTTATAATTAATTTAAAAATTACATAAAAATATAAATATTGGTCTTGTAGGATTTGACTGTTTCTTTGATTTGCTAGTTTAATTTTCTTTGCTATGCTACATTTTTAATTTCTTGATTAATTTTATGTTCGAGTATGAAGTCGAATCCTAACACTTTTTGTACAAAATGAAATTCATTGAGAAAAAGCCTTTTTTTTTTTTACCATCTTAAATCTAGATTCTTCATTTCGTATCTTGAATAGTTTTCTTTGTAAATTTTTAGATGAATTAATTTTTAGATGAAAGATGAGAAATTTAGAGGAAAAAAAATAAAAAAAAAACTTTCAATTAATGGGTTAGAACTTGCAGGTTTGGCATATGTGGTATGAAGAATGGGTTGTATTCTTGGACAGAGGGTGGTATCATAGCACTCGCGGTGATAGCCAGGCTTATTGGGCACAAATATCGCACTAAAGGCATTCCAAACAAGACAAAATTTTAAGAGCCCGTTGCCTGTTATCCACATCCCATCACTCGTTATTATCAAAAACTGATCTGATGTGCTAACTTGGGCCGAGAATTCGTAACCTTTCTATATTTAAGTAATAGACTTATATTTTGTTTTTTTTAAATTCGAAACATCTTCTCTAAAAGAGATATTTTATTAGAACAGTTTTATCTTATAAATTAATTAAGTTTTATTTGATTAATAAAAGGAACAGACAAATTAAGTTGGTGAGTGGACTATAAACATAATAAAATAAATAGGTAATATATTTCTAAGATTGATAATTAGTACTAACCTACATATCGATTTTTAAAAAATATATATCAAGCGATGTTGTTTAACTATTATTACACCACCATAAACAAGATAGAATCAAATGTGCAAAGTGGGATATGAAATTTAGTCTTCAATAATTGAAACAATCAATGAAATTATTAATGAAATATGTTAGATCGATTATATCTGGCCACTTGGCTAAAGAAAATTTTAATAAAGATAGTTTTTGAAATTTTATTTATTAAAATTTAATTTGATAAAATATTTACAATAATTTGAATTAAAAAAATTTAAATGACAAGTAGCATTTCGCATGAGACTAATGAAGAGTATGAAAAAAATCACATAATTCTGTCATTATCTAACTTCAACATCCTACATCATTACTTTTTATGGCATGTCACGTTAATATTATATAATATTAAATTATAAAAATATAATAATTATTTATTTATTAATTATAAAAATTTATTTAATTTAAATTAAAAGTAAAGAATGTGATCGAACGTAATAAAAAGAATAAGTATTTTTCTGATTAATATGTTTGAATAATTTATGAGTTTCTTATATATTATGTTATTATTATTTTATATATCGAAAATGAAAATTTTAAATTTTATAAATAAAATTAGGATGTTATTCATTAATTTATTGATTTTTAAAATATTGTCTAATGAAATATGTAACAGTGGTCTAACATCAAACTTCGAAGATTTGACAGGTACAGAGGATAATTTGTCTGTCGATACGTCAAACTTTTAAGGCATCGGGGCCAATTCCCCGTAGCAAAAAAGTAAGCAAAGGCAGACTCCTCGTACTATCTGCGAAGGCCAGGTTTTACATGATTTGTCTTATATATGTTTTAAAATTTATATTTGACATGTAATATCACACTCAAGACACGGATCCTTCCCCTTGTCCTAGAATCATCAGATGTACGGATGTAGTCTAGTCTACGCGACTCATGTTTCTTTCATAACCTGGTGTATCTTAATCTCTTTGGCCTCAATAGAGAAAAACAAAAAACTTTCATGCCAGTTCACATATTATATTATAACCACAAAATTAATAAATTAATAAAAAAAAATAAGAATCCAATCACCATAAGTTATTATTTAAAGATTAAATTTATACTTTTTTATAATACAAGTTTTACTAAATAACTCATGTAGAAACTCTGTAGCTGACATTTTTCTTTCATTTTTCTTCATCCAATATCATGATTTGATATTGGAACCTTAAACCATGTAGAGATCACGATGCTATAGTACCAACCATTGGAACCTTAAACCATGTTAACAAGTTAGCTAAAGATATTGATTTGAATTTGACAAAAAATGAAGCTTGGTATAATGAAAACAAAGTTATTGCTTTATCCATTTGTGGTTTACTTAATTATTTATATATCATTTTTCTTAGCTAATATCATTCGAATTTTTTATTTTATTGACAAGGTGAAGATTGGATGTATTCGTGTGATAATTTATTAACTTTTATGATTGTCAAAAAGCTAATCATTATGTGACTTTTTCTATATCTTTCGAAATGTTATTTATTTTCGTAAATTAATCGATCACAGTGAATCAATTAATGTCAAAGTTTTTGATGTTTGGATTCATTTCTTCTTATTCCATAAAAAAGAAAAAACATCATTGTAGTCTTATGTATGGATGATTGAGTTTAAAATTAACAAATAAAGGTAGGGTGTTATTTATTATTTATTTATTTTTTAAAAATATAGTCTAATGAAATATGTATCAGCTATCTAGTATCAGCTTTTACAAATTTTACGAGTGTGGAGGATAATTTGTCTGTATTTTTTAAAAAAATTAATAAACTTTTATTATTGCAATAAAAGCTCAATTAGTTATGGCTTACTGAAAAATACAAAAATAAAGTAAATTAACCCCCTACCTCGGTTAAGGACCAGCTTTGGAGATTTCTGGTCCTTCCCATTGACTATGTTCCCAACGAAAAACAAAGCAATTTACAAACCCAAATCCCATCTTGGAGAAAAATATATAGTGGCATTGGATGCCACGGATTTTAAAATAAAATCTGCATTTCCAGCTTCACTCAAATCAAGACTCCTTAATTTTCGCCATCACAGGACACTTCAATGCAATCAGTCCCACCTGAATAAATTCTGGGACAAATCTCCACCGCTTCGCCATTACCAAAAAACCTGCAGCAAAAGGCTTCCAAATATCGATGTCTGAATCCTGCTGCTTCATCAGTCCAAATCCCACCGCTTCAGCCTTTTATATGAGATTCAAAAATAATTTAATTGCATTTGAAACCTTTTGACACGTAGCGGGTTTAAAAAATATGTTAGTACTAAAATAATCCTTCAAGTAACCAGAATTTGGAATGTCTGTCTATAGATATGTCAAACTTCCAAGGCGTCAGCCCCAATTTACCGTAACATAGATGCAAAGGCTAAAATAGTTTTTGATTATTAATTTTTTACAAATTGATAAATGTGTTATGTATACACGGTTAAATACGATAACATAATTAAATATGTTTATACGTTTAAACACGATAACACGATTAACACGATTAATTAAACATGTTTAAATGTGTTTTAAACATGTTACTCGTGTTTGATATATTAAGACATGAAAATATTTGTATTTTAAGCGTGTTTAACACGATTAGACATGAAACACGTTAAACTCAAACATTTTTAATCTCGTATTTTTTCTTATCGTGTTAACGTGTTGTGTTTAAAATTGCTAAGTCTGCATGAACCCATCCCCTTGGCTTAGATTAATGAGATGTACTGATGTAGTCTAGTCTACGTCACTCATGTTTCTTTCATAACCTGGTCTATATTCATCTCTTTGGCCTCAATAGAGAAAAACAAAAAACTTTCATGCCAGTTTAAAATTAATAAGCTTATAAAATATAAAGACTCAATTCACATAAATTATTATACAAAGATAAAATTTATACTTTTACATAATATATATATATATATATCTTACTTGAGAAGAAAACAAGTTTTACTAAATAATTAATGCAGAAACTCTGTGGTGGCTGATATTTTTGTTTTATTTTTTTTCATCCAATATCATATTACAGTGGAGACCAAGATGCTATAGTACCAACCATTGGAACCTTAAACTATGTTAACAAGTTAGTTAAAGATATGAATTTGAATTTGACAAAACATGAAGCTTGGAATCATGAAAACAAAGTTATTGCTTTATCCATTTGTATTTTACTTAAATTATTCATATATCATTTTTTATTAGTCAATATCATTTGAATTTTTTGTTCTATTGATAAGGTGGAGGTTGGATTTATTCGTGTGACAATTTATTGACTTTCATGATTATAGAAAGAACTAATATATTAATTCATTAAAACCCATATTTTGAAAGGCTGCCTCCTCGTAGAATATGTAAAACCGATATTTTAAAAGGCAAGGACAGAAGGCGAGGCATTACATATATAGTAAAATTTTTATAAATTAAAATAGATTAATTAATTAAAATATTATTTAATTAATAAAAAATTACTTTATCAAGATATTTTTATTTTGTTAAAATATTAAATTTAATATATGTATTGTGTATTATGATTATATAAATATTATCTTATTTTCAAGTTACGATTATTATTTGTGATGAGTAAATTCTTGAGAACGTTATGAGAAATGAAAAAGAAGATAAAATTGAAAACGATAGTTTTATATTGTAATCTATCTCGTACAAAGATATACTTAAAGCAACAATTACATTACATAATTTTCTCTTGCAATATGAATACGCTACATTAGAGCTCCTTAATTCACTAAGAAAAATTAGAAATAAAGTCCAAAAAACATCAATTTCAAAAAATAACAAGTAATATTGAAGTGATATTTTATAAAAGTCTCCTACTTGAATCATGTATATAATATAATTTTAATGTATAAATAGATTATTAATTTATACATCAATTAGAACTTATATGTTTTTCTTAAAATATATTATCTTATAAATTTAATAAATTATTAATTTACCATATTAGTTACAAGTCAGGATCATCTAAAAATATTACTTAATTAAAATTATTAATTTATCGAATATTAACTTATAAAAGTTGTATTATATTTTTATATGTAACTGGACTCTAATCTCTAATAATGAGGTGTAATAAAGATCTGATTTCATAATTAGATTTGGTGGGACGCTATGCTTCACACATCACCTTGTCTTATATTAAGCTCTTTAGCCTCACACTAGTTAATAGAGAAACATTTTACACTTTCAGGCACAAGTTTCATTCCAATTCACATGTTATAGTTTTATCACGTCTAGACCGTCACTCTTTCTATATAAGGAG
Organism: Theobroma grandiflorum; assembly: GCA_036013995.1. Classification (NCBI taxonomy): domain Eukaryota; kingdom Viridiplantae; phylum Streptophyta; class Magnoliopsida; order Malvales; family Malvaceae; genus Theobroma; species Theobroma grandiflorum. The sequence goes on from CP142133.1 coordinate 17,375,065, forward strand.
TTCCACCAAGAACGTTCCACACATAGCCATTTGACTACGAGAAATGGACTGCAAGAAGCTTGCTTTTCTGTTCGCTGCAACGGCGGTGCTACTCGTAGCCGCAATGACTCCAACGGTATTCGCCGCTCGTAATGGGGTGGTGCCTTTCTCTCTCGACACCAATGTCGCGGCTAATATCAGGCACCCTTTCTCCAATATTTTCATGGCTAGCAAAACTGGTGAAAACTGCCTCCCTTTCGGTGCCTTTTGCATGCTTAATCCCACGGATTGCTGTGGCAATTGCGGATGCGTTTATCCTATGGGACTCTGCCAGGGGACGGGCTGCTAAATGGTCAGCAGTTCATTCCCCATCCCAAGATGGGAGTGTCCACGTTTTCTAGCCTAATAAATATTTGCTTGAATCCCTTTTGGTTTTAGCTGTTGAATAAAAGGCGGCAGCTGTCGCTGCTGCTTTTGTTCTTGTAGGGCTCGTTGTTTCTGTTATCGTTGGTCATGTAATGTTCAATTATCGTTATGTATTATTGTTGCTGCTTTTTTTTGTTTTGTTTTTTTCAAGTTTAGCTTTTTGATTGTTCTCCTTTCAGGTTATCCTACATTTTTATGTTGGCTTTTTATTGTTCTCCAGAAACAAGAGCACTCTAGCACTTCTCTGGAAAGCTTCGGAAAATGTAGACTTCGTAAATCTCAAGGAAAATCTGTACCCGTGTATTAAATCCATCTATAATTCAATAAAATTAAATTCAAATCCTAATTGATCCAATTAAATTAACTTAAAAATAAAATAATATAATATGGATTTACTTTGATTAAAAGTAATTTGAAATTTAAAATGATGGTTTAAACTTGAGTTGACTCAAATTTTAATATGATCCAAATTGAGTTATAAATTGAAAAAATTTAATTTGAAACAATCTTAATATAAAATTAATGACTTAGACATGCTTATATACCAGATAGTACAGTAAAAGAGTTTATCCCAACTTGAATTAAGATGATTGAATCCCGAACTAACTTGACATTAAAATTATTTGATATCTAATTTAATTCGACTTAAAGTAGTTCAAAATTCGACTTAAAGTCATTCAAATTCAAGATAACTCGACATTTGTAGTAATCAAAACCTGGATTAACTCAAAATGTTGCATGCTCCGAATTAAGTTGGCACCCTAAACATCCAAAATTAAACACCCAAACATGTCTATTTACCTAAAATTTTTAATAAATAATAAGACATGATTACCCAAACATGTCAAATATTTTTTAGTTTCAACAATTTCAAACATATTTGTACAAAGATCAACATATCATCTAAATATAGACATGATTACACCATATAGTCTTTTGTAAGATTAGAATAAATGCACTTATTTGCATTATTTTGTACAAATCTTTTAAAAATCTTTTAAAAAATGCTTAGCAAAAAAAAATCTTTTAAAAATATAGTACTATCAAACTTTTCATGCCATTACTTTGGAGCTTGTTTTAGTCCATAAAGATGTTTGCTTAGTTTACAAACTTTCCTCTCATTCATAAGAAGTATAAAACCTTCAAGTTGCTCCATATATACATCTTCACATAGATCTTTGAGGTAGGTTTAACATCCATATGATTTATATGTAATTTATAAGTAGACACTAAAGCCAAAAGTGATCTTATGAATGTTATTCTTGCTATTGAAGTATATGAAATAATCAATGTTTTCTTTTTGCGTGAAACCTTTAGCAACCCATCTATACTTAAAGATTTGCATTGAACCATGTGTGTTATATTTCCTTCTAAATATCCATTTACAACTTATGAGTTTGACAAGATTGAATTCATTTCATCATTTATTACTTCTTTTTAAAAGGCTAAATCCCTTGAAAACATAGTTTTTTTTAATGTTTTTAGATCATCTTCAACATTTAAAAAAATTAGTATCCATTTACACAGTTTGGTTCTACTGCCTTCCACAAGGAACGCTAATGCAAATAAGTAAATGAAATCTAGATTTAAGTGCTCTTTTTGTTTTCTTTTTTTGTGGCTCTTTGACATCTTCTAGGCTCAAATAGGGTATCATTCTTTTTTCTTCTATTGGATGTTCTATGAGAACTTATATTACTTTGATCGCAACTTGAAATTAAGACACTTTGTTCACAATCAAATTTATTATTAAAATTATACAAAAATTAATTTTCAATAAACTCAACATGTGTAGATTCTACAATAACATTTGATTGTAAATCTAAAAGTGTATATACTTTAGAATGTTGAGCATAGCCAACAAAGATAGTTTTCATTGCTCTAGGTCCTAACGTTGTACTCTGTGGTTTAGGAAATTTGTAAAAGCCCAAATACCCCATACTTAAAAATATTCCAAGTTTAGTTTTCTTTCATTCCAAAGTTCATAAGTTGAAATCTTAATACTCTTGGAAGGAACTTTATATATTAAGTATATTACATGTAATTAATAAAGCTTCACCCCAAAAATCATGAGGTAGATGTGCATTCAATAACATAGCATTTGTCATATCAACCAAGTTCTATTTTTTTTTAATTAGTCCATTTTTTATGGTGTAAAAGGAGCACTTTTTTTATGTATCAAACCATGTTCTTCACTAAAATTATCAAATTCTATAAGAGAATGTTCTCCTTTTCTATCACTTCTTAAAATTTTGATTTTCCTACGTTTTTTTTACTGTCAACAACATATTTATATTCTTTAAATTTTTGAAAAGCTTTAAATACAACTGAATCTAGAATAATCTTGTATAAAAGTTACAAATATCTCTCTCATCTTCTAGTTAATTGTTCATAGATTCACATATATCAGAATCCAAAGATTTAATAATTGTGAGTTTCTTTCAACACTATGAAAAGGTTTCTTTGTCATTTTTGCTTGTATGCATATTTCATATTTTTCTAAGTGTTCATATTTGCTTGCAATATAACCATTTTTAGACATAAATCTCATGAAACTAAAATTTAAATGTCCGAGTCTAGCATACAAAAATAAAAAATTAAACTCAATAGTATAAGCAAAAACTATATTTATTTCATCAATGTTAACTTGCACATGCCATCACAAAAGTATCATTTTCCTACATATATGCCATCCTTGGTTATTATTACATCATCAGATTCTATTACAACTTTAAATCCTTTCTTTGCAAGCAAATTAGTAGAAACTAAATTCTTTTGAATTTTAAGATCATGGAATATATTAAGTAATTCCAATTTCTATCCAAAAGTGAAATTCAACTTGATAGTCCCTTTCCTTTTAACTTTGGTAGCAACGTAATTTTCCATCAGAATATCTTCTGATTTATTAACTTCCATGTAAGTCTTGAACAAGTTTTGTTTTCATTGCATACATGAACTGTAGCACCAATACACAACCACCAATCTTTACTTTTATTGGAACCAACAACCATATTCAATTCTGCTATCATTCCAATATGAATTGTAAAAATCACGGCAATCAATTCATTGATAGCCTCTTTAACTAATTTACATTTTCAAGATTTCAGAACCAAAACTCTTTCCTACCTTCCTTGACTTGCACTCACGAATCATATGGCCTTTCTTTCCCTAATGGAAACAATTTATATTTTTATTATCCATTTTCTTAAAGGCTTATCTTGAAACTTTCAAAGCAAATGACTTAGATTTTGTCAAATTGCTAGAGTTTTGATTTTTTCTAGAATTATAATTAAAATTTTGACTCACATGATTCACATTAGAATTAAAGGCTGAAATAGTGCATCATGCATATGTGTTTCACATTCTATATGCACCTAAATCATGAAATGTTCCAAAAATAGAAAATTAATAGAATATAGAACCTTCTTTCTGTAATTATTTCAAGATTGAGATAATTTTAAAAAAAATTGCACCTATTTTTAGTGCCCGAAGAATCTTAACCTCAAGATCTTTTAATTTTGAAATTAAACTTTGTAGTTCATGCACTTAATTCATGATAGAAAAAATGTTACTTATTTTAAACTCGAAATATTTTAAAGACAAAAATTTTGACAGTATTTTGTTTTTCGTTCTTGTAGGATCAAATGTGGTTGCTAGCATTGAAGAGAGCCGTCATCGACAATAAAGCGGGAGTTCGGACTTGGTGAACGAGCTCTTCCCGCGAGAGAGGAAAGCAGGGGTAGGCAAAATAACCATTCCGGTAGTTGATAGTAGAGCAAAGGCTGGATAAAACATGGATAGGAGTGCCTTATCATCCAAAAGGATGTAGAAACAGGAAGGGCTCATGGGGTAGATCCCACATCTCATAGAGAGGAGGAATACCAAGGATGATACGGAAAAACTAACTTTACAACTCACAAGAATGGGAAAAGTTATTCCACATTACTCAAGTTTTATCATCCCGTTTTATTATAACTTTATTTAACAGAGAATAGGGAGTAAGGCTAAAATTATCATTTTGCCACTTTTAATGAAATACACCCCCTTTTTTTTTTTTCGTCTCTCTCTTTTTTCTTTTCAATTCAACCAAATAATTATAAAATACTGATTTTCGAAAGAATAAATTTGAAAATTTTGATTGGAAAATATATGTTAAAAGCTCACCAAGAGATTATATTCTACCCTTGGTCCACTTCACACGTTTATGTGATTCTGATAGTACGTTAAAATTTGGGGTTCTACAAACATGATCTCGGGCCTGTCAGTGGGCCGTTGGCCGGTAAGGATTCGATGTTGAACACAATTCCCACAGCTTTGTAGGTCTGTCTCAATGTGACTCCGAAGTTTACACAGGTTTTCAAGGGGATGGTGGTGTGAAGGTGGCAATGAAGACATGCAAGGGCCGCAGTTAGTACTATTAAAGACAGAATAGCAGATAGAAATGAAGCAGAAGAAAAAACTATGTGAATATTATCTGTCAAGCTTCATTCATAGATACAGTACGAAACAGAGCATTGAAAATAGTTCTAACATAAAGACAGTAAGTTCTCTCCGTGCAGTACACTTGACAAGTGCTAAAACCAGACCTCATATCATAACATGCATGAGTTGCATGTTTTGACACTTGACTGCCAACATGCAGTCTGCTTAACGTCAAAAACACCTGTCCCACACGTGCTGATGCTTATAGATGTGAAACATGAAAATTTTAGGAGCAACAGATGGAAACCGGCACAGTTATTGTCCCACCAATGTTCGATCCAAGTGTTTAAAAATCGTATAGCTTTCCATTAAGAGCATTGAGTAAGACTGTTTTCTAAAGCAATTATTGCAAGACCATTTATAACCTTCTATAGGAGGATCCTTGAGAGATTCGTTTCTTTTCGATCGACACGTAATGAGTTGTTTACTTACCGGTTTAACATTTTCTTATGTTTCTTTTGCAACTGAGGGCAATCAGATTTCTTATCTAAGGGACAGTGCCGGCCCTTGGGTGAAGCCACCCAAGCAATGGCTTTAGGCTCCCAATTTTGGGAGGCCTCAATTTTAAAAAAAATTATAATTTTACAATAATTATAATATAATTAATTATATTAAAAATATAAAAAAATTAAAATATATATAAGTAAAAAATAATTATTAAAATTATTTTTTTTACTTTTTTAATTATGTGCCTAATAATTTCAATTTTCTATTACTTCTTTCTTTTTAGAATGTTATTAATTCTCAACTATATTCTCTTATTTCCAATAAATCAACAATCATATGTATTTACTCATCTCTAACAGCTTTTTTTTCTCACTTATTTTTCTTATTTCTAATCAATGTATTTAATGATTTCCAACAGCTATTTTTTTCCTATATATAAAACTAATTTTTTTTTCAATGTATAATATTTACTTTTGAAATCTTCTTTTCTCATTTGCTCTTTCTTCCTTTAACTTCAATTTTTCTCCAAAGAATACACAAGAAGTTTGTTCTTTTATTATCTTCATAAAGCTGTGAGCCTCATTTACTATTTTTAATAAGCATTTAACAATTAAATACTATTGTTTTAATCTTTACAAATTTTTTTACTTTAATTTAGAGTTTATATTATATTGTTATAGTATTTTTATTTCATGTGATAGTTGATTTGTTTGAATTAGAAATTTTGATTATTGATTTTATATTAGCCATTTAGAAAATATAAGATAATTATAGTAGTTTAAAATATAAGATAAAAATTTAATTAAAAATTTTACATCTCAAAAAACTGGAAGAATAAAATTTTAATAAAAAAAAACCTCATTTGAATATTTCGTTTTAGACCTTTAAACTTGTTGGGCTGCCCCTGGAAAGGAGGAAAACGCATTCGACCTCCCTCCTTTTTTTTTCATTATTATTTTTTGTTTGTTTTTTGGTATTTATATATCTGGGAAGCACTCCAATCTCTACTGAAACTGAATATCAAGCTATCGCAACTGTTGTTTGAAAAGCAAAATGGATTCAATCTGTCCTTCAAGAATTTCAGATAGTCCTACCTAGCTCTCCCACTGCATGCCGTGATAATACAAGTGCCACTTACACTTGAAAAAACTTATTTTTTCACAGATAAAAAAAACTCATTCTTTCATACAAAGAGGAAACATCTACAATTAATGATTTTTTTGTTAGAGAAAAAGTGAATCTAAGAGCAACTTCATGTCAAATGTATTCTGACGGAACATCAATTAGTATATGCACTCACTGAACCTCTACCCAAAACAAGGTTTCAGTTCATTTTCTATCCAAGATTGGAGTCACTATTGGTGTCACTATCTTGCAAAGACAAATAAGAGTTTCATCATAGTTAGCACCAAAAACTGCTATTACACTAACTAAATCAAGTGTAGTAGCTACAACCATAGCATTTTATTCAATGGAACCTAATGAAGATAGGGTAACCAAATGAGACAGCAAGCAACTGCAACAGCAAAGTACAGACCTGATTCAAGGCAACTAGTAACTAAGGATAGACAGAGTTACAGATAGCGACAGTTCGCATAACAAATTTATAAGTCCTAAACTCTTTAGATATCAAAACAAAAGCTCAATTCTAGAACAAGAGAGAAGCATCAAGGATGGCATATTCAAATCACAAGATGAAAAAAGTTTTATCTAAAGTAGAATTCTAATAATGATTTCATCCGTAACTATTTGTATTTGAACTTATAACTTATCGAACCAATTAATCTTTGTACTATAAATATATCATAGTGAAATAAAAATGTCAAGACAATGTTCCTTCCTATTCAATCTTCTATATTGAATTACTTTAGCAGACACAGTTTGAAATTCCATCTTATCTTCAAATGTAGGAAACCTCTCCAAGCTACTCAACACATATAGAATGAAATAATAGCGATTTGTCCAACTTAGTTCTCCGTCGTACTGTCAACATAAGATTTTCCTTTTCTTGGTTCAAACCATTGAGATGTCTAATTGAGAACTAATGACCTACATTATTAATAATTGAATAATATGATTTTATACAATATAAAAGTATATTTTTAAAATTATATTTATAAATATCAATTTACCTTTTTTTTTAAATTGGGGAAAGTGAATTTGAATTTTACTTTTTAAGTTAGTAGATCATGCATTAATTAATAAATCAAATACTCAAGTGCAATTTACTCTTCAATTACATATACTCCTAATTAAAAATTTTAACTGCATACACTCTTATGCATGTTAAAATTCCAAGTTAAATATTTGGGGTTTTCTTTTGAAAAAAGAATGAAGTGATAGCGTATGGATATAAAATAATGATCATTATTATATCATGCTCTTGACATTAATTTCATTTATTAATTAAACTATCATTGTTAACAAAATTTGACATTAATTTCATTATTTTTTTCTCACCTGAGTGCATCAAATAATTCAACAGACATTAAAACAGACAAATATAGATTTTTTTTAAAAGAATATATTTACCCCATTCAGAAAAAAATTGCCTTGCAACAACACTCCAACAAATTTCTAGTACATAAAAGACTAATTATTTTCGCATCTTGATTTTTTTAACAATTTAAGTAAAAAATTAATTATAATTCATTTGCTTAAAATTTATCTTGTATTTGTACTGAACAATATAAAACTGAAAAAAATTGGAATTGAGTACATTTTATACTCAATTGTAAAAAACGTCATGTTAAATTTTCAATCAATATATAATAAATTAAGAATAGCTATAAATATGAAAAAAATTGATAGTTCCACTCTGAGACATAACAAGCACAAAAAGGTACGAACAGGTAATAATTCAAAATTGCAAGTACGTTACTCTTCATAGAAGATTACAAGCCTATCACTTGAGATAAACAATAGTTATGCATTTAGATACCTAATCACCTAGTAAAGAGTAGTTGAATAAAAGAATTCTTTACTCTCATCGAACATATAATTTTGAAACTAATAAATTAATTGAGTTATGTACCAATACATATATTCATATTCTTCCATATTAATGATTAGAGTCAAGAAAGGATACTTTTTAATACAAATTAAAAGATTTATGTAATACCCGACCCTAATTTATCTGTGACAGGTCATTCACATGCATTGGATAGCATGTTTGTATATTGAATTGTCCCGGGAAACAAGTTAAATGACTATATTGCCTTTAGTAATACCATTAAGTCGATTAAATCTCGAACAAGTTCAAACAAGCATTTTAAGAGTGAAATCCTCAATTTTACAGTCCAGGGATTACTTAAAATAGTGATTCGGAGTTCGAGGTTCATTTGGAGTTAATAGGGAAAATTGATCGATTAGGGACAAATCAGTCATTTTTCAATTTCATGACAAAATGGAGATTTTTAATAAAGATTTTGTTTTTTAATGACCAAGAATAATTATATGAAATATAATATGATTATTGGAGTATAAAATGAATTTTAACAGTAAAAAAGTGTAATTCTCGGTATTTTTGAGACACAATGACAAAATAGTAATTTTGCCACTAAAGGTCAAAACGAGAATTTTTAAAGAAGATTTTGGTCCCATTTGATTTAGATTGATTATTTAGACTAGTTAAAACATAATTTAAGTTTGAAAAGTGGGAAGAAAATGCAATTCTGGTACATTTTGGAGTATAAGGGTAAAATGATAATTTTACCATCAAATGATCAAATTTAATTTTTTGAGAGAATTTTGATCAAACTTGACAAATTGGAGAATGGTATGAGTGTGAGGGATGAAAAATATGCCTTGTGGTAATTTTTCAATTTTTTGAGTAAAAATGTAAATTTACACTTTTTCGGGAGTAAAAGTGTAATTTTGTAAAATTACACTATAAAAATCTTTGAGAATTGTCTAGAAGCTTCATGAAATTAAAGGATAAGGGAAGGTAATTATTGTGGCTGAAAAGAAAGTCAAAAGAAAATAAATAAATAATAAAATAATGAAAAAGTAAATAAACATGTAAATAAATTAAATATTTAATTATTTAAGTGATAAAAAGCTACAAAAATCAGCCAAGAGCATTGAGGGGTTCGGCCTTAACCAGCAAGAAGGGGGAAAGAAGAAAACTCAAAACCCTATCCTTGAATCAAGGGAAAAACAGGAAAAAAATAAAAAATTCAACCGATTAAAAAGTAAAAATTTTGAATTTTCCTATTTATCTCTATTACCCATGCTTTCTTTTCTTTCTTCCATGCATGAAACCCTAGTGGATATGATGAAATCATGCTCGCTGAATATTCAAAGGGGAGATTTGAACAATTTTTAGGTTGATTTTTAGTTGATTTAATGTTATTTAGTCAGGTTATAATCAAATATATCAAAACCTAGCTAGAAAAATGATTTTCTCCCATTTAAACACATTATGCTGAAATTTTCAGGAGAATATTGGCTGCTTATTTTGATGCAAAATTATGGTATTTAAGTGTAAATTGATGAATTATGAGCCTAAAAAAATTATGGGAAATTTTGGTGCAAAAATCGAAATTTTTACCTAAAGTATAGACTGGTGCACTAGGTGTTTTGGACTGCAAATTGGCATCACATTCGCAGTCACTAAGGCCAATTAAGTGTAATTAGAATATAGAAATTAAAAGAAATCAATTCGAAATTAAATTGGAGACTGTAGCCAATTTAATCGCGTGTAGGCGAATTAAGCCGGATACCGTGTTTAGACGGTTATTCGGACAACTTACAGTGCATTTCATGCATTCATATAGAAATTATAGAGCCTGAAATCAATTATAATTAATTGATTTAATTTATTGAAATGTGTGCCGCGCGTAACCCGTAGGTGGTGAATCGTTCGATAAAGGTAAGGAAATTGCATCAGACGACAGAGACTAGGAGTATTCTATACTCCTGAAACCAGTGAGTGGATAATTTATCGTTTTTAATATCTGAAGTAGTTTGATCTGGTTATGTGCTATTAAAATAAATTAAATTTTATAAATAATTTTTAAATCGAAAAATCGATTTAATAACATTGAGAATGTGGAGACCGGGTTAAATTTGTGTTCATATATTAAAATTGAAATTATGGCTTATGATTTTGGTGAGCATGCTTGGCTAGTATATGTGTTAAAATTGTATAAATTGCCGTTTGCCGTGTAGGCTGGCTAGTATTAAAATGGCCTTGTTATGCTGTTAGATTTTTCTATAAATTTAGTGGTCTAATAAAACACTGTAGTGAGGGTTGTCGTGGACTGCCTTTAAGAGGGGCACGATTAACCTGATTAATTGTTACCTCGGTCGGCGAGGCGAGTAGGGTAACTCCCGAGGTAATGTTACGATTCACTTCACGTTAAACCACCACGTGAAGATGAGTTTAGCCAACGCCAAGGATTGACTGTATTTGAAAAATTATGAAATTCTAACAGCCTTGGCGAACTCGATTAGACGCTCTGATCAAGTGTCCATGAGTATGAGATTTGGCTTAAGCCTTATTTTTATAAATAAAACATAAGCCTTGGATTTTGTTAAATAAGTTTGCTTTGTACAATTGTATTAAATTGGTACTATAAACTATATGATAGCATTACGTTTTATTTATATTGTCTCCATCTACTCAACTTTAGATGTCATGGATGGTAGTTATCTAACTCACTGGATTGTAAAACTCACCCCTCAATTTTCCCATTTCAGGCTCACAGACAGTTATAGATAGAGGATTTTGTTGAGGAGAAGGTTTAGAGTGATAACCTTCAGTGCACAGGTTCATCCCTTAGACTGTATTTCTCTATTTTGGGCCTAGTTAGCATTGTAAATTAAATTTTATACTTCAGTTAACTGTGTTACTGTATGTAATAATATATTTTGTTTTTACGCTGAAAAAAATTATATCCAGATATCTATATAAGAAATTGTTTTATAAGAAAATATTTTATTTTATGGAATAGTATTATTTTATTCCATTAGATATAATTTTAGTCAAATTTCATGTTTTGGATATCTGATTTCAATTCTAACTGCAAATTATGATATTTTTACGTGTAAGTAACATTTTTTTCCAAATTTTGATATTTTCAACGAAAAATGACCGAAACGCCCATGTGTAGTAAATTTCATCTTTTTCTCTGTTTGAATAAAAAATTGGACGAAATGTTTTAAAGTATGAAATTAATAAATAGAAACTCACAGGGCAGTTGGAAAGACTGGTATGAGAGCCTTGCGAGGTCTCGATATGCTACTTGGGGAATGAGTGCATATCGGGACATTGCAGCGGTTGTCATGGACTCGAGGGTGGTTCCGGGTCGTGACAATTCGGTTGGTATCAGAGCTTTAGGTTTTTAAAGCTTTTGATTTTAAAGTTTTTGGTTTTGGAAATTGTTTTAAAAGAATTTACAATGATAGTGTGGCTCTAATTGAGATAAGTTAGTTGCATGTATGTGCATATAGAATCTTAAGTCACTTAGACTTGTTCCGTTCTTTCTTGTAGATCACTATGTCTAGTGAGGGATCATTGGAATCCACGGCTAGGAGTCGGTGGCATTCGGAGCGAAGTAGTCCGAGAAGTGATTCGCCTAGGACTCTACCGGATTGGGGAAGGTGGCTCAGCAAAAAAAAAAGCCACGATACTAGCGAGACCACTGAAAGTGACGATAGCAATGACCTCGGAATAAGTATAAGGAATTCTTTATTGAAAGAATTCGGGGAAGATGTTACAGCAAGTAGGGGAAGTATAAAAGGACAACACGAATGGAATAAGGAGAAAGTGACTGTGACAAATTATCCTCCTCAGAAAGTGCTTGCGATTCGAGATTATCCTCCCGGTTGTAGATGGCGTGCCGCACCTGTAAGTGATGAAGAATATAAGAGAATTCAAGAAGAGACTTTCGCAACTAGGAGACCTCCCCCACTAGTAGTTAGACCATTTCCTTTTGGTAGTGGACCAAAAATAAAGGATCGACAAGGGAAAGGTAAACCCAAAATGTCCGTGATTGAGCCTTTTTCCCAAAAGCCACTAGTGATACAAGATTTTCCTTTTGAGTGTGGAAGGAATACTGCACCATTGAGTGATGAGGAGTATGACAGGATCCGACAAGCTCGGATGGATAAATAGAAAGAGAAGTATCCCAAGATGGAAGAAGATATAGAGGAAGATGACTCTAGTGATATCTGATAGGTTGGTCAGGTTTCACATCATTCCAAATTTTGATAGAAATAATGTAAGTGGAAATAGCTATAGATAATTGTATAAAGGAATTAAGAGTTAACTTTTGTTCTGTAAAATATGAACGGATTGTAGCATAGTTGTTTGACTGACTTGATATATATATATGTGTGTGTGTATATATGAACATCTTTTGGTATAAAAAGAAATGGATTGGCAATGTAAGTATTGAGAATAAATAATTTCAGTAATGGCATATTTGGTCATCATTTAGTGGGATTAAGATAAGAATTATAAATTTGATTATGGTGGAAATAAGGAGACGATATCATGGCATTATAAGATAATGATTTGATCCAAATATGGATCCATGGGAGATAAGTTAAGTATGTGTTTAAATACTTTGATGGGCAAGTGCACACCTTTAGGGAAATGGTATATTTGGAGTGTAAACAAGCTGTTCATCAATCAAATGAAATGAATTTTGGAGTCAAACATTGGAGTAAGGGAGTCAATATAAAATCTTGTTTATAGTCAATGATTGCAGCATTGATTATACACAGGGAAGTGTGTAGACTCCCAATCTAAAATTTTAAGCCATAATCGTCGATGAAGGAATTTGAGAAGGGCAAATTGTCTTGTGATTTCTCTGTACTAGAAGTGAATAAATTATCGAAGTTATATGATATGAAGGATAATTAAATGTGAATAATAAAAATAGTAGTGTGGTGCGATCATACCAATATTAAGGCACCGGATCCCATAAGTACTCTGCAATTAAGCGTGCTTGGACAAGAGTAATATTATGATGGGTGACCTCTTGGGAAATATGTTTTAAGATAAAATAGAAAGTATGAGGATTTGAAGATATTTATTAATAGAAGTACAAATGGTAAAGTATTTGATAAGAGTAAATAAGGATTGAATTATGATCCAAGTATTTAGAGATTAAGGGTGATATGAATTAATTACGGAATATTATCATTGGAAAGGAAATGGAAATATGTTATGGAAATTACAAAAATCCACTGAGAAAGGGTGAATTTGATGTATTAAAATAGATAATATGGATAAAATGAAATGGAGTTATGTTGCAATAATGGTTGTGATAATAGCCTAAGGGCAAAAGATTCATTTTAATTAAGTAGATTCCAAAAGTGATAGCGTGGTAACATTAATTGTTCAATACCATTATATTAAGAATCTCTTGTGGCTGAATAGCACAAGTAAAAGTTTGAGTGTTACGAAAGTAAATCTCATGAGATAAAGAATAGTCATTGACTTAATACGGAGTTTTGTTAATTGGAATTTTAAGTGCATCAAAAAAGTGTTAAAAGGAAAGTAAGAAGTAAATTGAAAAATTTCTATATTGATTCACATATATAGACATGTGGATGGAAAGAAAATTTAAAAGTTACCAAAAGTGTCACGTTGAGGTACATTGTTATATAGAACAGTAAGATCAATGATGAGTTAATTTAAGTCCGATTATAAGAGAACAAAGGAAATAGAAAGTTAAGATTTGTTGATGGCTAAATAAAATTAAAGGAAGAGTTGGATAAATGATGAAATAGTGACGAGAAATATCAATGCTGAGTGATAAACTTATGAATGAAAATGATGGCACAATAAAAGAGATAATGTGAAGTATTGTCATGGAAAATCATAAATTTTGTTTTAATTTAGTTGAACGAAAAGAATTGATAACAACACCAGATTGTTTAAGTGATATACTGGGAATCCTTGAAGATAAAGTGAAATATGAATAGTTAAGTGTGTATTTGAATATTATAGGAAGCAAATATATATCATTATAGAGAGAATATGTTTGGAGTATGGAGAAATAAACAAACAGTTGAGTATTCCCAAGGATGTTTAAATTCTTTAAGAGAAAATTTCAAAGCATAGGCGACGAGTATAATAAGTGCGGTTTTGAAATTGTCTAGTGAGCCAAATGTCTAAATCATGAATTGGGTAATTACATGTTATAAGACAAAAGATCTAGATAGATATTTCTAAAGAGAAAATATGTAAAGAAATATCGCTATCAATGAGGCGAAAGTAAGTATAGAATTAAATGGTTATAAGGAAAAAAGTGGTAAGACAAAAATGATACTTATATTAAAATGCCAGCCCCTAGGTGAAGCCACCCAAGCAATGGCATTAGGCCCCAAATTTGGAGAGGCCTCAATTTTAGAAAAAATTTATAATTTTGCAATAATTATAATATAATTAATTATATTAAAGATATAAAAAAATTAAAAAATATATACCAAAGTAAAAAAAAATTATTAAAATTATTTTTTTACTTTTTTAATTATGTGCCTAATAATTTCAATTTTCTATTACTTCTTTCTTTCTAGAATGTTATTAATTATTAACTATATTCTCTTATTTCCAATAAATCAACAGCCATAAGTATTTACTCATTTCCAACAGTTTTTTTTCTCACTTATTTTTCTTATTTCCAATCAATGTATTTAATGATTTCCAACGGCTATTTTTTTCCTATATATAAAACTAATTTTTTTTCAATGTATAATATCTACTTTTGAAATCTTCCTTTTTTATTTACTTTTTCTTCCTTTAACTTCAATTTTTCTCCAAGGAATACACAAGAAGTTTGTTCTTTTATTATCTTCATAAAGTTGTGAGCCTCATTTGCTATTTGTAATAAGCATTTAATAATTAAATACTATTGTTCTAATCTTTACAGATTTTTTTACTTTAATTTAGAGTTTATATTATATTGTTATAGTATTTTTATTTCATGTGATAGTTGATTTGTTTGAATTAGAAATTTTGATTATTGATTTTATATTAGCCATTTAGAAAATATAAAATAATTATAATAGTTTAAAATATAAGATAAAAGTTTAATTAAAAATTTTGCATCTCAAAAAACCAGAAGAATAAAATTTTAATAATTTTTTTAAATTTTAATAAAAAAAGCCTCATTTAAATATTTCGTTTCAGGCCTTTAAACTTGTTGGGCCGCCCCTGGATGTAAAGATCCGATCTCATTATAGATGTGGTGGGAGACTACTTCGCTGGACTCTGCGCATAATCTCATTTGAGCATGCATAATCTATACGAATAAAACATAAAATCCAATGGTTGGATTAATGAAATATAAATAGTACAAAAAAATATAAAAGATGTAAAGCTCAGTTAGTTTCACCTTTGGTGTTAATGAATTTCGCTTATAATTGTCATTCTATTGAAAATATTCAATATCTAAGTCAAAAACTAAATTGTTTTGTGATAAAAATAAAAAACTAAATAAGTGGCTGTTTATAATAGTCAGCAAAACTTACTTGGTGTGCAAATAAAATAAATAACAAATAAGAATATATTCTAACCTTAGACTTCTTTGGAGCACAAGTAAAGTAAAAAGAAAATAGAGAGATATTCTTCTTAAGATATTCCTAGAATTAATAATTACAGTTCATATTAACACTTTCCCTCAAGTTAAAACATAAATATCAATCATGCCCAACTTGTTGATTATACCATGGAACACCTTCCCTGAAACTGCTTTCGTGAGAATATCAGTCAGCTAATCTTCAGATTGGACAAATGGAAACTGTATAATTTTTTGGTCGGGGTTCTCCATGATAAAATATCGATCAACTTCAACATGTTTGGTGCAATCATGTTATACAAGATTTTGTGCAATTTCGATGGCTGCCTTATTATTGCAATAAAGATTGATAGGTTTTGCATATTCAATTTTTAACTCTTTAAGAACACTCATAATCCATACTAATTTGCATACACCATGAACCACACCTCAAAATTCAGCTTCTGCACTTGATCTTCCCACAACCTTCTACTTCTTGCTCTTCCAAGTGACAAGATTATCTTCCACAAAAGAAAAATAACCAGATGTGGATCTTTTAGTTGTTTGATCACTTGCACAGTCAAAATCCATAAATCCTTCAATGTTAAAGACACAATTTTTTGAGAACAACAAACTTTTTCCTAGAGCACTCTTCAACTATCTTAAGATTCGATACAATGCATTCATATGTTCTTCACTTGGTGCATGCATAAATTGATTTACGACACTTACAAAATAAGCTATATTCGATCTTGTGCATGATAAATAAATTAATCTCCCAACCCACCAATGATAATGACCCTTGTTTGTTAGAACTTCATCTAGAAAAATTCCAAGCTTATGATTCATCTCTATGGGCGTGTCTACTAGTTTGCAAGCAAGCATTCTAGTTTTGGTTAAGAGATTTAGCACATATTTCTATTGCGAAAGGAAAATCCCTTTTTTTGATCTTGCAACCTCAACCCTCATAAATATTTAAGTTGCTTCAGATTGTTCATTTCAAATTTAGCAGCCAAATATGGCCATAATGCTTTCATTTCATATAGGTCATTTCTTGTCAAGACCATATCATCGTCATACACAATTAAAGTTGTTACCTTTCCCTTTTTGTTGTTTATAAACAAAGTATGGTCCAATTTACTTTGCTTATAACCAAATGCTTTCATTATAGAAGAAAGCTTCCCAAACCAAGTTCTAGGTGACTGTTTTAGCCCATATAATGACCTATTCAATTTACAAACTTTCCTTGTACAGAAAGAAATGTGTTTAATTCTTAGCGATAACTCCATATAGACCTTTTCCTCTAAGTCTCTATTGAGGAAAGCATTTTTTAACATAAAATTGTTGTAGAGGCCAATCCTGATTTGTTGCTATAGATATAAGAATGTGAATTATATTGATCTTGGCTACTGGTGCAAAAGTCTCTTCATAATCCACCTTATACCTTTGCATATACCCATTTGCAACTAACCTTGCTTTATATATGTCAGTGTTGCCATCTGTTTTGAGTTTCACCGTAAATACCCATCTACATCCAATCGTCTTCTTTCCTTCGAATAAAGGAACCAGTTCTTAAGTGGCATTCTTCTGCCAAGCCTTAATTTCTTTATTCATCGCCTTGATCCATTTTGGATCTTTTAATGCAACTTGCAAATTACTAGGAATAGATACAGTGGATAATTGATTAATAATGAGTCCATACGATTTAGATAGTTTATAGGAGGACACATAGTTGCTAATTTGGTATTTGACTTCGGCTTTAGGATCAGGTTCATATTGTTGCTTTGGGACTCCCTTATTTGATCATTGTAAATATTTAGGAACTATCCTTTCTATAGAAACATGTGTTTCATAGGACTCATCAAATATGGGATTTAGGATTATCTCATTAGATATGAGATTCAAGATTGCTTAAGGGAGAACATTCTAGGTTGATTCTTCAATTAATGGTATAGGCGTAGGCATAGGCAATTTTATGGACATTGTGACGGAAGCACCTGATTCACTTGCATGAAGAATTAACTCACTCTTTATTTGAGGAATACTATCACAACATTGTTGAACACTTTTCCCAAGATGTTCATTTGCTTCCTCTAATTCCATAAACTCCTTTCCTCCACCACTTTGTTGTAACACATTTTCCTCACTAAAGTTCTACCCTTAAAGAAAAGGTCCAAAGACTCTTTTTAAATAATAAGGTTCTAATTCACGAAAAGAAACATCCAAGGTTACATTTAATTTACGGGTTTAAGGGTCATAGCACCTATACCTTTTTTAAAAATCAAAATAACCAACAAAGACAAATTGTTTTCCACATAGATCAAGTTTTTGGGAATGTGAATAGATACAATGCAACCAAAAACTCGTGGTTCAAGATTAAGGAGGTGGGGAACTGAAAGTAAATATTGCATTTTTTGTTGACGGGTTTGAAAGTTTATTACTCAAGAAGGTATTTGGTTAATAAGGTAGGTAGCAGATTTTACAACTTCTCCCTAATTTTACCAAGGCATGTTCATGCCAAAGAGAGAGACACAAATCATTTCCAATATCTGTGTATTCTTTTTTTTTTTTGCCAATCCATTTTGCTATAGATAATAGGTGCAAGAAGTCTGATGACGACTCCCATAGTGGCTCAAAATTTGTCAAGGGATCCATCATACTCAATATTTTTATTAGTTTGCAAAGCACGAATTTGCTTATGGTACTAAGTGCCCACCACAGTATAAAATTTGTAAAATGTTGTGCATACATCACTTTTATTGTGAAGCAAAGGGACCCAATCCATTATAGTGTTTTCATCAATAAATGTAACAAAGTAACGAGCTTTAGAAATAAAAGAAATTTTTATAGGACCCCAAATGTTAGAGTGAATAACCATAAAAGGTTCTAAACTTTTATTCATACTTGGTGGATAAGAAATACGATGTCTTTTAGCTAGTTCGCAAATGTCACAATGAAAATCCAAATCATTCAAACTTGAAAATAGATATAGTTATAACTTCTTTAGATCACCAAAAGAAAGATGTCCCATTCTTCAATGCCATAACCATATGGTTGCTTAAGCCTTGTCTTTACTACTAGTTAGATTCACCCTACTAAGTTTTGGTCTCCCACTTTTTGTTAACTCCAAACAGTAGAGTTTGCCCTGCCTAACACCATAACCAAGAATCTTTTAAGTCAGAATGTCTTGAAAAATGCAAAATTAGGGTAAAAAAGTTATCATGCAGTCAAGATTGGAGGTAATTTAGATAATAGACAAAAGATTACAGTCAAAAGATGGAACAATAAAAATTATATCTAATATAAGAGTATTGGATAATATGACATATCCCTTTCTAATAACAGGACATGTATTACCATTAGTTGTGAAGATAATAGATTGAGAAAAAGGGAAGATTGATTGTAAGTGACTAAAGTCCTTAGTCATAAGGTCGAATTAACTTGTATCAATAATCCAAGTATTATTCTTTAAAGTTGCAAGGAACACTGTTGCCTTACCACCCATACTTGAGTGGGCAACGTTTTCTGTAGGCTGGGATTGGTTTGTAACATTTATTGTAGGCTTCAATTGGTTTTCTTTTGTGGATGTCACCATGGCTTTCCCTGTAATTTTCTTTCTAGGTTTCTTTGTCAAGCCACCACTCTAGATAGCTAATGATTTCATAACATCGTTGTTTCGAATGACTTATTTCACCACAATAAGTACATAGCAAACTGTTAAATTTTCTGGTTGATTGATTGCTTCGATTCTTCGAGGAGCTAAACAATGGTCATTGCTAAGTTTGGTTGGCTAGCATAGCCGTGCTTTCAAGATTTGGATGAGAGCCTCCCATTGTTTGTCTTTGTTGATATTTTCTCTTAACATATGCATACTTGCTTTTCAAATCAAGTTTTGGATCTTTCCGTAAAATGTCTCCATGAACTTGATCAATTCATAATCAAGTCCACTTAGAAAAGTATGGATTGGAAACTTAGCCATCACGAAGTAAAATTGGACTGCACCTTGAACTGTTCTTTCCTACGAGATAGTCCTATGATCAATTTCCTGAAAAATAGCCTCAAGGTCATTATAGTAGGTTCATAATGGTCGACCATTTTGTTTGGAAGAGAAAGATCTCAAGTTCAATTCAAAAATACAAGTCTTGTTTGATCCATCATGGAGGGTTCTTTATACAGCTTCCCATATTTCCTTGGTTATGGGAAAATGAATAAATTGCTACATCAATGACGGACTCATTGAATCAAAAAGCCATCTTTTCACTTTGTGATATTTAATAATCCATGGTCCAAGATTCGAATCTTCGGGTTTAGGTTTTTGTTCTTTTTCAATGAGATATCTAGCTTTGTTGCAAACGCCAATACACATCTCCATGAGTTGAAACCATAATGAGTAATTTGTCTCATCAAGTGTGATATTGGTAAGAAACACAGAATTGTCTTGGTGGACAATAATTGGTGGTGTTGGGTTGCTTTGTAAAGTTGGAATAATATAATTGCTTGGTATGGTTGGAACAAAGGAATTGGTTTTTACCATGTAGTTTCAAATTGTCACGACCCGGTACCTCCTCGAGCCCGTGACAACCGCCACGAAGCCTCGACAGACATTCTTCCCCTGAATGCCCCTCGAAACCTCGCAAGGCTTTTGTACCAGTTTTTTCACTCCTCTTTTTTTTTGAATAATAAAATAAAATAAAATAAAAATATTAATTAAAATAATCTATTTTAATGTAAAACAATATATATATTTTTGAAACATTAAAAATTAATTTTTTGCACATAAAAACAAAATAAATTTATACATACTGTAATATAGAAAACTAGAGTATGCAATTTAAATTACAATGACACGTGGGCCCCCAAATAACTGAGAAGGTTTAAGTCTATAACCTTGCTTTCTAGGATGCAACTCCAAAATTTATTTCTCGATGCAATTGACAGTCTACAGCCTATTCTGAGCCTGAAAAATGTATAGGAAGAAGGGGTGAGATTATATAATCTCAGTGAGTAGACAGACATCATCAAAATAATCTAAAGCCGAGTAATAGGAGACAATAAAAATATCCCTTCGCAAATCACATTTCACAACTTGGAAATTCATCCCAACCCATATAAATAATTATTTTTCAATTAATTTCTCAATATGGCTTATGCGCTTTTCAAACACTTGGTTTATCAGAGTACTTGGTAAGAGGCGTACCAAGAAACCTCAACTGGAGGCTCTCTGCCTGCCCTCTTCCAAGCTCCTGCCACTTGGCCTATGCCAAAAATTCATTCTCGGGGATACCCCACGGAGGCATCTTTACCGAGACCGCCAAGTCTGTTTATTGTCACACACACACACAAACATATTTTACCTTTGACAACACAGCCGTTCCTTGGCATTGGCTGAGTCTCACTTTCACGTGGTGGCTAGCGTGAAGTGTACTCAAATCCTACCTCGGGAGTTATCCTACGTGCCTCTCCAATCGAGGTAAGCTCAACAAATGAGAACCGTGCCCCTCTAATAGGAGGCCCACGGAACCCCCGTCACTGCAGTGCCCGCTTTAATTATCCACCAATCAACAAAAATCACAATAGCATGACATGGCGCGCATAACACATTCAAGGCAAATCAAAGCAGTTCACATATTCTTCAAATCATAAAAACAACCAGTCATGCTCACATGTATCATAAGCCATTAAATTTAAAATCATGGATGAACAACACAAATCTCAGTGTGGGTCTCCAATTACTCTATTTTTGAAATCATTATTCAATTTTCAGAAATTTATAAAATCATATTTTTTCCCATAAAACACAATAATTTTCCAATTAAACCAATTTTCATAAAATCACAGAGTTTAATAAATCTACTCTAGATAATTAAGACGATATATGAATACTCACAGTATTAGGAGTAGAAATAATCCTATCCTCTTTCTTCCGGTTCTGTCTCTTACCCGAAATAATTGACTCACCACTTATCCACAATCTATGACACAAAATTCAATAAATTGTGTCAATTTATCATGAATTATTTCAGGCTCTAATCCATGCGTATGCACTAGATAAGGTGTGAAATGTCTGGACAATCGCTTAATTGCGGTGTCCGACCTAACTCGCCTATACACGGTGTAAATTCTTAAAATCTCCAATTTGACTCCAATTCCATCCATTTCAATTTCAATTATCCAATTATATCCACAATACCTCAATGACTGTGAATTTGGTCCAATTTATCAGTGCGGACCAAAATTACGCTTTTACCCCTAATGGGTAAAATTTTTAATTTTTGCACCGAAAATTCTCATTTAATTTTCTAACTCCATAATTCATCAAATATCACCAAAATTCCATGAAATATCATCAATTTCAACCTCAAAATCCTCCCTAGAATATTCGGCCATTGTGTGCTAAAAATTAAGATTTGTGATTTCATGCTAAATGCCATCAATTTCGATTTCTATCACTACCATTTATTAAAACCATTACATCCTAACCATTTAACATCAAATGTCACAAAATTCATCTCAAATATTCACTCCACAAATTTCAGCCTTGATGGGTTCTCATGGAATATGTGATTTTCTCACTTAGTTTTCTTCCTAAACATGACTAACTAACTACAAACACTAACATAGTAAAAAATCAAATAATTCCATCAACTTTCTCTCTCTAAACCCATTGGACCAGTCATGAAATCACCATGAAAATATGTAATTTAACCATGGAAAATAAGGGAAATTGCATGGGTAAGGTAGAAATTAAGTTAGAAATGAAAAACCTTACCTTTTTATTCTTGATTTCCTTGAATTTCTTTACTTTTTCTTGATTTTTCTCACTCTAGGGTTTATTTTTGTGTTTTCTCTCTCTTCCTTCAGGTTAGAACGAAAATTTTGGGGAAGAAGGCTGAAATTTGGCCTTTTTAAGCCATTAAATAAAATAATATTATTTTATTATATTTTATTATTTTTTTATTAATTTATTTTTTTTTATTTTTTTACTTTATTTTCAGCCATAAATTTTCCTTCCCTTATCTTCAGCCTTCAAGAAGGTTCTGGACAAATCCCAAAGATTTTTATAGTGAAATTTTGTAAAATTACACTTTTGTCCCCGAAAAAGTACAAAATTACATTTTTACCTCAAAAATTAAAAAATTACCACAAGGCATATTTTTCACTCCTCAAACTCATACCACACTCCAAATAATTAAATTTGATCAAAATCCTTTCGAAAATTCAATTTTCAGTTCCGGGTGGTAAAATTAACATTTGGCCCCTATACTTCAAAAATACCGAAAACTCATATTTTTCACTGATAAATCTTTCAATTGTACTTCAATACCCATATCATACTCAAACATGTCAAATGGGGCTAAGAAAATCTTTTCTAAAAATTTCCATTTTGTCCTCAAATTGCAAAATGACCATTTTGCCATTTACCGGTCAATTTTTCAGATTGACTCCAAATCGGACCTCGAACTCCAAATTACCATTTTAAGTCATCCTTGGACTGTGAAATTCTCAATTTCATCTTTAAGATCTCGATTTTATCTTATTCGAGGTTTAATCGACTTAACTGCACTTCTAGGGGCAATATTGTCTTTTGTCTATTTCTCGGGCTTCCTCAATATACAAACATTCTATCGAGCATGTAAATGACATTGCAATCACTTTATAGGGCAGGGTTTGACACAAATTAACAAAAAAAAATTATAGTGGTAATTTTTTGAGTATGGGCTTCAAAATACGAAATTCGCATTAAAGCGTTCCTTTCGTATTAGAATTGCTCTAATACCATGTAGAAAATGTTCAAGATCTAAGCAAAGAACTAATTGCTTGATGATAAAAATAAAGAACTAGATAGATGGCTATTTATAATAGCTAATTAGACTTAAATCTACTTGATGTGCAAGTAAAGTAAATAACAAATAAGGAAGTATTCAACCCTAAACTCCCTTACAATACAAGTAAAGTAAAAAGCAAATAGAGAAATATTCTCCTTAGATATTCCTAGAATTCATAATTACAACTTATGCTAAAAAATCCTCATTTGATCGAGGTTAAGTAAATAATCTTTTACCAATTTATTTATAATACTAGCCAAAAAAAAGTAACAAATTCATCAAACGAAGATATTAAGATGAAAAAAAATGTAAAAAGAAAATCATCTATTCTCAAAATGTCATCATGGAAGATGAACACTTAATTTGATTGTAAAAGAAAAAAGATTATTTTAATTGAAGAAAAACAATCAATATAAAAGAAAAGTAAAAAAACTTAAAAAGGAGAAAGACCTTGTAAAGACAAACTTATATAAATATAGATTTAAAAAATTACAAAACTATCTTTTAAATGTTGAAATTTAAGATATGAGAATAAAGAGGAGGTTTGTGAAGAAAAGGCATAACAAGGGTGATTGAAACAGCTTAAGAAAGGCATATAGAAGATCAACATTAAAACAGTTGCAAGATAGTGTCAGTCATTGGAAGAAAGGTCTTTATTTGGTGCATGTAGGGAACTTAAGTCCCAAATTAGGATGGAAGTAGCTAAAGGATGCTTTCTAGAAGTATAGGGCAGTGGTGGATGTTTTTTTACTCAAATCTTGAGGTTGAGAAAATAATGGTCAATTAGGTTTTGCTTTCGTTAAATACCAATACTTGAAGGAGATGAGCAAGGATATTGACTTGGGAGATGGTACAGTTATTGATGGAAGTAGAATAGTTGTTAATAAAGCAATTAGTAGTAAGGAAAACCAAACCCATCAATGAGGAACATAGGCTGAATAACAGAAGGATGAAAGGGTGGCTAGGGCCTATGGAGCAACACTCATATAAGGAAGCTTTAACTAAATGAAGTAATAGGTGAAGGATTGAAACGACTGATGAGTCTCATGGAGTTAAAGTTGTTAGGGCAATAAATGCTGAGAGTTGGGACAAAATGCTTTTGCATGATAAAGACATTATGACCCTCAATGTGAAGAACCAGAGGATGACATTGAATAGGCTCATAGAAGTGCAATTGGTAGGCTAAGGGAAATATCCTCTCTTAATCTTATCTAATGTAACTTGATTCAGAAAGGAACAGATATTAGAATCCAAACGTTTAGTTCCTTTAGGGCCCTACTGACGTTTACAAATGTTAAGGAGATGAAAACCATCCATAGTAAATGCCTTCAAATGTTCTCCCTTTGGTTTGAGTCAATGATTGCATACTAAGAATATCAGGTGAAAAGAGGTGAGTTGGTTTGGGTCAAGGTAGAAAATTTTTCAATGTATTTATGGAGTCCTGTAATGTTTTATTATAATTGGAATTGGTGAGGTTTGGTGGTCAGATTAAGTTCTGCCACGAAGAAACTAAAGAGGTTTGACTATGTATATTTAGTTGTTAGAATGGAGTCAAGTAAGTCCATTCCACAATGGTAGGAGTTAATTGCCAACACTAACAAAATTATGCTAAAGCTCAAAACCAAGAAAGATAGGGACATAGAGTCACTAGAAATAGAAAGTCAATCTTATGTGGAGAGTGAACCTCTAAGTTTGAATTTGGGTGAGTCATAGAGGCAAAAAGGTGAGTAAAGAGTTGTAAGAAGTAAGGAAAAGAAGAAGCCATTTTCATATTTTCCAATAGAAAATTTCAAAATGTGGCAACGGTCAACTCAATTGGATGAACAGTGTTGTTCAATTTTCTACTCACGCAAGTGCATATCGCAAAGATAATATAATAATGAATAGAGTGTCGATCCCATAGAAAATCGAATTAATCTTTATTGCTAACTACTAAAATTAACACAGCTTAATTTTATCTAAACAATTTAAATTAAAAAGAAAAATTTTAAACTATTAAACTAATAACTAAAACTAAAACTAATCTAAAATCTATTAATGAATTTATTTTATTAAATGTAAATGACCACTAGACCTAAGATTATGATATCCCTCAATACTTTATCTGATTATTTTTTCTCACTTTCTTAACTCAATTTAATAGATTAAGTTGCTAACCTAGAGTCCTAAATTATTTATAAGTCTTTATCGAGTTTCTTATAAAAATATCTCTTTCAATTAATTTATTATATATCTATGCAAATTAAATTGAAGAAAAATTCATTAAGTTTGTACTCTAATTTTGGCTACGTATGGCTTATAGGTGTATATATACCCTACATGCAAATCAAACCACATAATCAACTAAGTGCATTTGATCATACGCTATTTTATTCAAAGTCTACCTAAATCTCCTTCGTCAAGGTTTAACCTAAGTTTTCAATCAATCTAATTGGTGGCCAGTCAACTAGAAGCATTAAGAACAGAATAAAATAAACAACTTAAATCTATCAAACTTAAGTAAAAGAGAGATAAATAATTCAGACTATATATTGAGTTCAATCATAATTTTAGATTAACAATTTAGTTCCCCATCAAGTCACACATCGTTATTGAATAAAATTTAAACATTCAAATCAACCTAAGAAAAATAAGAAAATAACAAAAAGATAGAAAAACCTAAGAATTGTATTCTTGACCTCCAAATCTCCTTAAATTCTGTAAATTCTTCTAAGCTTTAATGTCTCTGTGGCTTGACTCTCTATTGTCAATCTGGTGTTTTTTCATTTTTTTTTCAAGTCCTCCAAAAGGTTGTTTTTATAGGCTTTGAAGTTAGCTCAAGTTGGGTGGAGAAAGAAGTCAATTCCAATCAAACTATGTGAAATCGTAATTGCTCTAGGACTGCTATAGTGCATCAAATTCAACAAGATTTTTGACCATCTTCCATGCTGAATTGAGTTAAGTGGTAATATGAAAGTTGTAGATTTTTCTCTTATCTTTCCAATGGTCAAAGAATCTCTTCATTTGGAGCTCTTTAGAGAAAGTTATGATCAAAATACCGAGACATATGCAGTGAAAGTCTGCACCTTGAAATTGCTCTCCTTCTTCCATTAAAATTATTCTTTCATCAAACACCTACAAAAGCACCAATAAATTAGTAACAACCTATCTTAACCACATTAACACCAAATTAAGTATAAAATTAACCATGATTAGATTGATTCACGTAAAATAACTAATTTAAAATAATTAAATAAAATCTATTAATTTTTATGCATTACTAGAAGAACTAAGCTAAATTACTATCAAAATTAAGCTCAAATAACTCTATATCATAAAGTTATCAAACAAGATTATCGGGTAACTCAAGATACTAGTTGGCAAAATTTAAATTGAAAGATAAAGTGTTAGGACCTTACATGGACTCTCCAAGAGGTGAAAGTTCAAATGGGCCTAGTGTAAGGCTAGATCAAGAGTATAGTAGTGGATTTGATACTTTTTCAAGCTCTAAAGATGTTGTTGTTGGGCTTAATGATAATATGGGCAATGAGTTGGACTTTCTTGTGCTATGTACTTAATTCCTTAACAACAAAGATGAGTTCGTCCTAGGCCTAGTTGATAGATCAATGGAAGCTTTTAGAACTGATCAAAGGCTTTCTCACCCTGAGTTAGTATGAGGAATTGGGAATCTTAAGGCTCTTGTTGGGGAAGAAACTGAAATAGTAAGTAACTCTCACATAAGGTGTTTTAAAGATGGCAAAGGCAATGTGAGTCTACGGGTTGTCTTTGAACTAAGTAAACTAGTGGACAATAAAGACAAAAGGATTAGAGATTTCGTGGCTATGGAACTCGATTTAGGAATTGATAATCCTTAGTAAGGTGAGGGAGTTACGTAGATGCCCAAGCCTTGTGATGGTCAGGTAAGTTCGGAGATATGGGATTTGATAAATGTTAATATTGAGGTTAGGTAACTTGATGGTAACATCAAAAGGCAAGATACAATGGTGCTTTAAAAGGTGTGGAAAGTGAGATCATTGATAGTGACATTTGAAGAAGAAATGATATGATTCGAAAAGAGGCAAAAATAATGCTAGAGGTGGCAAAAGATCTGGGTCTGGTGTTTGACAAGGAAGACGAAGAGATGTTGGATATGTTGATCACCCAAGAAAAGAATGAAGAAGCTAAAGGCCTTAAATATTGAAAGTGGTTGTGGTGGTGCAAATTGGGTAGCCTCGATGTTTAGAATGGTTTAATGTTAATGGTTTCTCGCACTGTGATGAGTTTAGGAAAGGTTGAGAACAAGAGGGCAATCCAAAATCTGTCCTTGAAGTACAAACTTAGTTTCTTACTACTTTAAGAAACTAAACTCAGTGGGTTGAGGTCTAAAGTGGACAAACTTTGGGGCCGAGGTTGGTGTAAATGTCAAGTAGTTGATGTCATGGGGGCTTCGAGTGGACTACTGTCTTACTAGTTAAAGGATATTTTGATGGTAGAACATAAAATGGTGAATAAGAAATTCATGCTGCTTATTGGCAAACAAAAATGGGGTAACATTGCATGCGAAATTGGTAATGTGTATGCCCCCAATGACGAGGGAGAAAGAATTGTGTGCTTGGATCAATTAAGCAGAGCTATCAGGGAATGGAATGTAGTTTGGTGTATTAGAGGCGACTACAATGTAGTTAAATGTGTGGAGGAATGATACAAGTGCACTTAGTTTGATAGATCCATGGTTGATTTTGGTAAGTTTATTGCTGATTCCAATTTAATGGATTCAACGCTTGTAGGGGATAGATTCACTTGGTCTTATGTTAGAAAAAATGTGATGGCCAACAAACTTGACTAGTTTCCGTTGGCTATTGAAATTGTTGAAAGCTAGCTTAGTTTGATACAAAAATGTCTCCCTTGTTCTTTTTTGGATACTCCTTTATTATTGTGCTTGGCTGAATACGATGAAGGACCAAAACCCTTTTAATTTTTAATTTTTGGTTGCAGGAAGATGGGTTTAATGATGTTATTGGGATGTGGGCTTACCTTTTCAACCGAATATTCTACTTCCATTCGGATCGAGGAAGCTTGCCTTACAAATCTTCCTTTGTGCACATAACAATTTCTTCACTCTCGTTGTTATGGAGCAGCTACTACCGTTCTCTACAAGGAATTGCATGTTCCAAAACCCTCTGGCCTTTGATGGTGCCTTAAGAATGAAGAAAAATAAAAAAAACAGAAAAAAGGTTTTTGGTTTTTCTAATTTATAGAAAAACTTGTATTCATTCTTTTGTTGTGTTAAAACTAGTATGTCTATTCACTATTTATAAACGTATTAGGGATATAGAGATAGGATATTATGTTTAAATTTAACGAAATTAAATTTAAATATAATTAATCCTTATTTAAATTTAAACAAATTAAATTTACATACAATGGATAGATAATTTAAATTTAAACAAATTAAATTTAAATTTATTCTATCTTAAACATTATAATTAATTATTCAATTAAGTTATATCATAACAATACCTAACATTAATCAATTAAATATAAGTTAATTATTCATAAATAATTAACAAAGTTACATGCTATGTGGACGCACCACATTTGAATGCAACATCTCCCACTCGTACACATTGGCATCAACTTATACCATTCTCAATTTAACCCATTCTCCATTCATTGTCATACAGGGAAAATAGAACGAGCGACCAACGAGAAAATAAAAGGTACCAATGAGCAGTGAGATATTAAGTTACCATCTTACTAGCATAACACCGCTCAAGTTCTCGTCATACCCCAAATCATTTTAATCACACAAGATTTTGCATCTCTGATCCCTCTTACATGTAAGAGCTATGCAGAATCTCTTTATGTTTCTAAACTCATGGTTATATCTAACAACTAATGTTTTTTATAACCGCCCGGGCAATGAGTTATAGACCATGCATGTGAGATGTATAATGACTCTTCCTTAGATACTCATGTCAATCCATTAAGATCTGACTACTTTCTTAGTCATGTTCCGCTAGATTATATCATTTTTTACCCTTGGAAATTATGCTAAAGTAGCAACACCAAATCTCAACTTCATATCATAGATATAAGTTCAAAGGTTATAAAATTTGGACTACATACGTATGACTCACATAGTGATGTAACAGGGATCTATTCAATCACTTCCTTCCATCGATCGACTAATAGCACATACATTATGAAATGTATGTTATGGTGAACCTTTCATTTAGGGTTTACCACATCAAAATCACCATATAGATCTTAGTCCAATCCTTACAAAAAGGATTGACTTGAATCCCCTAAGATTCAAATCTGGCTATCACTAGCTCCATGGAATATGGACAATTTCCATGTTTGACTCTTACGAGCCTCAACTTGATTCTAAGTCAAGGTGACATTGCTAAGATCCTTGCTCACAACTCATGTGACAAGGAGATCACAAAACGCTTGGTAACTTGTGATCGTTTAAGTCTCATCCCACACACTACTGAAGCGTTGGGGCGATTATCTCGTGTAAGAGGAATAATCTATAAAGCCAAGTGATAATAATTACCTTAGATATGTGCCCTAATTAATTAATGACATTTGATCAAATGATTCAAAATAGACTTAATTTATTAATTGTTCAGAAACAATAATATATGAATATCAAATGTGTAATAATCCTAAACCTCTAATATGTTTTTGGAAAACATTTCGAGCTATAGGTTTAGTGAATGGGTCTGCTAACATATCAGTTGCGAAAATGTACTTCAACACAACAAGACCTTGTGCAATGATGTCACGAATGTAGTGATAGCGAGTATCAATGTGTTTGGTTTTTCCATGATACTTAGGATCTTTTGTATAAGCTATGGTAGCTGTGTTGTCATAGTAATGTACAATAGTTTCACTAAGATGCTTAGTAATATTCAAGCTTTGTAAGAATCTCTTTAACCAAACCACATTTTGTACTGTAGCACAACATGCTACATACTCTGCTTCCATAATATATAGAGCAGTACAAAGCTATTTTTTGCTACTCCAAGAAATAGCTCCGCCTCCAAGTATAAAAGCATATCCTGAAGTAGACTTTCGATCATCTTTATCATTGGCATGATCAGCATCACTATCTCTAACTAATTTTAGATTTCCACCTTGATAGCATAAATCCAAATTAATGGTTCCTCTTAGATACCGTAGTATCTTTTTGACTGCAGCCCAATGGGTAGTCCCAAGATTACTTTGCTACCTACTAACCATACCAATCGTAAAGCATATATCCGGTCAAGTACACATCATAGCGTACATCAAACTTCCAACAGCACTTGCGCATGGTATGTTCGCAATTTATTTTTTTTCTTCTTTGGTTTTAAGACATTGTTCCATGCCGAGATATAAGGCTATCTCCATTAGAGTGTCTATAGGCTTGGAGTTTTGCATACAGAATTGTTCTAAAACCGTTTAAATATAATTTCTGGAGATAAACTCAAGAACTTCTTAGAATGATTTCTCGATATCTTAACCTCGAGGATGTTTTCATCTTGTCCCATGTTTTTCATCTCGAAAGTGGAGGACAACCATTTTTGAGTGGTTACAATTAACTCCATGTTATTCCCAACTAATAAGATATCATCCACATATAATGAAAGAATAAAGAACATATTCCCTAATCTCTTTACGTATACACAATGGTCCTCTTCAATCATCACAAACCCTATGGAAACGATGGCTTAAGGAAAACGAAGATACCATTGTCGGGATGATTGTTTCAAGCCATAGATAGAACGCTTCAAGCGACACACCTTGTGTTCTTTTCCTTTGGCTTGAAAACCAATTGGTTGATTAATGTAAATCTCCTTATTGATTTTTCCATTGAGAAATGCAGTTTTCACATCCATTTGGAACAATTCCAAATCTAGATGTGCCACTATAGCCAAGATAAGGCTAATTGACTTAAATCTTACCATAGGAGAAAACGTCTCTTCATAATCCACACTTTCTTTTTGGGTATAGCCTTTTGCCATTAGACGAGCCTTATATTTTTCAATTGATCCATCCGCTTTGCACTTTACCTTCAGAACCTATTTGTTTTCGATTGCTTTGCACCCAAGTGAAAGGTCAACTAACTCCTATACTTGGTTTTCAGTCATGGATTTCATTTCATCTTCCATAGCAGTAAGCCATTTGTTTGATGATGGTGAGTTTAAAGCTACCTCAGAGGAAGACGATTCATCAACATCCACAAGAATGCTTAAGAAAGACTGACCTTCTATCTCGAATCGTTTATGCGGTATTTCCTTATGTTCACTTCTTCGTAACTATGAATCTTGGTGGAGCTCAAACGGTGTACTCCCACTGACCTCAACAGTCTCTTGAATATGATGTGTTTCCATATTCATTTCCTCATGTTTGGATACATTTTCTTGAGGCTCATCCATCTTACAAAGCTCAAGGCTTTCTTTAACCTCATTTATGATTGGGAAGTCATCTTCTAGAAAATCAACATCACAAGATTCCATCTCAGTTAGCCCTCCATCAGGGTGTTCTCCATACATCACGTAGCCCTTAGAATGTTCTGAATATCTAATAATCACACACTTATTAGCTTTAGGACCAAGTTTCCCATACTTATGAGATGAGTGATGTACATACCCGGCTGATCCCTAAGGATGTAACTTTCCAAATTAGGTTTCATTTCATTCCATAACTCATATGGAGTTGTGGCAATAGATTTTGAGGGCACACGATTGAGGATATATGTTGCGATCAAAAGGGCATCCCCCCAAAAACTTATTGAAAGGTTGGCTTATGCCATCATTGACTTAACCATGTCTAACAAGATATGATTCTTTCTCTCTGCAACACCATTTTGTTGTGGAGTTCTAGGTATCGTTAATTGTCGACGTATTTCTTTTTCCTCATATAATTCTTTGAACTGATCATATATGTATTCATGACCTCTATCAGTGTGAAAAACCTTAAGTTTCATTTCTTTCTAATTCTCAACTTTTGCCATAAAGCGTTTAAAACAATTCAAAGCTTTAGAACGGTGAGACAACAAAATATGGATCCATATCATGAGTAATCATCTATGAATGTAATGAAATAGGATGCGCCATTACGTGCTTTTACATTCATAGGGACACAAATGTCTGAATGGAAAAATTCTAGAAGATAGGTGGCCCTTTTAGCCTTCCTAAAAGGTTTTCTGCTAGACTTACCAACAAGACATGGCTCACATGTAGGAAGTTTAATATTGGTGATAGAGCCCAATAACCTTTCTCTAGCCAATCTGGACATTCTATTTTGCCCAATATGTCTTAATCAGCATGCCATTTCAAAGAATCATTTATAACATCAGAAGAAGAATTTGAAACAATTGCAATATCATTATTAGAATCCAAATCTAACATAATCAAACCGTCTTTAAAATAACCATGACCAAAAAACGTATTTTCAAGAAAAATAGATAAACTATAATTCTCGAAGGTAAAATTAAATCCTAAACCTACCAATGCTAAAACTAAAAGTAGATTACATCGTATAGATGGACTATAGAGCACATCATGTAAGAGCTATTTGCGCCCATTGTGCATTGTGACTTGGTAAGTTTTTACTCCTAGAACCTCTTTGTAACGACCCATCCCTGGTCGCTACCGGCATCCGAGACCTCCAAGAGATCCCTTTAAGTCCCGAACAAGCCTTTGTAAATTTTTCTGAGACATTTATTAAATATGCTAACACGTATGTAAATAATTAATAATAATAATAATACCCTATTGGTATTCCATTTCCAATAATAGTAATTAAATTTAAAATACAAATTTTTCAACAATGCATAAGTAGAAATTGACAATACTAATAATATGTAGAAATTCATGTGAATGAACTCTAGACAGCGGAGCGACTCGAAGCGGGCTAAGAGATGCCTTCACCTATTCGCAGTAGACTGAATACGCCAATAGTTATGCGCTAGGCCAATCCCTGTTTGCAAAAGGAGAAATAAGAGGGGTGTGAGTCTCACAGACTCAGTGATCATCGGCTCAGCGAGTAGGGCGTAGATGGGAAACAAGCAAATAGCTGATCATTTGAATATTAAATTACCGGATGATAAAACAATTTATTTCAAACGGATATTTGTGCCTTATATATAAAGAAAATATCAAGAATTCGTTTATGATATAACCAAACCAAAGGTATATAGATAAATACGTGCCAAATCTAGTGTGAATAATAATTTCATGCAAAAATCATTTAGAATAATTTATTCAAATCAATTTCCTTAAATCAGGCAAGCTCTCGTAAAATTATATATTTGTCAAATATATACGTAAACCACAAATCGTCTCGTACTCGAGGAGTTAAAATTCATTTTTCCGTAAAAATGGAGAGCTGCGGAAAAACCATTTTAAATTAATTTTCACCATACACGAAATATGAGTCTGAAAACTCAGAAGAATCAACAAGTCACCTCTTGAATGAGGCGTTAAGTCCAATCATTTCGTAAACAGGGAGTTGTTGAAAACTTTTTAACTTTCACCATGCACAGAAAAATATAATTCGAAAATCCAAAGAGACTTTACTCTCGAGTAGGAAATAAGATAAAAACTCGTGGTCTCGCTACCACGTAATATCATCCGGGAGCATCGCTTCCACCGGATCCCCACATAATGCCATGGCAATCTCAACGATGTTGGCCGACATCGGAGACATCAAGCGGTCGTAACCGCGTAAATCATCTGTGGCCTTGCCACGTATATCACAGACCATGGCCCCAGCCATGTCTAACAGCCCGTCGACGACCCGAAAATGTCTATAGCTAGAGCTCACTCGTGCACGAGGGTCACACTTAACCGATGTGACATCCGGCCTACTCTTGAATCTCTCGATTAAATAAAATCACTTTAGAAATTATTTTATGTCTTGAAAGTCTCATTCCAAATTATTCTCAAAACATTCGATAGAAAATATAATGAAATCAATTGTTATTTTCATAAATAAAATTTGGTGCATGAATTTTGAAATACTTCACATGGTAACCAGGCATCATAATTATGGATGCACACTACACAAGTATAAGGCACAATTTTGAATATAAATCCCATTGAAAAGCTTGTTTCCCGGTTTAAAACACTTTACGTATACTTTATACATATATATTCAAAACACGTTTGAAATTCGTAGCATTCACAAATTTCCTAAAAATCTACCAACTCATGCTTTCCACAATTTGTACATAATATAATTCATGGATATACATACATATATAATTACGAAAATTTTCAAATTGACACCCCCTACTCACCTCGAAATAACGGGATATTACATCGCTATTTTTGTACGCGTGTATGATTATTTCTATTTCCCGGTCGCGTGTCTCGTTCAGTACGTCTTCTCGATAAACGTGCCATTGAGCCTTTTCCATTCCACCTAGCTATTGGACCTTATCCAAAAACATCTCCAATTTCCTATTAGGCCAAGCCCAATTTTATTTTTCACTTGGGCCTTGCCCATTTAATTACCATTGGGCCTTGTCACATTTTTATTTTTTTATTGGGCCTTGCCCATTTCCTTATTTTCTATTTGGGCCATGCCCAAATTTCATTTTTTCTATTGGCCCACTTTTATTTTTTTTTCTTATTCTTTCATTTTCATTTTCTATATTTTTTTTCCTTTCTTTTTTTTTCTCTCTTCCACGTTCTTTCTTTCTTTCTTTCTCCCAGCCGTGGCTTCCTCATCACCACCGTTGCCTTCCTCCTCCACCGGTGGTGGCAGCTTATCCTCCTCCACCACCGGTCACCCATTCCTCTTCTTTTTCTCACTGTTTGGTAGCAAAAACCCTACCCTTTTAGCTTTAATTTCCAGCAGCTTTGCTGCCCCTTTTCCACCTCCAAATCCAGCAAAATTTCAACCTCAAAACCAGCAAAAATTTTAGCTAAACTTTCAGCTTAAAACCAACCATCAAAACCACACTTTAAGCCTCCAAAAACAACCAATTTTTAGCTCAATTTTCAGCAGCAATTTCATCACTTTTTCAACACTAAAATCAACCATAAAAGCCTCAATAAAATCAGCTTTCCTTACCTCAAGATTCGTAGCAAAACCTGAAAATTTTTCAGCTATCTCCTTCCTCACCTCACGGTTTCTTCTCTCCCTTTTTCTCTTTGGTTTTCTTCTCTTTTTCTCACTCACAGCCGACCCTTTTGTTCTTCTTTTTTTTTTCAGCTCTCTTCTTCCCTTTTTGTCTTATCTTCTTCTCTTTCTTCCCTTTTTCAGCTCTCTATCCGCCCCCCCCCCCCACTTTCAACTCTTTCAAAGCTTCAATTGACCACATGGG
Source organism: Theobroma grandiflorum (assembly GCA_036013995.1). NCBI lineage: Eukaryota > Viridiplantae > Streptophyta > Magnoliopsida > Malvales > Malvaceae > Theobroma > Theobroma grandiflorum. The sequence continues at coordinate 17,411,043 of CP142133.1, forward strand.
CGGCTGCCCATGTGGTCTTGTCCCCTTTTTTTTTATATATCTATATATATATATATATATTTTAATAGTAGGGTGTTACAATCTCCCCCACTTAAAACAAATTCGTCCTCGAATTAAAATAAAGTGGGTCGGTAAAGCATAACTTAATCGTGAAAGAGGTGTGGGTATTCCTTTTTCATCTTCTCTTCAGGTTCCCAAGTTGCCTCTTCCATCGAACGGTTTTGCCACAAGACTTTTACTAAGGCAATTTCCTTGGAGCGCAGTTGTTTTACTTGGCAATCCAATATTGCTACTATTTGTTCTTCAAAAGTTAATCCTTCATCCAATGAAATCAGATCATATCGTATAACATGGGTCGAGTCCTTAACGTACTTTCTTAACATAGACACATAAAATGTGGGATTTACTCGAGCTAATTCTACCGGTAAAGCTAGTCGATATGCTATAGACCCAATTCGCTCCAGAACTTCAAAAGGTCTAATGTATGTTGGGCTCCGCTTTCCTTTCTTCCCAAATCTTTTGCTTCGTTTCAAGGGAGACACCTTCAAAAATACAAAATCCCCCACTTGAAACTCTAAAGGACAACACCTATTATCGGCATATGATTTTTGTCTACTCTGGACTATTGTTAGACGATCCCTTGCCATACTCTCCACATCCGTTGCTTGTTGAACCAAATCGAGACCTAATAATTTTCTTTCTTCCACTTCAAACCATCTAGTAAGTGACCTGTACTTCCGTCTGTACAATGCTTCAAACGGAGCCATTCTGATACTAGCTTAGTAGCTGTTATTATATGCAAATTCCACTAAAGATAATTGTTGATCCCACGTGGTTCCCAAATCCAATACAATTGACTTTAGCAAAGCTTCGAGCGTTTGTATCACACGCTCCGTTTAACCATCCGTTTGATGATGATATGTAATACTGAAGCCTAAACGAGTGCCTAACGCACCATATAAACTTCTCCTAAAGTTATTAGTAAACTGTGGCCCTCGATCAAACACTATGGTCACGGAAACTCCATGTAATCGTACAATACAATCAACATAGATCTTAGCATACTTAGTGACCCATAGCTAGTTTTTACTGGAATGAAGTGAGTCAACTTGGTCAATCGATATACTATCACCCATATGGAATCATATCTTCCTCTTACACCGTGCAATCCTGTCATAAAATCCATAGCCACATGCTCCCATTTTCATTCAGGAATCAACAAAGGCTGTAGCAAACCTGGGGGTTTTTCCATGTTCAGCTTTAACTTGTTGACAAGAGAGGCACTTGGCTACATATTTCGCTACATCCTCCTTCATCCTTGGCCACCAATAGACCATCTTTAAATCATGATACATTTTAGTGGTTCTTGGGTGTATGGTATAAGCGGTAATGTGAGCCTCTTTCAAAATTTCTTTTCTCAAGTTGTCTCGTTCTTATGAATTATATCAATTTTGAATCTTTATAGAAAACTCGACAATTTCATATTATGTTTAATTATAAGTAGCACACTTCTTAAATTAAATTAATATTATTCTTCCTCTTATAAAGAGAAATCAAATATATCATTAATCTTAGTCACATGTCCATCAAATTATTCTTAAATCGTCAATTATGCATATCTACATAGCCATCCACAATTTTTCTACCTTGATCTTTTATCAAGCCTCCCAACATTCGAATATTTATTTAACCATTGACTACCGATCTACTTATCAAACCACCTTTATTTCGGTTTACTTACTTCCATATCATTTCCATTCAAGTACTTCATAATATGTAAAGATCACGACATTTTATTTCTTTCAGATATACTCAACATCATGAGTAATTCAAATCTAATAACCATTAATGACCACATTCTCAAAATTAAATCTCTGATATTTTTATGATCAAATGCCCACTAAGTAATTTTCAACTTATACCTCAATGCATTTTGGTAATTAACGATATACTTATATAAACCTTTATAATCTTAATCAATTTCTTTAATCAATAGCTGATTAATTCATCATCAACTGCATACAACGTATCTAACTTAAAATTCCTCAAATTTACTCCAAATGGCGAATCTCATGGCCTCATTAATTTATCAATCTTCATATATGAAAACTACTATTGGATTTATATCCAATAATAATAATACATTATTTTCCATTGCCCCTTAGGACATTAAATTCAAGGCATACTTCTTTATTTGTGTACTCCATAATAATCTGACAAATTTCTAGCTTACAATTAAGCTAATTCATATGCCAAGTCTTTCGGGCTATATCCATATATATATTTCCAAAATTTTCAACTTCAAATAGTCTTATGCATAACCAGTTCAATAAACTATTTATATTACTGAAACAATCATCAAATCGAGTTGAAAATTATCTCTTCTCACGTTTAGTCTAATTATGTTCACCATCATGTGATAATTACATCAAGTCAATGCCGATGTTTTATTTCTATGCAAAAGTTAATTATCAATTGACGCCATCCTTAGATTCCACGTGTCATTAAATCAACTTTACTTAGCCAAAATTCATATTCTAATGTCATATCTATAAGTCATGGCTCATTACCAAAGTCTTTACTAGTATATGAATACCCGAAATCTCAAATCATTATTCTTTTTCCTAAATAAATCTTTATAATTCCTGTAGCTTATTTTTATTCCTTTACCAAAGCTAATATCATTTAATCAAACCATATTATCCTTGTTTTCAAAATGTTTGAAGCGCAATTCATCCTTTGCTTATCCTTTTTAGGCACTTTGCCTTGATAATTAATTAAATAAATTGAAATTGATGGAAGAGATACATTTCATACTTTGTTTTGTATCTACAAGTATATTAAGATCATAACTTCATCAGATCTTGAAATCGACAAGATAATTGTTGTCTCAACCAACATTCCAAACATTTTATATGTTTACAATACATCTTCATATATATGTAACATATCAGTCGCAAATCTCAATTTAACTATACAGTTATTTTCTCCTTGAGTCTTAATGTTCCTCATAGTGAAAAATTTCTCGAACCTTGTCGTTAGGGTGTTCACAGAGTAGAAACAAGCTCATAATTTATAGTTCAATGCTTAAAGCAGTGAACACAATCTCCTCATTGAAGTTCTACTCTTACTTACTGATCATAACTCTTTTGCTCATTTATTTACAAGAAAAATCAATGCTCTTTACCTTACGCATTGTTTGGTTGCTCACAAACCACACATAAACATTCAAATTTGAACTCTCATGATTAATCAAACTAGTGCATCCTCACACTTTTCCATGCATTTCCACAACCACTTAAATATATATATATATATATATTTAATACAATTTTGTTGAGTATTAAAACAATTAAAGGCTGATCTCCAAAGCCTTTCATAACCTTAATATTTCGACGTATACTTATTAACATTTCAACTTATTGGTTCCAATGAACATTATCGTAAAATCCTCCCAATTTGTCCGTGTTCTTAGTCCGGATCATATAGAATCAACTTAATATAATTACATGAATTATCCTTAAACTTCTTAGGTGCGATGTAATAACATCCATATTTATTCCATCGCTCATCCAATCATAATCTGGTATTCACATATACTTTATGATCTTATTGACCTTTTAGGTTTATCTTTATGAGATTACTGGAGTTGTGGGTTATAGGCCCACCACACTTCCGCTGTGCCACTCTGATATTTATAGAACTTAACATAAATTTTTACTTAAATGTCCTTCGACATTATCACCAATATTTAATTTCGATATTGAGTTAATTCATACACTAATAATTACAACCCAACATTATTCCATCAAACCTTGAGGTCTCATCATCATTTAATTGAATTCAAAATTAGCTTCATTTAAGTTGTTATCACTTATTTAACACATATTCACATTTAAAATATTTCAAATGTTCAGCACTAATCATATACGGGTAATGCAACTTAATTAATACAGTGCACTTACTTCAGTGCACGCAATTATCAATCTGTTTCTCCATAATACTTAAATTTATAATCCTTGGGTGGATCTCAAAGATCATTATTTATTCCAGTCAAAATATACATCTTATTATCATTATTGTAGGTTTTCCTCTATATTGTCCTCAAATACAGTCCATAATCACTAATTTCTTCTCATCAACCATCATGATTCACATTTTTAACTTCATCAATTAAATAAATTATCATGGACTTATTAGTCCGATTTCACTTTCCTTAACTTTTAATCGAAGGAGTACGTTATCATATCGACCTTTCATTAAAGGCATTTGATTAACTTATTTCTAACATTTGCTTGTGTCTCGAGTGGCATCTCAAACCCAGACATTGGCAATCATTTCTCACTATTTAATTTTCTTATATAATTACACAAGGTGGTTTTCTAAGATATAAGAGTCTATGCTGCCTCTTGCCTATAATCGGTGCTGCAGTCACTAATCATAGACAAGACTCTACGTCGACTCCACTACTCCGCTGTTTGACACAAGAATTCCTAGGACTCACTAAACCTAGAGCTCTGATACCAAGTTTGTAACGACCCATCCCCGGTCGCTACCGGCGTCCGAGACCTCCAGGAGATCCCTTTAAGTCCCGAACAAGCCTTTGTAAATTTTTCTGAGACATTTATTAAATATGCTAACACGTATGTAAATAATTAATAATAATAATAATACCCTATTGGTATTCCATTTCCAATAATAGTAATTAAATTTAAAATACAAATTTTTCAACAATGCATAAGTAGAAATTGACAATACTAATAATATGTAGAAATTCATGTGAATGAACTCTAGACAGCGGAGCAACTCGAAGCGGGCTAAGAGATGCCTTTACCTATTCGCAGTAGACTGAATACGCCAATAGTTATGCGCTAGGCCGATCCCTGTCTGCAAAAGGAGAAATAAGAGGGGTGTGAGTCTCACAGACTCAGTGATCATCGGCTCAGCGAGTAGGGCGTAGATGGGAAACAAGCAAATAGCTGATCATTTGAATATTAAATTACCGGATGATAAAACAATTTATTTCAAACGGATATTTGTGCCTTATATATAAAGAAAATATCAAGAATTCGTTTATGATATAACCAAACCAAAGGTATATAGATAAATACGTGCCAAATCTAGTGTGAATAATAATTTCATGCAAAAATCATTTAGAATAATTTATTCAAATCAATTTCCTTAAATCAGGCAAGCTCTTGTAAAATTATATATTTGTCAAATATATACGTAAACCACAAATCGTCTCGTACTCGAGGAGTTAAAATTCATTTTTCTGTAAAAATGGAGAGCTGCGGAAAAACCATTTTAAATTCATTTTCACCATACACGAAAATGAGTCTGAAAACTCAAAAGAATCAACAAGTCACCTCTTGAATGAGGCGTTAAGTCCAATCATTTCGTAAACAGGGAGTTGTTGAAAACTTTTTAACTTTCACCATGCACAGAAAAATATAATTCGAAAATCCAAAGAGACTTTACTCTCGAGTAGGAAATAAGATAAAAACTCGTGGTCCCGCTACCACGTAATATCATCCGGGAGCATCGCTTCCACCGGATCCCCACATAATGCCATGGCAATCTCAACGATGTTGGCCGATATCGAAGATATCAAGCGGTCGTAACCGCGTAAATCATCTGTGGCCTTGCCACATATATCACAGACCATGGCCCCAGCCATGTCTAACAGCTCGTCGGCGACCCGAAAATGTCTATAGCTAGAGCTCACTCGTGCACGAGGGTCACACTTAACCGATGTGACATCCGGCCTACTCTCGAATCTCTCGATTAAATAAAATCACTTTAGAAATTATTTTATATCTTGAAAGTCTCATTCCAAATTATTCTCAAAACATTCGATAGAAAATATAATGAAATCAATTGTTATTTTTATAAATAAAATTTGGTGCATGAATTTTGAAATACTTCACATGGTAACCAGGCATCATAATTATGGATGCACACTACACAAGTATAAGGCACAATTTTGAATATAAATCCCATTGAAAAGCTTGTTTTCCGATTTAAAACACTTTACGTATACTTTATACATATATATTCAAAACACGTTTGAAATTCGTAGCATTCACAAATTTCCTAAAAATTTACTAACTCATGCTTTCCACAATTTGTACATAATATAATTCATGGATATACATACATATATAATTACGAAAATTTTCAAATTGACACCCCCTACTCACCTCGAAATAGCGGGATATTACATCGCTATTTTTGTACGCGTGTATGATTATTTCTATTTCCCGGTCGCGTGTCTCGTTCAGTACGTCTTCTCGATAAACGTGCCATTGAGCCTTTTCCATTCCACCTAGCTATTGGACCTTATCCAAAAACATCTCCAATTTCCTATTAGGCCAAGCCCAATTTTATTTTTCACTTGGGCCTTGCCCATTTAATTACCATTGGGCCTTATCACATTTTTATTTTTTTATTGGGCCTTGCCCATTTCCTTATTTTCTATTTGGGCCATGCCCAAATTTCATTTTTTCTATTGGCCCACTTTTATTTTTTTTTCTTATTCTTTCATTTTCATTTTCTATATTTTTTTTTCCTTTCTTTTTTTTTCTCTCTTCCACGTTCTTTCTTTCTTTCTTTCTTTCTCCCAGCCGTGGCTTCCTCATCACCACCGTTGCCTTCCTCCTCCACCGGTGGTGGCAGCTTATCCTCCTCCACCACCGGTCACCCATTTCTCTTCTCTTTCTCACTGTTTGGTAGCAAAAACCCTACCCTTTTAGCTTTAATTTCCAACAGCTTTGCTGCCCCTTTTCCACCTCCAAATCCAGCAAAATTTCAACCTTAAAACCAGCAAAAATTTTAGCTAAACTTTCAGCTTAAAACCAACCATCAAAACCACACTTTAAGCCTCCAAAAACAACCAATTTTTAGCTCAATTTTCAGCAGCAATTTCATCACTTTTTCAACACTAAAATCAACCATAAAAGCCTCAATAAAATCAGCTTTCCTTACCTCAAGATTCGTAGCAAAACCTGAAAATTTTTCAGCTCTCTCCTTCCTCACCTCACGGTTTCTTCTCTCCCTTTTTCTCTTTGGTTTTCTTCTCTTTTTCTCACTCACAGCCGACCCTTTTGTTCTTCTTTTTTTTTTCCAGCTCTCTTCTTCCCTTTTTGTCTTATCTTCTTCTCTTTCTTCCCTTTTTCAGCTCTCTATCCGGCCCCCCCCACTTTCAACTCTTTCAAAGCTTCAATTGACCACATGGGCGGCTGCCCATGTGGTCTTGTCCCCTTTTTTTTTATATATATCTATATATATATATTTTAATAGTAGGGTGTTACACTTTTCTTGTTCTCCGTTCCCTATAATGACAAAGTGTCTACCCGTTGGTAAATGATGGTAATCTACATATCCTGCATGGTTGCAGGTTATGTGCTTGGTTGCTCTTGTATCTACAATCCAACCAAGGAGAAAATGAGCTATAAACACATGAGAACATACGTAAATTCTAAAGGGGTTTAGAAGACGAACCTTTTTAGGCTTAGTGCATTCTTGAGCAAAATAGCCCTTCTTACCATAGTTAAAGCATTTCAATTTGGACTTATCCTTCTTCCCACCACGCTTGCCATTTTGGCACTTGGTGACTCCATCACTTTTGGACCTTAGATTTTTAGCCATTCTCTTCTTTTGTTGTCTCTTTTGCTGGGGAACATAACCTTTGCAATTTTCAGCTTGAGTTATTAAGGCAGTGCTACGAATAACTTCTCTACGCTCTGCCTCAAGCTCTAAATGGAGAGAAATATCATCAAAAGTCTTTATCCCTTCATTATGTGTTAATACAAGTTTACCATGCCCCCATGAGGATTTTGGGAGTGACCTGATGATAGCTAAGACCTGCTACTCATCTGTGAGATCATAACCAGCTGCTTTCATCTCTCTTATCATGGCTGACATAGCCCTTAAGTGTTCAGCCATAGTGTGCTTGGAGTCCATCACATATTGATTGAACTTTAGTGTTAAGGCACGAAACCTCGTAACTGTGGTTCCACCATACTTGAATTTTAATTATTCCCACAATTGTTTGGCAATTGGGAAGTTCTCAAATTTTCCAATGAGATCATCATGCATGTAGCTTAACATGGCAAAACGTGCACTACGGTCTCTCTTATACCAAGTGTCATAGGCCTCTTGGTCACGACGATGCTGGGCTATGTTTCCAACTTTAGGTGGGTTCATTTCTTTAGTCAAATGATCGAGCAACTCTTACTCATTAAGAAGATACTGAACCTTCTTATACCATATATCATAGTTTTTGCCATCAAGTTTGGCACCTTTAGTCAAATCAAAAATAATTTGTTTTGAAGCCATATCACTACATTATTGCATAAGATTTAATTAGGCACATATCTAATTGGTGAATCAATTAAGATTAGACATATTTAATTTCTATCTATATTACTAGTTCGAAAATTTTGCGTACATGCTAGTAATCATCACCAATAGTATAAGCATAAATTAAAATGTCTAATTTAATTTAACCTTGGATTATGTGAACAACTCCCACATACCACTTAATATAATGAGTTCTACTAAAGAACCCTTATGATATTTATAGGTGCCCATATAAAAAAAAAATATTATGCACCAAAATAGCACTAAGTAGATCATATTTTCAAATGCTTCCAAGAAAGATTATAATAGTTTCCTCGACAAAACACTCTACTTCTATAGTAATTTCTAGGAAATGCTAGAGGAGTCACAAACGATCTTTCTTAAAACCCAGTCTCATTTGACAAAACTACTAAGATATATAATCACCGTACTGTCCTTTTGCATACAACTTTACTTAACAAATAAGTAAAATAATTACATTATGCATTTTATGAACTTTATCTAACTAATAAGTAAAATAATTACATCATGCATTTAATAAATTTTACCTAACAAATAAGTAAAATAATTACATCATGCATTTTATAAATTTTACCTAACAAATAAGTACAATAATTACATCATGCATTTTATAAATTTTACCTAACTAATAAGTAAAATAATTACATCATGCATTTCATAAATTTTACCTAACAAATAAGTAAAATAATTACATCATTTATTTTATAAATTTTACCTAACAAATAAGTAAAATAATTCAAAATATAATTATATGGTACATAGCATTTTACAACATATGTAAAACAACTGAATTAACAAACATTATATTTATGTTTTAGAAAAAATAAATTCTAATATACAACATATAAGAAAAATGCGGTTAATTAACTTATTAATTAACGATCTTTATAATGCATGTGAATTTAATAAAATAGTAACATGCTTAAAGCATAAATAATATTCTGAATTTCCCTTTTTTTTAAAGAAAATTCACAAAAAAAAAAGTAGGGTCATTATGTAAAAATAGAAACTTATGAGGTAAAAATGCAATTGAGAAAACTATATCCTTTGCTGCCACATTAGGCCCTTTATGGCAGTGTCTAGATCTTTTTGGTCTTTATTATTTACCACACTTTATTTTAAGGATGTTTTCTTGGTGTAGTGGTTGAAAGATATGTTTTAGAGTCTTAATGACTTTTTTAGTGTAGGTTCAAATCCTACTAGTTGCATTTTCTTTTCTCATTTTTTTTTTGTCATCCATAAGGCACCACGTGACCTTAGACCAATGCACATATTCACACTAGATTAAAGCCTACTCATTTTCATATCAGTTTCAAAATTAATTAGTATCGGTAATCATAATCAAAACAAGCTTTTAAAATATACACAAATTAAAAGGATGAAAGTAAGCAAAAACCTGCTCCGATACCACTATTGGGATATGGGCTTACCTTTTCAACCGAATATTCCACTCCTTTTCGGATCGAGGAAGCTTGCCTTACAAATCCTCTTTTGTGCACACAACAATTTCTTCACTCTCGTTTATTATGGAGCAACTACTAGAGTCCTTTACAAGGAATTGCACGTTTCAAAACCCTCTAGTCTTTGATGGTGCCTCAAAAATGAAAAAAAAAAGAAAAAAAAATGGAAAAAGAGGTTTTTGGTTTTTCTGACTTACAGATTCACAAGGAATTGCACGTTTCAAAACCCTATGGCCTTTAATGGTGCCTCAAGAATGAAGAAAAAGAAAAAAAAAAGAGAAAAGAGGTTTTTGGTTTTTTTGACTTACAGAAGAACTTGTATTCACTCTTTTGCTGTGTTGAAACCAGTACGCCTATTCAATATTTATAAATGTATTAAGGATGTAGAGATGGAATATTATGTTTAAATTTAAACAAATTAAATTTAAATATAATTAATCTTTATTTAAATTTAAACAAATTAAATTTAAATACAGTGGATAGATAATTTAAATTTAAACAAATTAAATTTAAATTTATCCTATCTCAAACATTATAATTAATTATTCAATTAAGTTATATCATAACAATATCTAATATTAATCAATTGAATATTAGTTAATTATTCACAAATAATTAACAAAGTTGCATGCTATGTGGATGCGCCACATTTAAACGCAGCAGATATGTTTGCTAAGGCTTGGAGAGAAACTGAGCAAATGGGAAATTATACTGTTGTGATCTAGCATCGATTAAGAAGCACAAAGTTGGCTATTAAAAGATGGTATAAACAGAAAGTTTGTAACATTGGTGAGAAGATCTCTATCTAGAGTTAGAGATTCAATAGCTAGTGCTGAATATTCATTTAAGGGGTGTTGCTTCGGATAATAAAAGGACTTTGGTTTCTATAAAAGGAGAGCTATGAATTTATATAGGAAGGAAGAGAGAGCATGGCATCAGAAGTCGAGAGTGTGGTGGTTTCTCGAGGCAGATTGCAATACTTGATAATTCCAAAACATGGCCTCTGTAAAAAAGAGATCAAATTACATCAACAGGATCTCTTGCCGTGGCCAGCAAGTTGAGAATTCACAGCAAATCAAGGAAAAGATGGCAAGTTGAGAATTCACAACTCTTGGACACAGTGTTTATTGCCAATGAGCTGGTGGATTACATGAGAAAAAATAGGAGGGTTTTTTTTTTTTTAAAGTGGACTTCGAAAGGGCATGTAAAGTGTTGCATGGGGGTTTCTGACTTAGACTATGAATTTGATGGGGTTTGGAAACACCTGGCGGAGATGGATTAGTGGCTGTCTTCAATCGGCTTCGGTGTTGATTTTGGTTAACGATACGCCTATTAGATAGATTCTGATGAGACGTGGATTAAGGCAAGGCTGTCTGCTCTCCCCTCTTCTATTTAGTTTAATTGTTGAGGTGTTTAGCCGCCTTATGTACAAGGTTGAGGCACTCCAGCTTATGAAGGGTGTTAGAGTGGGTACGCCCGGAATTTTGGTCTCTTACCTCCAATAATCAGGTGACTAGCGGGTCGCTGAATTCTTATAGAAATCTAACACGTATTGAAAATTGTCCGCCAAACTGTTGATTAGATTTTTCTTGTGAGGAATTGTTTTCTCACTTCAGCCTCTTGATTTGTTGCTACATTGTCCGTCTGTCAGATTGTTTTCCCACCTTTAACATCATCATCAGGATGTGAACTTAGCATTAAAAACTGGAAAACAGTAATCGAATGATTTTGGTTTCACTTGAAATCTCTTATGTTCAACAATCTTCTATACATTAATTTGCACAAAAATTGGAAACGACTACTTGTATGTTTATGTTTTGTTATATATGTGGAACGTCATCGCTAATTTTCATGAGAAAAAGGAAATAATGAGTAACTACTACTCCACTTAAGAGCAAATAAAATAAGAATTACCAATTAAGAGAAACCATGTATGCAACACTTAGAAATAATAAATTCAAGCCAGCAGCAATGTTAGATGTGATGCTGATACCTCTAAGCTGTAGCTGTGGTGGCGATGTTTATGCACCCAAACAGAGATGATTCCTGGAGAGTAGCTCTTCTTGAAAGACTGATGGAAGCCAAGAAATGTTGAAGAAGAAGCAGCTTATATTTTCTCTTCCTATCCTATATCTATCAAAATACGCTTGAGGGCTCTGGTACCAATGATATACATGTGGGCTGTAACCATATTTTAATCAGCGACTGATACACAGTTTCGTTTCCACAATCCAATATGGAGTTATATAATATTTCGAAGTTTACAATAAATTGCTTATAAAATCCAATGTACTACTAGCTAGTCAAAAGGTCTTACTGCCTCCAATGAACTTTGCTAGGAGAGGCGATTATAGGTTAATTAATTAATGTGACATTTGTATTCGAATTAGCAATTAAAATAAGTTGTTCCTATGCATGGCTGCTAATTTTCTTTTTGCTGTTCTTTCGTTTCTACAAAATTTTTATTTTTGTTTTGCTTTCAATTTATCGAAATTGACAATAACTTTGGTTATTTAAACTTTGTTAGTCGCCAATAAAATATTGTCATAAGCAAAGAAGGCAACATCGTCGAACAGAACTTGTTAGCGGACGTTTATATATTCACCTGTGTATGAAGAATACACAATGCAGAAATCTCTTCCATAATGGAAAAGAATAAGAGAAGAATTTCTCGTTTGCAAAATTTAAACGTTTTTGTTTTTTATTTTCTTAAAACAAAAGTTCCTACAAAATACACTTTTCTTGTAATTTTCCAAAATAAAAATAATAAATAATAAATTTGTGAATCATAATTTGATCAATCTCCAATTAGTAAAATATAGAAATAAGACCATGAAATATACGTAAGTAAGAAAAGATATGTTTTTTTGAAAAACCGTTAGAATTAAATAAATTTTATGTCTAAAATATTTTTTTTACAGAGAATAATATACTAATACATAAATTTAATGTTGAGTGAAATTTTTTGAAGAAAATCTTATAAAAGTAAAAAGGATGAGTGCAATTTGTTTAAGATAATATTTTGTCAAATACAATGCTGAAATTAGACTCGTTTAAAAATAAAAGATAAATTTGATCCTAACGATATCTCTGATCAATAAATTTGAATCTTCATCCAAAGGAAAAAAAAACATCTATCCCTACAAATAAATGAGCCTCATGGTGGGTTCAATATCATTTTGTGTTTTTGTCGTGAAAAAACAATGGTAAATTATTTGAAAAACTCTTAAATTTTTTCAAAATTTTCTATCTTTCTATTATAATCCAATTGAGCCCTTAAAATATCACTTGTAATCATTACAAGTGAAGTACTACTTCATATAGAACATTTAAAACAAGTGAAGTACTGCTTCGTATGGAACAACTATAATAGGTGTATCACTACTCCATGTGGAACAACTACTTTGCACAAAATAATCTTTTCACACAAATGTAAGTGAAAGCAACCTAGAATAAACAGCAGGGCTAATAGGACTCTTATTTTAGGATGTTTCAGAAAGTTTGGCTTGGTGGCTCAAATATAAAAGTAGTTAGCTTGGTGGCTCAAATATAAAGGTAGTTAAGAGGTCTTCTCTTAACATTTTCTTGAAGCATAAATGTTTCTCCCTCTTACCTTCTTCTATTGTACTTGTTCAAGTATACATTTTTTCTTTAAGTTGTTCTAGTATAGCTTTTCCTGTATACCCCTTCCATTTACCCTTTACTTAAAAATAAATCTCATTATGTTATCAACAGTCATAAAATCCATTACTTTAATATTCACATAATGGAATTCTAATCGTTACTCAACATTAGAAACTCAATAATAGTCACCCAAGATTATAGTTGTTATACATTATGTGCATTAAAGCCCAATTTTGAGTAACCACCATTTCTGACACTATATATAGATCTTTCACAATTCATTTAAAAGACTTTTCAAAACTACCTTATTCTCACTTAGAGTTTATCTCTCTAATTTTCTTCTACTCTTTAATTCTCTACTTATTATCTTCTTATTATCTTCCTTTTGCCATAACACTAAGTACTTCAAGAACTGCTCCAATCTTTCTTTCTGTCATTTCTGATGCATCTTTTACTTGTTTGCAACACTTGCTCTCTCTATTACAAGAACCCACTTTATAATTATTTATGTTAAATCAACTCCGACGTTAGAATATATGAAAATTCTTGTTGAGTTATGCTTACCGTGACATGCTCTATCAACGTCAATAGAGCCTTTTTTACCATGTATGTGTCATATATAGAAATTGAAATGACAATGGTAATGGTTAGATAGATATTAATGTGACAAAAATAACAAATATTAGTGATTTTCATGCCAAATAATGATTTAATTAAATAAAAATAATATTTTCAGAGCTTACTTAAATATAATAAAAGAATAGGGACCGATGATGGTACATGTGCTTTTAGCTATTTTTGGCCAATAATATAAAAATAAGAGAGATCGTGGACATAACAAAGAGAAGCACGGAAGAGATAAATCTCCATTATGTACAACTTTTTACTTTTTCTTTGCATCTCATTTTAGCACTTAGGCTGGTGAGTTTGGTTAGTGCTCTTTTATTTGCTTTTTATTTATCAAATAATTAGTACAAAACAAAAGTAAAAATAAAAAAAATTATAATTGAGTTGAAATGTATAAAATGTTACACCATTTATAATATAGAATCTTATTTCTTTTTTTCATCTTAAAAAATCACATGTTCGTCGTATTATTATTCATAAAAAATTTACTTCTATGGCAAAATTCGTGTTTCACTAATTTTTACTTTCGAATGTAAAAAGAAAATAGAAAAGAGTTAATCAAATAAAACCTTATCTTTTTTCATATAATTGCAAAACATTTTTCAAGATTAACTAATTTTTTTAAGAGAAAAGATATTTTAATAATTATAAAAAGAAGGTGGAGAGTTGAAATCTCAAAAAAAGAAAAGCAAAGAGAGCCAAGAGGAGAGAGGCCCCTTAGAGACATAACACCACAAAGAAAAAAAAATCCTTGTGCGTAGAACCCTTGCTTTGCCATTCCATCAACTATTAAGTTTTAAAATGATTAATTTTATTAGCTTTAAAATTATTATAATTTTGAATGACAAAAATTATGAAAATTGTTTAAATGATTTTTGAATTTGTTTGAATGAGTTTTGAACTTAAATTATCTATATTAAAAACTTTCATGCATGTGGTTTTTGAAATGTCAAGTATTTGGCATCAAATTGAGTTCAAAAAAAAGTATTTTCCAAAATTTAAGCCTCAGGTAACAATACATTTTATATAAAATGCTTTTGGAATCTTGATGCATGCTAAATCTTGATACCTTCTTTAAAGGTATCGATACCTGAGGTCCAGAACTAGCTATTAGACATGAAAATCAAAAGAAAAATGGTTAATTTTTTCACCAAACCTTCTCCAATGGCTCCAAAACAATTTTTCAACTATAAAAAGAACTTTTCCAACACATTTTTCAAGAGCACAAGAAGTGATAAAAACATCAAAACATCAAGAATCAAATCTTATGAAGAAAAAGAAGAGAAATAAAGAGAAACCAAGCTAGAGCAAGCTATTCACATTCTTCCACTTAGCTTTTAAGCTATCTTTGAGCTTCAAATTCTTAATGTTGTTATTCCTATTCTTTGTATACATCTTGTACCTATCAAACTCTTACCTACTTGTAATTACATAGCAAAACCTACCTTGTAAAGGTATCATTGCTTTAAACCTTGTAAAAGAGAAAAAGTTGTGTCTGATCTTTAAAAGACATAGAGGTTATACGTTAGCCATCAAAAGGTAGTGTTTAGAGATTTTTCTTGAATCTAGAAAAGGCAAAGAAGTTGTGTTTGAACCTTGAAGAGACAATAGTTATGCTTGATCTTAGAAAAAACAATGATTATGCTTGAACCTTTTAAAGGATTATATTGATTTATTTAATAGTGGATTTAAACTCATTAACTTGCTAAGGGAGAGAATTAGGTGCCAAGGAAGATGAACCTCTATAAATTTTTTATGCACTTTCTCTTTACTTTTCACTCCTTAAATTTGTGTATTTACATTAAAGACTTTATCAATTTTTTTTTTAATTTGTCAATCTTTTGATTTACACATCAAATTACTCTTGGCACACTTTAATAACAAAAACAAGTTTGTGAAAATTGTTTTTAACTTTCCTTCATTGGAAATTTAATTTGAGGAAAAGAATTTATATAAATCCTATTCACCTCTCTCTTAGATATTTCCATATTATTATTGAGCTAACATTTGTAGCACACATTTGTAAGTATAGATTTTGGATGTCTTACACAATTAATGAATATTGATATTTTTATAGTGTTATGATAAAAAAGTTATGACATGAATTTTTTGTTTTGAAAATTATAGCTTACTTTCATTAGAGATATGTGGTGAAATATTTTTGAAAAATATAATTATTGATTTTGTCTATTTTCATTTCCATTGTTAATTTTGATCTCAAATTAGTAAAAATCAAATGGCACACTTGTTTTGTAATAAACTCCTATTTATCACCTTAACACTTAGATAATTCCACCAGTGATTATGAAAAATATTTTTCACAAGATATCCAAAAAAACAAAAATTATTAAATTTTTTTGTAAAATATTTTATACAAAAAAATTTTTCTAGTTTCCAAACGGACCTCTATCCACGTAATTTTTATTGCATAGAAAAGTGGGTGGCAGCAAGGAAAATACAATGTGAAAGAGGGCAACTGTTAAGGAGTCACCTTATGCGCTGACCTAACTTGTTGCGAGAGGAATATTGTAGTGACAATAGCCGTTGAGGTAATGTCAACACTCTTTTTATATGTGGGGCTGAAAATTATATATAAATAAATGGGACATTTTCCAAATTTTCCCTCATTCTGACACACTGATCTCTCTAAGTTTCTCCTACTAAACTTTCAATGTTTTATTGATTTAATTGGTGAAAGTAAATGTACGATTCCTTTCATGTCCTTGTGTTGCAGTTGCGATATTGAGCAAAAAGATCTCATATCCAGATTTTTCTGACGAGTAAAATCTTTACCTTTTCTATCCACACCAAGCCTTGAATAAACCAGCTGGATTACTTCAAAATACTCTTTCATGTCTTAAAAATGGAGCACAAGCCTCACTAAAGAAACTAGAAAACCTTTCAGCAACGCAATCACTTCCCCCTGAATCTACCTTTGACAAATCTCATAGAATGACAACTCCCACCATAGGCTTGAGCTCAAACAACTGACCTCACTCTAACAAGAACAGGCATCTTGAATGCAAAATGATGGTACAAATCGTTTGTATCAAAAGTAAGCGCAAGAAGGGTGGCTGTAGCAATTGTGCTAACAGCTTTCCATAGAGTAGAGAAATAGTGGTGTTTCAAGGCTGATAGCCAACTGCAATGACGGACTGCATGTATGCATTGAGCTTCTCAAAGAAACTAGAGTAATTGTTTTTCTCCACTTTAATATGTTGGCAAAATTGATTGAACAAAGTAACTACTGCCTCAAGGCTACCAAGCTAGTTGAAGATAATTCTTTCTCTGAAAAAGAAAATCCACATCCTCAACAGATTTGATGAGAACAATATAGTCAACAAATGCAAGCATCATTTGAATAGTGGCATTGTTCTCAGGCCATGAGGTTTCAATAACATGATTCAGTCAAGTCATCCACTCTAAGGGGAGATTTTCAACTCTCCATTGTTCTCATTAAATTCTATATCAAGTAAGCATATGCTTGAGCTCACTTCAAATTCCACGCCTATTTCACGCAATATAATTGCACTGTATAAATGATTTCCTTGCTCATTGCCCTCCTCTAGGCTGCTTTCTTCAGGTGCATGATGATTGTATCAATGAAAACATTATCAGATCCATTAAATGTATTACTTTTATTTGGATCCAGTTGTAACAAAGGGATTTTCTTCCTTGTTCGAATGCATCCGAATTATGTACCGCATCTGGGTAGGAGCTGAAATAATCTTATCGAAGTTGTGAAATGTTTTGCTGTCTCCAGCTTGGCGACTGTTTGGTGATAGCGTATATCTTGAACGGAAATGTTTTGGTTGTAATAATGACTCAAGAAACGACAAGTTAGATCAAGAAAGGAAGGGAAACTGGGTTTACTAGCAAATGCACGGTCATACATGGCCCTAAAAACAAAGGCTGGAAGTTAATTTTCAAGAGCAACTTGCGTTGGATAACATGTAGCAATCCAGCTCTAGCAAAGAAAACATCATCCTGGCATTTTCCTTATTTAAATATACTCTCAACAAAAGTTCAATGATGAAGCCTGAATCGAATAAATCCATAACAAAAAGTTCCAACTTATGCTCCTTCGGATCTTGAATACTCTTCCAAGTATGGAGAATTTCTCCAAACCAACTGAAACAAATGCACCTGCAATAGCAACCCTTATAGCCACCTCGATGTGTACCACAACTTAAGTTTCATCAGTGACTTCAAATGTTTCTACTATAATCCTAAATTTGTGTACTACAACTGAAATTCAATCAATGATTTCAAAACATACTGCAATTTCTCAAATTTATTTCATATCTACTTAACAGTTTTAACAAATCTAAGCGCGATGCCCATATGAAAAGAATGGAACAGAAAAGCAGAAGGGATATAACCAGGTGACATATTTGCTTTGAATTTTGGAAAAATAAATGAACGATAGCAATAAATTAAATAAAATTCCTAATGTTTTCCACTCTTTATCTTGCAAAAATTTTTTATGTAGCCTATTTCAAAAGTGTTTTTTTGTTGTCATCTACTCATTTCAAAAATTTGTTTCGTCTACTTGGTCCTTGTACCAATCATGGTTCGGGATTGAGTTGTGACAGTTAAAGTTCAACCTTGACGGTGCTTCCAAAGAAAAGTTGGGCGGTGCAGGCATTGGTGGAATACTTAGGGATGATGATGGACCAACTCTATTTATTTTTTCTAAATATGTTGGAATTTTGGAATCTAACACAATTGAACTCATGGCCGTCAATGAGTTTTTTTTCTGTTTTTGTAAGTCCAAAGTGGAACTGGACACAGATTACGTATTGAGAGCAACTCGATGAATGCAGTGAGATGGGTAAAGAATTTATAGATAGCACCATGGAGACTAAGGAGGAATATACTGCACATTGAGGCATGTAAACATATGGTCAAAAATTGGGAGATCGATCATGTGCCAAGGGAGATCAATGAGCTTGTGGACCAGTTGGCAAAGAATGGTGTCAAAAGGGCACAATTGCCCTTAATGAGCTTGCATGAAACTATGGAAAGATATGAGTGCGCTTGAGACGATTTATGGCATCTTTGTGTTAATACAGTTCGTTCTGCGGAAGATTATCTTGGATGGAGAACTACGGCAAAATGATAGATTCAGTGTATATGTTATCTGTTTATGATGCTTTGCCATTTTTATCGTATAGGGTAGTTGTAACTTTTGGGTTTGATGATATGGTTGTTACGTGAAGATGCTCAGTTATTGTCTGACGTTATGGCAGATGATACTGTTGATCACCTATGCAACCATTCGAATGTTGTTGATTGATTGTTGATAAGCCTCCCTAGAAGGATCTTGTCTTTCTAAAGTTATTTTGTCCTCCTACCATGTTGGGGTGGTTTTTCTAATGCTTTCTATACAATGAAATATACTACTTGCTTTCAGAAAAAAAAAAAAAAAAACTATTTTGGTATTGAAGGTAAATGTCACAACCCGTTTTTGAAAGGCCGTGACCAATGTGAGGATCTAGACTAGTATAGCCCAATAGACCCAAACAACCTTTATACATTCATACATAAACTGTCCAACCATGTAAATCATTAACATTCATTTCATAAATCATATAAATTGTCTGATGCGCCATCACATCATTATGAAATGCTACCTCATAACATGTGGAAACGCTAACATGCAAATATCATAACATTAGAAAAAAAGTTTAAAAATCATCTCTTTAAACATGAACTTGCACCACTGATGCTCAATTAGTGTCATGAATGGCTACAAATCATAACATGATCAACAACCATAACATAAACCATAAACAGGTGATCGAGTCGTTAGCAGAACATGACACAACGTCTAGGCTGCAAGCGGCTACTAAATCACCTACCAATGGAGGAATGGATCACGCTTCCATGACATTAGCAGCTAAAATGCTAAACACTGATCTGCAAAAAAATAAATAAATAACATGTGAGTCACAAAGACTCTTTGAATGAATATAAAAGGCAAAAAGTCAAAAGGTTAGAGCTTTTGCACAAGTATATCTTTTAATAACATGAATGTATGAACTTCAAATGCTCATTCATAAAATCTTTGAGAGTGGAAGTAAATCAAACCTTTGACTACACTTTAAAACCTTTTTATTTAAGTTCTAAATCTTGAAATCATTGGTCATAGCTTTAAATCAAACATTTGAATACTTTCCAAAGCCATTTAAAGTCATATAAACTTGTGGAATAAAACTTAAGTGTAAAACCATTTAGAACACATCAAGAAAGGGCTGAACTTACCATTTTGGAACTAAAGTCTCAATACCTTCAGGGGAGGTATCGATACTTCTAGTTGAGGTCTCAATACCTCATCTCAAGGTCTCGAAACTTTCTAGGTAGAATGCTATTCAAGCATTCTATTTCATAGGCATAAAGACTTTCCTTTGAGGTCTCGATACTTCATTCATATAAACCCAAAGATTAAACTACTTTCAACTCATTTCAACCCCATTTAGCCTCTTTAGCTTAAGATCTACATTAAGACTACCTCATTTCCAAGCTATCCTAAAATAATACACATTAGATTAAGCTTAAGCAACTCATGCATCAATCAATTCAATAAACAATTAAGACCCAAATAGTGACAATGGTATAATCCCCATCATCTTTGGACATACTCTTAGATATGGTATAGTCCTCATCACTCTCAAACATCTTGGGTGCACCTTGGATTGGAATTGCCACCCCAACTCTATGCTACATATGATTGATGGTAATTGTAGAGTCCTCATCACCCTTGGCATCATAGTTACATTTCGCTATTAATCATACTCATAGTCATGCTCACCTTTCAATTCTTCATAGCCATTCAACAACATCAGGCATATACCATCTTAATCATGTACTCATAGTTAACTCATATGTTATGTGGAAACATCATCACAGACAATTTATAAATTAGCATACATCATGTGCTCATACTCATATTGTTTATAACATAGTCATATTATGAACTCATGGGCAGAAATGTCTTTATCCACCTTAACCTCATCTAGCAGACAAGCAATTCATACATATCTCATTGAAGTGGTGGTTTGATTTGAAAACACTTGAAAAGACTTGTCTTTTTTGTTGAAAACTAATATATAGTAAAATATTTACATATATATATATATATATATATATATATATACACATATGTTTATAAGTTCACAAACTCGTTCAAAACATGAGATCAATCACAAACACTTTTTGCATTTATAAAGTAGCTATGAAAACCATTTCATCCAAGTAACTCAACAAATGATGATTTACATACTAAAATAGTTTGAAAGCAGCATATCCACTCACCCTTTTGGAGCATTTCAAACCTTTCCTTGACTTTCGATGAGTACTCAACGTCCTCAAAGATACTATCTTTTTTAACATGCCTAGCACATCATAAATCGTATTCTAACAACAGCATTGAGCGTAAATCTTCAACTAAACTTAGTCTATATTTCTAACCATAAACTAGTCTCAAAACTTGTTTTAGTTAATGGTAACATTACCTTTGTAAGCTTTAAAAGCTAGAACCACTTGAAACCTAACATTGGAGATTAAAAATCATAACTTTATATATGGGCAAAACCTTAGGAAGAAAACCCATAAACTTCAATGTTGGAAAATCATTTCTTTACCTCCAAAAATGATGAAAATCAAGTCTAATGGCTGAAAATCATGTCGTTCTTGATGAAAAATGGATTTGAAGCTTGAAATAGAGTTGAGAGAGTGTAAAAGAGGTGTTTGGCAGCCAGAGAAATGAGAAGACTATCAAGTCTTGAAATTTGAGCCATTTTTATAGTTCAATGGGTGAAAAGATAAGTTTACCCTTTTATTTTTTGAAGTCTAATGCTGAGGTATCAATACCTAGG
The DNA here is from genome assembly GCA_036013995.1 of Theobroma grandiflorum. NCBI lineage: Eukaryota > Viridiplantae > Streptophyta > Magnoliopsida > Malvales > Malvaceae > Theobroma > Theobroma grandiflorum. The sequence continues at coordinate 17,433,019 of CP142133.1, forward strand.
GCGTAGATCTCGATACTTTTGAAATAAAATGGTTTTGTTTGGGTTTCGACCAAAAGTCTCAGGAGTTCTTGTGAAAGTCTCAATACTTATTTTCTAAGTAGTATGTCTTGAGACCTTATGCAAAGTCCTGGGACTTTATCCTTCTCAAGTATAAGGCACCAATACTTCAAAGCCAAGTCTCAATACCTCAGCTCCAAAATGCTATTTCAAAGTGAAAAATCAAGTCTTTTGGTCCCCTTTGAATCGTAACTTCCCCAGAACACATTTGAAACCATTTAGAGGATATTCGCAAGCCAAAGTGTTTAAAATCATTCACAAAAACTTAAAATCTTTAGCTCCCCAAATTAAGTCACATTCCTACTCTTTAGGTGGAGGTGGGATTTCACAGTAAACAAGCATTTAGGCATGAAATGTGATTTACTGGCGAAATCCTTGTTTACCCTGCGAGTGGCATCGAAGATGCATGCTCAAATTCGTAGTCTTTGGAAGACACTTCAAGTTATGATATGCTTCATTCATTATTTCTCTTTTAATTTCCACGGTCAACAATTGAAAGAAATCTACTCAAACTAGAAAGATCTTTGAATAATATACCCTATAAGGCACTAGCCAACTGATGCACGTAGCACAGTTGTCAAATATGCAGTCTGAGCAAAACACAGACATATGGTAAGTACAATTTGTAAACTGAACGTGGTAGACAAAAAGAGAGGATTTGATAAATTGGAGTAGTGAAAATCAAGTTCCTGGTAGTTTACAATGGGTATGCAATGAAAATAAGTAAACTAGAATATGAAGTGATCACTTACAGTCCACAGCTAAAGGGAGATGACAGCACATATGGTTTGTATGAGAGTAAGCAGAAGAAGGATAACTGCAGCAACTGTGGCAACACCTCGCCATAGACTTGAGAAATACTGGAGTTTCAGGATTGCTATCCAACTATGATGACGGACTGCTTTGTATGCATTGAGCTTCTTAAAAAGTTCAGAGTAATGATTCTTATTCACTTTAATATGTTCGCAAAGTTTGTTGAACAAACATACTACTGCTTTAGGACTGCCAAGCTGGTTAATGATAATACTTCTTCGAACAAGTAAATCCACATCTTCAGCAGATTTGATCAGATATTCCATTAGAAAGATAAAGTTACAAATGTAAGTGTCCTGTGGATAGTAGCATTGCTCCCAAGCCATGAGATTTTGATAAAACAATTCAGTAGAGTCGTCCACACTAAAGGGGGGAATTTTCAGCTCTCCGTTGTTTTCAATAAATTCTATGTCAAGTAAGCATTTTTTTGAGCTCACCTTAAATTTCACGCCTGCTTCTAGCAGCAGAGTAGCACTGTATAAATATTCACCTTGTACATTGCCCTCCGCTATGTTTAATTCTGGTTTATTTTCTCCAGGCTTTCGGGATGAATAACGTTGCAGTGAAGACCTTATCAGATCCATCAAAGACTTTACCCTTTTGAGGATCCATTTGCAACGAAGGGATTCTTCATTGTTGTTCTGCATCTGAAATAAATGTGGTGGTAGCTGAAATGTTCGTACCAAATCTAGGAAATGTTTTGGTCCCTCCAGCATGGATCTATAGTCAACATATTCGCGATTGTTTGGGGATAGTATATCTTCAATGGATATGTTCTGGTTGTAATAATGGCTGAAGAAGTGGTAGGTAAGATCAATAAAGGAAGGGAATTTGGGGTTACTGGAAAAGGCAAGTCCATATATGTTCCCAAAAAGAAAGAAGGGAAGCTGACTTTGAAGTAAGATCAAGTCGTGCCGTACATCTAGGAACATCCCTGACTTACCAAAGATCAAATCGTTTTGACATCTCCATTCCTTGCAATGAACTCTCAAGAAGAGTTCAATGATAAAGCATGAATCCAGTACAAGCATTTCTATCAACTTCCAGGAATCGGATTCATTCACCTGTAGGGTCTGTTCTATTTGGTCTGGCGACTGGAACTCACGGCAGAAGGCCTTCTCAAAACAGCCACGGATCTTTGCCAGATCGTCGTTGATCAATTTGCAAAAATCGATCAGGGTTAAGCTAGAACTCTCCTCAACCCGTTCGAGAAACGAGCCTAGATATCTCCACTTTTGCTGTTCCATGTCCGGTTCAATACCTGCGTATCTACCAACAGGGCCAATAACCACTGATTGCGGGCGGTAGATACCTGAATTTTTTTGGTACATATCTGAATTTTTTCTCCAAAGTTTGTTGGGAACACAGAATATAAAACAATCTCGTGCCATAGGATGCGGAGACTTCTTGAAGAGATTTAATTTGGAATGAATCCCATTGGCTATATCCTCGATTGAACCTTCTTCTGAGGAATTATGTTCTATTTCATCCAGTCCATTTGTTGAATCATTGTTCTCCATCTCTCAGCCTTCTATCCAAGTACTAAACCTGAAGATGAACGTACGTAGCACTAGGAAAAAAAAACACAAGGAATATTATTCAGGGATTATGTTAGAAGAATGTTTGTAGACATAGCAGGATTAAAATGAAGAAGAAGCAGACATATATGAAAGACACGTGCCTGGAATAGCAAAGAAGGCGGACAGCGTGTCAGCTACTTAAATCTATTTACAATAATAGGATTTTTACTTTTATTGTTTTTAATTGTAGGGAAAGAGTTGTTGGTTATATAAAATAACTTTACCAAACTTTCCGTATCATTGTAACAGACTGACATATCCTCTGCATATAAAGCCCTAAAGCTTTAGCTGCGTAATTTTCAGTTAGAAACAGACATATGAAAGACAGGTAACTTGAACAGCAAGGAAGGTGGACAGCGTGTCAGCAACTTAAGTCTATTTAGGATTTTTACTTTTACTGTTTTTACCTGTAGTTAAAAGAGTTGTTGGTTATAGAATATAACTTTACCAAACTTTCCATGTCTTCGTAACACTCTGGCATAGCCTCCGCTTATAAAGCTTTAGCTCTGTAATTTTCAGTTAGAGTGAACAAGAAAATTTTCCCCTTTCCACACAAACTTTTCTCTCGATCCTTCCACGTCTTTCAACAAGGAATATCATTCATCTTTTAATAATACTGAGCTTCCTTCTGTTAAAAAAATAATAACAACACTAGCAATGAATTGACGTGCAATTTGCATATGAATCATATAATTGTAATTTAATTATTTAAAAACTAATTATAAATTTTGATAATTCTTATTAGTTGGAATTTTTAAAATTGTTATTATTATTTACTGTTATTTTAATTTTACAAAATAAACACTATATAAATCAATGAATACTATTTTTAATAACAATAAAATAAAATAATTGAAATTCAATCAAAAGTTTTAGTTTTCATAAAAGTCTCACACCCCTCAAGCCACGTTTATATGCACAGTATAATTAGATATAGATTATAAACCTTCCTCATCGTATTTTGTGACAAATATAAATAAGTTATCAAGAAATTTACAAATCACTTAAAAAATATTATTAATTTTTTTCGATAAATCATAACAAGTTTCATTAAATATCAATTCCATAACCCTCTAAAAAACAAAAGCGTGTTCATCAATGTATACTCTTTACAGAACATCATGCTCAGACCCACAACCTTGTACAAAACATCTTAAACAAATACCCCTTTACAAAACAAAAACATGTGTTAATGTTTTAAAACTTTAATATACATGAGCAGTCCTTGAGCCAAATCTTATGGAACTGCACTTTGAAAATCTAAGTCCACACACGACTCGGTCCAGCCATAGGTATATTCATTTATGATGAAAATAATAAAAATTGTATAAATGTTTTAAAATTTTAATTTATTTTAGAATTTAAACTAAATTCAAATATACTTGTTTTTTGTTTTAAATTAAATGTTCACATTTGACTTAACATTAATATTAAAAAAATCCTTTTACTTTAATAATTTTGATATTATTTATCAAAATAATATAGCACCTTACGGTATTATATGGACTTTTTATACGAAATGTTACATTTCGTAACAAATCAAACAAAAAAAAAAAAAAAACTTGAAAACCCAATTGTGAGCAAATGAACAATCCAAATCAATCACTGCACCAGGAACAACATCCATTAGCTCAACGCAAAACATCAAAATCATAAAACTGAGAGAACTTTGCAATACAAACCGATTCCTTATGTGAAAATCAACATTCTCGAACTTCAAAACACCAAGAGAAAAACAGAAGAAGCAGCCCAAATGAAGTCACGAAAACAAACCACCTGAAAATCCACAAATCCACCCAACAAAAATACCAGCAAGACACCAACAAACCACTCAACCCACATACATATCAAAACCTTAGCAAAACCAGGGAAACCATCAGTCAGCGCTCATAAGGCAATGAAAAAAAATCACACAAAGAGAATCGTCCATCAACACAAACCAACAAGAAGAAAAAATAAAAAGTCGAAGAAAAGCAGCCACTGCAGGAAAACAACAAAACAATATTTCAAACATGTGCCTGGCCCGTCAAGCTTAGTTATCACAAAGAAGAACCATCATATCCTGATCTCTTTCCACTCCACGCTTGGCTAAGGAATCAGCTAAATCACTAGCAGACCGATAAGTGTACTGGGTATGCCATGATTTAATCTTACTAATAAGACGATTATTTGCAGCATATGTTTTCTAAGTTTCCAGGATGCTTTTGTAGGAAAATTGATCCATTTAATGACGATGGTTGAGTCACTCTCGATAATGAAATCATGTGAAAGAGCAGCCACAAACAACATTCAAGTATCCACGACTAATACTCCCTCAAAGGAAAGAAACACACGCATAGCCAATTAAAATAAAATAAACAACTTGTTCATTATACAATCTAGTGTGTGCCGAGTTTGGATTGATTATGAATTTAGTGATTCTCCTTTCTTTTTCTCCTCGTATTGTTTTTCCAGATAACTATACACTTTGTTGACCCAGATGCGCAGATTTAGAAATTTTTTTGATTGGTGTCATTAAGATGAAATTTAGAAATTTTTTTCTCGATTCAAGATTTGCTAAGAAAGTATTTAGATCAAATTCAACATGACTTTACTTAAAAAAATATTGTTAAATACCATCATTAGTAGAATTTTATTATTGTTGCTCAGGATTTGAGTCTTGTGAAACAATTTCTTTTATTTCAAAATATCTTCCCATAGCTTATTTATCTAAAATTATAAAACTTGTTAAAAATTACTATTCATTAGTATTAATTAAAATATTAAAATTAAATAAAATATGATCTTACATAGCAAATTAACAGGTTCAGTAATTAACAATATGAAAATTTTCTGTTCATTGATCAAAACTAATATAAGCATCCACAAACTACATAAAATTAAATACAAAAATCAAATAATCAAATAATATATTTATAAAACAAATAAAAAAGACTCATAATTTCAAGGTATTATTTGATATGCAATACTAGTTTCTATTAACTTGATTATAATTATGAACCCAAATTATATAACTAATAAAAAAATTTAGACATGAAGTATTTAAAAACTTAATTTGATTTAAAAATTACTTACAATTGAAAAACAAATGAGTTGTTTTGAGAGTGAAAAACATAGCCAAGAACCGAGAATGGGAAGGACTTGAATTTTAAGATAAGGAGAGTAGTTTAGATTTTGACTTTTTTAATAAATCTTAAATTATAGAATTTTTTTTTTTGTTTTTCCATATAGTATTTAAATATTAATACATAAATTATGTTTTTGATAAATATTTTTACTCGAAGCCTTTGACCTCATTCTCCATAAAATTGTAAAAAAAATAATAAATTTATTAACATATTAACTACCATACATCTTAAATAAATAAAATAAAAACTAAAACATTTTAAAAATTGAGTGGTGTCATGTGACACCACTCCCTCCAACACAGGTCTACCCATGTGTTGGCCTATTCACTGCTCGATCGGTCTACCAAGGCCCATGTGTTGCTAATATCCTCAAGGCATGCTTGTACGAATTATAGCCGACTCTTTGAGCCCACCTTTTTTTTCTTGAAAAATATAAACATTTTAATGATTTTTTTGTGAAAGATAGAATCTCATTAAAAATAAAATGAAGCATTCCAAATGCTTATAGACAAAACTTGGAAATGGCCTTGTGCAAATTCAGTTTTGGTTAGTTTCGGGTCGATTTTTCTCAAAAATAAATAAAAAATTTCACCCATTTTTTCCGACCGAACCGCACCTCCCACCAAATTCGATTTCAAACGGTTTTTAAGGTGGGTGGTTCAGTTGGTTTCAATCGATTATTACAGACTATAGGCTGATAACCTTGTTAATGGTTGTTGCCTGCTGGTTTAGGGTTTAGTGAAAGGGAGAGCTAGAGCGGCGGAAAGAAGGGGAAGGAGAAACTAAAGGGGGTCGGGGGAAACTGGAAAAGGGACTCATTTCTTTACCCTTATGGCTGTCGGTGACGGGGGTTTAATAAGGGGCATTTATGTATTCCCCCTCCTCTTGAAAAAAAAAAAACTGACTATCGGTTATTCGGTCAGTTCAGGGGATCGACTGATGGTTGCTATTGCAACTGTCGGTTACATTAACCAACGATTTCAATCAGTTGCCCTATTGCAACTGACCGACACACACTCCTACTTGGAAATCAGGAAGCTCAAAAGCAGCAACAACCTGAGAGTAGGAAACAAAGTAGGGGCAATAGCGACAAGGAAGAAAAATAAACTAAAAAAAAACTGTTGCCAAGCAATCGAAGCATAAAGAACATAAAAGATGACAATCAGAACAACACTTCAAAGGCCACAAAAACGATCAACAACAGTCGGAGACAACCCCTTTCATCCAATAAGAAACCAGAAGACATCGAGCAACCGAATAGAAACAGAGGAAACCAACGCACAGACAACACATCAAAAGTTTATTGATAAAAGCTCAAATAGCTAGGTAAAAAAATCGTAGCTTGAGTTCATGGAATTTACAATTAAAATAAAATAAAATAACCCTTTGTTAACTAAAGGAACTAGATTTAAGGATGTCTAGTCCCTTTTACCACCGAAATTCACAAGATGGTAAGGAAAATTGAATCTCATGATAGCCATGTTCCAACAATATTCAGAATCACCAAACCATGTTTGAGCCCTCCATGCAGTGTTCTAAAGTCATTTGTTGCAATGTTTCTTAGCACATTTGATTCACTGAATAGAATTAAATGAAATAGAATAGTTATTCTATGACAATAAAATAAAATAAAAATATAATAAAATAATTATTATATAGTTTGGTTAATGGAATAAATAGGGTAAGAATACTATTATGATTTATTTCAATGTTTAGTTAGTAAGAATAACTTTGGAATAACTAGAGAACAAATAATAAAATGATAAAATTATCCTTTGTTATAATAAGATTTATTTTCATAAAAAAATACCCTTTATGTAATTTAGTAAAATTTATTCCAAAAGACAAAATTACCTTCTACTATAATTTAAGTAAATTTTTTCTTTTTTAATTTTTGTTTTCATTAAAACTTTAAAATTTTAATAATTTAATAATTTATTATGAAAATATTAATATCATTTTTATTTTTTTATACTTTCTCTATTTGTATTTTTTCATTTTTTAATTTATATTTTCATTAAAACTTTAAAATATTAAAAATTTAATCATTTAAATATTAATATTTTATTTATAATTTAAATATTATTATGAATAAAATATTAATAATCTTTAAATTTTAAATTCTTTTTTTTCCTTTTTTGCCTTTTTCTTTCTTCTTCTCCATTGGCCAACCACCAAAGATATGGCCGACATAATGGAACATCGATATGGCACACCATGTGGCTGGATCTAACCACTAGGGTGCTAGATTCGATGCATCTCGCAACCAAATCAGGCTAGGGAAAGCTTGATAGGTGTTATTCGCGGCCAAATTAGGTTGGGGAGCACCTAATCAACACTACCAACAATCGGATCTGGCTGTTTCCCACTTAATCCGACCATGGACACTATAGCTGATGGCTCTTCGATTTGATTTGCCCAAAGAGAATTAGATCGATGATTTTCGCAACCATATCTAGTCATGGAACTACTATTGTTGTCACTTTCGACGGTTGGTTGATGTTAAAGAGAGAAAAAAAGAGGCAAAAAGTCACAACCCATTTTTAGTGGTCTGTGATCGATGCAAAGACATACGTGGGTATAGCCCACTAGGCCCAAGCAAGCTTCTCAATCAACATGTGTGGGCTAGCTAGTCCTCCACCACATCTAATCATACAATCATTCAATGTAAATAGATTCATACATATATAGGCACCATCACACAATTATGGAACTTCTCAACATAAGGTGTGGAAGCACACTTTTTCATTAATAACATTCATGTAACGTACATGTCATATCAACATTCAAATGCACTTCTTGGTGCTCACATGGGCTCTTAAGCCATCATCTATCACATTTGTAAAATCAATACAATTGTAATGCCATCCAATGGCTTCACAATTAAAATGTGTTCAAGAGTTTATAAACAAAAATGTAAAGACTAACTCATCAGCGAAACATGACTCGATCCTTTAAGTTGCAAGTAGCTACTAAAACACCTACCAAACAAGAACAGATCATGTCTCCATGACATGGGCTGCTAGATAGCTAAACACTGATTTGTAAAAAAAAAAAAGAGAAAACTAACACGTGAGTCACAAAGACTCTTTAAGTGAATACAAGAAGGGGACAAGCTAAGAGGAAAAGTTTTTGCAATAATCAATACTTTACAAAAATAATACAAATTTCATAACTATCATTATAGTTCATTCCAAATGCTCAAATATCGTTATTCTAAATCATTTTTCATAAATATAGTACAAATCCAAGTTATATAAATAGTTGGATACACAAGTTTATAACTTCAAATACAAAACCATTAGCAAGGAAAAAACAATAAGTTACATATCTTGGTATTAACATATTTGCCTTGGTTAACAGTACCATTCTTGCATACAAACCCAAACAGTGGATAACTATTAGTCACATATAAGTTTACACATTTCCTTCTAGCCTTCATACTCACAAGTTCTCTATACAACCATTTAATGCATGAACACATAATTTTAATATTCAATCATATATTCTTTTCATACTAGAACAGCATCATCAACTCATTTACATTTCATAATATCATAATTCTTACATAATAATGAAACAAGCCATACCAATTACTACACATGGGAGATTGGTACGTCCGCCCCAACTCAAGGCTATATTGAGGTGGTATTTCACCCAACTCAAGGTTATTGGGAGATTGGTACATCTGCCCCAACTCAAGGCTATATGGTGGTAGTATTTCCACCCCACTTAAGGCAATACAACTATTGGAATTATCGACCCCACTAATGGCAAAAGGTAATGGTATTTTCACCCGACTCATGGGCTTTATCTCGTATATAACATCACTTGTAGGTTTGGAGTTCATTCACAACGATTATAAGCCTTTCATCTAGCAACAATTCATACATATAAAAGTACACATGATCATCTAAATCCTTAGGAGTGTGTCACAGCCCAAATCCAAGGCCATGACGTATCAATAGAAGTGACCCTCTTAACCCAAGCAAGCCAAAAATAATAAACGATCCAAATACTCATGTGTGTAACACCCTTAAATTTTTATATGAACTAAGTTAATCAAGAATGATATATGTGATATATTGAGTCTTGAGGACTATGATGATATGAAACATGTGCCAAGTGTATGGAAGCAGTATGTTGACACTTAAGCAATTTTATTTCTTGCAAATATTTGATAAAATCCTAAAGTTTGAGGTTTTGATTTAAGTTTGATATTATATTTGATTACTTGCGTAAAGAATTGACTTATATATGAATGATTAAGGTATGGATGTTGATGGAAATGAATTAGGTGCTCAAATGAATATGTTAGGAGGCTTAAACAGGTGGAAAATGGCATTCTAAGCATGATCTTCGATACATGCTCTACATCTATCGATAGATACAAAATAAGAAGCCTAGAAAAACAAGTTAGATGAACATCTATTGATAAACGACCACCTAAAAGCTTTACAAAACAAAAAAGGCACGAAAACTATTGATAGATCTATGGAACCTAAAGATAGATTGCCACCAAAATAAATTATAAACAAGTTAAGAAGCATCTATCGATAGATCCATGATATCTATCGATAGATGCCTAAAAGGGGAAAATGAAAAAGGGCCCTAGTGCGCTATCTATTGATAAATTCCTCAAATCTATCAATAGATGATGGTCAACGGCAACCTAATTTAATGGCATTTATCAACAGATCAGTTTGAAAACGTAAAAATAAAAGGGGGTTCTTTTTGGGCCATTTGACCCATTTTCACCTAAAACATACTCTCTCCAAAACTCAAAACCTTGACTTCCCAAACTGATTTTTAGAGCTATTTGGAGTAGATTGAAGCTTGGCAAACCACTCTAGACATAAGATTAAGTGTTTTTACCAATTGATTTTTTAATTTAATCGATTAACAAATTCAAATTTTAATTTTCTCCAAATTTGGTATTTTTCTCTTCAGCTTTAATTGGAGATTTGGAGCCTAAGTTTAGGCCATCCAGCTACTAAGGGAAAGATTAAGGCTATTGATGCATTTGTGAGCTAAAAGACGATTGGAGGTTAAGAATCGAAGTTTAATTGGGGAATGCCTCTTATTGTCACTATGAGTGGGTTAATTTAAAATGCATATAATGCATGACACATGATAGATAAGTTGCCATGGTACTAGAATATATGTATATAAATAAATATATATATGTTTACCTAGATGTATGTGCCTAAGCTAGAAAACAATATGCAAATTGTGTGTGATGGTGTGTTGAGATGTAAGCCACTTAGATGGCCTATGTGTGTAAGCCTATACTAGGACGCCTAAAGACATGATCAACAAGTAGGAGTGCATTACCCTAGGCAAATGAGATTTTGAGAGAATTCAATCAAATGATGCCTTAAGGATTTAAAGGCACTTTAGAACTTTAACAAGTTTATAGACGATTTAAGCTTGGTAAATGTGATTTATGATATGTTATGGACATATGGAAAAATAAAGGTATGATGGCCTTATTTGTGGATGTGTATTCCGTTTGATGGATAAATTTCGAATGTTGATTTGATTTGAGGTTGTGGGGTTCGACACCTCTTTGACTATATGTGTGTGCCAGTAAGGATGGTGGTCTTGTCCCACCTATAATTTTTGCTTGTAATGCTTTGATGCCACCTGTTTGAGAATACTCTAGATGATGTTGACCATTAAGAATTACTCCAATCAATGATTTGATTCTCTGCCAACTATTTCAACGCTGAGCGTGATTTGATTCTCTATCCATTACTTCAACACACGCATGATCTGTTTCTCTATTAGTGACTTTGCTTTAAGCATGATTTAATTCTCCATCGATTGGCCATTGAGCATGATTCGACTATGTCGAGGGGAGGACCACTCAATGATTTAATTTAATTATGTACAATGTAAGATAGCCTTTGAGAGGCTTCGATAAGTTGATTTGAATTCAATAAGATACTCTGATGACCAGAGTGTACTGTGGAGAACAATTTGAATGACTTTGAATGGCTCTAAGCATAAGCCTAATGATTTGTGTGATGACATTGGATACTTTAGGGATAATGATATGCCCTATAATTGGATATGATTGTTAGATCATTTGGATGTACTGATAGTGAAAATATTTTTATATATGTTTATATATGTACATATGATTTTGTTATCTACACCACTCATTGAGTATTAGATGACTCATTCACTTGTCATACCATGTACAGATAAATAGGCGATTGAGCAGTATATGGCAAGGGTCGTCCGTTGATAGACCAATTTTGGCATCCAATAGGTCCCGTTCTGACATGTCCACTTCGATGAGTCTGTTATAAGCTGTTGCTCCATACTTAGGTTAATTATGTACGTAGGCATACTATGCCATTTAAATTATGTAAGGGTTGTGATGTACAAATCCAATTGGATGGCCAATGTATGGCCTTACGAATATTATGTATTAGTTATGTGCCAAAGGACAACTTTATATATTTGAATTTGATATTATATGAATAGGTCTCTTATGACTTCTTTGATATGTATTATGGTTTGAATCTAAAGCTAAGGCATAGTGAAGACACCAACCGTGGCATGATTGGAAACCCCACTAAGGTGAATTACTAATCTTGGCAAGGTTGAAAACCCCACCAAGGTGAAAAAAAATAGCCAAAATCTCACTTTGGTTGGCTAGGCCAAAGATGCTAAAAACTTGTTACTCTTTTGAAAAGAGCTTAGAGAAAAATAAGCACTCTTGCTTAAGAAATATTTTTTCTTAATTCTCAACTTCAATGTCTCATAACTAAGCCTAAGGGTCCTATTTATGGTATTATAGGCCCACATCCTAATAAAACTCTACTTCATATTGTATAATACAATTAAAGTAGTTAACAAAAGATTTAAATAAAATAGGTGTTCTAGTCCTAAATAGAACATAACTAGCTTGAAGTCCTAATGCAAGTAAATTAAATAAAAAGATAAATTCTATTATAATTATAATTTTTAAATAATAATAATCTAATAATATACTCTTGTATCATTCTCTCTAGATTGGAGAAAATTTGTCTTCAAGATCCATGTCTTCTTCATGTTGTTCGTAGTAAGGAAAGAGATCAACAACATTGAAAGTTGCAAAAACTTCATAATCTCTAAGAAGTTCAGTCTTGTAAGCATTCTCATTAATACGTTCCAAGACTCAAAATGGTTCATCAGCTCGAGAAGATAATTTTTCACGAGACTTAAGAAAACGTTTTTTCCTTAAATGAATCCACATTAAGTCTCTTTTTTTAAAACTAGCTAGCTTACTTTTGGTATCTGTTAGTTTGACAAATAGTCTTCTCTTGAACTTCTTTATCAAGCTTCTTAATTTGCGTAGCATGTTCTTCAGCATTAGCATTAAAGTCACGAGTAGTTGGTAATGTAGGAAGGTCAAAAGGACTAAGAGGGCATTTTTCATACACTACTATAAATGGATATCTTTCAGTGGTTTAGCTCACAGAATTATTATAAGAAAATTCTACTTATGCTAACACAAGATCCCATTAACGAATATGTTTACCCACAAAGCTTCATAATAAGTTTCCCAAACTATTGTTGACCTCTTCTGTTTGACCATTCATTTGAGGGTGACTTGCTGAACTAAATTGCAAATGAGTTTCCATTTTCCTTTAGGGAGTCCACAAAAAATGATTTATGAACTTCACATCTCGATTTAAAGTGATGGTTTTTGAAATTCCAGGATGCATAATTTCTTTAAAGTACAAAAAGCTATGTGAAAAGCATGATCAATTTTATGGCATGGCACAAAATAAGCCATTTTGGAAAATCTATCGACGACCACCATAACAGAGTTTTTTTTGCCTTTCAGTTCTTGGCAAACCCAAAACAAAATCCATACACATCTACCTAAGAAGCTTCAGGAATGGTCAATGGCTTATATATACCAGTGTTTGATTTCCAAGCTTGGCAATTTGGCAAATACGACACCTTCGAATGTGTTGGATAATGTCTCATTCCAACTTGGGCCAATAAAACTTTTCTTTCTCAAGAGCCAATGTTTTATCTCTTTCAAAATGTCCAACTAATTCTCCATTATGAGCTTCCCAAATAATATATTGGCATAAAGAATATTGAAGAATGCATAGTTGGTTACCTTTGAAAATATACCCTTTTTGCTGATAAAATTGTCAATAATGATGTTGAAAACTAGACTTCTATATCTCACCAAATTCAAGATCTTTCTTATACAATTCTTTCACAACTTCAAAGCCAACAACCTTCAATTGTAAGATAGAAAGTAGAGTAAAGCGACGACTTAAAGCATAGCTACCTTATTTTACACACTTGACTTGTGTTTAAAGAGAATTGGAAAGGCTTGAAGAAACTCACTCCAAGCTGCATGTCTACAATTAAGCTTGTGTTAGGAGTTAAGGTGTTTGAGGGCTTCATGGTCAAAATACAAGATGAATTCTTGAAAGGCCTGGTAAGAGAAAGTGTTAGCCTCTGTGTTGTTCTTGTTTTATTAATTCCAAAAAAAAAGATGGAATATGGCATATGTAAATTGATAGTCGTGCCATGAACAAAATCACCATCAAGTATCATTTTCCTATTCCTAGACTTGATGATTTGTTGGATCAATTGCATGATGCTATTATCTTCTCCAAGATCGATCTGCTTAATGGTTATCACCAAATTCGAATGCTCACCAAATTTGAATGTGACTTGGAGACGAATGGAAAACTGCATTTAAAACTCATGATGGGCTATATGAATGGAAAGTTATGCCATTTTGCCTCTCTAATGCACCCAACACCTTTATGTGCTTAATGAACCAAGTATTATGCCTTTTTATTGGGAAGTTTGTTATAGTTTATTTTGATGATATTTTGGTGTATAATAGAAGTCCGAAAGAGCACCTGAAACATTTACAGCAAATCTTTAAAGTACTTCAAGAGCAAAAACTTTTTGCTAACTTAAAGAAGTGTGAATTTATAACAAAAAGAGTTATTTTCCTAGGATCTATTATTTCAAGCCAAGAGATTGAAGTGGACCAAAGAAAAGTTGATGATATTGTCAATTGGTCAGTTCTGAAGTCATTTCATGATGTTCGAAGCTTTCTTGGATTGACCTCATTTTACTGGCATTTCATCAAAAACTTTAGTTATGTTGCCGCTTTGCTTATTGAATGCCTTAAGTAAGATAGTTTTATATGGAGTATCAAGGCACAACATAGCTTTAAGGAATTGAAAGAAAGGATTACTAAGCTCATTGTGCTTGCACTTTCAAACTTTGATTTGGTGTTTGAAGTTGATTGTGATGCCTTCAATGTTAGTATTGGTGCTATTTTTTCTTAAGAAGGACGAACAATTGCCTTTTCTAGTGAGATACTCAATGATGGAAGATTGAAGTATTCAACGTATGGTAAAGACTTTTATGTTGTTATTTGAGCCCTAGACCATTGGAGCCATTATTTGTTGCCAAAAGAATGGACTAATGCTTTCTCTTACCAGACCTTTCCCCAAAAGTTGTTTGACTTGATGTTATAACTCTTTATGCTCTTACAAACTCATGCGATAATTTGGCTTGTTTAGAATTATGGAACTAGGGATGAAATCAATGGCATGCTGAATATCTCACATTGGTGGCAGCCCATAGAGTATCTCATCAGGTACAACATCACAAAACTCTTCAATTATGTGTTTGACATCTTTGGATAAAGGTGTAGATACTTCATTCTTCTTGTAAACTAATAAGACATATAAGAGGCTTGACTCACGATAAACTTTGTTTAAGCCAAACACAGTGATGAGCTCTTTATCTTCCTTTTGTCTCTTTGGTCAGTCTTCTAGCTTTAATGGAGTCAACATAATTTTTACTCCATCTTTGATGAAGGAATAAGTATTCTTGTATCTGTCATTGTGAGCTTGATGATCATATTGCCATGAACATCTCAACAACAAGTGGCATACGTCCATTAGGATAACATCACACCAGATTTCATCTGGATACTTATTTCTAATAGAGAATTGAATACAATAATGCTTTGTTACCTTAACTTTGTTTCCTTTTCTCGGCCATTGTAGCTTGTAAGGATGAGGATGTACTTTAATTGGAAGTTTCAACTTTTCCACCATGTAGTTGGCAACAACATTCTCATAGCTTCCACTATCAGTAATGACATTGCAAACCTTCCCTTGAGATGTGCACCTTGTACAGAATATATTGTGATGAAGCCAACTTTCATCTTTAGTCATCATAGCAGTGTTAAAATTATGATAAACAGTAAGAGCTTTTCCAAGATCAGCAGAAACTTCTTTGATCTCTTCATTGTTGAATATTTCTAGCACATCATCTACTTCTTCCATACTAGGTTCTTCTATAATTTTTTCTTCTACTAAGGAAATAATTCTTCGATTTGGACAATCAGAAGCAATATGCCCAAATCCTTGCATTTGAAACATTTCTTGTTGACATAGGAAGCACGAGTAAAAGTAGTTTCTTTATCATTACTGCTTGCAGTTTTGGAAGAGTTTATGTTTACAAGCGGAATAGTTGCTGAACTTTGACTTCCATGGTTTGAGGTAGATTCTTGTTGTCTAGATGAACTTACTGAGCTTTTTCGTGTTCGTTGTTTTTCAACCTTTAATGTTAATTGGATGACATCATTTAAGTTCCAATATGGTTGTAGTTGAACAATATCTGCAATTTTAGCATTGAGACCTCTAAGATAATGAGCTATAGTTTATTTTTCAAGTTCATGGACATCACACTTCATGTGAAGTTGTTTGAACTCCATTGTATATTCTTCCACCAACATTGTTATTTGCCTCAATTTATGAAATTTGATAAAATTTCTTGTCAATAATGCTTAAGAAGGAACTTACCTTGAGTTCTCGACACATCTTATCCCATGTTCTAATCTTGTAACGGCCTTTTATTTCTTGTTGCCTTTTGAGATTTTCCCACCAAATAGAGGCATGCTTCTTCAATTTAATTGCAACAAGCTTCCCACATTTTTTATCAGGAATATCTTTAAGCTCAAAACTCATTCCACTGCATAAAGCGAATCAAGGAAGTCATTAGGGTAAAGTCTTCCTTTAAACTTAGGAATGTCAACTTTGATTCCTAAATCTCTAGAAGCAGTAGTTCTCAATCGTCGTATAGATTTTTCTTCATTAGAGGATGAATTTTGATGGAAAGGGTTGGTTTCATCCTCTTCATCAATAGAGCTGCTATAGTTGATTTGAGCAACATCATGTCTTGTGAGTTGCTCTTGTAATTCTTGAATTTGGTGTCGTAGTTATTGAATCTCGATCTCATAATCATCTTTTTGACAATTTTGACGTCTTCGAGGCATTTTATTCTATAATGATGACAATGTGGTGATGTAGAAAACAGATGATGATATAACTATAAAACAATAAAAGAAATAGAATTACTCGAACAACGAGTATCGAAACTCGACAACGAACAATGATCCTCCCACTTTGATACCAAACTGACGCCAAGGCGTTGCGAAAGACACCAATCATGGCAAGGTTGGAAACCCACTAAGATGAATCACCAATCTCGACATGGTTGAAAACCCTACTAAGGTGAAAAAAGTAGCCAAAATCCCACTTTGGTTGGCTAGGCCAAGATGCTAAAAACCTCTTACTCTTTTGAAAGGGCCTAGAGAAAAATAAACACTCTTGCTTAAGAATATTCTTTAATGATTCTCAACTTCAATGTCTCATAACTAAGCCTAAGGGTCCTATTTATAGTATTATAGGCCCGCATCCTAATAAAACTCTACTTCATGTTGTCTAATACAATTAGAGTAGTTAACAAAAGATTTAAATAAAATATGTGTTTTATTCCTAAATAGAACATAACTAACTTAAAGTTCTAATACAAATAAATTAAATAAAAAGAATATTTCTATTATATTTATAATTTCTAAATAATAATAATCTAATAATATATTCCTATATTAGAACCTCTAAAGCTTGCTTGGGTCTCGTAGCCTTTGCCTACTAGGCTCATGCGCTAGTCATGGACCTTAGGATTAGGTTGTGACAAAGTTGATATCAGAGCGCCTAAGTTTTAGAGTGTCCTTAGTCATCTTATGTGTGTTAGCAAAGTGTCAGGATTAATGTAAAGTTTTATTCATGGTATGTAACTGCAGCACAGATTATGAGCAAAAGACTGCATGAACTCTCGAGTTCTTAGTAAGCCTACTCATGAATTTTTGGTATTTGCACTTGAATCATATAATTGTAATTCAATTATTTAAAAACTAATTATGAATTTTGATTATCCTTATTAGTTGGAATTTTTCAAATTTTTATCGTTGTTTACGTTATTTTAATTTTACGAAATAAAGACTTAGAAATCAATGAAAGCTATTTTTAATAACAACAAAATCAAATAATTGAAATTCAATCAAAAGTTTTAGTTCTGATCAAAGTTTCACACCCCTTAAGCCACGTTTATATATACAGTATAATTAGATTTAGATTATAAACCTTCCTCATCAATGAGAAAACATGTATTTTCTGACAAATATAAATAATTTATCAAGAAATTTATAAATCACTTAAAAAAATTGTATTAATTTAAAAAAAGAAAAAACTAGCTATAACAGGTTTCATCAAATATGGGGCTGTTAAATTCCGTATCCCTCTAAAAGGACAAAAGTTTGTTCATCAATATATATATGGGGTTGCCCAATTCAGATAAGAGCTAAAGGCTGAATTGAGAATAAGAGATAATTTGAGAAAAGTAATAAGGAGCAACAAATTAGATGTAGTAGAAGAAGATAACAACAGAATGCGGCACCTCTTGTTGTAGCAAAATCTATGAACAAAAGCACCAAATCCCAGAAAGTAGCTATTCTCAAATGACAGATAGAAGCCAACACACGTTGAAGAAGCCGCTGGATTTTTTTCCTACTTGCTGAATCTGCACTCCCATTTCTCTCCATTTATCACGATATATATAGTTAGAGACATCTAATTTCACCTGTAGTTGGTCATAATTTAATTGTATTTAGTATCGACGACTTATACTCGCTCCACACGCATAGTCAAATACAATAAAATATACAACTTGTTCATTATATAATCTAGCGTGTGCTGAATTCGGATTGATTATGAATTTAGTGATGCTCCTTTCTTTTTCTCCTCATATTGTTTTTCCAGGTAACTAACACTTTGTTGGCCTATTCACTGCCCGATCAGTGATCTGCTGAGCCTCATGTATTGCTGACATCCTGAAGGAATGCTTGTATTCAGGGGGCAAACTCACAAATTTTTCTAAATAGTGTTATAATTAAATCTATTTTAATTTGGAGTCTTTGATCCCACCCCTAACAAAATTGTAAAAGAATTAATGGGTTCATTAGCATCATTAACTATATAAAATTCTAGCATAAAAGGTATAATTATAAGGATTTTTGACACTTCAATAATGTCTTCTGACATCACTTCACTCTATGTTGCTCCACCCCTGCTTGTAACAAATTTAAAACTTATAGTCAACTCCTTAGGCCTCAAAGGTGTATCTAAAAATTTTTTTAAGTGGTGTCATAATTAAAATAATAATAATAATAATAATTAAAAATATAATTATATTAAAATTCATAAATTAGAATGTTTAATATTAAATTAAAGAAAATGTAAATTGAGTACATTCATTTAATACAATCAAAAATATTTAAAATAATCATAATTGTCTACAACAATTTTACATATTTTGAAAATAGTGTATGATAACATTAGTAAAAATACTATTAAATACATCTTTTTTAATATATGTCACCAAACAATCATTTATTTATTCGACACTCATTCAATATAGGATTGGAATTTTTAGATAAGGAAAGCGAAAAATGCAACCAAGGACCAAGAAGAGAAAATGTTACTGTAGGTCTCAAGAATATGATAAGGAGGAAGAGTAGGTTAGGTTTTGACTTTTTTAATAAAACCTTATATTATATAAAAAAAAAAATTTTATCCTTTCATGTAAAATTTAAATATTAATATATAAATTATTTTTTAATAAATTTACTTTAACTTAGAATCTTTGACCTCACTTCTTACAAAATTACAAAAAATTTAATAGATTCATTAATATTATTAATTATATAAAATTTAATGAAACTCAATAAAAATTATATAAAAAGTAGAAGGTTTTGCGAAATGAATGGTGTCATGAGACACCACTCTTCTAAAGGTGGGTCCACCCATGCCGCCTTCTTCTTCTTCTTCTCTTTTTTTTTTTTTTTAAGTATAGAACTTTTATTGATAAAAGCTCGAAAAGCTAGGTAAAATGATCGTAGCTTGAGTTTATGGAATTTACAATTAAAACAAAATAACCTTTGTTTATTAAGCAAACTAG
Source organism: Theobroma grandiflorum (assembly GCA_036013995.1). Taxonomy (NCBI): domain Eukaryota; kingdom Viridiplantae; phylum Streptophyta; class Magnoliopsida; order Malvales; family Malvaceae; genus Theobroma; species Theobroma grandiflorum. Next base: position 17,452,952 of record CP142133.1, read on the forward strand.
ATTTAGGGACGTCTAGTCCCCTTGACCACCAAAATTCATATGAATGGTAAGGAAAATTGAATCTCATGATTGCCATATTCCAATGATATTCAGAATCACCAAACCACGTTTGAGCCCTCCATGAGGTCTTCTAAAGTCATCTGCTACACCATTTCTTTGCACATTTGGTTCGTAGAATAGAATGAAATGAAATAGAATAATTATTCTGGAAATAAAATAAGATAGGAATATAATAGAATAATTATTATATAGTTTGATTCATAAAATGAAATTGAATAGGAACTGCGATTATGACTTATCTTAATATTTGGTTGATAAAAATAACTTTGCAGTAACTAAAAAATAAAAAAATAAAATGATAAAATTACCCTTTGTTATAATAAGATTTATTTTCGTAAAAACAAAAAATACTTTTTGCATAATTTAGTAAAATTTATACCAAAAGATAAAATTACCTTTTACTATAATTTAAGTAAATTTGTTCTTTTGTAATCTTTTGATTTTTGTTTTCATTAAAACTTTAAAATTTCAATAATTTAATAATTTATTATGAAAAAGTCAATACAATTTTTTTATATTTTCTCTATTTGTAATTTTCATTTTTTAATTTATATTTTATTAAAATTTTAAAATATTAATAATTTAATAATTTAAACATTAACATTTTTAAAATATTAATATTTTATTTATAATTTATACATTATTATGATCAAAATATTAAAATATTAATAATTTATAAATTTAAATTATTAATTTTTTTTATAATTTAATTAAAAATTTAAACTTTTTTCTTTTAAATTTTTCCCTTTTTCCTTTTTCCTTCTCTATTGGCCAACCACCAAAGATATGGCTTGTGTAATGGAATGTTGATGTGGCACACCATGTGGCTGGATCTAGCCACTAGGGTGCTAGATCCTATGCCTTTCGCAATGAGATCAAGTTAAGGAATGCCTCAAAGGTTGGATTTGGCCATTTCACACCTAATCCGACCATAGACACTAACGCCGACGACTCTTTGGTCGGATCTGGCCAAAAAGCACTAGATTGAAGCTTTCATTGACCATATCCAGTCATGGAACTTGTCACGACTCAGAACTCCCTTCGAGCCCATGACAATCGACGCGAAGTCTCGATAGACATTCCTACCTCGAATGCCGATCGAAACCTCGCAAGACTTTCATATCAGTTTTCTCATTTCTCCTGTGAGTGATAGTTACTAAAATTATGTTTTAAAGTAATATTGACCATTTTCGATTCAAAAACAATCAAAAAGAAAATTCTACTAATATGGGTATTTTGGTCATTTTCCTCAAAAATTTTGAAATCGGTTAAAAATGTAGTATGTGGGTGAAAAACACATATTTCATAATCAAACATAAGTTTAGATGTCTAAAACCTTTATTTAAAGTGAAATGGTAACTATTTGAATATAGTAAAAATATTGAATAAAATATTCTATCTTCTTGTAAAACAATTTTTATAGAAAGTTACGTAAATAATTTTTATAACGCGAAAGCTAAATATATTCATACATACTATAATACAGACAACCAAAGTATGAAATTTAATTTACAGTGACACGTGGGCCCACAACTAACCAAAAGCATCAAAAGTTGTGAACCTACAGTTTTTGATGATTCAAGTCCAACTGTGGTCTTTGACCAAATCTGCTAACTACGAACTATCCTGAGCCTGAAATGGATGGAAAGGAGGGTGGTGAGATTATAAAATCCCAGTGAGTAAACAGACATCATCAAAAATATCTAAAGTCGAGTAAATGGAGACAATGAAATATTCCCATCACAATAATTTTTATGACATAACTTGAAGATTCATCCTTACCCGTGTAAACCATTGTATTTCATTAAATTTTCAACAAGGCTTATGAATTTCCTGAAAACCTGGCTTATGCCAAAACCTGTACTCGGGGATACCTTGTACCGGGGCATCAGCTCGAGTCCGCCAAGGTTGTGAAAATCTCATAATTTTTCAAAACACAATCGTTCTAGGCGTTGGCCGAGTCTAACTTCCACGTGGTGGTTAGGCGTGAAGTGAACTCAAACTTCACCCCAGGAGATACCTTACGTGCCTCTCCCATCGAGGTAAGAATCAACCGGGTTTACCGTGTCCCTCCTAAAGGCTAGTCCACGAAAACCCGTTACTGTAGTATAGAATAAACCCCACCATAACAATAAAATCACAATAGCATGGCATGGCAATTTATTGCAACCTAGCTTCTCAAGGTTGAATACACTGTACATATAATTCCAACACAAAAACCAGTTTAGTCATTCATGCTCACATATTGTCATAAGTCATTCAATTCAAATCATCAGTTTGTAATACGAGCAGGCAATCTCCAATTATTCTATTTTCAAAATCATCATTAATTTCAAAACAATTTACAAAGTAATTTCATTTAAACACATTTGTTTATAAAACATGAAAATTTACCTTTTAAATCCATTTTCCATAGAATTCACAAAGACAAATAAAACCACTTTAGATAAGTGAGATGATAGTAAGCTTACTCATAGTACTAAGAGTTCGAAATACTCCTATTCTCGATCCTTAGGCACAATGTCTTTACTTTTACCAGAATGCTCACCACCTATGCATATTGCACAATGCACAATTTAGCACATTAATGCTAGACCGTTATAAACCAATTCAGGCTAGATATATATTCATGAAATGGGGTGCACACTTCTCGAGTAGCTATCTAAACACAGTGTCCTCTCCAAATTTCCATTGTGTACTTAAATTAAATCGGTATTGGCCTCAATTGATTTTTCACCCGATTAATTGGCCAATATACCCAATTCAACTCCAATTAATTCCATTTTTCCTTCAATACTCCAATTCATCAAACACTAGATAAATGTCATGAAATATCACAAAAATCATCATCACATTATTCCTTGGAAATTCGGCCATGGTGGTGCAGCAATACTAAAATTTTTCCTATTTAATTTTCTCACCATAATTCATCATTTCCTAACCAATTCACTTGAAATAACAACAATCCACCATCAATACTCCACATGTAAGATTCGGCCATGAAGGGTTTCCAAGGATTATGTGATTTTCTTCACTTGTTTTCATACTACACATCATTAATCACCTAAAAACGCTAACATATCTTAAAATCAAATCAATTCCAACATCAATCTCTCTCCATACCCATTCGGCCAGCCATGAACCCATTATGAAAACATGTAATTCAACCATGGAAATGAGAAAATAAAGCATGGGTAATGTAGATCTCAAGTAAAAATAAAGAAATTTCACCTTATCTTGCTTGATTCCTTGAATTTTCACACTTTCCCTTTGAATTTCTCCTCCTAGGGTTTTGTTCTTCCTTTGGTTTCCTTTTCCTCTTGCTTGGCCAAATATTGTGAGTGAAATGGAGAATTATAGGCTGATTTTTCAAGTTAAATATTAAATAAATCAAAGCTTGACACATGGCATGATATCATTGGCTCATAATTTAAATAATTATCTTTTAAACATTATTTCTCCACCACATAAATTGTCATATTTATCTATTCCAATAATGAATAAAATCCTTGGTTTTGACAAGTGTTGGGTGGTAAAAATTACGATTTTGCCCCTATGCTCCAAAAAATACCGAAATTATCATTTTTCACTTCTCAACCTCAAATTATACTCTAAATGACCAATCTTAGTCAAATGTAGTCAAAATCTTTTCTAAAAATTCTCATTTTGTCATCGGGTGGTAAAATTACCATTTTACCCCTAGATAGTCAATATTCCAAATTGACTCCAAATCAACCTTCGAACTCTGAATCATCATTTTAAGTTATTCCTAGAATTTGAAATTTTCAATTTTATCTTGAAATCCCTATTTTAACTAGTTCGAGGTATAAATCAACTTAGTTGTACCACTAGGTACACTGCAGACTTTTGATCCATTTTTTGAGGTTTTCCAATTATGCAAACATGTTGTCCATCATATGTATGACATGGCAAGTATTTTAGGGCTCGGCTTGACAAAACTACTATAGTCGTCACCTCCAATGGTAGGTGAAGGTTAGAGAGAGAAAGAAAAAGGCAAGATGTCATAACTCGTTTTTAAGGGTTCATGACCGATGTAAGGACCAACATGGGTATGGCCCACTAGACCTAAGCAAGCCTCTTAATCAACATGTGTGGGCTAGGCATCCACCACATCCAATCATACAATTATTCAATGTAACTAGATTCATACACATATGGGTGTCATCACATAATTATGGAACTTCTCAACATAAGGTGTGGAAATGCTTTCTTTCATTAGTAACATTTGTTTAACATATATATCATACCAACATTCAAATGCACTTCTTAATGCTCACTCGTTTATCACATTTGTATAATTCCATGCAACTATAATGTCATCCAACAGCTTCATAGTCAGAACATGTTCAAGAGTTTATAAACAATAATGTAAAGATCGACTCGTCACCGAAACATAACTCGACCCTTTAGATTACAAGCAGTTACTAGAACACCTACCAAGAAGGAATGAATCACATTTTTATGACACGAGGTTGGTAGATAGCTTAACATTAATTTGCAAAAGAATGGGAAACAAATGTGTGAGTCACAAAGACTCATTGAGTGAATATGAGAAGGGGACTAGCTAAGGGCAAGAGTTTTTGCAATAATAAATACTTTGCAAAAACAATATGAATTTCATAAACATCCTTATAGTTCATTCCAAATCCTCAAATATCAATATTCCAAATCATTTCGCATGAATATAGTTTAAACCCAAGTTATGTAAACAATTGGATACACAAGTTTGTAACTTCAAATAGAAAACCATTTACAAGGTGAAAACAAGAGGTTCCATATCTTAGTACTAGCATCTTTGCCTTGGTTAATAGTACCATTCTTGCCTACAAACCCAAACAATGGGTAACTATCAATCACATAAAAGTCTATATGTTTCCTTCTCACCTTTATACTCACTAGTTCTTTACACAACCATTTAACGCATGAACACATAATTTGAACATTCAAACATATCATTTTTTCATACTAAGACAACATCATCAACTCATTTACATTTCACAATATCATAATTCTTACATAATAATGAAGCGATCTATTTAAATGACTACACATGGGAGATTGGCACATCTACCCCAACTCAAGGCTATATCGTGGTGGTATTTCTACCCCAATCATTGCTATTGGGAGATTGGTATATCCACCCTAACTCAAGGCTTTATGGTGGTGGTATTTCCACCCTACTCAAAGCAATACAACTAGTGGCATTATCAACCCCACTAATGGCAAGTGGTGGTGGTATTTTCACCACAGTCATGGGCTTTATCTCATGTATAACATTGCTTGAAGGCTTGGAATTTGTTCACAACAATTATAGGGCTCTCATCTAACAACAATTCAGACACATAAAAATACACATGATCATCTAAATCCTTAAAGCTGGGAATGCAAATGTCCAACTTACCAATTATTCATACACATGTCGTGGCATATTCATTCACATCATCTGGAATCAATTTTGAAATAAATCGTTTGACAAGGCTTGTCCCCTCTTGTTGAAAATTAATACATAATAGAGATATTTACATAGATATATTGATTCTAGAACTCTTTGAAATCATTTGAATATAAAACATGTTTTGTTTGATTTATCACTGTGAATTTAGTATTAAAAATCATGCAAGGCAACCAAGTCGATAAATCATGCTTAGCTTTACTATACAAAAATACTTTGAAGAGGTGTATCCATTCACCATGACAAAAACATGTTTTCTAAAACTCACTTCATCAAACCTTGCTCGTTTTATGATCCTCAAGCTTAACAAATCCTAATATAATAAATTAATCATAAGTTTCCTAATTTTCTATCAAACCTATTTATTCGAAACTAGTTGAATAAACTCAAATCTTTGATTTAATTTCGATGAACTTAAAACTTCAAACTTAAAGAATATATTGTTCAACTATAAACATCCTTACCTCAATAACTTCTTTAGAAGGCAAAACCCTTAAAAATCCTTAGCTCAAAAAAGGGTTTTTTGCTGAAATTTGTAAAAAAAGTAATATTAGACTAAACCCTCGAGTTTAAAGCTTAAAAATGGTTAAACTTATCTTACATTCAAGGTTGAAAGCTTAATTCTTGCTAAATAAGGTCTATGGAGGCTATGGAAGGGTTAGAGAGTGAAAGGGAGTGAAAAGAGTTTGAGAGAAATGAAAAATGAAAAAAGAAATTCAAGCTAGGGCTTTTATTTTTAGCCGCCAATCCCAAGGATCAGTTCATAGGTCTACTTCACATGGCTGTAGGGGTTAACCCTTTAGCCTCAAGGGTCGATCTTTTTTATTTCTAAAAGTTGATTCTATGTTTTGCCTAGCGGGGATCGACTTTATAAAGCTTAAGGGTTGATCTTTTTGGTCCCAAAAGCTATTCTAAGTGTTTTGTCTTGTAAGGATCGAAACACTGTAGGGATCTAACCTTTAAGGCTTGAGCGTCAATCTCTTCAATTCCAGAACCTATTCTAAGTGCCTAACTATCTAGGGATCAACCTTTACTCCATGGGGATCTACCCTTCATGCCTTCACTTGCAAAAATACATTCTTTTGGTTTCTTTTTCCTTCCATTCTTTCAACCATCAATCTTACACCATTATAACAGAATATTAGGAAGAAATTTATTACAAAATAGTTGGGAAACTCATCCAATAACCCAATTTTTAAAAAGGCTCATATCAACAATTGCAACTTAAATGAATTTCACTTAAATGAAAGGTTAGAGTTTCACACAAGAATGGGAAGAGAAAGAAAGACAAATGAAAAATGATAAGAAAAAAAAAATAAGACTCCAAGTCTAGATAGATTAAATCTCATTTTTTTTAAAGAAAAAAGGGGAAGATTAAAGAGAAGGTGATGAAATACTTGGAAGATTTCTATGAATCGTGCATTTTGGACAAATACGTCAATGCCAAAAAAGACAATTAAACAATGGCAAAAAAGAGTTTTTAGTAACACACAAAAGGACATCTCTAGGTTGGAAGAGGAAATTCAGAGCATGACAGTTGAGATACAAATTAAAAGGATAGTTGATGAGGAAAAAAGAAAAACAATTACAAAAAATAAAATAGAGTTGTGGAAGTTGTGCAAGATTAAAGAGAGAGAATATGACTAGAAAACTAGAGTTAAATGGTTTTTAGAAAGGGATTAAAACACTAAGTTTTTTCATCAAATAGTGTTGTTGAAGAGGACAACGAATTATATTGGAAAAACTGTTTTCCAAGACAAGGTGACTAAGACATTGGATGGTTTAAAAAAAGTGGTTGTTGATCCTTTTTGAAGCATTTTACAAACAAAAAACTATGAATTGTGAACATTTAGTTGGTTGGTTGATTGAATAGGTCATTCTCAAAAGAAAAGGTGTGGGAAACAATTAGGAATTGTGATGAAAATTAGACTCTAGGTCCATATGGATTCAATCTCAATTTTTTTTTTAAGAAACAATGAAGAAGGATTAAAAGTGAGATAATGAAAATACTTGGAAGACTTCTATGAATCATGCATTTAGGATAGATGCATCAATGCCTCTTTTATCACATTAATCTCAAAATGCAACTATGCAACGTCACTAAACAACTATAAGCCCAATAGTAGTGTGGGGATTATTTACAAAATTATAGCAAAATTACATGCTCATTCATCCACATCAATGGTGATTTCATGCCATAACCCAAATCCAGGAGTCCGTGACCGACACATGAGCCCAGTTGGCAAGCCCACGAGACTTGAACAAGCCTCAAAGTTCAAAATCATATAACACAAATACCAAGGGATTTATAATCAAATATTCATAACAAATTCAAATAATACATTATCCCTAGCTCACAGTTCATACAAATGTTTAAATGCCATACATTGGCCGTCAAATTGGGTTCTTACATAATAATCCTTATAGAATTATGTCCCATGGGTTCCAACACAATGCCATCATGTGTAGGCCTCTTGCTCTAGGTCTTACATACCATGGGTTCCAACATAAAGCCACCATATGGCTCACCACAAATCACACTAACACAAATTTCCTATTCTAGATAACTAATTAGCCTAAGCATTCTTATCTAGGCACACAATCATATTCTCTCTAGCCTAAGCTCATACCTCTAGGCAAACATACATATTTACAAACACACACACATATATCAATTTCATTAGCCTAGGTATTCTCATATAGGTATACACACAACATTTAAGTACCATGACAGCGCACACATTATGTGAGATGCATCACATGCATTTAATTAAATCCCACTCACCTTGACAATTAAAAGCATAGTACAATCAAGCTCAACCTTTAGCCTCCAACTGTCCTTCAGCTCACAAACGCATCAATAACCTCAATTCTCCCTTTAGACACATCAAAACATCAAAATCATAATTATTTCTTAACTTTTGAAAATATCCCAACTTTTCAAAAATAACCAAATTCAATATATATGCTCATTCTTCCAACAAATAAGTTAAATCCTTACCTTAGAAGCTAGGTTGCTCAAATCTAAACTCCAAATCTTCAATAAACTCAAAGGGAGAGAGTTTGACCAAATCTGAAAATATTTAGATCAGAGGTTATTAATCAACTAAATTGAAAATCAATTGGTAAAAATGCGTAATCTTACCTCTAGATCATTTCCCAAGCTCCAAAGAGCCTCAAATCACTTCAACAATCTATTTAGGGCCTTAGGGTTCTAGTTTCTAGAGAAAGTGAAGGAGCGAAAGAGCAGAGAGAAAATGGGGCAAAAATGGCCCCAAAACCCTTTTTATTTTTCCTTTTTTTTCGTTTGATGTGTCAAAACATTTGACAATATATCGATACATTTGCCCTAATTTCGAGTAAATGTATCTATACATTGAGGCAATATGTCAATACATTTCTAGCAGAATGATCTCAAGTGTTCTCTACTTCAAATGTATTGATACATCCTAAATATATAGATAAAATTCCTCCAGAGCACATCATATTATTCTTCCTGCAAAGAACGTATCGATACATAGGGGGATGTGTTGATACATTTTACCATGTAGGTAGTTTTAAGTCTTTTCTAACTTCCAAAAATCTAACTTAACACCCAAAAATTGATTCCTTGTTAATCTTATGCCTCAAATAATTTATATAATTCAAAATCCTCAAACATGCATCAAATTAAATCAAATCCTCAATCTTTAGGATTAATTCATCATTTTCATCGATATTTACCTTAATCATACTTAGATGTCAAAGTGCCAAACATTTGCACAATTTCATTAAAGATCTTAATTTGCCCCCCACATTCATAGTCATTTATCTCTAGACATAATCATATTCATCAAAACTTAAATAACTCCTCAAGTCACTTAGCCAACATCACATATAGGCCATGTCAAAAATCAGGGGTGTTACATATCACAAGGGCCCCTCCATCTATTATCAATTGGTTTTATGTTGGATGCTTGTTCTAAAAATTCAATATGGTATTACAGCAGACGTTATCCTATCCATTAGTCCCTTTGTGATTCATACCATGTAATAAGCCTGTATTATCTATACATGAGGGTGAGCATTGAAGTTTCGACACATAGCTATGTCAATGATTATTTCAATGATAATAGCGATGGAAGCCCTAGTGACTGTAGAAAGAAAAATAGGTTTTTAAAGACCAATAGAGAAGGCTAAGAAGCTCATAACAAGGTTTTTCTTGCTTTTTTCCTTTTTGTCAAATTTTGAAATTTTTTTCTGTGATTTAACATTTTAATTAAGACCAAGTGAACTAAAAAAAAAAAAATTGAAAGCACATGCAATCTCCGATTATTTGAATGATAATGATCTTTTCGAAGAATGCAATCAAAATATTCATGAAAAGAAGGTTTTTGTTTTACTAGTTTTTATGTTTTTTTTTTTTGGAAGTTTGTTTTACTAGTTTTAGTATTTTAAAACTTGTTAAATTTACATTTACTTCATTTTATTGCATTGAAAAGTGGTTAGCAGCAAGGAAAATACAATGAGAAAAAAGGCAACTGTTAAGAAGTCATTTTATACACTGACCTAACTTGTTCCGAGAATAGTATTCTAGTAATAACAAGCGTTGAGGTAATTAACTTCAACACTCTTTTTATATGTCAACCTAGAAACTATATATAACCGAGGCATTTTCTCAATTTTCTCTCTTTCTGATACACTAATCTCTCTACTTTCTCCTACTAAAGTTTCAATGTTTTATTGACTTCAGTAGTGAAATTAAATGTCTGATTCCTTTCATGTCCTTGTGTTGTAGTTGCGATATCGAGTAAAAAGGTTGATCGCATATCTAGATTTTAGGATCAATAATAATGAAACAGAGCATTTTTCTAACCACTAAATCATGAGTGAACTCCACATAGATCTTTGTGATATAATATTTTCTCACATAATATCTTGAGGTTATTTTTTTTTTACTTAAAATCTCGTGTTTTACTTTTATTTTCAAAAAGGTTAACGTTATTAAATTTTCATTTAATTTTTTAGAAAAAGACAATAAAAACCATTTTTTATAATCCTTGATTCCCAAACCTAACAAGTTGGGGAAATTTCAACCGATCTCACAACCAAACAAGGCAGATCTCATCTTCATGGATGCGCTATCACTATTATTGATTATAATTTTTGAGGATATTGTTTTAACTCATTCTCACGGGTTTAGAAAAGGGAGGGGGTTTATTTTTTTTTCTTTTACCAGTAATGAATTTATTACAAAGCTTTTCAAAAAAAGTGTTGTTCCATTTACAGTTTTAGGAGGCTCAAGAAAGAGATTTTTGAATCTAACTATATTTCCTTTGTGTATAAAATACTCAATTGATTGTATACTTATTGCAAGGTGAAGCACAACAAAACTAGCTTATCTTCATCTTGGTTCCACATAAGAATGGAATCTACGCGATTGAGTTCAGTTCATTAATCACCGCGTTACAAGCCTTCTTTATTTCTGTAAAAGTTATAAACTGCAACAAAAATCGTCTGATCTACCAGAATTCAACAACCCGCCTGAAGGAAAAGTTAAAAAGGAGACCGTGCTGAATGGCAGCCATGGAATGGAGAATAAACCAACCATTGTCCCTGAGAACATGCTTGTAAAATATGCTCCAAACCCACCTCATTTCCCCGTCGAAGAGTCTAGATTAAAACACGAGACTTGTCTTGCTTTATAGGTATAGCTCTCAAGTCTTAAAGGTGCAAAAGTGGGAAGCTAGGTTAACTCTTTGAAAAGTGCATCATGGGCTGATAATCGGCCATTAGTGACACATGGGGAATCAGGGTGTAGGCTTGTTAGACATGGTAAATCATCCTTATTTTGTAAGAGGTGCACGACATTACCAACAGATCACTCGTATAAAAAAAAAATAATGGCATTAATATACCATTGACCTTTTTGTAAAGTCAAGAACAGCGAAGTCTTACATATTAGCAGAAATCTATAATATACTTAAAAGAAAACCTCAGAAGGACTTTCTCCTCTAACCACGCAAAAGGTATAAGAATAAAGAGAAAAAGAAAAAAAAATGAGTAGAAAGAGGCTCGTGTGCAACGCATGGGCCATGGTCTAATGTTCTAGTAATATGCAGCGTGGTAATAAAGTCAATATTTTAGTTTTTTTTTTTTAAATATTCAATTGATTTGTTGGACAAGAGTGAGAAAGTGAGAGGAAAGTCATAAAAGAAATTCAAAAAATGCTCAATTTTTTTCTTTAATTAAACAAACAAAAAAATATACGAAAGAAAAGGTTTTATTGTCAACTTAAAAAAATTAATTAAAAATTTAACACCATTAACTCCTTGTAACAAAATAAAACATAAAATTTGTTGTAAAAAAAAAAAAAAGATGACTTCAAAGCACTACATGAAAAATGTCATTTCACAAATGATCTATGTGAAATTTACCAAACATCATTACCTTTTCTATCCACAACAAGCCTTGAATAAACCAGCTGGATTACTTCAAAATACTCTTTCATGTCTTAAAAATGGAGCACAAGCCTTACTAAAGAAACTAGAAAACCTTTTAGCAACGCAATCACTTCCCCCTGAATCTACCTTTGACAAATCTCATAGAATGACAACTCCCACCATAGGCTTGAGCTCAAACAACTGACCTCACTCTAACAAGAACAAACATCTTCAATGCAAAATGATGGTACAAATCGTTTGTATCAAAAGTAAGCACAAGGAGGGTAGCTGTAGCAATTGTGCTAACAGCTTTCCATAGAGTGGAGAAACAGTGGTGTTTCAAGGCTGATAGCCAACTGTAATGGCGGACTGCATGTCTGCATTGAGCTTCTCAAAGGAACTGGAGTAATTTTTTTTCTCCGCTTTAAGATGTTGGCAAAACTGATTGAACAAAGTAACTACCGCTTCATGGCTACGAAGCTAGTTGAAGATAATTCTTTCTCTGAAAAAGAAAATCCACATCCTCAACAGTTTTGATGAGAACAATATAGTCAACAAATGCAAGCATCATTTGAATAGTGGCATTGTTCTCAGGCCATGAGGTTTCAATAACATGATTCAGTCAAGTCATCCACTCTAAGGGGAGATTTTCAACTCTCCATTGTTCTCATTAAATTCTATATCAAGTAAGCATATGCTTGAGCTCACTTCAAATTCCACGCCTATTTCACGCAATATAATTGCACTGTATAAATGATTTCCTTGCTCATTGCCCTCCTCTAGGCTGCTTTCTTTAGGTGCATGATGATTGTATCAACGAAAACATTATCAGATCCATTAAATGTATTACTTTTATTTGGATCCAGTTGTAACAAAGGGATTTTCTTCATTGTTCGAATGCATCCGAATTATGTACCGCATCTGGGTAGGAGCTGAAATAATCTTATCGAAGTTGTGAAATGTTTTGCTGTCTCCAGCTTGGCGACTGTTTGGCTATAGCATATATCTTGAATGGAAATGTTTTGGTTGTAATAATGACTGAAGAAATGACAAGTTTGATCAAGAAAGGAAATTGGGTTTACCAGCAAATGCAAGGTCCTATATGGCCCTAAAAACAAAGTAGGGAAGTTAATTTTCAAGAGCAACTTGCGTTGAATAACATGTAGCAATCCAGCTCTAGCAAAGAAAACATCATCCTTGCATTCTCTTTCTAAATATACTCTCGAGATAAGTTCAATGATGAAGCCTGCATCGAATAAAATCCACAACCAAAAGTTCCACCTTGTGCTCCTTTGGATCTTGAATACTCTTTCCAAGTATGGAGAATTTCTCCAAACCAACTCAAACAAATGCACCTGCAATAGCAACCCTTACAACCACCTCGATGTGTACCACAACTAAAGTTTCATCAATGACTTCAAATATGTCTACTATAATCCTCAATTTTGTGTGCCTACAACTGAAATTCCATCAATGATTTCAAAACTTACTGCAATTTCTCAAATTTATTTCATATCTACATAACAGTTTTCACAAATCGAAGCATGATGCCTATATGAAAAAGATGGAAGAGAAAGCATAAAGGATATAACCAGGTGACATATTTGCTTTGATTTTTGGAAGAATAAATGAACAATCAGCAATAGATTAAGTAAAATTCCTAATGTTTTCCACTCTTTATCCTGAAAAAATTCATGTAGCCTGTTTCAAAAGAGTTTTTCAGCTGTCATCTACTCATTTTTCTTTGCTAAGTAAAATTAACCAAATGGCTCCTCAATCATCAGTACCACGATCACATTGCATACAATCCTCTTCTCGGCTAAAATAGTATATGGATGCCAAAAAAATGAGGAGATCTGTAAGGATAAGCCCCAACACATCAAAAACAAACTTAGGAGCAAATAATCCCCACACCTGCAAGAAAAGAAAAGGCAGATTTTTGTGGGTATCAAACATGGTCAGATTGTATTAATAGTTACAAGGTTACTATGAAAAGATGCTTGTACCATTAGATGCCGCCTTTGGATGGCGACACACAGTATAGTAGCAGTTACTGTAGTAGCCGCAATGAGTCCATACATCATAAATATCTATAACGAAGATGAACGATCATTATAACAGATTAGAACATTAGAGTTATTCAGTGCATGGGATAGGATTAGATAGTATAACTTCTATTAATACAAAATTTGTCATTGTCTCTAGCATTTTAGGTGAAAAAATTAATTGGATTAGCAATCAAATATAGAGAAGAATGCCCGATTCTGTGGAAAGGAGTAAGATTGAATAATTTTGTAAAGATAAAATATGAGAACACTTCCAGCGTGCATACATCAAAACAAGATAAAATAAAGACACTTCACTCATCATCTTTGTCTCATCACATCCTATCTATAATCTTATATACCAAATACATCTTAGGAATATAGACATCCAAATGGAAAACTTACCCGGAATAACTTTATAGAAAAGAGACTTCTCCTGTGCTCAGTCTGATTGAAGAAAGGTGGCCATGCAACAAAAAGTGGCAGCCCAAATACAGAAAGGATGTGAGAGAATCCAAATGTATCAATTGTTAGGAGGATTGCTTGTCGCACAAGAATGAACTCATCAAACCTGAAAATCAAACAAGGGTCATTATATACATCTCCTGGGTCAAACAGCAATAGTTATGCTAAAATTGTTGCATAATTTGAAAGAAAACCAGCCATCTATGAATTTTGTGCTCAAGAGAGATAAAAGTCAGCATCAAAGCCAAATTGCCTATTCTTTAAAGATTTCATTTTTCGGCAAGTTAGTTCTGGGATGGAAGATGCAAGAAAGTCATACAAACACCAAAGACTCACCCAATAAATGCAGCACCATATCGCAGGCCATCAAAAGCACACCTGAATACAGATTCAGGAACACTTAATACATCTATTAGTAAAGTTCTTTAAATGGAAACACATACACATTACGCACACCGTAACAATAAAATAACAAAAAAAAGGAGCACAAGTAGAAGGATCTGCGTCTAGTACGAGAAAAGAATCAGTTAATTAATATACCCAACATCAATGCCAAACGTGTTGTCTGACACTGATTAAAACCAGCACATATGCATGCCTCAGAATAAAGAATTACATGCATCTTACCAGTGACCAGTTGCAAAAAACAGACACACAGCTAACAAACTCCACTGGACAACAGGAAGAGGATCCAAACTTGAAATTCCTACAGCTCCATTAAAGGTATGCCGTTCTATACCTTCAAGTCTCATTATGCAATAACCTGTAGACAGAAATGCTAACATGTAAGGCATCATTTAGAAGCATGCATGCACTAAGCAAAAAAAAAATTTAGAAGCATGCATAGGTACAAATGTCATGAAAACCAACAATCCAAAAAATTTTATTTAGCGAAATTGAACTCTATAGCCTGGCAAGTAAAAGGAAATCAAAACCAAATGTATGGCCCAAGTAAATACAACAGTAAGCAAAAAGCACCTGCTACTAGGGATCCTAATGCAACCAAGGCACCTTGCTTTCCCAGGAGAAGAATAATTGTTGAACTGCATGCAGATAAAATAGATATCATCTTAACAAACAAGCTTCCTTTGTAATTTGAAGTGTCCTCCTTGCTGAAAAGCTGAGCAAATGCCAACAATAACAGCTGACCAAGTCCAATAGCATAAATTGTCCGAGGGATGCAACTTTTTCCAATTCCTTTAAGCAAATGAGACAGATCCAATATGTTGCTTTCAGTTGCCCAATGCAAAGCTATGAGCAAATAGCTTAAAATTGTTCCCATGATAACATACTTCGGAATTCCCCAACAGCAGCTAGAAATGGCCTTGTAAAGAAAGTATCCTAATATCATTAATGCAAGAATTGGCACGATTTCAGCCATATATGTCCACACTGGTTGGCTTATAGAAATCCCACGCATCCATGAAGAGGATACATTCATGAACTGAGAAGTGGCAGCTTGCTTAGATAGCCCAACTTCAATAGCTATTCTAAGAATGAATGTCAAAAGAAGAAATATAGTTGCCTGGGCATACATTCAAATCAAATTAGCAAAATAAAAAAAAAATTATTATATTCATTTTATACAGATTTATGCCCCAAGGAAGAGGGTTGAGTTAATGTAAAAGATATTATGTTCTTAAACTTATTTAACCTTTAAGAAGAGCAATACTCACTTCAAGTAGCATCTTCTTCTTCATGAAAGAATAACGTAGTGACATGATGCCAGTTGTGGCCAAAAGGAAATTTGCAACTTTCCCTTCTCCCACTGATCTCAAGTAAGGAAGAAAAAGAATAGTGGGAATGTCAGCAACAATGATTAAAAGTGCTTGCATGTGATAAGGAAATATCAGATTCAGGAACTTACAAATAAAACTATTTGAAAGTAGGCTGCATGCACGTATCACCACTATAAAGGAAGCAAATATTAACCCAAAGGAAATTCCAGAATCTCTGGATGAAGGAAGAGAGACACCATATGACTTATTCACCTTCTTAATGGCAAGGAAATGAACATATAATGATAATAGCATAATCCCAATACCAGCGCCCATCATCTTTAAATTGAAATCAGTCCACTTGGAGCGAGCTAGCTCAGCAACGTAAGAGAGAAAATTAAAATAGCCATCAATTTGCCTTTTAAGATCAGGCAATGATGTGTCGAAACTTTCATTTTTGTACAACAATAAATTCTTAGTATATGACCAATTCTCCTCTGCTTTAGCATATAAATCTGATATGTGGAATAGGTCTTCAGAGGAAAATCCAATAACTGATAAAGCCGAATAGACATCAATGTATCTTTTCACCTACATAAGAAGAATCTAAATGACGGTGGAAATAAATGGTGGGTGAGAAAGAAGGGTGCTTCTAACAAATAATATATCATGCTGTACTTGCAGATATGTCTTGTCATAATCCCTTTATTACTGGCTGCTAATGTTATCTAATAGTGCAATGTATAGTTGATAAACTAATTTTCTTTTTTTTTTGTTTTTTTTTTAAGAAAAAGATAGTGCACAAAGTTCACATTGTGGTTGATGCCTCTAAGCCAAGGACAAAAGACTGAAGGAAAAAAAATTACCTGCCATGAATTGACGCAGAGGACATTAATATAATTTTGCATCCATTCTTCCAACATTTTTTTATCCTGACCACTCCCTGTTTTATACTTCTCCAAGTTCCACGTACCCACAGCTAACGCGTATAACTCAGGATTAACACGTCCAATGCTGCAAATAGAGTGGGGAAGTGAATCGATAGCAAATTTCTTTTAATGGAAAATTTGTTGGAACTATGAAAAGTGCAAGCAACATTGTCGTCAATAGGATATAAACCATAAATCAACATGCATTAAAGTATACAGGGACTTCACAGCTCTCAAAGATCATAAAATCTAAGCTACATGAAGCCATTATCAAAAACAATCAGTTTCCACAATCTATCCATTAAGGGGAAGAAGGGGAAAAAACAAAAAAGTGTGGTTAGAAGGTAGCTTCATGTGACAGAAGTTTGTTGTACTAGAGGCCTTTCATTCCACTTGAAGCCACTGTCTTGTGCAATGATAAAAGCCCCATGCTGTGAAGGAAAAAGAAGACTGAGTCCTAAGGGTAACTATTTAAGAAAAGGATACAGAACGTTTTTTGCCCTAATTTTTATGATGAGATGATTAACAGCCTTTTCCAGAAATTTGCTGTATGAAAATTTGACAATTATTTAGTTGCTTAGTCAATTGAAATAAGGGTGCATTTTCTGCTCACATGCTGAGGTGCCAATAAAGACAATATGGCAGAGGAAAACAGGAGAAAGAAAAATAAATTACCTTTTTGGGGACACTTACACAAGGTCAATCCAAAGGTTAATTTAAATACTATTACTCCAATACAACCAACATGCCTCGTATATTTAGTAGACATAAAACGACTTTAAAAGAAGTCCAAGAAATAAAATGGTTAACAAAAACAAGGTAAAACATGTAACCATATTGAAGATGATTGACAGAATGCTTACACGGCACCTTCCAAATGGAAAGGGGACACCAAGCAGCGATGACACTGTTACTGCAAAATCAAGCTGCAAGGAGTGACATGACTTAATATTTCTTTTAAAAGAAGAAAAGAATCAAAGACAAGTGATCAGAAACTGCAAATCGTAATAAAAGACCATTCCAACCTGTTGGATGGAGCTTATGCATATATTCCTAGCTGCCTGAAATTTAAGGAAAGAGAAAATTAGTTCTGGCTCTTGAGAATGCTACATAAATGGTCTAAAACTTTAAAACATTGATATGATCTCACTAAGTTTTTTCCCTTAAAAAATGACGCGGTATAGATAACCCTAATCTGTACCTACAATTAAACTTAGTCCCAAGTTGGTTCTATAGGCCAATTGCTTTTCCTGGTCAATACTTTGCAAAGTTGGTTGCTTGATTGATTGACATGCAATTTAAGAGTTAATTACTTGATATCTGGACCTTGCATGGTTGGTTAGTGTTGGGCTGATGGGGTGTTTTGTTGAGCTAAAACGGTTTTGAGCTTTTGAATAAATAAAAATAGTTTGAGTCTTTTTATATTTTTTTTACTCCATTTTTCTTTTATTTTTAATATTTTCTAACCAAAATATTATTATGTCTTTTTATATGTTCTGTCAATGAATATTGTTAAAATAGAGTGAAAAAGATTTGAAGTCTCTTGGTGAAAGAAAAAGAAAGATAAGGGAGAAACAAATTTAAAATAAAAACATATGAAAATTTTTATTATTGTATTTTTTTTCAATTTATTTATCTTTTCTTAAATCCTAATTGCTTTATTAGATATTATTATTACAAATGTTTATAATTTAGAAAAATTACTTTTTAGAAAATTATCCAATACAAAAATTTATTGATTCATACTATTGAAACTTAAAAAATAAATTATCATCTCTCAGAACAAAGTGCTGGGGATTTCCCTAGTAAAAAGTTATAATCAAGGCACCTAATAAAATTTACAGCTAAGGCTTCTTCTGATATTAATGTCTTATGTCATTTTCACCTTTCCTTTTTGCACCAACAAGGCACACAAATGCAGCCTAAGAAAAAGGATCTCTAGTCCATCAACATATATGCATATACTGAAAAAGAGAGGAAATACCAAATTTACCTCACAAGATGAAGAATCAAAATCAGATGGCATAGGAGGCAAATCTCTAAAACTCATAGCAAATATTGACGTTTCAACCTGCATGATATGGTTCGATTAAACGACTGAAAATACAAATAATAAAATTAAATTTCTACCAAGTAGATCTAGAGAAGTGTCAGACCTCCTCAGCACTTCCTCCTCCATGATCCCCATTTAACGTTTGCCCATGGTCACCCATTACAAGAAGTAAAGTATTCTCATGTAACTCGCCAGGTCCAGACTGGTTCTGGAGCACTTCAATTACTTTCTAAAGCAAACAATCAATCAGGCAGAGACATAAAAGATTAAACATAAATGGACTCTTAGGAGACAAGAGAAGGAAAAAAATGCAAGTGAATGTAACATAAACTTCTAGCCCATGTCAAGCCTCTTGAAACAAAAAACAAGCATGGCACAAATAGCAAAAATAAGTTCCCAAATGAAAATTTTGCACAACAGGTAGCTTTGGGTCAGGAACGTTTATTCTTTTATTAAAAAAAAAAAAGCCCAAATTTATAGGTAAGGAATGTCAAAAGTCATCATAGAAAAGAACAAGGATGGACAACACATGGAAGCAGGATTCAAACAAGAGGAAACCATTGGAATGCAACATACAGTCGTATACTTCAAGAAATTACCTCTAAAATTATATTGTACTGCTCCAACTTTTCAATCATTGGAACGGAATCAACACCATAGATGTGCCCTGCATGATCCTAACCACATAGAAGTTCATTAAATCCAAATTTGCAACATAACCAGTTATACTACAAAACAAAATCTTGGAAACCTCATGTAATTTTAGAAACAAGAGAAGCATCTACTGCAGCTTTCAATCAGGAAATTTGTACTAAAAGTTGAAGCAAACAATGAGAACATATTAATTAGCAATGTTTACATTAAAAAAGTCAAAGGGACTTAGTTCAGATAGCTTTTTCTGGTATATTCCAATTTTAACATCTACTTGGGTTTCAGTGAGAATAACATGACATTTAGCATGAACAAGCATAGGGTAGAGGAAAATAGCTCTCCTCACAGAATTAGAAAAAGAATGCCAGAATACAACTATCTGATAACAAATCCCATAGAGATCCATATTCAGCTTCAGGCTTCAAGAGTAAATACCCTGAATAATTAACTAACCAATCATTTATCTATACTTTTCAATTCAAAGAAAGCATTTTAATCATACCACGCCAAGGAAATGCGCAATAAGGACATCCCAGTCTTGTTCATATAGTGATGGAACTAGGTGCTCAATGCATCCATTATCTACCTGAATAAAAGAAAAATGGAATCATATGTCACAGCCATTGAAATACAAATAGTGTGTGTCAAGGAATTGATCAGTTAAAAGACATGGCATACCGTATCAAGATCCTTAACATTAAAAGAAGGGTATGGATAAGATTTGTTGAAATGATTTGGAAACAACTGTGTCCATGTGTCGTCTCCCATCATCATCACTCTCTTCCCATTTTGAATCAACTGAATACAGATAAAACAAAAACACCAATAATAGAATGACAAAACGATTAAATATTTATCATTTCATTTGGTAATTCCTTTTGCTGCTTTTTTTTCAGTTCCTAGAAGGCAAAAACAAAGGGTAGAAAGTAAAATCATAATCAATTAATTAAAATGATATATAAATATATATATATATATATATATAATGCAACACCAGTTCCAACATAACTGTTCTATGCAAAAGCAAAATCATACATTTAAAAAAAATACATTTTTAACTTTTAATTATAAAAAGATATTAGCATTTGAGTTTCTAATTAAAAAACCCACATTTCGTTTTTAATTTCATATGCAAAAAGAGCAACGATCAAACAAATGGGTAGAAAAAAAAAAATAAAGAAGAGTTGAAAAAGGCAAACCTGATTAATGAAATTGTCTTCAACAATGGCAGGGGCACCAAAGCTATTCCCAACATCAATAAAAGTAGGGAGTGCCCCTGTTGTCAATCCCTGAAAACATCAATAAAGAGAAAAATGATTAATGGCTATTAGAAGGGAAAAAATTAGAACATGTGAAAAGAGAAAAAAGAACCTTCAAACGTTGCAAACTTGTAGTTGGTGGGTCAGCGATAGCTTTAAAAATCTTAGCAGAGGAAGGATTCTTTAAAGCCACCCTTTGTAACACTTTCAATCTATCCATCCAAGGTTGTTTTTGCTCAAAAAAAGAACTTGGAGCGACGAAATCAAAACGCAGCGCATCGAGGATAATGATGATGAGACGGTCAACAGCCAGTTTGGTCCAACAAGAGGAAGAAGAAGAAAGGCAGGGAGATTGAGAAAGGTCGGAGCACTGGCTGGAATGGGGAAGCTCAGTTCGGGTTAAGAGAAAGCCTTTGGTGAATATTAAAATGGCTATGATGTGAAGAAACATAGTCAGGACCGTCCATTTTCCTAGTCTCCACCATCCCCTCATCGTTCCCGTGTCTTTGATGCCGCTGATTTGTGAGAGGAAGTAATTAGGGGAAGAGAAAGAGGAACTGGAGGAGGCTGAGAAAAACGGTGATCGAAAAAAGACGGCGGCGGCTGAGGGAAAACGGTGACGCGAAGACACAGGGAGGAGTATTGGCTGTCAGCGGGCCGGCTGCGGCTAGTAAGGTTATTTCGGCATTTTGTTGTTTGGGCTGTTTTAGTTGTGTAAGTTTGTTTCGGTTCAGGTTTCGATTCTTATTGCTTGTTGGCCCGTTTTATTGGTTGGTCGCCCACTTTGTTGGCAACTTTATTCTTTTCCTATAAAATTTAACAGTTATTTTGTTCCATTTGATGGATTTTACATGGTGACTTCATTAACTCTGCATGGTTTTTGCCAAGAAAAGTAAACGAACACCGAAAGAAAGAATTTGTTTTTGATTTGATGGATATGTGTTTCATTCATCATCACCCCTTAGGTTTTAGGGAGATTGTTCTATTCGCGGTTCATATTATAAACAGGATTCCAACACCAACAAAACCCCATATGAAATGCTGTTTAAAAAAACCACAATCGTATGCACGTTTTATAATTTTTGGATGCTCATGTTTTGCCTCGACACTTTCACATTATAGAAAAAATTTGATCTTACGATTAGAAAATGTGTTTTCGTTGGATATCCATTAGGTATCAAAGGGTACAAACTTTATGCTTTACAAACACATGGTATTTTTACTTCAAGATATGTTGTGCTTCGTAAATCTATATTCCCATTTCAAGACTATGAATACAAACTGAATTCTCATATTTCACTACCTTTATCTACTGTAAATTGTCCAGTTCTCGATGGTTCTGATTCAATTGAAAAATAATCAATCTTCTTTTCATTCATTAATTTGATGATAAATTTTCTATTGGTCATTCTCCATCACATAATCATGATTTAGAGTCTATTCCTCGTAACATTGTATCCAATTCTACCCTTCTAGAATTTGAAACTGTATCAGAAAAATCTACTTCCCATTCTGCCCCTAATGATTCTTATGCACATAATCATCATCTTCTAATCTTAATTCTCATACTTCCAAATCCCACTCACCTAGGAAAAGTTCTAGAGTAAAAAAGAACCCCAAAATATCTTGATGAATATCAATACAATTTGTTTCACATATGCACACTGTCACTTCTCATTCTATTACACAATTTTTACCAACCCATCAACTTTTTAATTCTCACAAATCTTTATGCTCCAACCCATATCCATGCACGAATATACTATCATTAAGTTCTTAAGTATACTTATTGGACAAATGCAATGAGATAGAATCAGATGCTTAAGAAATTTGGACAATAGTACACTTACCTGCAGATTCACTTGCCATTGGTTACAAATGGATCTATAAGGTGAAATTGCATGTTGATGGTAGTATAGAAAGATATAAAATAAGGCTAGTGGCTAAAGGTTATAACCAAAGGGCATGTTTGGATTACCAAGAACCTTTTAACCTTATAGCTAAGTTGTAAGCATACCACTATGAGATTGATTTTGGCATTAACTGTTGTTAAGGGTTGGCATCTCATTCAATTGGACATCAACAATGCATTTTTGAATAATTTAGATGAGATAGTTTACATAAAACTAAGTTAGCATTATGAGGTTAAGGGAGAGTATTCTTCACATTCTAGACTATTATGCAAATTGCATAAGTCTTTGTATGACCTTAGACAAGCCTTTAGGTAGTGGAATTCTAAATTTACCAATTCCTTGCTCCAATATGACTTCACACAAGCTAAGGCAACAAATAATGGTGATTTTGTTGCTCTTTTTGTTTATGTTGATGATTTTGTTATTACCAATTCCTCTAAATAAGTTAGTTGTGCTGTGAAAGAATATTAAAAATCATTTCAAGTTAAAAGACCTTTGCAAACTTAAATAACTCTTTGAATTGGATATGGCTAGGTCTATAAAGAGCATTTTAATCTGTCAAAGAAAGTACATTTAAGTTTATTGGAAGAGTATGGTTTTCTAGGTGCTAAACCTAAATCAACCCATGTAGACTATAACCATAAGCTCACAAAACTACAAAGGATGACTAGTTAGTTGATGGTATTATCTACATGCAATTGATTAGGAATTGATATATCTAACCTTCACCAAGCAAGATATAGCTTATTCAGTCCATGTATTATCCTAATACATTGATAAGCTAGGGCATGCTCACCCTCAACTAGCCTTTAGATTACTAAAATACTTAAAGAGAGTTCAGGGAATTTTGTTTTCTACCAACAGTGACTTACATTTAAGAGCCTATACTAATAGTCACTAGGTAGGATATTAAGACTTTAGAGGATCAATCACATGTTATGGTATTTTTCTTGGAAATTCTCTTATGAGTTGGAAATCCAAGAAATAATCAGTTGTTGCTAAAAGCTTTATTGAAGCATAATATAGAGAACGACAACAACTTATTATGAAGTGATGTGGTTGTTGTTCTTACTCTAGGATTTCAACGATCCTCATCTTGATGCAGAAAGTTGTTTTGTATTATTGGACATATAGTGGCATTTCAAAATGTTTCAATATCCTATATTGCCTAAGTAGAAAAGATATTAGTGCTATATATAAACAAATCCACTGTGGGCTTGTTGTAAGGAAGAAAAAAAAGTGGGCTTACACATACACGAGATCTAGCTAAGCCTTGAGAAAATGTGAATTTCCTCTTCATTCGCGAGCATGCACGTGGGCTCAATCTTCTAGAACGTTGTATAAAGTTATAATTTTCTCTTCATTTTCTACAACGTTATTCTTGATTCTCTTTTATCCTCAATCTATAAATACTAGCCTCTACCTAATTTCCCAACACACCTCATTTCTCACATCATTTCTTCTTACCTTTCTTGTCTTCCTCTCTTTTACTTCCTTCATTTCCCTATTTTGCTAGGTTCTTTCTTGTTTTTAATTTTTTTACTATTTCTGTACCTGTGCTAGTTTATGCAAACTAATCAAGAAAAGTTTGTTGAATTTTTGGGAGATAATTGCTATAATCCTTGTGCATCAAGCTTCATATTCCGAAAGGGCAAAAATTATCCAGCGTTATTCTTGATTCTCCCTATCCTCAGTTTATAAATACCAGCATCTACCTAAGTTCCCAATCCACCTCATTTCTCACATCATCTCTTTTCACCTTTCCTGTCTTCCTCTTCTCTACTTCTTTCATTTCCCTATTTTGCTAGGTTCTTTCTTGTTTTTTATTTTTCTGTTGATTCTGTATTCGTGATAGTTTGTGCAAACTAATCAATAATAATTGGTTGATCTTGGGAGATAACTACTATAATCATTTTGAATCGAGTTTCATACTTCGAAACGGTGAAATTATCCTTAAGAACAGTGTTTCATGCCTTAGACTTTCTTGAATAGTTTTTGCACTTCATTACTTTTCCAACAATCTTAAGGATAAATTTCAAATTGGTGGAAGAAGTGGTTGGTCCTTGCTTTCATGGTGTTTGGCTCTTTCAATGAAATATCTGGTGTTCACAAAAGCTGTGACATTTACACTTTTGACTTTTATCGGAGATTTAATTTACTAGGTAAAATTTCTACGTGCCATCTAAAATGACTATACAATGTGTGCAATTTTCTACCTTCTAGTTTGTCATACAATTATTTGAAAATTTAATTCCTTCCTTGAAGGCATATATTTGGCTTGACATTTTGGATATTTCCTTTTAGAGGATGGATTTTGTATATGATATGCTATTGTTTCTTGGTTTCTAGAAAAGATGGTTACTAATGATATAAACAATAACCAAAAGTGTTTGTTGTTACAGAATGGGAAATGGTTGATGGTTGCAATCATGTGCTTTCATTAGGGGTAATGAATGAAAATTTAAACGATTTGATAAGCATTGAAGTTGGAAAATTTAAGCAAAAGATAAATCAATGGTTGCTGGTTGAAATTTGATGGTTGCAATCATGTGCTTTTCCTTAGGGTAATGAATGAAAATTTAAACAGATTGGCAAGCATTGAAACTGAAAATTTAAGCAAAAGATGAATCAATGCTTTACACATAAGGTTAGGTTTGTTTTATAGAATCACAAACTATAAATTATAGTAACAGCCAAAATTCTCATAAACTCTTTCTCTATGAAAGCTTTTTTGGTCTCTTTAAGAAATAGCATTTCATAAGCTTGATGCAGAAAGATGTATAATAAGTGCTAAAATTACAAGAAAGAACATTCTATTAAAGCACATTTATAATTAAAATATTGAAACACATTTAATGGTTATGAAGGTTAATTGGCCTTTTTTTAAAAAAACAAATAATATAGTGTCTTTCAAAAAAAATAATAAAAAAAAAGAATAATGATTCAAATATGAAATATAAAATAATCTAATTTTTGACAAACAAAAGAACTAACTGGATGAAGATTTTATTTGGTTTGATGCTTTGTAATATTAAGAAATTTTGAAAGGTAAAGAAAATAAATAAATTTATTATCTCTTTAAAAGAAACTATAAATAGTGGCTTCAAATTTAATGGTCTAAAAGTAGTTTTGAGCTTCTGACATAAGTTATTTTAATGTTGGCAAACGCCTTACTTTAGATTTTTAGTAGAAAAGCTAATTTAAAAGCAAACCAAGCACCCATCTAGTGAAAGAAGTTGCATGCTTATATGCCAAGTTCTACTAATCTTCAAAATAAGAATCTATAAAGGAATTTATACACAAACAACTACTGAAGCAAAAGCTTATATGTTGATAATTTGGTTATGTTTGACAATAGTTACTAGTATCAGCAACGTATGGCATGTAAGTGGATCTTGGATGATGGAATTATAGTGCTGGTCATGTAATACATAAATTGAATATATGTTCATATATATCTCTAAATGTGATAGGGTAAGGAATTATGGTTATGTATGAAATTGTTTTACGTTTGGTTTTGGTGAAAGTATGGTATT
The DNA here is from genome assembly GCA_036013995.1 of Theobroma grandiflorum. Classification (NCBI taxonomy): domain Eukaryota; kingdom Viridiplantae; phylum Streptophyta; class Magnoliopsida; order Malvales; family Malvaceae; genus Theobroma; species Theobroma grandiflorum. Next base: position 17,479,476 of record CP142133.1, read on the forward strand.
ATTCAACTAATAACCTAAATAAAGAAGACTATGCTTTTGTCCTAGATACATCCTAAATGGAAGAGACTATACTTTGTTCGCATATTATGTTTGGTGTGATTATGACAATGGAAGTGATGAACGTTATATAAATGTATTAAATATATGAGTTTGGAATTATTGCTACACCTTTAGGCATAATGTTGTGAGTTAATCATGATGTTGTACATAAATGGTATTCGATGAATGTCGATTATGGATTAAATACTTATGTTTATGATTGGTCAATTATTGTTAGTAAATATGCTTTAAAAATAAATATTGATTTTAATTACATCTTGCGTCTATTTTAAGTTCTTTAAAAACCATTACCCTTTTGGCATGGTTTAAATTAAAGTTAGCAATAATGATCTCAAAGGTATGGTATGATTTAAAAATTATACTTTTAGCACCAAAACAGATTTGGTTTTGATATGAAATATTTGAGAGAAGCCACTGCTATTTTGGATGTTAAAATCATAAAATGTGATAGTGGTCTAATAGCATTATGTTGAAAGGCTATTGAAAAAGTTTGGATATTTTAATGTCACACATGTGAGTACTCCTTATAATGCTAATACTCAAGTTGTAAAACCCGACCCTATAAATAAATGTCATTACATACATGCAATGAACAACATGTTTGTATGTTAGGAAAGTCTCAAAGAATAGCTAAAACCCGGTACTGTACCAAATGGTACATTTAAGTTGATTTAACCTCGAATTAGTTCAAATAGGAATTTTACGATGAAATTTAATATTTCATAGTCCAGGAATGACTTAAAATGATGTTTTGGAGTTCGATGGTTAATTTGGGATGAATTTGAAAATTTTGATGTCTAGGGGCAAAATCGTCATTTTGCCATCCAAGATAATAAATTGACCATGAAGTAAAATTTTTGATCAATATTGACTATTTGGAGTATAATTTGATGATAGGAAGTGAAAAATTTCAATTCCGGCAATTTTCGAAACATAAGGGCAAAACGGTAATTTTACCGTCATAGGGGTAAAATCGTAATTTTCACCACTCAAAACTTGTCAAAATCTTAGGATTTATACATTTTTTGTATGAATAATCATGGTATTTCAAGTGGTGAAAAATTGAAGTTTAAAAGACGAAATTTTAAAAATAGGTCTCACGGGAAAGTGACACGTGGCACTTTTAATGATTTAATATTATTTTAATGAAAAATCAGCCAATTTAAACCCCTCAGCAGGTGAAGCACGACCCCAAGGAGAAAATAAGAGAGAAAATAGAGAGGAAAGGAAGAAAAGAGAAAAACCAAAAGAAAAGTTTGAAATTTGACGAAGAATTCACGGTTTTCGCCTGTTTTCACATTTAACGGTAAGATTTTTCGATTTTGGCTTGGTTTCTACCTTTCCCATGCTTTTGTTTTCATTTTCCATGCTTCAAGAGAGAGATCACAAAATAGATCTAAGGGCTGGACGAAATTCAAGGGGGGAGATTTTGAATTTTTCAAGTTTCGATTCTTAACTAAATCGGTAGTTTCGGTTAGTTAGAGGTGTTTAGAAATTAAATTGGACTCGAAAGCATGGAATTTTCACAATACCCACCCTAGGCTGAATCTTCAATGCTGTCCAATGGTGATGAATTGATTTTTATTCAAATGAATTGAAGGGAAAATGATGAAAAATGATTAATTGTGCTAGAAAAACAAAGTAGAAAATTTACCGGGTGAATGTCCCATTTTAACCGAATTTTTCAAGGAAGAAAGTGACCTGAATTTAGTGATTCCAGAGGGTTATAAGCTGGTATTTGATGGTTAAAAAAATGTTGGAGAGAGAATGGGACGATTTAGAGCAAAAATGGAGCGCGTTAGCAATTTATCGGGTAAAATACCGAAAATAGGCTAATACCGCGTTTAAGTTGTTTTAGGCCGTTGCATTTCATACAATGCATTAATATAGGGTTTAAATCAATTATATAGTGATTTACATAAATGTGTTGAATTGTGTGATTTTTGTAATTTATTAAGGAGGTGAGACATCCGGAAAAGGCAAGGAGGTCATACCCGAGGAAACGTGATCGGGACATTTTTTCTTCAAGAAAATTGGATTTATATGACCAGTGAGTAATCTTATTATTATTGTAAACTATCTAGAGTTTCTTTTTAAATATCAATTATGGATTTTATGCAAAGAAAATGACTGTAAAAAGAGAAATTTTGTTGTATGCAAATAAGTAGATTTAAATGTGAATATGTGATTTTAGTTAAAAATTGAGTAGCTTGGAGGCCTTCACTTATGTTATAAATGACATTTTGATGAAATTGGCTTATGAGATTGTGAGTATATGTGGCTGTATTATAAACTGTATTGGGAATAAATGTAAGCTATTTTTACTATGCAGGCTGGGTAAATAAATAAAAGCCACGTTATACTGTCAAAATTTTATCAAAATTTGTGGGTTTAGTCACTGCAATGGCGGGTTTCTGTGGACCGCCTATTAGAGGGGCACGGTAAACCCGGTTATATAGTTACTCTGGTTGAAGAGGCGAGGAGGGTAACTCCCGGAGTAGTGTTAGAGTTCACTTCACGTAGAACCCACACGTGAATGTGTATCTCGGCCAACGCCAAGGAACAGCTTGTTTTAAAAACTAAAACGTGTTTAATGTGTAATTGTTTTGACAACCTTGGCGGACTCGTTTAGATGCCTCGGCCAAGGTATCCCCGAGGACTAGTTTTGGCTTGAGCCATGATTTTAATAAAAGTAATAAGCCTTAACAATTGTTTTGGTGATTTATAAATATTTCTTGATTTAAGAAATAAAAAGGGAACTTTATGAAATGGTTTGTAATAGCTATTTAAATTTGCCTACATTTTACTTACCTTTAGATGTTTATGATAATGTTTTTTTATTCATTGGGATTGCGAAATCTCACCCACCTCCTGTCCAAACATTTCAGGCCTGTGGTAGCTTGTAGATACCAGATTTTGTCAAGGACTACTATAGATCGTCTTACCACGACAGATAGTAGGTTTACTACCATTGTCGTATTTGTATAGTTATGGGCTCACTGGTCATTGTAATTATTATTGTACATTATGACTTTGTAACTTAATGTATGTATGAATTTATTTTACTTTCACGCTATAAAAATTACTTATACGCGTGTCTATAAAAATTATTTTATAAGAAAATGGAATATTTTTATCAATATTTTTGAATAATAAAATGTGACTTTAAACCCTTGAAAAAGAAAGTTTCGGACTTCCGATTTCAAATCCAATTTCAAATTATGTATTTTGGATGCATAAACTATATTTTTACCAGATTGTAATATTTTCGTCGAAAAATGACCAAAATACCCCTGTGAGTCAAATTTTATATTTTGATTTATTTAAGCCAGAAATGAGTTGTAAACCTTCAAAAGAGGATGTTTGGAAAGAATTACTCACAGGGAAGGCTAGAAACTAGTACGTAAGCCTTACGGGGTTCCGGTTGGCATTCCGGATAATGAGTGTCAATTGGGACGTCGTGGCGGTTGTCATGGGCCCGAGGGAAGTTCCGGGTCGTGACAACTCAATTAAAGATAAAGGTTCTATATAGTTTGGCTTAGTCTGAGTATACTCAGATTATTGGGAGTTTGATGCATTTGATGAATTATAGTTGACTCGATATAGCTTATATTGTGTGGAGATTGAGCATATATACATAAAGACTTAATCAAGATTTTTGAACTGCCTTAAGTTGAGTAATGAAATATTTGAAAGGTACCATAAGCTATGATATTTTATATAATAGATTTCTCGCTGTATTAGAAGGATACAATGATGTTAACTAGATCTAAAATTCAGATGAGACAAAATCCATTAGTGATTATGTATTCACTCTTAGTAGGGGTACTAGTAACTTAGAAATCAACCAAACAAACAATAAGTGTTAAATCTATAATGGAATCAAAATTTGTAGCTTTAGAGTTAGCTGGCAATGAGGCTGAGTGGTTAAAAAACCTATTAGTAAATATTTTGCTAGGAATGAAACCAACACTTTTTTTGTGTCTAGGCATTGTGATTGCCAAGCGGCAATAGCTATTTCAAAGAATAAAACTTTTAATAGTAAGAACAGATACATTTGTTTAAAATATGGTGTGGTAAAGCAGTTGCTTAGAGATAGAATTGTATCCAATAATTATGTGAAGTTAGAGTTAAATTTGACTGATTGACTAATTAAACCTTTTAAAAAAATTAACTAATGATACATTGAAGGGAACGAGACTTAAGCCAATTAAGAAAAATCAACAATAATAGCATCCCAACCTATATGAGTGATGATCCCATGAATTAGATTCATATGGGTAGTAACAAGTTATTTGTTGATAAATTAATGCACTATTAAAATTATTATCTTTCTTATGATGTGTAGACAGTGCAAGATTGCACTGCAACAAAAGTTGAGTTAAACTCTTAGAGATTTTCATATTCCTTATGTAATACTCGACCCTAATTTATCTGTGATATGTCATTCACATACAATGGATAGCATGTTTGTATATCAAATTGGCCCGGGAAACAAGATAAATGACAATATTGCCTTTAATGGTATGGTTAAGTTAATAAAGTCTTGAATCAGTTTAAACAGAGAATTGAGTATGAATTTGAGAAAACTAAAACCCATGGAGTGATTTAAAACAGTGATTCGGAGTTCGAGGTTCAGTTTGGAGTCAATCGGAAAAATTGACAGATTAGGGACAAAACGATCATTTTTCAATTTCAGGACAAAATGAGGATTTTAATAAAGATTTTGATTTTTAATGACCAAGAATGATTATATGAAATATAATATAATTTTTGGAATATAAAGTGAAGTTTACCAGTGAAAAAGTACAATTCTCGGTATTTTTGGGACACAAGGGTAAAATAGTAATTTTACCATTAAAGGACGAATTTGAGATTTTTAAAAAATATTTTTTGATCCACTTTGATTGAGATTGATCATATTAAACTTAGTGGAGTGTAATTTAAGGATTGGCAGTAAAAAAGTTTAATTCTGGTGATTTTTGGAGTGCATGGGTAAAATCGTAATTTTACCACCGAAAGGTCAAATTTAATTTTTTGAGAGAATTTAGATCAAATTTGACAAATTGGAGTGTGGTATGAGTTTGAGGAGTGAAAAATGTGTCTTGTGGTAATTTTTCAATTTTTGGGGCAAAAATGTAATTTTTTACTTTTACGGGGGTAAAAGCGTAATTTTTGAAAATTTCTCCACCAAGACTTTGGATAAGTCTGAAAATTTTTTCTGAGCTGGGGATAAGAGAGATAAATACATGGTAGAAATTTTAGAATAAATGAATGGCTAGAAATTAAAGAATTAATAAAATATTTAAAAAATGAATAAAATAATAATATTTTATTATGCCTTTAAATAGGCTGATTTTTCAGCCAATAACCCTTAGGAGGGTCGGGTAGAACCAGGCAAAAGAGGGAAAGAAGGAAATCAAGAACCCTAGGGGAAAATCAAAGGGGAAAAGAGTAGAAATAAAAAATTTATCAAGTAAAAGGTAAAATTTCTTTAATTCCCTTTGATTTCTTCATTACCCACCCATTTTACTTTAATTTCCAAGCAAATTTAGAAAGTGGGTATGCTCCCCACATGCTGACCGAATTTCTTGGAATGATTTTGGGTCTTGATTTGGTTGAATTTTAACTTGATTTAATGTTTTTAGTGAGTTTAGTAAGTGTAAAAATGAGAAATAGCAAGAAATAGAATTTTTTTCATATTGAAACCCATTTATGCAGAATTTTAGAGAGAGAAATTGGTGGTTGAAATGATGCTATTTTGTGGTAATTAATTGAATTATGATGAATTATGGCTAGAGAAAAATTTTGGGAATTTTCGAAGCAAAAATCAAAATTTTTACCCATTAGGGGTATTTTCGTAATTTTAGTCCAGGACTGATAATTTGTATCACACTGAGGGACATTAAGTCCAATTGGATATAATTGAGGTATAGAAAGTGAAAAAAGTCGATTTGGAATTAAATTGGAGATTTTAGCAATTTAGACGCGTGTAGGTGAGTCGGTCGGACACCGTGAATAAACGACTGTCTGAACCATTTTTACCCAATTTCCAAGTATGTAGAGCCTGAAATAAATTATATTGATTTGACACAAATAATAAAAATTTATGTCGTGAATCGTGTATAGGTGGTGGGCTCCCGGACACGCGGAAAAATTTCAGTGTAGTGGAATTAAAAACAGAAGTATCGTGCACTCCTGTGATGAGGTGAGTGGATTGATTATTGTCTTTAATATCTAGAGTGGATTTATTATAGTTTATGCTTATTAAAGCATGGTGAAATTGAAATTTTTAAAATATTATGATTTTCGATTAAAATGTATTTCGATGAAATACTGCTTTAAAATTAAATATCGATTTTATGAAATTGAGTATATAGAGACCTATTTGATAAATTGTATTATGTATACATGAATTAAAATTTGTGGCTTATGACATTGGAAAGCATGCTGGCTGAATTCTATATTTTTATGAATAATGTAAATTGTCCATTTATTTTGATGATTGGACATAATGTATTGGCCATGCTATGCTGTTTTATATTTACAAATATGGTGGGTTATCTAGTCGCTGCAGTGGCAGGTTTCCGTGGACTGCCTTTAGGAGGAGCACGGTAAACTCAAGAGTTATATAATCTCAGTTGGAGAGGCGCGTAGGATAACTCCCGAGATGCCCAGAGAATTCACTTCATGTCTAACCCCACGTGAGAGTGAATTAGGCCAACGCCAAGGACCGACTATATTTCTAAATGAAATGAAATTATAACAGCCTTGGTGGACTCAGTTAGGGTGCCCCGGGCCAAGGCATCACCGAGTAAAGATTTTGGCACAAGCCTGGTTTTAAAGGAAAGAATAAGCCAAGTGATTTCTATGATTTTATTGATTTTGATTGAAATTGATGAAAATAAGATATGCTATCTGAATAAAAATTTAGTTATGTGTTAAGAACTGTATTGTTGTGTAAGGTTTTCTTTTGTCTCCATCTACTCGGCTGTAGATGTCATAGATGGTAATTATCCAACTCACTGGGTTGTAAAACTCACCACCCTCTCCTTTCTCTTTCAGGCTCGAAATTGTTGGTAGCACTCGGAGTGCACATAGAGGCTTGATTGAAGCGACGTCCATAGCATACTCCAAGGTACATAGCTATGCATAGTTGGGCCCACATGTCATTGTAATTCATGTACATAATCGGTTTAATTGCATAACAGTATGTAATAACTTATTTTGCTTTTATGCGAAAAAAAAAAACTTGATTCTTGATGTTCCCACAAATGTTGTTTTATAATAAAATAGATTATTTTATTTAATATTCTTATTTTATTATATTAAATATAATTTGAAGTAAATTGCATGTTTTAGACGCTCGAATTCATTTTTGATTCCGAATCACGGATTTTCTACATGCATATTACGTTTTTACAAATTTTCAAAATTTCAAAAAAAAAATGACGAAAACGCCCTTGCGTGGTAAATGGTGTAGTTTGACTGTTTTAATCCGAAATAGGATCATTTCTTTAAAAATTATGTTCGTGGAAACTAATAACCACAGGGGCGATGTAAAACTGGTACGAGATGCCTTGCGGGGTCTCGATAGAGTACTCGGGGATTGAGTGCTTATTGGGACATCGCGACAGTTGTCACGGGCCCGATGGGTAGTTCCGGGGCGTGACGCCTTATGGGTGGTATATTAAATTGTAGTATACACATAATAAAATCACCTATACAAGTGTGGAGTGGGACTATTGTTATAAGAATTGTGACAAATTCTCTAAAGCACTTATAAATAACTAGGTAAGCACATGGTCTATTTATGCAAAATCGCCTTGAATAGCAAAAATTGTGAGAGTGTAATGTGATTGATGAAAATCATATTTCACATAGAGGAATTTTTTGTTCATATAATGTCACGACCCGAAATCTCCCATCGAGCCCATGACAACTGCCGCGATGTCCCAATAAGCACTCAATCATCGATTACTCTATCGAGACTTCGCAAGGCATCTCGTACCAGTTTTCCATCTCTCCCGTGGTTAATAATTTTCGAGAAACATTTTTCAAAGAATAAAATTTATATTTTAGATTAAAACAGTCGAAATGTGTAATTAACCACGCAAGAGCATTTTCGTCTTTTGTTTTGTTCAAAAATTTTGAAATTCAGTTTTCTAAACGTAAAGGTAGAATAAATTTATACATAATAACATGTAAATAACTCAAATATACAAATCAATTTATAATGACACGTGGGCCCTACTATGTACAACTATGTACCTTTGTATGATAAAGACGTGGCTTCAATCAAGCCTCTATATGCACTCCGAGTGCTTACCAATGATCTCGAGCCTGAAAGGGGGAAGAGAGAGTGGTGAGTTTTACAACCCAGTGAGTTAGATAATTACCATCTATGACATTTAAAGTCGAGTAGATGGAGACAAGTGCAAATATTGAGTAATAACACATTTTATAGCACACACTTGAATTCTATTCAAGCAATTTATTTAAAGTTCATGAATTATCATTAAAATTATAAAATCATTAGGGCTTATGATTTTCGTAGAATCGAGCTTAAGCCAAAATCCTTACTCGGTGATGCCTTGGCCTGAGGCACCTTAACCAAGTCTGCCAAGGCTGTTATAAACATATTTCATTTAGAAGTACAGTCGTTCCTTGACGTTGACCAAATTCATCTTCATGTGGTGGTTTATCGTGAAGAGAATTTTAACATTACCTCGGGAGTTCCCCTACGCGCCTCTCCGACCAAGGTAATAATTTATCAGGTTTTACCGTGACCCTCCTAAAGCAATCCACGGCAAACCCTCACTGCAGTGTTTTATTAATCGTAGTCCACCAAATTTATAAAGTTTAGTAGCATAGTATGGCCAATATAATTATATCCAGTCATCAAAATCAATAGACAATTTATGTCATTCATAATAATATAGAATTAAGCCAGCATGCTTTCCAATGTCATAAGCCACAAATTTCAATTCATGTATACAAAATACAATTCATCAAATAGGTTTCCATATACTCAATTTCATAAAATCGACATTTAATTTTAAAAACAGTATTTCATCGAAATATCTTTTCATTGAAAATTGTAATATTTATACTTTCAAATTTATCATGTTTTAAAAAGCATAAATTCATAATAAATCTACTCTAGATATTAAAGACGATAATTTATCTACTCACTTCGTCAAGAGTGCACGATACACTCGTATTCAATTTCCACTACACCGTATTTTTTTTCCCGTGTTCGGGAGCCCACCACCTATACATGATTCACGACACAATTTTTCATTATTTGTATCCAACCAATATAATTTATTTTAGGCTCTACATACTTGGAAATTGAGTAAAAATGGTTCAGACAGTCGTTAAATCATGGAATTCAACCGACTCGCCTACACGCGTCTAAATTGCTAAAATCCTCAATTAAATTCTAATTTGACCCATTTCAGTTTCTAATAGTTCAATTATATCCATAATGCTCAATTACAATGAGTATGAGTCAATGTATTAGTCCTAGACTGAAAATTACGATTTTACCCCTAGTGGGTAAAAATTTTGATTTTTTGTTCCGAAAATTCCCACTAATTTCCTAACATCACCAAACATTAAATAACACCTAAATTCCTCAATTTAACATGATTTTCAGCAAACAATTTCTCCCTCTAAAATTCGGCATAAATGGGTTTTAAGAGAAAAAATTATTTTTCTTGCTAATTTTTGTTCATAACCATGCTTAACTACCACTAAACCTTAACATAGTTTAAATTCAAGCAATTCCAACATCAAATCATCATCCATACCCCATTCGGCCTCAAGGTTTTCAGCATGATAACTCATCATTCAATCATGAAAAATAAGAACTAAAGCATGGGTAAGCTAGGGTTAGGGTAAAACTAAAGAATTTTTACCTTAATGTTGCTTGATTCTTGAAAAACCTTGAAATCTCTTGATTTTTTTTTATCAAATTTCTTGTTTTTCTCCTTTGTTTCCTTTTTCTTCTTCTTCTCCCCTCTTTGCCGTGTTTAGTCCAACCCTTCTAAGGGGCATTGGCTGAATATTTTGGCTTTTTATAGCCTTAATAAAATAATATTATTTTTTATACTTTTTTATTTTTTTATTAATTTATTATTATTATTTTTCATTTGACTTTTATCCACCATGCATTTCTTCACTTATCCATCTAGGCAAAGAAGTTTCTAGACTCATCAAAAAAAATCTTGATAGAGAAATTTTACAAGATTACACTTTTGCTCTCGAAAAAGTAAAAAATTACATTTTTGCCTCAAAAACTAAAAATTCACCAAAATGCATATTTTTCACTCCTCATACTCATACCATTCTCCAATTTGGCAAATTTGATCCAAATTCTTTCGAAAATTAAATTTTCATCCTTGAGTGGCAAAATTACGATTTTGCCCTATATTCCGGAATGTACTAGAATTACCTCTTTTTCCACTTTTCAACCTCAAATTACACTTAAATTGATCAATCTTAATCAAATGGGACCAAAATATTTTCTAAGTATTCCTGTTTTGTCCTCTAGTGGTAAAATTACCATTTTACCCTTGTGCTCCAAAAATACCGAGAATCACAATTTTTCACCGTTAAACTTCATTTTATGCTCCAATAATCATATTATATTTCATATAATTATTCTTGGTCAAATGTAATCAAAATCTTTTATAAAAATTCTCTATTTTGTCCCTAATTAGTCAATTTTCTCAATTAACTCCAAATTGGACCTCGAACTCGGAATCACTGTTTTGAGTAAACCTTGGATTGTGAAATCCTCAATTTCACTCTTAAAATCCTTGTTTGAACTTGTTCGAGGTTTAATCGACTCAAGGGTATTACTAGGGGCAATATAGTCATTTAACTAGTTTTTCGAGACAATTTAATAGGCAAACATGCTATCCAATGCATGTGAATGACATGTCACAGATAATTTAGGGTCAGGTGTTACATATAAGTTATAAACCTCACGAAAATTCTGTGATTTATATTTCATTCTTTCTAGGCTGGGTTCATTGCTCAAAATCCACCAATCTCAATGCATTACACTCGAGTGAGATTAAATCTAGCAAAAACCTCCTATTATGAAATCTTATGAAATATGTGGGGGGTTGTTGGACATATAGTGGTATTTCATAATGTTTCAATATCCCATATTGCTTAGGTACAATAGATGTTAATGTTTTATATAAGCAAACACATTATAGGTTTGTTGTAAGGAAGAAAAGAAAGTAAGTTTGTGCATACACAAGATCAAGCCAAGCCTTGTGAAAATGCAGATTTTCTCCTACATGCAAGCATTCATGTGGGCTAGGTCCAAGTGATATTTTGTACCTTGGTGGTTTTTTTTTAATGCCTTCCGTGGTAAAAAATTTGTCTTTGATTGAATTAGTTTATCAAACTCAGTCTTTATAACGTTACAAAATGTTATAGACTCAGTCTTCCCAAACGTTGTATAATGTTATAATTTTCCACGGTAAAGAGTTAGTCTTTGATTGAATTAGTTTAACAGACTTAGTCTTTATAACGTTACAGAATGTTATAAACTTAGTCTTCCAGTATGCTGTATAATGCTATAATTTTCTCTTGATTTTGTACAGCATTATTCTTAATTCTCCTTTATCTTTAGCCTATAAATATCAGCTTCTACCTCAATTCTCATATCATTTCTTCTCAACTTTCTTGTCTTCCTTTTCTCTACTTTCCTCATTTCCCTGTTTTGCTAGGTTCTTTCTTATTTGTAATTTTTCTATTGTTTCTGTATCCTTGATAGTTTGTGTAAACTAATAAGGAAAAATTTATTGAGTCTTGGGGGATAACTGTTACAGTCCTTTTGTACCGAGTTTCAAACTTTGAAAAGGTGAAAATTATCCTTCAGGACAGTGTTTCACACCTCAGACTTTCTTGAATAGTTTTTGTGCTTTGTTATTTTTCCAATAGTTTTGTGATAACCAATCAACTCTCCACATTTGCATAAAATTTAATTTTCATGAAAAGATGAAGCACATTGAACTAGACGGTCATTTCATTCGAGACAAAAGTACTTGAATGGATTATCTCTTCCAATTAATTTTCTAAAACTTCACAATTGGCAAATTTATTCACCAAAGCTTTATAACCACGATTTTTTTTCCATAAATTACTAAAGAAGCTGAGCATTTTTAATATCTATACTTATATTGAGGGGAGTATTAAGAATAATTTAAAATTTATAGTAATTAATTACCTAGTTAGTTATGTTAGTTAGTGTACTGTTACTATAATTAGTTTTCTATTATTGCAACTATTGCTTTACAGCCTTTTACCCTTGCTATAATTACTATACCATAGTAATTGAAGCTATTGTAAATATTTAATGGATAGTTTTTTGTTAAATTTTGTTAGGACTATTTTATAGCTGGATATACAAGTTGGCTTTGTAACTACAATTCTATTAATGAGAAATTCTTCAAAGAAACCTTTCTTGCAACTTTTCTTTCTATCTAAGGTTGCGTTTGATGCCTTACTATGCAATCATATTGTAGGGAATGTGATTGTAAAGAGTGTGATTGCTAGTAAGATAACATTACAGTATAGTAAGGAAAGCGAAATTAAAATGTTGGGAAGATAACATAGCAGTGTTTGGTTTACAATTACTTTAATAGAAATAAAATGTTAATTTTTAAAATTACCTCTATGTATTAAAATGGAAGTTTAATATACTTGTATGTTTTTTTATTGTAAAATTTTATATGATATTATCTCTTATCTCTTATATAAAATTTCCAGCAAATAACTAAGTATTGGGCAAATCCATGTTAATATTAATTAGAAAATAATTTTTTATTTGTTAGCAATTTTGAAAATTTTAAAATATATTGATGGTATTATTATTTTGAAATATTCCTAAAACATTTAAAAATTGAAAGCAAAAAAAAAATTTCTTTTAATTTTAAAAGTTTATTTAAAATTACATCGACAAAATAATGTTTATAATTTAAAAAATTATGAGCATTAAAAAAGAATATCTTCTATTTTTTCAAAATTCTAAATATATTTTTTATTTTATGGATTTTCTAATCTTTTATAATTTCTTAAATATAAAAATTATTTTATTTTTTATCATTCTAGAATTTTGTTAATATTTTTTTATTTTTTTTAAATTTTTAGAATTTCTAAGAATTAAAAAATTATTTTTATATTTTTCAAAATTTATAAATTTGTTTCTAAAAAATTTAAAAATATTTTAAAAATTTTTTAAAGTGATAAAAATTAAGTTTTATAAGTTTAATTATTGGAAAAAGACAAAAACGCCTAATAAATTTGATAACATAGCAAAGTTGTAATACAAGATTGTATTGAAAAATTAATATAATCATATTTCATCTATTGGTTATAATGTAATTGCATTGCAATCTTACATTATGTTAACAAAAAACCTTTTAAGTTAAAAGTATTGAATTCAAAAAATTAGGTGTCTCCATTAAGACTATTTGTCCCATTTAATGAATTTGCATGGATTTTGCTAAGAAAAGTAAACAAAAACCAGCGGAAATTGCGCAGAAAGTTTTAGGCTTATAGCACTCGGTTTCATATTAAAATGATTTATTATACTAAGTTTTTCAATGTTAGTAAATATAACCATTGGAACCCCTCATTAAAGTCAGTCAACATACCTAAATCTAGTGACTTAGAATTAAATTAACAGTTTAGTCTCTAAGAAAAACAAAAACTAATCCCATCTTCAACCTTGGTTTTGTTAGAAATATTAGTAGATATATTACGATTAAGGGTTAATTTAACCGTTGTTACATCTTCTCAAAACCGATATAAGATAATGTTGAAGATTCAAAATTTTTTTTCTTGAACTTTTGTATGTGAATTAAAAAAATTTATATAAAATTGCCTTACGTATCATAAGTTATAATTATTTTTTGTTAGTTAAATTTTTTAAAACGAAGACTTTGACGTATTCAATGGGGACATCTACATATTTTTGAATAGGTCAATTTAAAAACGTGTTGAACTTTAAAAATTGAAATTTAAAGAGTGTATTTGATAAATTATTGAATTTTGAAATATATATATATATATATATTTAAAAAACCCCATTCATTGTTTAACGGGAAAGTGCTAAAAAGAATAATAAAATAATAAATTCTTGATATAAAATTGACTGAAAATGTTAAGAAGTCTCTGTCCGATTAGCTAGGATGCTACCCATTCAAAACCCTTTTAACGGTTAATTCCAAAAGAAAAAGTCACTACATACAGCATCGAGCGTTTCTGATAGTAGATTTCCTACTAACAACCGCAAATCTTGCGATGTCGCACCGATGATCTTACGATCTCTTTCGACTTTAAATTTTGCAAAGTAGCGCGGAAATTTCAAAATTTAATGTTTATGCCCGTTCTAATTGGTCCAGTAAACAGGAGGATTTCTAACTTATGGTTGGGTTTGAGTTGACCTTAAGGAGGAGGAATGAAACAAAGTCTACTAAAAAATAAATAAAGAACCATTGGCAGGGGATCGAACTTCTCTATATATATTTGCATGTTCCTGATGACTTACATTCGCGTTTCGGAGTGTGCTAGGTAAACTAACACTGAAAAGGAAAGAGAGAAATGAATGCTATGGCATTGAGCAAGAGAAAATCTCCTCTGGCAATTCCAAAAGTGAGTCATGGATCGTTACAGAGAAAACATCAGGTATTTCAAACATATATTACTTTGGTTTTTCTTGATGTTTTCGTTTCTCTCAAAAGTTTCATTAAATGTTGCTTTTGAATCTTACATGCTATTCTATTTTTTGCATTAAAAGGGGAGAAGAACGGAGAAACTGAGTGCGCGAATGAGACAGTTACGAGCAGAGATGGAAAAGATCAGCGAAGAACAGAGAGAGATCAAAGAGGGCCAAAGGCAGGTCAAACAAAAATTTGAAGCAATCGAACTGGAATGTGATCAGCTTCGAAATGAGACTAACCTCATCATACAACAAAGTGCCAACACCCAACTCCGCCTCGCCCTCATGTTTCGGATCCTCAAGGCAAGAGAAGACCAAGACTTCAACAGAGCAGCACAGCTCACTCAGGCATTGCGGTTGGTCTATCATCTCTTTTTCCCATTTCTTCCTTACCTTCAAATGATAATTAGTATTATCAATTCATCATGATAAAAGTTATGCTTTGACTTAATTGCTATTTGCTAAAATATTTTCTTGAAAAGATTTTAGAAAAGAAACCCAAATTGTGCTTGTTGATTTTGAACCTTTTTGTTACTAGCAGTTCATTTTCTTTTCTTTGCTTTTTTTCTCACTCTTTGCTTTTATTGCAGTGAACTCGTAAAAATGCAAAACCAGAAGATGGAAGGTTCAGTGGAAATTTTGCCAGGAAAGTAACAATAAAATAAGGGTTTATATTTGATGCATGATAAATGGTGAATGGGCTCTATACATTTAATTATGAATTTCATGTTGCCATACCCTTAATGCTGTGAAAAATTTAGAAGTCTTTAAAAATAAGTGAACATGTTCAAGTGTTTAATCAGTTAAAAAAAGTTACTAAGTATGTTTTAATCTTTTGTTTAACCTCTTATCAAATCACTTGGAGAAGAAAATTTTAGAAGGAAGAAAGCCCTGTCCAAAGTTTTATTTTATGGCTTTGCTGACTGAGAATTCTTGTGGTTTTGGAGGATAACAGAGAGCATTTCCCCTGTTTCAGCCCCAGCTCTTTGGTTTTTTTGAGTTAATAGGGGTCCATAACAGCCCCCTTTTTGCCCTTTTTAAGGCAGTAATCAGATTGCTTATCCCCCATTTTTTTGGCCCCCAACTCTTTGGTTTTGAAATGCTGGTTTTTTGAGTTAAAAAGAGCCACAACAATCCCAGCAGGTTCAACAATTACAAAACATATTTTGGAGCAATGTTACTTGGCTCATCACATTTTGCATAGGCTCCCAAATTCTTCACTAAAATGTGAGAGTTGGATGAACATACAATTATACATCATGTTAAGTAGGGCAAATAGCATTTTCTTGAAATTTCAGATCTTCCCAAGCGAATTTGATTTCAAAGATGCTTCTTCTCCAGTTCTAATTTGTTCATTGAAAAGAGGATAAACTTGTAGCTTTTTTAAGGCATAATATCCAAAAAAATCTCTAAATTATTTAAAAATTTTCAAGCAAGTCTTTATATTTTTATTGCGTTCAATCAAGTTTTCATATTTTTATTTTGAACTAAACAAGCCCTTATATTTTTATTTTACGTTAAACAAGCTTTTATGATTAATTGTTAACTTATTCAAAATGCCATTTGTTATTATATGCTATATGTGGTGTTAATGTGATATTAATATCATATGTTGACATATCATAATGAATGATAATGTGGCTGTTGATGTGATATAATGATATGGTTATATCATTTTTTCACTCTCTACATCAATGTCGCGTTAACGTCGCATGGATATAAAATAACAATAAACATTTTGAGTAAGTGTAATTAATCAATCATTAGTCATAAAGATTTATTTGACCAACAATAAAATTACATGGGCTGAATTGAACGCAACAAAAGAATAAAGATTTATTTGAATTTTTTAAATATTTTAAAAACTTTTTTGAATATTATGCCTTTTTTTAGTTAAGATTAAAATATGAGTACTTATTTCTAATGATTAAGCAAAGTTTTTATTTTCCGTGGCAACATGTAATTCTTTGTCAATGTATAGAGTTTTCATGTTTACAGTGCATTCAATATAAACCCCATAAATAAATAAAAATGACGAGTGAGGTTCAATCTTTAAGTCTTGTTCACTAGAGTATCAAGTGTTTTTTTTTTTTTTTGTGTGTGTCGTGTAACCAAATTAATAAATTTGTATGTGATTTGGAAAATATAGGAAATAGACTGGACTTTTTAGTGCACAAGAGAGAATCCAAATTGCTTGTACTCTGTTTTATTCCTTTTGTTTGGTTGATGTTAATGTAACTTGATTTCTACTTTGATTTTATTTTGCGGCTTGATTTTGACTCACTATTTCCTCTGTTTTATTTTGTAGTTCATGATTTTATCTTTTCAATTACAATTTGGTAATAAATGATTTATGAAAGTGATCAGCAGTTTCTTGTGGTTTTTAAGAAATTAAATACTCGTTAAATATAATATCTTAAATATTAAATTGTATGTATACTAAATGCATTTAAGCATTTGGTGTGATAATAGATGCATATAATTTTTAGTTAAAGGGTCGGATTTGAATTTTAATTTTCTTAACCTAAAATAAATTAATATAATATAGATCTGAAATAGGGACCAGATCCAAAAATTTTACTTGCATACTTATTAAAGAATAACTGAATTCAAAAAAAAAAAAGGAATAACTATGCAATATTTTTTTTTGAAATTATGGAAAATAGCTTAGGCAAATTTTATCATATTATACAAATCTAAATATTTATTTGCAGTATATGAATTCTTTTACTAGTATATAAAAGACTAAAGAGCAACTTATTAAGCCTAGATTTAAGTCATTTAATTGCTTTTTACTTACAAATACTAGGAACAAAAACAAAAAAAAAATGAAGAATTAAATAAAAACAATTCTTGAATTCCAAGGATAACAATATATGCGCAATATAATGTTGATATTAATTAGTGAATGAATCCAAGAAATATCAACCATCTATTTGTGCTTTTATTATATGATAAATATCTAAAAGTACTAAGCAAATAACAAAATATAAATACTATCAAGGTGAGAATTAAGTGGAACTTTTATTTCAATCAATTGAGAATATATGGATTATTAATTGGTGGATTTTGGCTAGTACCTAGCTAATAATTAAAATGAACTTTTTAGAAATAATTTTGAATCCTACATATATTGATATGATCTAGCTTTAAGGTAAATAAAGAGAATTTCATCTTGTTAATTAATGGGAAATTTTCAAATCAAAAGACATGATCTCACATGTATTCCAAATGAAGCAATAATAAGATCCAAAATTTGAGGTATTTTAACCCGAGTTTTGAACTTTGAAGTTTCTATATTAGTTTATCATAATCCACGCTCAATAATTTGTTTTACAATTTTGTCAATAATTGATCCTTTTTGTCGAAATTCTTAATTAACCAATATAGTAAATTGCCTAGTTAATTATAGACACCATATTTTATTGGGAGCAATTCAAGATTATAATAAAATATTTATGGAGATTAAATTAAAATTAATTTGATTTTAGTTTTGAACTTTGAATTGGGTATGTCTTTTTCGATTTGTTTAGATTGATTTTGTTTGGGCCTATTTTTTTAAATGAATGTAAATCTTAGTCCAATTAAGATTTCAATCATACGAAGATTGAGGAGTGTAGAGATTGTTACTTGCATGAGGAGTGTATAGATGAGCTGTGGGATTAGTTAATGGCACAATAAAATATTTTCATTTTCCAAGACTCTCTCTCCAATAAGCAAACCATATAGAAGTATGGATACCAACTTTATCAAAAGTTGGGATAGTACAACTCTTAAGTTTATTTGAATGGAGTATAAGTCTTGCCATGAGAAATGAAGAAACGCAAGAAGAAAAATTGATAGTTGAAGAAGAGTCAGGCGGAGCTAGTTGGTCAAATCCAAATTAGAATGCCACTCTATAAGGAAAATATGCCTTAACAGAAAGAAATTTTCTATTTCCACCTGAATTGGAACTTTTAATCATAGATGGCAATTAGGAATTGTGAACCCATACACAAAAGTCAATACCTTGTGAACTCATTCTTCCAAACTATAGAGGGTGGTGATCATAATAAATTCCACTGTCACAGAATCCATTTATGGGCTGCACATAAGGTCTAGAATTGAATTCTTTTATCACATCCATCACTTCAAGAACATTACTTCTTGAGAGTTGATCATGTCACGCCCAAGCTCTATAGTTGTTCATAGATAAAGGGTTATTCACAAAAAAAGATGCAAAAGGATATGCATTAAGCACAGGAGTGCAAGTACCAAACCTTTACCATAGGCACATCTAAATGAAAGAAGCATCCGCATAAGTTAAAACCTTCTAATGCCCAATTGATTCAATAGTTTTGAGTTAGTACAAGTCTAATCTTTTATATAGAGATCCTAAACATAGTGGAGTAAGAGGAAAACGTATTCTCTTAACAATTTTTATTGCTAAAGGAACAACTGCTAAAGAGATACCATCATCTGGACACCTTGGGAGTATGTGTTGTGCCAACCAAAAGATTACTAAAGCCATTAGCTCATGCTTATGGTCTGGGTACTCAGGAGGGCCAATTTCAATTCCTTTAGCATTGAACTTCTTATAAAATATCCCTATCCAATTGAAGAACCGTGCAACCTTTGAAGTTTTACTCAGTTGAGTAAATCAAAGAAAAAGTCTCGAATATACACCTCTTCTTCAGAAAACTTAATAGAGTGAAAATCATGCTTACCCAAACAAGGAAGTTCTAAAAGAATACATACATCTTTCAAAATGAAAGTAAATTCCCTCCATGCTGTAATCATAATATAAGAAAAAGTGCTTCACCTTGCAAGAATAGCATGCCATACATTCATCCTTTTTTCTCTACAAATATTGAGCTTGGAAGTGACACGTATAACATCAAGTATCCCAACAGAAGATAAAAGTTTAACATAAATAGGATTCTTTAATACCTTATTTACCCAATCATCCTAACCATGAACAAATTGAGAATTGGAGCCTAACTTAGTAGCAGAAAGGGAAACTCACCACGTTCAAACTTGAACTTCAGAATAAATAGTCCCGGATTACCACTTCTTTTATAAGGAGGTGCTTCTAAGCATAAACGATTCCAATCATATCCAACAGGCTCAGAGGGATGTTCATCAACCTGTCTAGTACGAACTTCTTCCCAAAAACAATCTTTTCCTCGTTCTTTAATAATTTCATTTTCCTAGTTTCAGGGACAAGAAGAACTTCACCACTTTCTCCTACTCTAATTTTCTTGGGAGCAACTAATTCATAATCATTATTCTTCCTTTTATGTACAATAATCTTTTTCCTTGTTGCAGCCTTTCGAGGCTCACCATAATGGATCTTCGGAGAGAAACACGTCCTAGGCATAAAGGAAGATAGAAAAAAAGCCTACAAACATGAGCATGGAAAAAGATATAAGTATACATGCAAAATAATTTTTATTATTCATGTATTTGTCAAAAAATAATAATAATAAAAAAAGAGAAAAATATCTACAAAGTAGAACAATAAAATTTATCAAAATTATAAATTTTATTATTAATATATATAATAAAAATAATAATAACAAATGAATAAAATTTAAAAAAATAATAAAATAAAATATAATAAAGTCAACTAAAAAATATTATTAATTAAATTAAAAGAGCTCACTTAAAAGAGCTCTAATTAAAGGACCTCGCGGCATGAACCGTGAGCTCCAATTGATGTGCCGCGAGCGACAAAGTAAAAGCCCTCTAAAACAAAAAGGTGGAGCTGTAACATGTTAAAAGAACAATATATGTATTAAAAAAAAAAAGGGTATCACGGCTTTGTGCCTTTCAATGTTGGAAAAATCCTTTTTTATATGTAAAAAAAAAAAAAGAGCTGCAACTTGTAGCTTTTGCTGCCAACAGATCAAAGAAAAAGATTGACAAGTTAGTTAACTTTTATTTGCTTCTTTCACTTTAGCCTTTTCTTGCTCTTTTTGTTCTAATATTTCTTTTTTCTATTAAACACTATACATCAAAATAAAATAATAAACTGTACTTCAAAAAAAGAAAATTTAAAAGAAGAAGCCTATGACTCTAAGCCGTGAGTTTCAAAAACAAACAGAAACATCATAACAATCTTCAAGGCAAAGAGTCAATTAAAAAAAAAATCAATTAGTCAAAAAAAAAATCCCAATTGTTGGCACTTTTGCTTTTAGACTTTAGCTATAAATTATAATTTATGGGTAATAAAGGATTGAAACAAAGCCCTGTATCAAGTAGGATTTTTTTTTCTTTTTTCTCTTTCTTATCAAGTTAGTTTTCCTTTGGAACATAAATATTATTACTTTGTGATTTTCTTCTACAATCAAATAATTTATTTATTTGTTTGAACATATAGATATACATAAAAAAAATCATCTCACTAAAGCAAGAAATATATATATATATATATACATATATATAAACATGAAATTATTTTTCCTTTTTCTTTCCCCATATTTCAATTCAAAAAAAATTCATGTAAGGTAACAAGTAAAAGAAATTCAATTTTTTTTTAAAATCAAACAAGAAATTACAAGAAGAAGAAAACTTACTTGCTTGAAAAGAGTCTCAAAAGAACCAACTTTGCTCTAAATTTTATTTTGCTTTACTTTGAATCTGAATGAAGAAGTAGTTTCATATTTATAAAGCACACAGAATCAAGATTTTTATGAAAATGATTAACTTTCCTTTTACCATTTGTTTATTGAAAATCTTATTTTATATGAAAAATATTATTGAGTAATCAATCAACTATTACAAAAAAAATATTTTTTTTTGAAAGGCGAGAGGAATTTCATTAATAAATTCTTTACAAAAGCAACCAACCCTGCGGTAGTCAACAAGTAACATAAGCAGGGGACAAGAAACCCCCAAAGCTATTACTTGTGAGAGAAAAAGAACCCAGAACAAGAAACTCCCAGGTTGCTAATAGGATCAACCTCCTAAAACATTGTAAGGACTCCCAAAGAAACAAAAAGACAGGGAGTGAAAAAGACTCATCCCATCATAACCTAGACACCATAAACTAAATAACAAAAAAATGGCCAGCAGCAGCCTTTACACACAAGAAGCACCAGAAAAACAAATAATGAACAATCATCAAGTTACAGAAAAAGATCCACTCCATCGCACCAAACGTTAGGATAATATAACCTGCTGACAGCGGTGATAGCCATCTCCAAGGAAAAGACATGATGACAAAGGCAAAGCCAATAGCCTTAACACACATTAAAAGCATCAAGAAAACAGAACGCTCTAGTATCACCAGTTGAGGAAATACATAACCGCATGGTCCACTAGAGGTTGGGGTAGGAACCAACAAGACCCAACCATTCTGAAGAACAACCTTCCAGGGAAAAGTCATAGGAGCTGACAGAACCAGCATCTAGGGGATGGAAGCAAGCACTTGACGTAGATGAGGAAGGAGTTTCTTACTCAAAAACCTAAAGGATATCATAAGCAAGATGCACCTCTTCCTTTGCAAGCCTGTCTGTTCTTTGGTTGGCATCCCTCCTAGTGTGCACAATGCTCCAATTGCCAATTATCTCTTTAAATCTCTCAATCTGTAAAGTCCACTTCTTGAACCTCCAAGGTGCTGAGGCAGGGGCTTTTATCCATTTAACCACATTACATGAGTCGCTTTCAATCAATAAGTTGAAGTTCTCTTTCCATTTAGATGTAGCAAAGATGGCGAAAGCTTCCCTGACAGCTATATACTTAGCAAGACTAGAGTCGGCTACACCTATGTGTTTGGAAAAAATTATTTTGATCTCCTCATTACGATTGCGCAACAGGCCACCTATGCTAGCTGGTCCAGGGCATCCTTGAGCCATTCCATCAACATTAAACTTCAAAGATCTTTCATTAGGGGCAATCCACAAGATGTTCTTCTTAATCTTCTTATTCTTCCCAAGTTAACCACGAGCTAGTGGATCCCAATAAGTGTCCAAGACTGAAAAGTAATCCCTTGGTCATTTGGCATTAGACTAAGTAACAACTCTCATTTTTGTTAAGTTAGGACACTGGTTAGCATTCCATTCCTTACCACTGAAGATGGCTTCATTTTTGCATTTCCAGATAGACCAGACAATAGCAAAAAACGCCATTCTCTAGATTCTAGCATCAATATTTCCCCCATTGCAATTGCTCCATACTTCAAGAAAAGTTCTAATGTCTATGGGGGCTACCCATACACAACCACACAGCTTCCACCAACCAGCCTAAACACTCCACGTTTCTTTACATTCAATAAATAAATGGCAACAAGTTTCTCTATTGAGGTTACATAGATCACAGAGCAAGGGGTTATTTTGTAACACACTTCTTTTTGCCAGCTCGTCTTTGATGCAATCTTGCCATGCATCAATTGCCAGACAAACGCTTCCACTCTATAAGGCGTCAGTCCTATTCAGACGTATTTCCATAACTTCTCAATTTTGTCTTTGGCAGCCATGATTTGTTTACAAAAAGATTTGGCAGTGTATATACCGTTGACCTCATATTTCCAGACTAATTCGTCCTAAAGCTCTTTGCTCAACTAGAATTCCTTGAGAACAGACTCCAAATGCTCGTATTGCTCATTTTCCTAATCGAAAAGTTATCTTCATAGCTTAATATTCCAGACCCAACTGTCTTCTTCCCATTGTTCGAAATCAACAATTTTGCCCTTTTTGTTAATAGCCAACGCGAAGATTCTCGAGAAAGCTTGACTTAGAATGGTCCCGTTGATCCATTCATCGCTCCAATAGAGTAGATTTTCTCCTTTGCCCATTGCAAAACCAGAGTTAGGAACAACCTGCAAGTAAAACTTGTTAGTAGGGGAAAAGGGACTAATAATGTGCGTCCATAGGGTGGAAACTCTCCTGTTTACACTCGTGTTTGGCAAAAGGGTGGAAGGATTGCTACCGGTTTTGTCAACTATCACCTGCCTCCAAAGACTGTCAGTCTCTTTCCTTTACCTCCAGATCCATTTGTTAAGCAAAGCACGATTTTTCACTTCAATGTCCGTAATACTAATACCCCTACAATCCTTGAAGTTACACACATTTTCCCATTTAACAAAGTGAATTTTTCTTTTTTGATCATCCTCGCCCCACAAGAATCTGCGTTGGAATTTTTCAAGCTCGTTTTTAACCTTATGGGGAATCTGAAATAAGGACGTAAAGAACACCGGCAAATTGGTTAAGACAAACTTGAGAATGGTGATCTTGCCTTAAAATGATAACACTTTGGTCTTCCAACCAGCAAGCTTTCTCTTCACTTTTTCCAAGATTAGATCCCAAAATCGAGCTGAATTATGCTTGGCACCTAAATAGAGCCCAAGACAGGTGGTAGGTAAAAATCCTATCTTGCATCCAATCTTCGCGGCCCATCCTTCCACCAACTTCTGATATGTCCCAATCCTGATAAGATGACTCTTTGTGAAGTTAACTTTTAGACTTGAGACACTGCGATAACATTTGAAAATCCTTTTGAGAGTTAATAGACTTTCAAGGTTCACATTACAAAAAAGAATTGTGTCGTCTGCATATTGTAGATGTGTAAGAGATAAACCATTTTCTCCCTAACATGATTCCCTTGCAAATCCCGATGCTTTCAGCTTTACGTATCACGACATTGAGTGCTTTACCCACAATGTTGAACAAAAGAGGGGAAAGGGAACATCCTTGCCGGAGGCCCTTTTCCATACCGAATTGTCGCAATGGTGTACCATTGACAAGAATAGAAATTTTGGTAGTGGAGATGCACTCTTTCATCCATCTCTTCCACTTAACACCAAACCCCATATTTCCCATCACATGATCAAGAAAATTCCAACTAATGCTGTCAAAGGCTTTTTCAAAGTCGAGTTTGAGGACCATACCTCAAGAAGCATCATTTTTCTACTAATCGACAACTTCATTAGTAATAAGCACACAGTCCAATAATTGCCTTCCTTTGATGAAGGCAAATTGGTTGTTCTTGATCACTTCGCTTGTGACAATTTTGAGTTTGTTGGCAAGAGTTTTGGTAAGGATCTTGTACAAGTTGCTCACAAGGCTGATAGGGCGATATTCGCTTAGGCTGGTTGGGTTCAAAACTTTAGGGATAAGGGCAATAAAGGAGGTGTTAACGTTGTGCCCAAGTTTACCATTGCAGAAGAACTCGTCCATGAACCTCATAACATCACATTTAATGAACAGCCACTGCTTCTTGAAAAATTTCAAGTTCTATCCATCAGGCTCAGTAGCTTTATTACCATCGCAACCTTGAATCGTCTCTCAAATCTCACCCTCCTCGAATGGACGTTCCAAGAAACCAATAGATTTTTCAGATAGTTTATAAAAGTGACAACCCAGGCTAACAAGATCCAAAACTTCATTCTTTTTCTACAAACCTTGAAAGTGTCTTGCAACCTCCTCTTTAATTCCTTTTGGGTTCTCGATTAATCCTTCTAAGCCTTTGATACTGCTTAGATGGTTGATCCGACCTCTAGTGGTTGCAATAGTGTGAAAATATTTAGTGTTGTGGTGCCCATCGCACACCCATGTGACTTTGGATTTTTGAAGCCATTCAATTTCTTCTTTAAGATAGAGGTTCCACAATTCAGCTTTTTTGCTGCACATAGTTCTTCTGCCCTCCACATCATCACATCTATCTTGACAGTCAGTTTGTAGTCTTTTGATTTCAATTTCCAGACTTTGAATTTTCTGTTGAATGTTACCTAAAATGCTGATTTTTCAATCTTTAATCATAAGCTTGAAATCTCTTAACTTCCCCCATAAACTCCCTCTGTAAGTAGTTGAACCACTACTACTACCTCAGAAGTCCTTCACCAATTTATGGAAACTGTGCTCATCTAACTAGTGATTGAATAACTTAAAGGGGCGAGGGCCCCAATTAACCTTATTGGTTATCAAAGTCACAGGATTATGATCAAATAGAAAGTTAAAAAGACATTCCTAAATGAGTCCTTGCTCTAATTAAATCCAATCGAAGTTCAACAAAAATCTGTCTAATCTGCTGAAGATCCATCCGTCTCTGTATCCACACCAAGTAAATTTATCCCCACTCAACGGAAGGTCAACCAAAGCTAATTCATTAATAAAATCATTAAAGTCAGAAGCGAATTTACTTATATTGCTCCTGCTAGTCCTCTCATGCTCTTCTCTAATTGTGTTAAAATCCCCTTCAATACACCACCAAACTTTTTTACCATTGGTCACTCTTAGCAATTCTGCCCATAACTTTTTTCTGAACCCTTCATCATTCGGTGCATAAATGTTGATGAACCCACAAACTTTGTTTATTCTCTTGCCTATGCCCACCATCATACTGTAGTGTCTTCCTTCATAATAGTCTCGCAATTCAAAAAAATCATTCCTCTAAATACTGATAAGCCCCCTTGATCTGCCTTCAGCAACAACTGACTTAGCACTGATGCTGTATTTTCCATACAACCTCTCAAATAAACCTTTTTTACCTTCTTGTAGCTTGGTTTCTTGGATAAAAATCATGTTTGGATTATGCTTGCTAACCACCTTTTGCACCGCCCTTTTTTTTTCATTTCTCCTTAACCTTTTAATATTCTAAGAAATAATTATCATCTGAGCCAACAACGCACACTTAATCCGAAAAATTGATTCTTGGTCATGCCATGTTTTGCCCCTCCCTAAAAGCATCTTCTTCAATTCTTGAAATGAGTCTTATCGCCTCTTCCTTATTCTGCTGAAAATTCATGTCCAACCTTCTACTAACTTCCCGCGTTAGAATTGTCTCACTGTTGTTATTGCTTGGAGAATTAGTAAACCCGCTTTCTGACAGAGTAGAATAAGACGACACGATGTTTGGCAGTTTGCCTAAATTCAGATCATCACGTATCTCTTTCCTTAATTTCCTTCTGTAAGCCAAGTTAAGGGGTTTCAGAGTTTTGCGTAGACTTACTTCTTGAGTTGAATCTGCCCCCTTGTTGTGTTGTGTATTTCTTTCACTAGGACCCAAGGATAATACTCTATGGGTGCCCCTACATAAGTCAAAGATAATATTTTTTGACTCATCCAACCCCGTTAATGCTCTATCACCCTTAACTACAGGGGATCTTCCATATTGAGTAGTAGACGGCTCCAAACCTCTGCATCGAACTTCCTTGATGAATGAGGAGCTCGGAATATCCTCACTTTCACTGCTGTGATCTTCCAATACATTTATTGCATTTTTTGGTGTAATTGGGAATCTCCTATTAGCTACGTTATTAATCTCAACGTTGACCACTTCTTTTGACTTTCCAGAAAGAGAATGGGAGCTCAACTTCATCTCAATCTCATTGGGCTGCTCTATTTCCTCGCCACATCCCAAAGTTTTGTTATTAGTGATGGCTTGGGCCTTGCGTCTTAAAGGTTGATCCTTTGCAACCTTCTTGTCCTTGAGGTTTTTAGTGGGCTTGTTTGAGTTCAGCATAATTTGGGCCTTATCCGCAAAAGCCATTTTGTAGATATCAAGGCAGGAAAGGCCTAAAAAGTCCACATCTAAATTTGAAGCACCCATTTTTTCTTGTCTTTGAGAACCCTCTAACTCTATCTTTAAAGTCTCTATCATCACCTTCTCGGATTTATCCTTAGAATTCTGGCTTACGTTACTTAACCTCCTTATAAATTGTCTTTTCTTTTGACTTGTGCTTCTTTCATTAAATCCTTTGTCAAAAGAGTCATAGTCTTTTCCATAAAAAATGCCTTCCTTGTCAAGCATCACTGGTCCGTCTTGAATGTTCTCCTACCAACCCATCTCTGCGCTTTTTGGAGAACCACCATATTCGTCACTTTTTGATGGATAGTCATTAGCAGCCTCAATTGTCCTTAGCAAAGGTTTACAACCTTTAATATCAGAAATGGAAGACCTGACATAGTAATCGCAACCATTAACCAAGATGCGAGTGGAAGCATTGATGAACCTTAGAGATTTGACTTCCACTAAAATCATAGCAAAGTCTAATATCCATTTTTCTTCAGTATCACGGTCAATCTTAATGAATTTGCCCTAGGTATTAACAATGGCCTTGAAACTTTCGATATGCCAAATGTGAAGGGGGATTTCCTCCACCTTGACCCAAACCTGGAAGCTCTTATCTTTGGACCCCACACAATAGGGAGAAAGATGACAGAACCATGGTTCAAACAAGTTTCAGCATTTATCTCTCCGTTATCAAAAAAAGAAACAAGCATAAAAAGACCACCTACGGGCCTGACGTGAGCTGAAATACCTTCATTGAATAAGGAGTTTTGAACCGATGTGCAGGAAATAGGACTACGTAGCTCACCTAAAGCACTCTACCTAACCATTCCAGATCTTTTTCTTTGATAACAATCCTTTGCGGCTCCCCTTCTTGAGCCTTGGAGGCTTCATTGTCCCATTTAGTATCTAAATCATTATGTTGCGGTCTTTCTGCTACTTCTTTGCGAGCGCTCAACTTTGGATTGTTTAAAAGAAATGTCTCCTTGTAGGTTCTTCGCCCTGCGTCCCCAAACACGTTGTTTCTAGTGGGTTCTTGTTTTTTGTCAGTATTCACTTCGAACCCCACCAGTTTAAAAGCTTCTGTGACTTGAATGGTCCTACCATTAAGTCGTTTTCTGTGGCCCCAATGTATGGCTCTAGAAGCCTCAGTAGCATTCCTAAAACGAACAAATGCATACCTAAATGTGTGTGGTCTTCGCAGCCTAGGAATAAAGACATCAACTACCAGACCATAAACGTCAAAGGTTTCCTTTAATAGCTTCCAATCCACAGAGCTGTCCAAGTTTTCGAAGTAGATGGAGAATAAGGATCTCCTTAACTTGGCCACCCCCATGGATCTTGCATTCTACTGCCTTTAGCTTTCCTTCCATTTTGCCAAATCTCACTATCGTTTGCTTTCTCTCTCTATTTTTTTAAGAACGGTCTTTTTTTTTATTACAAAAAAATATTGGCATTACACCTTATACAAGACAGTAACATGTTACTACCTAAAGCATTATTGGTTAAGGTGTTACTGCCTAAGGCAATACTACTCAAAGCGTTACTACTCAAAGTGATATAGTACAATACGTTATAGTACAAACAATAAAACTTTTATATTTTAAATTAATACATAAGAATTATTTTTAATAATGAATTCTTATGTAGGGGGCAAAATGTAGACATTTGATTTTGGTTAATACCTATTCTCGAAAGAACTATTTCATGATATAGAGAATAATGAGAACAACCATTACAAGAGAAGCACTATTTCACACAGAACAACTAGAATAAGTGTAGCACTACTCCATGTGGAATTACTAATATTATTAGAATAACACTTCACATAGATAGTAGTGAAAGCAACTCGGAATAAGTGGCAGGGTTCATGAGTTACTTTCATCTTAAGATGTTCTAGAGAGTTTGGCTTGATGGCTCAGATATAGAGGTAGTTAAGAGGTTTTCCTTTTAACCTTTTCCTGAAGTACAAGTGTTTCACCTTTCACCTTTCTACCTTATTCTCATATACTTGTTCTCATATACTTTCTTCTCTTGTACTTGTTCACGTACAGCTTCTTCTTTTGTACCTTTTCACGTATACTTATTTTCTATTACCTTTTACTTGAAAATAAATCTTATTACATCAAATTACAGTAACGGTTATTCACATTAATGTTTTTCATGATAATATCATTCATTAGGCACATTAAAGCCTCTTTTTGAGTAACTGCCACTTTTAGCACTATATATAGAGCCTCATAATTAATTTAGAGGGGCTCTTCACTCTTTAAAAAAAGACTAACAAATTTTCTTCGAGAGCTTATCTCTCTAATTCTCTTATTATTGTCTTCCACTTACCACAACATTCAATATTTCAAGAACCACTCCAATCTTTCTTTCTGTCACCTCCTACACATCTTTTTACTTATTTGCAACGTTTCTTCTCTCTATCATAAGAACCCCCTTTACAAGTGTCTCCATTAAGATTATTTGTCCCATTTAGTGGATTTGCATGGATTTTGCTAAGAAAAGTAAACCAACACCAGCGAAAATTGCACAGAAAGTTTTAGGCATATAGCACTTAGTTTCGTATTAAATGATTTAGTATACTAAGTTTTCCAATGTTAGAAAATACTAGTTCAAAAAGCTTTTAACAGTTAATAATTCCAAAAGAAAAAGTCACTACATAAAGAATCGAGCATTTTTTATAGTAATCGTGCGATGTCCACCGAAAACCTTACGATCTCTTTTGATCTTGGAAAGTAGCGCATAAATTTAAAAAATTAACTTTTATTTCAGTTCCAATTGGTCCAGTAAACTGATTTTCTAGTAAGAAATTTTTTAAACATAATTAAAATATTATTGTTTTTTTTTTAAATTTCGAAGAGGATTCAAGGTCACTATTGGTTCACCTAAAAAGGAGGAGGAATTAAATAAAGTCTACTAAAAACAAATAAAGAACTATAGTAGTGTTTGGTGTGAGGGAAGTAGGAGTACATTTCTTGCAATGTACCCAATTAAATTACATTACAGTGTTTATTTTACAACAGACCACTGCAATGTAAGATTGCAATTCAATCACATTACAGCCAAATGATGTAATGTGATTGCAGTCTAAAACTAATACAATCACATTACATTGCACTCTGAATTTTCTTAAAGACATTTTTACCTTTTAACATCATTACCTTGTTAAAAATATTTTGTAATGTTATAATTAAAATAAAATATATAATATAAGAATTAGAAATTAAAATAAAGTAAAATATAAGAAATTAAAATTTATATAATATAGGTAAAAGAAATTAAAATAAAATATATAATATAAAAATTATATTAAAGAAATAAAAATAAAATACATGACATTAAAAATATATTTAAGAGATGATATTATATAAAAATTAATAATAAAAAATACAAATATATTAAACTTGCATTTTAATAAATAAGGGTAATTTTGAAAATTAACATTACATTCCTAGCAAAATATTTGTAAACCAAACGCTGTAATATTATTTTCCCTGCATTTTAATCATTATTTTGCTTGTATATCAAATACTATAATGCTTTTTTCCCTATAATCACATTACTTGTAATCACATTACCTGTAATCACATTGCGTTATAAAGTACCAAACGCTACTTATTAGTACCAAATCGAACTTTCTTTATATATATTCCCAAAAGCCTTATGATTTACATTTACATTTCCGAGTGGGCTTGGCGAACCAACACTGAAAAAAGAAAGAAAGAAATGAATGCCTTGGCATTTAGTAAGAGAAAATCTCATCTAACAAATCCAACAATAAGTCATGGATGGTTCAAGAGGAAACAACAGGTATTTCAAACATTATTACTTTGATTTTTCTTGATGTTTTCCTTTCTTTCAAAAGTTTCATTAAATGTTACTTTTGAATCTTACTACCATTCTATTTTTTGCATTAGAAAATGAGAAGAAAGGAAAAACTAAATTGCCGAATGAGACGGTTATGAGCAAAGATGGAAGAGATCAGTGAAGAACAAAAACATATCAAAAAGGGCCAAAGGTAGGTTAAACAAAAATTTGAAGCAATCGAACTGCCTTGAAATGAGATTAACCTCATCATACAACAAAGTGCCAACACCAACTCCGCATCGCCCTTATGTTTCGGATCCTCAAGGCGAGGGAAGACTAAGACTTCAACAGAGTAACACAACTCACTCGGGCATTGCGGCTGGTCGATAAATTTTTTTCCCATTTCTTCCTTACCTTCAAATGATAATTATGTGATTTGGAAAATATAAGAAATAGACTGGACTCTTCAATGCACACGAGAGAATCCAAATTCCTTATACTCTGCTTTATTCCTTTTGTTTGGTTAATGTTAATGTAACTTGATTTCTACTTTGATTTTATTTTGCGGCTTGATTTTGACTCACTATTTCCTCTATTTTAATGTAACTTGATATGATCTAGCTTTAAGATAAATAAAGAGAATTTCATCTTGCTAATTAATAGGAAATTTTCAAATCAAAAGACATAATCTCACATGTATCGATCAATCAAGCTAAACTCCCATATGGGATATCTTCTTCCATATGATGTATGGAAATCACAAAATGTACAACTCCAAGTTTATGCCTACATATTGATAACCTCTATATATTTAATAATCATGAAACCCAGAATTTGCAAAACTAGCTTTCTATATGCAGATGCATGCATTTAACTCAACCTAACTTAACTTGGGGCCACATTGATGCTATAATTTTTAAAATATCTTTAAAACCAAAGGCTCTGGTACCAATCTAATTGTCATGACTCGAAACTCTCATTAAGCTCATGACAACCGCCACGATGTCTCGATAGACATTCATTACCTAGAATGCCAATCGAAACCTTACAAGGCTTAACATTAGTTTTCTCACCTCCCTTGTGAGCAACAGTTGCCGAACATCATGTTTTAAAGGATTATAAGCCATTTACAAACCCAAACAATCATAAAATAATTTCTGTCTCACAGGGGCATTTTGGTTATTTTTCTCTGAAAATTTCAAACCCAGCTAAATATGTAGTATATAAATGAAAAACACATATTTTGTAATCAAAATATGTTTTTCTATCTAAAACATTCATTTTAAGTGAAATTGTAGCTATGAGAATATAATAAAATACTCCATTTTCTTGTAAAACAATATTTACAGAACGCTATGTAAATAATTTTTACAGCGTAAAAGTAAAATAAATTCATACATATGGTAATAAAGATAACCAGAGTATGTAATTTAATTTACAATGACATGTGGGCTCCCAAATGACCAAAAATAATGAAGGTTGTGAACCTACAATTTTTAAGGATGCAAGTCCAACTGTAGCCCTCAACGAAATTAGCTATCTATAGTCTATCTTGAGCCTGAAATGGGTGGAAAGGAGAGTGGTGAGATTATATAATCCTAGTGAGTAAACAAACATCATCTAAATAATCTAAAACCGAGTAATATGAGACAATCAAAATATCCCATCATAATACGTGTTTCATAACTTGAAGATTCATCCCAACCCATGTAAACAATTATATTTCATTAAATTTTCAACAAGGCTTATGAATTTCTTAAATAAACTTGGCTCATGCCAAAATTAGTGCTCGATGATGCCTTGCGCAGGGGCATCCAACCGAGTCTGCCAAGGCTGTTATAATATCATATACACATAAAACATATTTTTGCGTTAGAAAACACAATTGTTTCTTGGCATTAGCGGAGTTCACCCTCACGTGGTGGTTCGACTTGACGTGAACTCTAACCATACCTCAGGAGATACCCTACGCGCCTCTTCAACTAAGGTAAAAATATAATCGGGAACCGTGCCCCTCTCATAGGCTGGTCCATGAAACCCGCCACTGCAGTGACCACCTAATTCCACCATATCAATAAAAATTCCAACAGCATGACATGTCAATTATTTTACTACACAACCTATCAAGGTAAAACAATAGTTCATATATTTTCAGTACAATTACCAATTCAGCATTCATGCCAATATTGCTATAAGCCATTCAATTCAAACCATAAATTTACAACACAACAAGTAGTCTCCAATTACTCTATTTTCAAAGCCATCATTCAATTTCAAGACAATTTACAAAATCATTTCATTTAATCACATTTTGCTAATAAAACATAAGGCTTTATCGTTTAAACACATTTTCCATAAAATCACAAAAACACATTAAAATTTACTTTAGATAATCAAGATGATGATAAGGTTACACACAATTTCAGGAGTCGATGTATTCCCAGTCTCGGTCTTCGGGTACAATTTTTGTACTCTTACCAGAATGCTCACCGCCTAGACATAATGTACAGCAACCAATTTACTATATTTGTGCTAAACCGTTATAAAACCAATTCAGGCTCTGTATGAATGCATGAGGTTGTCTGGATAGTCACTTAAAGACGGTGTTACCCATTTGTTCAATTGTGATCGGAATGGGTCGATTTTTGACCTAATTCGAACTCTCCACCTTTGATTTAACCAAAACATCCAAATTGACCCTAAATATATTCATTACACTTCCAATATCCAATTACATCAATGTACCTCAATGAACTTGATTTTTAACTAACTTCACCATACCCAAGATTCATTCCGATTTCAAACTAACTTGTAAATCAATGTCAACACAGTCTAATAAATCCACCCATATCATTAGAATTCAAATCCAAGTCCATTCACCATGTTTTCCTCATTATGGTCCAAGTTGTTCACTGAATGAATTATATTTTTTTTCACTAACCATTGTCAACATCCAACACCAAAATCATCAATTTCAAGCTAAATAACATGAAGTATAATCAAAATTCATCATTAATATCCCATGTGGAAAATTCGACCAATGATGAATGATTGAAGAACATGTTATTTCCTTACTTGTTTTTCATACCTAACACCATAAAATAACTAAAAACACCTAAATATCTTGAAATCTAACCAAATAAACCATCAAATCTTCTTTCTCTAAGTTTGGACAGCCATGAATCCTTCATGCAAACTTGGTTCTCAACCATGGAAATTGAAAAATAATGCATAGGAAAGGTAGATCACTAGCTAGATTTTAAGAAATTTTACTTTTAATCACTTGTTTCCTTGAAATCCACCAACTTTCCCTTGAATTTTCTTAGCTAGGGTTTGTTCTTCCTTTTCTCCTCTTTGTTCTTCACTTGGTCGGCCATATGAATGAGTTTGGCTAAGGCTTAAGTTGGTTTTATCTGGAAAATTATAAAAGGTTATAAACTTGCCATGTGTAACACTTAACCATTAAGCATTCTCCCACCACCACATGATTATCCATGGGTCAAAATGAGGATGGGTGAAGTCCATGGGCTGGAAAAGTGTATGGTGGTGTAAAATTCCAATTTTGCCCTTGGACGGCAAAATGATTATTTTGCCCTTATGCTTGGAAAAATGTTGAAATTAAAAATTGTCACTTCTCAACTCAAATTATGTTCTAAATAGTCAATCTTGGTCAAAAACTTCTTTCCACATTCAAATTTTAACCTTGGGTGGCAAAATGACCATTTTACCCTTACGTCATGAAAATTTCAATTTGACTCCAAATCAATCTTCAAACTCCGAATCACCATATTAAGTCATTTTAGGGTTCAATAATTCTTAAATACATCTTAAAATCTCTATTTGAACTAGTTTGAGGCTTTATCATCTTAATCGTACCACTAGGTACGTTACCAACTTTTAGTGAATTTTCGATGTACCCAAGTATGCAAACATGCTTTCTAATATATAAGTAGCATAATAAATATATTGTAGAGCTGGGCTTGACAATTTTGTAATTTTATTCGAGCTTTAATAGGATTAGGATACCTTGATATTTAAATGATTTCAGGGTCGGGTACCTTAAAAATTGTTAGTAGCCTACCTATTTACATCCCTAACCAAATACCCAATGACTCATATTGTAAAACCCCTCATCTTAGGTATAGATTAGTTAAGTAAAATCCTACTTGGTGAGCAAATTTAAACATGTTTTAGGGCTAGTTCCAAGTTTTTAAGTGTACAAGTTCTAAGGAAAGAAATAGATGAAAAGAATGTATTTTCAAAGTGAAAAATTTACATTTTGGAACAAAAGTATCAATATATGATAGACACGTAGCAATATTTTCTACCCAGAAAGCTTTCAAAAGGATTAGATGAATAAATATCAATACATAAAAACTCAAAAACTCAAGTATCGATACTTTCCCCAATATATCGATACTTGCTACCGTTTTCACAAAAATAAAAGAAATTAGTATTTTCTCACTCAAAAATAACCTTAAAAGGCATATTTTCATTAGTTTGAAACCTCAATCACCTACTTTCACATTTCCTCTCAACTTTCAACCCTTTTTTACATTCTTTTGCCAAAAATTACCATTTTGAAGATTTAAAACTTGGATTGGGTTTTTCCAACTATCAAAGGTAAAGTTTCCAACTTTTAATCTTTCAAACCCTTGATTTCTATTACTAATTTTAGATATGTCAACAGATTTTGTGTTTTCCTAAGGGGTTAAGAATTTTTAGAAGTTTTACTTTTTTGTGGCTCACCAATATAAGGAGATAACAACGATTTAAATTTCTACACTACTTATTAAATGAAGAACATTGGGTTTAAGCTAGAAAGTTAGATTTAGACAAAGTTAACTAGTTTTGAATTAACGTAGGAAGATTTCTACATGATTTGTGGCTTAAGTAATGTTATTGATGATTGTTGAACGTTAAGTGCTGTCGAAACTCCAAAAAATTCTCTAAAGTGAAGTTTTGCTTTAGTAGAGGTCAAGTGTTCGAAGGTGAGTGGATACACCTTTTCAAGTATTTTATTATGTAAAGTAAAGTAGGATTTATTGAGGTGTTTATCTTTCATGATTCAAATATTGTTTATATAACAACAATTTCAAAGGTTTAAATCCAAATGATTTTAAGAAAGTTTTGAATCTACTATGTATGTAAATATTCTACTATGTATTAACTATCAATAAGATGGAATAAACCTTTTCAATGGTTTCCTTCAAAATGAGTTCCAGTTGTTATGATAAGTATGAAATGCATGTACATTAAATGTGGTGTCTAGATGGATGTAGACATTCCCACTTACAAGCCTATGGAATGATTATGCAATGGGTATATGAGCATGTGATGTATGCTATTTGAAATTTGTATGTGATATAGTTCCATATACCGTATGAGATTTGTAAAATATGATTTGCGTTGATGGTGTTACAAATTATGGATATGTTAAATTCTTTACACATATGAAGGCTAGATATGGCGCATGGTACCACACGCATATAAGGGTTAGATGTGAGGCATGTACCACACAAATAGAGAAATATGAGATAGTGAGGAATGTACCATTATCCTCTGTATGAGTCAGACAAAATGCCACTTAATATGCACACAATAATCTAAGATAATGGGGATTAAACCCTATTCATTTTGAGTTAGGATAGACTACCACTTATAAATATTTGAGTTTTAGTTAATTCTTAGGAAAAGTATAGAGGTTAGACTCTAGGAGATTATGTATAAGTTATGAATGAGAACATGATATATAGTAGTAGAGAAATTGATGGAATATGGTTTTGTGAAATCCTACCTTGAATAAGAGGATAAGTTAGGAAATCCTTAGGTGAGCATATAGATTACATATTTTGAACATCAAACTTAGTGTTAACCTTTAAAGGAATGCATTGATACTTTTGGTTGTTTGTCACTTTTGAAGCAAACAATTTTCTAAGTTTGGAAAGAGTCAAAATATGTGATATTTATAAAACAATCTTTCGAAAATAAAAAATGACGGTAATGATTCCTTTGATTTTTAGATGACCAAAAATGATTTTTTCATAATTTTAGAGTACGTTTGCTATTGGAAATGCATGTTGCAAATTTAATTTTAGGTGAACTTTTTCGATTTTGTTCTTAAAACCAAAATTTAGATTTTGAATTTTTTGGATTTTGATTTTTTTTATATTTTTATTGAATATAAATGGGGTGTTGTTTGCATATTTATATTAAATATCTTAAGTAAATAGAAAGTAAAAAGGAAAGAAGTAAAAATGAGGATATTATTTAATACAAATAAGCTAGAAAGGTTTTATAGGTAATCTATCTAAGAAATTGCATTCTATTTCCAATATATTGATATACGTTCATAATTTATTGATACATATGGTCGTGTATTTATACATGTTCATTATTTATTGATACATTTTTTTCAAAACCAAGTGTATTGATACATGATCCAAATATATTGATGCATTTTGTCATTTTTAGAAAAATAAAAAGGGCAAAATTGTATTTTCACACTCAAAACTATAAATATATCACATTCTTTAAGGGTTTTCAACCTCAACTATTTTTCTAAGGTATTTCTCTCAACTTAAGCTCTCTCAATCTATTTTTGATGCAAATCTTCATATTTGGTCATTAAAAAGCCTGGTTTTGAGTTTAAATGATGACAATGACATTTTTATGCTTTGGAAACTCTAAATGTTGATTTTAAGTTTCTGAAAATATGATTTTATTGCCCATATTTTCTATCTATGATTAAAGCTTAAAGGCTTTGTGATTTTCTTAAGCATCTAAGCTTGGTTAAGGTAAAAATGGAAGATTTGTGGGTTTCTAAGTATGGGTTTTAGCTAAAAAATTAGTTTAGCTAAAAACAAGTAAATTTTGAAAGTGCCCAAGATGATTATTTCGAGATTTTTATTTTAGGAATTGATTGTAATGAATGTTGTGATAGGAACGCTTGAAAACTCCACGAATTTTGCTGAAGGAAGAAGAAGATAAGAGGGAAACAAGAATTTTTCAAGTTCTAGGGCTTTTAAGCCCGTTTTAAGTTGACTGTCTAGTCTAGGATCGACTATGGAGAGTCTATTGTCAATATTGGACTAGTAGGTTTGGTATTCTACCCAATTTCCTTTTCATAAGATTGACTATAAAAGGTTTATAGTTGATCTTGGACTAGAATGTCCATTTTTGCCTGATTTTCCTCAAAAGATCAACTATGGAGGACCGCTAAGTTGACATTTCCTCCATTTTTCCTCCTTAGGATCGACTATAGAAGGCCTATAGTTGTTCCTTAGCTATAACCCTTGATTCCCCATATTTTTTACTTCATAGGATCGACCTTCTATGTGCCAAGATCAACTTCCAAGGTCTAGACTTGTGAAACTTGTTTCTTTTAAGGCCTAATCTCATTTTAAATATCCCCCACAATCTTCATGGCTTTTAATTATGAATTTTCAAGGATGAAATTGAGGTATTCAAGTAAACAAAAGTAATTTCTAAGCTCACCAAGTTACTTGTCCAAGTGACAAAATTTATGAGTTTCACATTCTCCACCCTCCCCCCCCCCCCCCACCCCCCCCCCCCCCCGCCTTAAGAAACATTCATCTTTGAATTTAAAACAAAATTTACTTACCTTAATTTTAAAATAGAATGGGGTACTTTGTGTGCATCTTGTCCTTGACTTCCCAATTCCTTAGAGTGGTTGTGCCAAAGGACTTTCACTGAAGCTATATCCTTGGTATGCAGTTGTTTTACTTGTTTATCCAAAATCTCTACTAGCATATCCTCACATGACAAATCATCACCCAAGTGGATTTCCTCAAAATGAATCTAATAAGATGGGTTGGGGTTGTACTTGCGAAGCACAGACACTTGAAACCCTAGATGAATACTAAAAAGGTTTAAAGATAATGCCAATTTATAAGCCACTGTTTCAACTTTTTCTAGGATCTTAAAAGGTTTAATCTATCTTGGGTTTAACTTGCCCTTCTTACCAAATCTTATGATCCCTTTAGTAGGTGAAACCTTTAAGAATACATGTTCATGTTAGCTTTCAAACTATTATAGTTTTGATTATGACAAATGATCAAATTTTCTTGAACATTATTTGAGTGATCCTTGATAAGTTCTTGAAATGATTTAACTCCCATACATTTGTTCTTACATAGTTACAAGCTTGACTCTTGAAGTTATTGATCTATGTCTATAAGCTTGTATGACTTAAGTATATGAGTGCTTATGATTCCTATTCATTAAAGTCTGATTTAAAGATTAAAGGAAAATCTAGATGCACTCATTAAGGGGAGTTTTGAATATCTTTTTTAATGATGACAAAAAAAGAGAAAAGGAAAACTATGTTAAATTGAGTGTGATAGGTTTTCATGTTTAATTTATGTGTGTGATGCTTAGTTATAGTTTTATTGAATATTATGTGCTAGTTATTATAGATATTCAATCTATCTTGCTTAGCCATTGTGGACATTGTATATCTTGTTTAGCTATTGTTGATTTTATAAATAGTGTATTGCAAATCTGTAAAGAAAACTAGATACATTGACTTAGGGGGAGTAACTCATTATGCATAAAGATTTGAAGCATTCATATTGAACATAGATATTGTACTCTTAATCTAGGAGTGTTTTGTCATCATCAAAAATAAAAAAGAGAGAATGATGACTCTATACGTTTTTTATGATAGCAAAACATTCCCATTCATTAGTGTCTAATTATATTATTTAAGTGTGCAGGAGAAAGCTTAAATTTATTAATATATTTGGTATTTGAAAGCAAGTCAAGATGCTTGTTCAGTTGCAAGATAGGCTAATTAGTTAAACAAGCAAAGAAAAACGAGCCTTAATGAAAATGGATTAGTCTTAACCAACTAACACAAATCCTTAATCAATTAAAGTGATTTTGGGCCCTACATTAAGGACAGACAGAAAGGTCTTAACTAGTTAACACAAGATTGAATAAGTTAAGCAAGTGATGGATACAAATAGAAACCTCTTAGTTGGTTAACCAAGGTAATTAGTTAGCTAAAATCCAAAAGTAAAGATCCAAAATGAAAGTAGTCAAATTTATAAAAGAACAATTCAAGAAGTCTCGGATGACAAACATATCTCCTCGCTATTTAAGGGAAATGGAAGATCAGCATTAGCAAGCTAAGAGAAGAATTAATCAAACCAAAAAAAGTTGGTGAAGCTGGTTGCTCTAGAAATAGTAAGCTCTTAATCGATTAAAGTCTTTTTTAACTGATTAACAGAGTAAAGCAGATTGCAAGACAAAAAAGACTTAATCGACGAATAAGTATGGTTAACCAACTAAAAGCTTACTGTCAGAAAATTTGAATTGAAGCACAAAAAGACAAAATAACGGTCAGAAATGGCTATTTTTTATCTCTAATGGCTAGAAGTGATTTTTCAATTATTTAAAGCCTTTCCAATAGTAAAAAATCAGAGAGAAAAGTTATCCAAAGTGATTTTGAGCTTAAAAGACCAAAAACCTTCTTTTTACACTTATATTTCACTCTCATCCTTTGGAAAAGTGTTTGAGCTTAACTTTGTACATCTTAGATCAGCTAGGTGATCAATTGTACTTAATATTTTCTCTATTTCTTGTTTGCTTAGAGTGTGAGAGACACTCTAAAGGGTAGATTAACCTTGGGTCAGCTTGTTTATTCTTATAGGTTCAAACTTAGCTTTAGAAAAGTTAGTTTTGAGTTTTGGTTGATCTCACAAAAAACCATTGTTTAAGGTTGTAGTTGAGCCTGTGAAAAGCCATTTTGGGTTTTGGTTGATCTTGTGAAAACCATTGTTAAAGGTTGTGGTTGAGCATGTGAAAAGCCATTATAAAAGCTTGTTGGAAGCTTGGGAATTCCACTGATTTTAGTGAATTGTTTGAAAATCCTTGATTAAGAGATCAAGGTAGTGGATGTAAGTTAGAGGGACTAAACCACTATAAATCATTGTGTTTTGTCTACCTTTTTTTAATTTCTTCTTACTCTTAGCACTTAAATCATTCCTCTAGCAAGCTTTAAACTTTTATTTTCAAATTTGTTTAATCAACTTTTTACTTGGAAGGAATTTTAATGTCATTCCAAAAGTGCTA
Organism: Theobroma grandiflorum; assembly: GCA_036013995.1. Taxonomy (NCBI): domain Eukaryota; kingdom Viridiplantae; phylum Streptophyta; class Magnoliopsida; order Malvales; family Malvaceae; genus Theobroma; species Theobroma grandiflorum. The sequence goes on from CP142133.1 coordinate 17,520,688, forward strand.
TTCACCTTTTTCTAATACGCTTTTTGGGACCAATAATTCACCCACTTCAAATTCTAAGTCTCGACGCTTATGGTTGACATATATTTTTGTCGACTTTGAGCTGTCAACAACCTATCTCGAATCAATCAAATCTTGTCAGTGGCTTCTTGAACCATTTTCAATTCATGTAGCTTATTTTCACCAACTTTAAACCAAGCAATATGTGATCTACACTTATACCTATATAATGCCTCATAAGGCACCATTTCAATGCTAGCATGGTAATTGTTGTTATAAGCAAACTCTATCAAAGGCAAGTGTCGATCCCAAGTAACTCCAAAATCAACAACACAAGCTTGTAGCATATCCTCCAAGGTCTATATAGTATTCTCAAATTGTCCATTGGTCTGAGGATGAAAAACAATGTTGAAATTTATCTTGGTTCCCATAACCTTTTGGAACTTACTCCAAAATCGACTAGTAAACTAGGTACCTCTATCTAAGACTATGGTAATTGAAACTTAGTGCAATCACATTATCTCCTCAATATATAGCCTCGCATATGGGGCCACCCCGTGGGTAACCTTCATTGGTAAAAAATAAGCAGACTTGGTCAATCTATCCACGATGACCTAAATGGAATCATACCTTTTACTAGTGCGAGGTAACCTTGTCATAAAGTCCATAAATATGTGCTCCCACTTCCACTCAATAATGGGTAAAGGCTATAGTAAACCTATGGGCCTCTGATGCTTTGCCTTAACCTATTGGGATATTAAACACTTAGCCATGAACTCGGTTGCATCCTGCTTCATTCCTTCCCACCAATATGCCTCCTTTAAATCATGGTATATCTTGGAGGATCCTGGATATACTACATAAGCAGACAAATGTGCCTTCTTAAGAATCTCCATCGTTAGACCATCCAAATTTGGCACATAAACTTTTTCTATAGCGGAGTAATCCATCGATATCTCTAACTAAGTACTACCCCTTACTCCATTGGGTACCATCTAAGGCCTTAGTCACCCATTCATCCTTATCTTGGGTGCTTTTTAATACGATCAAGTATCATAAGCCTAACTCGAAAGTGTGTTAATATAGCATCAGTATCACCGACCTTAAGATGTACTCCCATATCTCCCAAACCATGGATGTCTCTTACCAAAGGTCTCTTACCAATGGTGACATGGGCTAAACTCCCTATAAACTTTCGACTCAAAGCATCAGCTATCACATTGGCCTTGTCGGGATGGTATAGGATAATACAATCATATTCTTTAAGCAACTCCATCCACCGACGTTGCCTAAGATTGAAATCTATTTGCTTGAAGATATATTTGAGACTCTTATGATTTGTGTAGATTTCACACATCTCCCCATAAAGGTAATATCTTTAAATCTTAAGCTCGAACACAATGGCATCTATCTTTAAGTCATATGTGGGATAGTTTTTCTTATGCTTTTTCAACTGTTTAGAGGCATAAGCTATGACTTTGCCATGTTGCATTAACACACATCTCAAACTAATACGTGAGGCATTACAATAAACCGTATATCCACTTACTTTTTATAACAGGCTAAGTATGGGAGCTAAAGTACGATAATTCTTGAGCTTTCCAATGCTCTCCTCACAAGTCTCGTTCCATTGGAACTTCACATTCTTTTGAGTCAATCTAGTCATTGGTGCTATAAGTCTAAAGAAATCCTTAACAAACCACTTATAATATCCCATTAAACCTAAAAAGCTGCGAATCTTCGTCACAGAGATTGGCCTTGGCCATTTCTCCACCAGCTTCTATTTTCTTTGGGTCTACCATAACTTCTTTTTTGGAAATCACATGACCTAAAAAACTAAAGCTATCCAGTTAAAACTTGCACTTGGAGAACTTGGCATACAATTGGTGATCTCTCAACACCTAGAGCACAATCCTAAGATTGCATTCATGTTCCACCCTATCACCTTGAGCATACCTTCATGACTTTTATTAACAAAATTTCAAGGATGAAATTGAGGTTTTCAAGTCAACAAAAGTATTTCTTAAGCTCAACAAGTTAATTATCCAAGTGACGAAATTTACGAGTTTCACAATACTGGAACTGAAAAGAAATGGTTTAGATATAAAAGGACAATCCCTTAAATGTTTAAAGCTACTTGTGAAAAATGAAATTCTTTGAATGCTTCAAAAACAAGTTTCAGTAGAGAAGAATTGACTTCTAAAAAGTGAAGTCTCGATTCTAGTAAAGAAAAAAGCAATATTTCTTCTTTGTAATAAGAAGGAATCAATTTGTCAAAGAAGCAACCATCGATTTTCTGAAAATAGAAAGCTACTGGATTGAAAGAATCAAACTGTCAAAAAGCAAAAGTTGATTCCTGTGAATGTAAAGCACAAGGAAGAAGTGTTGAATAAAATGAATCGACTTCTCAAGTCTCCAATGATCAATTCCTTAAGGCAAAATTAAAAAAAGTTGGAAACTTACTGAAGAAGCTAAAAAGGGATATTTTTGAATGGGAAAACACAAATTTGAAATTTCGAAATGATGCTTAAAGTACAAGAAGAATAGATTACTCAATGGAATAGTGATCGATTCTTGAAAAATAAAAGACATCGGGCACAAAATTAAAGTAGGAAGAATAGACTTGTGAAGAATGGAAAAATCAATTCCTTGGAAATAGAATGCCCTAGGGTACAAAAGAATCCACTTCTCATATAGGCAATGATCGATTCCTGAAGAGTGACAAACTTGATTCAAGTGGCCTTAGTGTCTAAAATTTTGAATTCTCTTTCTCTCTGACAAGTAGATTTTACGTGAGGCTATAAATAGCTCCAAGAACTTCATTTCATGGAGAGGAAAGAACCAAGAAAGAAAAAAAAAGAAGATCTTCACTTCAAAAAGGAGAGAAAAACTTCCATTCTCAAGTATACACCATTCTCACTCTACAAAATCCTCTCAAAAAAGAGTATTTTTTCTTGAGCTTATTTTCCTTGATGCGCTTAATTCTCTTGTACTCCAAATATGTTGATAGGTTATACTTCCTTGAAAAGGTACATAGGTTATACTTGAGCCTTGAAAAAGTAAGCTTAGTTATACCTCTATTAGAAAAGGTAGATAAGTTGTGTTTTAACCTTAAAATGGTGGTGATCCATTAACAGGTTGTGCTTGATTCTTAAAAAGAACTTACTTATTAAAGTTACACTTGAATCTAGTTGAGAAAGGCAACGGTTAGTGGATTTAAACTCTTTGTGATATCAAGGGAGAGGACATAGGTATTGAGAGGTCAAACCTTTATAAAAATAATGGTTGAGTTTTTTTCTCTATTCCCTTTCAACTTTACTTGCTTTACTTTTCTTTCTTTGTATTTATATTGATTGTTGATCTAGTTTAGTGCTTAAAGTTTTTATCTTTAACAGTTTGCAAAAGAAAAGTGAAATTTTCGTTTGAAAACCAATTCACCCCTTTTTGGCTGTTGTGCTACCAGCTTTTTTATCTAACACTTATATTTAAATTGTTTATGTAAATTTATTTCAAAAGTGATTAATTTTTACTCTCAATCGAATCATTGACTTGATCCATGATCTTAAATGATTAGTAAAATCTTGAACCCGCCAGTGCACATAAGAAAGGTGCATTATGATCCAAATTACACTTGATAGTTTTGACAAATATAAGCTAACATAACATAGAATTATGTGAGTTTGAGTTTTATATAATCGTGTTTATGTAATAATCATGTAAATCTATTTATGACACAAAATTATTTGTTTCTACTTAACTCGTATATGATACGTTTAATTAATCATTTTAACAAATTAACCCACATTACTCAAGGAACCCTAACCCTTTTAAACTCATTTATTGAATTAATGATGCATTTTAGCCCGAAGAACTCTAATACGTATGAACATATCATTCTAATTCTTTGCAGAAAAAATATGTAGTGGTCTCATTTTGTTCTAGATGTCTTAGATTTTCTAAAGGTATTACAATTAGATTCAGTTGACGTGAAAGAAAAGATGTATCGCTTTCAATACTAAATCAAGAAGCTAATTAACTAAAAAAGGCCACCGCCCTTGACTCCGATGCACATTCTTTTTCATTGTTTTATAATAAATAAATTAGTGCAGCTTTTCACCGGTCCTTTTCAACAAATTGCCAAAAGATTCGATTTTTTTTGAAGAATTATATATAGGAAAAAAAGAAAAATGTTAATTACCAGGGACAACTCATCAAGTACTAGTTTCTTTTTCCTCTGAAACCACCCCAGCAGCTCATTTTCGTAGGCAAGAATTATTTTGTTGAACTCAATGGTTGGAACAGGGTTTGAAGAGATCGATCCCCAAGCTTTTTTAAGTAGTAGTTCGTCGATGGAGGATTTTGGGGAACCAAATTCCGAAGGGACGAACTCCTGTCAAGATCTCGAAGCAAGTTGTAAGTTTTAAAAATTTCCAATTTTATGCTTGTCTATTTGTCGATAGCTTTTATTGAATTTTATGCTTGATTTTCAGAAACTGAGATATTTTTTCATCCACCATTCTCTTTCCAATCGAGAACTACCCTTTCTCCCATAATTTATTTTCAGTTCCAAAAACGCCTTTCAATTTGTAAAGAATTTTTTTTTGCTTTTAATTCTTTTCTATATATAAATGTTTATTTTAATGATAATTTTAATGTTTTTTGGAGCATGACACTTTATCTCTTTTTGTCTGTTAGAATTAGTGAAAAGGGTATCATATAATAAGATCGATAAGCGTAACCGATAATACATGAATTATAATAATTCTAGCATGATCATATCTGATCACATCTGCGCCTATCAAAAGTATAGATCTTGGTTTTTTTTTTTCTGTTCTTCCCCAAATCTTAATTTCTATGATCTTGTTATGAAATCCTCACAACGACCTCTTTCTCATGTGTATATATATAGATATCTAAATCAATAATTCTTCTTAATTAGTAAAATAATAAATTGATGAGAACCCAGTAAAAGAATAAATTAATGAGAACCCAGCGACTTTCTAGAAGAGAAGAACTAAACCAAATTAGAAATTGGAATAAGTCGACTCTAAATGTTTGGTGAAATTCCCCAATAAGAGTTCATATGTTCTGAGGAATCTGTAACTTTATAAGCTTTAAAAATCTGCATGTTAGTTTGTTACACTATTAGTTGCAATTCCTAACCCAAGTTTCCATTGCAATATTTCACAACATATCGGTTACATTACTATTTACTAGGAGAATGAAATCTTTGGGAGCTCTTGCCGATCATCTCATCCCAGTTGAGTCCAAGTACTTTATTGGATTTTGGGTTATCTATTTCTATCCTCCTTGCTGGTGTACAACTTAATAAACTATATTGCTATATTTTGATTTTGTTTTTTATTTTTAGGGACTCGTATTAGAATCGGGTTTTTTTTTGCAACAGGGGATGTATGCACTTAACATTGAGTCAAATGCTTAATATAACACATATCTTGTTTGTTGTTCTACTGACAGTGAAAATGGAAATGCCTTCACCGGAATTATTGAGTTCACTAGATTTTGTCAGTCCAAGTATCCAATCACTACTGTCTTTCGATCCATCAATGCTAAATCAGACAACTGGCCCTCAGTTTACTGGACAACAATATGATCAACATGCATCATCTAGTGTGATGGCATATAACAGTCAAGCAAACATGCACTTGGGGCAGCAAGGTTCAGATATATCCTTAACTAGTAGGTCCAAAATAAATGATCCTAAAGTTTTGACAGATGACAAGGTTGCAAGGAAAAGACAGAGGGATAGAGATTACAGAGAAAGATGCAAGGTGAAATATTATTCCTTTTTGTTATCTTTTGTTCAGTTCTTATGGCATGTCTCTTTTAAAATCTTTAATTTCTCACTTACAGAAAGGGAGAATGGAAATGAAGGACAATCTAGGGGCACTTGGTAAAGAAAATGAACATTTGGAGAAGGAGAATGAATCTTTAAAAGGGGAAAATGCTTCGATCAATCAAACTTTAGAATCCCAAGAAGAAGAGATTAAACAACTTAGAAATGATGTCAATAAGATGAAGTTTGAGCATGAGAAGCAAAATATTCTGGTACAGATACTTTCATCAGAACTTCTAGTAAGTGCCTCTCTCTGCCTCAGTTGTTCTCTGAAGTTTTTTGTTTCCCCTTTCTTTTCCTTAATGAGATATATCTTACTTATTTGTTAATATAGTCTGTCATATTATGCAGATTCATATTGAGGAAAAGATATATTTGCTTTTTCTTGATTTCTCAGGGTTAGCTAACTGAAATGGTTTGATTTGCTTATAATTAATTTTTTTTTTCTGTGAATATAGTGCATTTCATTAATCACCAATCACATATTACAATGCGAGATATTAACAAAATTACATTTCAAGAACATTAGACCCCTATATCCCACATTTGTTCCCCTTGCATAGCAAGTAAGCCTTGTTAAAAACCTACCCTTGAAAATACCCATTGGGATAAAAACCAAGGGTAAGCAAAAAAGTGTACTTAACCATACAAATCACTAGGAACATTCCCAAAACCCTTCACCTGTTTGTAAACAATGAAGCTTCCCTGTCTTTTAGCAGGCACTCTTTGATTTTGCTCGGTAACTCTACACATCTTCTCCACAACACATGATCCTCACTGTTTACTTTTACATGCTGGGCCATAGGGTGAGCAACACGGTTCAGTCTCCTTAGGCATTGAGAAACTTTTCTGCAATTCACCTTCTCCATATGATCAGTGCAGTCTTGAAAGATATTTCCTAGTGCACAAGAAAATTTCTTCTCATTTAGCTGATTCACCACTGTCACGTTGTCTAACTCCACCTCTGTTATTCCCTTATTTTCTCTACTGCATATCATCCAGGGACGGTAACTCTGCATCCTCAACCTTACCACCAAAATTAAATTTTGCTCTATCTGCCCAAATCATCTCACCATATGCGTCATGCAAGACAAATCCTGCTCCCATAATTTTTACTCCATTATTGACAAAGATCACAGCATCAATGTTTAATTTATTTCCTACAGCTCTTCTCCAGTGATCATGAATTCCTGTTATCATTTCTTCACTTATACCACTCAATTTGTTGGCACTTCAAAATTCCCTGCAAATGTCACACCCCATCTCCACAACAGGCATAGGATCCGTTTTCTGCACATTGGAAACCAGCAAATTCCTAGCCTTCCATAAAGCCCATAATACACAAATTATTTCTTCTTCATCCAGTATTTCAACATTCAATACAAGCCAAATTATCCAATCAGCAGCCGAATCAAAATGCTCTTTAATATCCCGAAATCCCCACTTAGAATAAAGCCAAGCAGCTCTTGCATACTGACAATAGCACAAGCAGTGAAAATATGTTTCTACTTCCTCCACACAAAAGGGACATGATGGTTCGACATTAAGCTTCCTTTGTATTAAAGCTGCCCTTGTAGGTAAAATTCCTTTAATAGCTCTCCATGTAAATAAAATAATTTTCCTAGGAATCTTAAAGCTCCACAGCTTCTTTCGGACAGTCGTCGGATTTCTATTTGAAGAGCCACTACCCATGTTAAACATATTAGAGCTTTGCAATCAATAACCAGTTTTTACTGTATATGCACCATCTTTGCTATCAAACCAAATTTGCTTATCATTAGGCATCCGAAAACTCAAAGGAATTGATAGTATAAGATGACTTTCATAATCAGCAAAGCAACTTCTAATTTTACCTTCATTCCACCTGACATAATTTTGATCAATTAACTCACTAGTCATCATATTTCCTGATGCACTATCCTCACAAACAAGCACAGGTCTAGGAGTGTCATATGGAACCCAACAATCATCTCTTACTCTGTTTGCACTTCCATTACCCTCTCTCCACATCATGCCTTTTTTGATTAAGGATTGAAACTCCCTAACTTATCCAAATATAAATTGGGTTAGTCCCCATCAATGCACTCATAAAATCAGTACTAGGAAAGTATCTTTCTTTTAGCATTCTAAATGCCAGTGTGTCTTCTTTCATCTACAACCACCAACCCTGCTTGGCTAACAATGCCAGATTATAAGCTCGTACATTCCTGAATCCCGTAGTTCCACTATGTTTTGACAGACACGTGTTTCCAATTTTTCTAATGGATCTTGTGGTCCTTCTCATTCCCACCCCACCACTATTTAGCAATCACTGAGTTAATTTCATTACAAAGTGACTCTGGTAATTTGAAGAAGCTCATTATATAAGTGGGAATTGCCTGCCTGCAATGGACAACAGTTTGTTCTTCCAATTTGATGTTCTCCTTCTAATCTTCTCCTTGACAAATTGGAAGATCTGTATTTTAGACCCACCTCCTATTAATGGCATCCCTAGGTATTTGCCTCCCCAGTAATCATAATTCATGCCCAACATTTGACATACCATTGCTTGCTCCTCATCCCTTGTATTCCTGCTGAACACCAGATCTGATTTTTCTAGATTTATCTTCTGCCAGATGCGATTTCATACCTTCTGAATATATCTTTTAGGACCTGAACTTCTCCCCTTGGCTCCTCAAAGTTCCCTTAACCTTTTGTATATTATCTCTCAAAAAATGATAAAACCTTATTTTGTCCCTCCAAGTACTTATAATTTATCCCCTCTTTAGGAATTTTTAGTAATGATATGGTAAATTTGATGGTTGTTGCACTTAGATTCAATCAAAGTAATTTGATTTTCTTTCCTTTAAAAAAAAAAAAAATAGCTGTTTCCAAGGCTTTTTTTGGTACCTTATAATGAATTTTTTTTTTCAATTAATTAAACATGCATGTTGGCATTAATTATTATGTCAAACTACTTCTTTTTATGTAGACAAGAAAAATGCAATTGAAAAGAAGTTCAACTAGATACCATATATGTTGTTATGCACATAAATCAATTGTAAATTACAAGGATTTTTTTTTTAATTTCCTAACAAGCTTTTCTTTTTTAAACCTCAATCCTTTTAAAGCCTTGTGTAACTTCTATTCTTTATCTTTTGAAAGAATTTATGTGTTAGACTAATTTTGTTCAATATTTTATATTTCCAATAAGTTTCTTTTATTCCTGAAAAGATATTTACATTCTTTTATGACTGAAATTATCATTTAATTTAACTTTAACACTCTTGTAATTAGATTTTTTTTTATTAATTTATCTTTTATCTTGGTTTTGTCAAAACAAAATTCTTCGCGTCACTCCCACCTTTACTTCTTAAGATCAACACTGGAAGCGACTTGAGTTCGGAAGTTTGCGTAAACTTGTTTTGTTTGTAAACTTTTAAATTCTAACTGTAGCTTCTTTTGTTATAAAAAAATAAAAATTTTCAAAATAATAATAATAACAAATTGTTATTTACAAGTATATGCGTATCCTTATCATCTCTCGATTTCTTTGTAGGCCAATCCTGACCTTCAACTTGAAAATCAAAACCTCAGAGATGAAAATGTTAGATTGAAGAATGAAGTAGCCATTAACGATTACTCATCACAGCTTATAAGGGAGAATGGAAGCCTGCGAATTGAAAATATCGTACTCAGGGTACAGAATGATGCTCTATGTGAGAAGATTGCCAATGATAGTTGTTAGAACACGTAAAATTGAAGTTTACGCCAATGATAGTTGCTAGAACAAGTAAAATTGAAGTTTACTTTCTTCTATTGAATTTTTGTTGATAATGCATTTATTACTTGTATATACTTTACTGTTATTTTCCGATATATATATATATATATATATATAGGAAGGTTGATGGAATCGCTGTTATGAACAGTGTAAAGATATCTTTTGAAGCCATCACCTCCAACCATAATTTCGTTCTCCGTCATGCTTCTGTTAATAGCCAAATTCAGAATACTTTCAAAATTCTATGGAGTACCAATATCTCTGTTAATACCATTGACATCATCAATCCCCGAGCATGCTGCCATTGACTTCTGCACTGTAAGCTTGTTTGAAATTAGACTACTCGTGTCAAAACATACATACCTTATACTTTGAAAAGTACACCTTAGAGTGAAAACACAAAGAATCTAAGGTGACGTTTGGTGTTTTACAATGTAATGTGATTACAGGTAATGTGATTGTAAGAAAGATAATATTGCAGTGTTTAGTATATAAGTAATGTAATGATTAAAATGCAAGAAAGATAATATTACAGCGTTTGATTTAGAAGTACTTTGTTGAAAATGTAATGTTAATTTATAGAATTATTCTTATTTATGAAAATGTAAGTTTAATATACTTGTATTATTTATTGTTAATTTTTATATAATATTACCTCTTAAATATATTTTTAATGTCATCTATTTTATTTTCATTTTTATTATAATTTCGTATATTTTACTTTCATTTATTTAATATAATTTTTTATATTATATATTTTATTTTAATATTTTTTACTTATATTATATAAATTTTAATTTTTTATATTTTATATTTTATATTTTTATTTCCTATATTATATATTTTATTTTAATTTCTTTTACCTATATCATATAAATTTTGATTTTTTATATTATATATTTTATTTTAATATTTTTTGCCTATATTATATAAATTTTAATTTTTTATATTTTATATTTTTAATTTTTATTTTCTATATTATATATTTTATTTTAATTTCTTTTACCTATATCATATAAATTTTAATTTTTTATATTATATATTTTATTTTAATATTTTTTACTTATATTATGTAAATTTTAATTTTTTATATTTTATTTTTTTTAATTTTTATTTCTTATATTATATATTTTATTTTAATTTCTTTTACCTATATTATATAAATTTTAATTTTTTAATTTTTATTTTTAATATTATATATTTTTATTTTAATTATAATATTATAAAATATTTTTAATAAAGTAATAAAATTGAAAAGTAAAAATGTCGATAACAACATAACAGAGTACAATGTAATGTGATTGCATTGGTTTTGGACTGTAATAATATTACATCCATTGGTTGCAATGTAATTACATTATAATTCTACATTACAGTGATCTGTTATAAAACAAACACTACAATATAATTTAATTAATCATATTATAGGTAATGACTTTACTTCTTTGATAACAAAAGCCACTTAAGAATTATCATTTAAATATAAGAAGAAAACGTGAACTCATACATTAAGACAAGGTTATAAAGATGTATAATATACAAAAAGACACCAATAAAAAACACAAAGTCAAATACTATTACAAGAACTACCAAACTGCGTACATGATACGGCAAGTTATTGCAAACTTAGATTTAAAGGTTTGAAGCTACATGGCAAACATTGACAATATGGTTTGCAACAGAGTAAGCACAGGGTAGAAAATTGCAGCAATTGTAGAAGCATTTCATCAAGATGTGCTGAAATCTTATGCCTTAATGCCGCTTCCCTGCTGTGCCAATGCTGCTCGTAGTTTGCATTCAGCTCTACACAAAGAAGAGAGTATTGTCGTTCACCGAATTCTTAATTTGATAATGTTTTTGCAAAGCTTGTTAAACAAAAAGGCCACTCCTCCACCGTCACCAAGCCACTGCTTGATTGTTGTCTTTTCCTCAGGTAAATCTGCATCTTTGCTAGTGTGGAATGAGGTGATCCATTAATGCGATATAGTCACATATGAACACTACACGTGGAGAGTGACAGTTGGGCACGTGACCCTATGGGTACAACCTGTTCAACTAGGCTAGAAAATAAAGCTTGAGAGAAAAACTTTTAGTAATAGAAAATTTGTAGTCGGACCAGGATAGAGAAAAAAATCGAAAATGAAAAATCATGCGGAACACGATTTTCTCTTCGTTCATTTCATTTTGTAGTGTCGATTTCATGAGAGAGAGAATGAATAAGTACTAAAAACGTAGAAGACAAGGGGACAGGGAATAACAGCTTGGGGAGCACGTCCAGGTTTGGTATCTTTGTACAGGAAATCCAAGTAAGCCACTACACGTATGCTACCATAGCATTGTTGTCAGCAAAAAACGAAATAACAAGGAAAAATAAAGAAACATTTGAAGTTTAAAAGGAGGAATAAGGCAATAGGTAGGTCACGTGACTTCATCTTTCTCATTTAATGTTTGTTTTTGATGCAGGGACTTCATTGCTAGACAGTGTTTAAACTCAATGCAAAGATGGAAACCACTCTCAACACACCTCCTTGGTTTCTATCTTACAAAAGCCCTAATTTGATCTCAGATAAGCAAATTTTTCTTTACTTAAGCCCTTAGTAAGGGTGTCTGCAAGTTGTTCATTTGTGTTGTAGTGTTTCATTGCAATTTCCTCGTTCTTCACTATTTTTTTGATGGAGTGAAATTTGACTCAAATATGCTTTGTTCTTTCATGTTGCACAGGATTCTTAGTAATGACTATTGCTAATTGATTATCAAGCCACAATACAATTCCTTCTTTCTATTTAAACCCCAAAACACCAAGAATTTTCCTTAGCCACAAAACATGATTTGCTGCAGAAACTGGCGATGTACTTCGCCTCGATAGAAGATTTGGCTAACATACCCTGTTTCTTGAAGTTCCATGAGAAAGCTACACTTCAAAATGAGAAACAAAACCCGCTTGTGTTCTTTGAATCATCAAGGCATTTTGCCTAATCGCTATCACAGCAGCCAATCAATTCTTTACTTTCATTCTTACTAAATTTAACGCCATAACCAATGGTTTCTTTGAATCTCAAATGGTGCTTGCATATATCTAGATAACACACTGGCAAAATACATAATATCAAGCTTAGAAGCTGTTAAATATAGCAAACTCCTAATTAAGCTTTTGTAAGTTGTGCTTATAGAAGCACCATCATTGCAATAGAACTTTGCATTTGAGACTAATGGTGTATCAACCATTTCACAAGCTTCCTTATTAAACCTTTTCAAGAAGTCCTTACTTTGACGAATGTAAATAAACTTAGGAGATTGTATAAATTCCGTATTAAGAAAATAACTCATCTCCCCCAAATCTGTCATATTGAATTCAAGTTTCATTTGCATCTTGAAATCATTTAAAACATAAATGTCTGGCCCTGTCAAAAGAAGGTCATTGACATACGGCGAGACTATAAGAGTTACAAAGCCATTAATGTTCTTCACATACAAAATGGGTTCCTTTATATTGCGTATGAAACCTTCTCTCACTTGATAATTGTCAATTCTCTCATACTAGGCCCTTGGAGCTTGTTGCAACTTGTAAAAGAGCTTTAACAAGCCTGCAAACTTTGTCTTCCTTCTCCATTTACACAAAGCCTTCAGGTTATTCAACATTTATATCTTCAGCGACACCATTTAGGAACGCAGACTTGACATAAAGGTGCCAAATTTTCCAACTTTCCTTAATAGCCAGAGCTGTTAAGAGTTTATAGTATCATGTCTTGTTACTGGGGCATGTCTCAAAGAAATCAACCCCATAAACTTGTGAATTTCCTTTGACCATTAGCCTAGTTTTTAGTTTGTTTACTAATCCATGCACAACCTAGTTTTTAGTTTGTTTACTAATCCATTTGCATTTAGTTTGGTTCCATAAACCCACTTGACACCAATAACCTTCTGATTAGCAAGCCTGTCAACTAGTAACCGAGTACCATTCTTCTTGATCATTTCCGTCTCTGTGTTCATTGCTTTCTTCCATTCATCATTCTCATTAGCCTTAGTATAAGTTGTAGGCTCAACAATGGCAGCATTACATCTGATGTATATATCTTGTAGTGTTCTCATTCCTCTGACAACTGAATTCTAATCTTCTTCATCGTCTAATTGATTATCTTAATGTAGGAAAACATCACCAACAATGTTTTGAGTTGTCTGAATTTTCAATAGTGTTCATCTCCTAATTCCGTCTAAGATCCTCATCAAATTTGACATCTCTGCACATAATAACGTTCTTGCTGTCAACATTGGACAATTGTTACCGCTTGGAAGTTTCACTAAATCCAAGATGAAATGATTCTTGAGACTTGGGATCAAACTTAGTCCTTTTCTCATCATGAATTTTAGCAAAACAAGTACGACCAAAGACTTTTGGATGAGTGACAAATGGTTTTGAGCCATAACAAGCCTCATAAGCAGTTTTAGACTGAAGTGCTCTGGTTGGAAATACATTAAGTAAACTCACTGCAACATTGACTGTCTCTACCCAGAAAGTCTTACACAATCCTTTCTCATAAAGTCAACAGTGAGCCATCTCAATATTGGTTTGATTCTTTCTCTCACTGACCCTATTTTGTTGAGGATTATAGGGCACTATCAATTGGTGTTTGATCTTTTTAAGAGTTAAATAACTCTTAAATTCATTTGAGCAATACTTTGACCCATTGTTTGTCTTTAGAATCTTTAAGGTTTGTCTAGATTCATTCTCAACTAAGGCCTGAAATTTGATGAAATGGTCGTACATTTTAGATTTTGCTTGCAAAAAAAAAAAAAAAATCCAATAGAAGCTTGTCTAGTCATATATGAAAATAAGGTATTAAAGACTACCATTCAGTGAGTAGTACTCATGGGTCCTCCAACATCAAAATGAACAAGTTGGAGCTTGTCATAAGTTTTCCAATTGCTTGGCTTTGGAAAAAAAAAGTTTGATATGTTTTCCTAGCATACAAGTCTCACAAACATGTTCAGATGGTAATATGCTTGAAATACCTTCAACAAGAGGCATAGTTAATGTGACCTAACCTTCTAGCTATACTATAGTACTCTTTATGCTCAATGTTCATCTAATCCGAAGAGTAGTGTTATTCTTCATTTCTACAATTAACATTTTCTCACCAGCAAGATCAAAGATTGTGCAAAACTTATCTTTAAACAGCAAGGCATGATGATTTTCAGGAAATTGCCCAATGCAAAGTAAGTTTTATGTTACCTCAGGAATATAATACATCTTTGATATGAACTTGTCCTAGATGAAGTCTCCACTGCTATTGTTCCCGAGCCAATGATCTTCAAATAAAGTCCATTGCCAATCTCCACTTCTGCCTTGAAGTTTCTATTGAAGGTAGTAAAGATTTGATCATCTCCTATCATGTGATTGGAACAACCATTGTCTATTAACCATAATTTTTTCCTTTCTGCAACAACAGTTGTGTTGGCCATGAATAAGAGTTCATCAGCAGCTTCAATAAGATCTGTAACAACTGCCTTTTTAATCTATGCGAGCACCTTTGGCTTTGCACACAATTTCTACATGTCCATGTTGGTTACAAGACCTATATTTGACACTAAGCCTAAACCAACAGAACTTAGCAAATGTGAGTTTTCTTTTTGCAATAAAACATGGATATTTTTTACCTTGTTTGCTTTGCTTCCCATCTCTAGTTTTTCTTTCTTTGTCTTTATTGTTGCCTTCGACCCCTTTTAAACCCTCATAACAGACTCTAAAATCCTTGGTTCTTGATGTCAAAGCATTCTCTATTGTATTTTCATGCCTGATAGTCCTTCTTTGTTCTTGGGTTTACGAGGCATTTATAAACTCAGTTACTATAAGATGAGACATGTCCTTTAAGTCTTCCAAAGAGGATATTTGGCTTCAAATTTCTTTGGTAGACTCACAAGTGCCTGATTCATTATTCTTTTCTCTGTTAAGTCTTATCCCAAGAACTTAAGTTGATTCACAGCCTTCATTACTTTGTCAAAATAACCTTTAATACTCTCATCTTCCTTTATTTTCAACACTTGAAACTCTCTCAACAAATTAAGTATTTGTATTTGTCGAGTCTTGTCACCCCATGAACATTTCTTTCAACTTGTCTCGAGCTTCTTTAGGTGCTTCACAAGCCATAATTCTTGTGAAGATTGAGTCAAACATAGCTAAATTAATACAAGAGAGAGCCTTGTATTGTTTTGCCACCTCTTCACTATGTCACTTCAGTTGAGCAATGGTTTGATTTGTTTGCCTTAAAACAGGAGGTTCTCCCCAAACTTCTACAACCTCCCACAAATCAAAGGCTTAGAGATAAGTCTTCATTTTTACACCTCAAATAAGGTAGTTATCTTGAAAAGATTAGTGGTGCAGGAACATTGAAACTTGCAAATGCCATTGGAGTTAGGTGAATTGCATGTGAAGAGAAAGAAAATTAAAATATGAGAGATTCTAGTTTTTCTCAAAAAACAACAGAGAAACTAAGGTCCCTTAAGGTTCTTTACACCTCAAATACCATGTTCAAATAGGCTAGAAAACAAAGCTCGAGAGAAAAACTTTTAATGAGAGAAAATTTGTATTTGAACTAGAAGATGGAGAACAATATCAAAAATGAAAAATGGTGCACAACACGGTTTTCTCTGCACTCATTTTTTTTGTAGTGTTGATTTCATGAGAGAGAAAATGACTAAAGACTCAAAACATAAAAGAAAAAAGGATAGGAAATAACAGCTTGGTGAGCAATTCCAAGTTTGGTACCTTGTACAGGAAATACAACTAGGCCACTACATGTGATGCTACTATATCATTATAGGCAAAAAAAAAAAAAAAAGAAACAACAAGGAAAAATAAAGAAACGTTAAAAATATATAAAAAAAAAGAATAAGGCAATAAGTAGGTCATGTGGTAAGAGGCATGTGACTTCATCTTCTTTATTTAAAGTTTGTTTTTGGCTTGGGATTACATTGCTAGACGTGTTCAAACTTAGTGCAAAGAAGGAAACCATTCTCAACACAGCCCCATTGCTTTGATTTGGCTCACATGAAAAACCTTGGCTTCTTCTTTTTTCTATTTACCTACCATGATGACATCTAATTTTCATGATTTTGCAAGACATTAAGGTTTTTTCTTCTTTTTATTTTTGTAGTTGATATTTGCAAGAAGCTTGCTGCTAGTGTATGTGTCACGCCCCTTTTAGGCTCATGGGCAAGCCAGCTCAATGGTGGACGAGCAGAGAGGGCCATGGCTCAAATTTTTGCCTAAGGCAATGTTTTGGTGCATAGGCAGTGCACAAGATTTAGGCGCGAGATTGGCATGCAGACAATGTGCAAGGCACAGGCACAAGATTGGTACGTGAGGCGCATGCTGCGTGACCTAATAGCTCGTTGGGTTCACAAGAACCCCTAGCTAGCCTAACCAATGGGATGGTCATTTTTTACTGTTAGAGGAGCCATAAGATGCATCTGTGTGGCCCACCAGTGGTCAAATTTGTTCCTAGCCATTAATCAACACTGTAACAGCTCATAAGGGCCCCTAGTCTTTATAAACTTATTGAGCCCCCTTATTTGTAACTAATGACTCCTCTACTGATCTTATGCTTAATAAAACTCTCTCATTTGTATCCAAGAACTTTGAAAGCTCTATTTACTACTTAGTGTGCTTACCAAACGATCCTAACCTTGACTAATTGAGAAGGCTGCTTGCCTTTCTAAGAGACCTTGAGTAAGGCAAAGGTAAGGTTGCACAGGCCAAAAGAATACCCCCATGACATGTGTGGCTAAATGAATAAAAAGAGGATTTTCTTGCTCCATAGAGACAGTAAAGAAGAGATAAGTTTATTCAACAATTAAATTTTTTTTAGAGTAGATTCCTAAAAGGGTATTTTATTGTGTTGTTTTAATTGTTGTGAATTTTAAGTTTTGAGCAAAAACTTAAGATATGAACTTTGTAAGTTTGTTTATTTCTTGTATAGTGGATTTTATCTAGTTTGCCTATGGTTTTTTCCCTCTACACCAGAGGGTTTTCACGTATATTTGGTCTTCTTTATTTTTTTATTGATAACTACAATATTTACCAATTTATATATCATTTGGTTAATTGGTTTGTATTTATTATCTTATGATTATGGTTGGTTTTTCTTTATTTGCTATGGGTATTTTGATATTGTGTTATAACAACCGGTATCAACACAACTTATCATTTTAAGTCATGGAGGGTGATTTGGGTTCCATGATACAATTGACAACTTCAAATTACTCAAGTTGGAAGCCAAAAATGGAAGAGCATTTGTATTGCTTTCATATGGTATTGTGTGATATCGCTATGTCAAAGGATATGCCTGATGATGATTGGTAAAAGTTAGGCAAAAAGAGGTTGGACACCATTAAAAAATGGGTTGATATTAGTGTTTTTCATCATATAGTAGAAGAAAGAGTTTGGGAAAAATTAAGTGCATAGTATGAAAGGAAGACTACTCAAATCAAAACTTTTGTGATTAAAAAGATTGCTAATTTGAAATACGACGGACGAGTAGAGGTTGAGCACTTGTGTGACTTTGAAGATTTAGTGAATCAACTTTCTGCTATGAAAATTTACTTGGATGATGAATTGTCAACATTGTTTCTTTTTAGTTCTTTGCAAGATTGTCATGACTCGATCTCAAGCTGTGACTAGTGTAAAGACCCAACAGGCATAGCCCACGCAAGCCTCGTAATCTCATATATCTTGTACAAGCCTTATATTGAGCATTTATTCCTTTTTTCTATACATAATAATCATTTCATGATTTTCCTTTCCCAATAGATCATTATAAGGCATAACTTCTACTAAATTTTTCATTTTTCATTTCTCAAGTAAGTGTGTGTGTGTGTGTATGCAACTCAAAAATAGTAAGTGCTAGGCCATCTCAAGGCTAAATTAGACAAGTGGTAACGCCCATACTATAGACAACCCAAAATACACATGGTTGGACAACTGAGTCATGACTAGTGTGGTGGTGCGGCTACAAAATGCCATATGAACAACCTACCAAAACGATGGTGAGTGAGGATCCACCTTAAAAGCTACAATCCAACTACCTTTGGATATGAAAATGAAAACATGAAATTTTAAAAAGGTGAGTACAACTTACGAGGGATAATGGAGGGGAACGAGCATCATACGAGAGAACATTTCATAAACCATGCTAATTTTGCTTTGAAACCATGCAATTTACATTAAAAGTCCAATCCATGATGTACATGTGTCAAATTCTCGAAAACGCATATCATACAGCAATTAAATCAAGCATTAAAACATTCCATAGTCTAAATTAGGCATTCTAATTTTAAAACAATTCAAAATGGGGCAATTTTGGCAAAAATTAGGTGAAAGTATTGATACTTTATCAACAAGTATTGATACTTTTAGTACAGAATGCCTTGGAAAACCATTTTGTTCAAGAAGTATCAGTACTTGTTCATGAAGTATTGCTACTTAATTCAAAATCTGTAAATTTCTTACAATTTTGCCTTTTAAAACCTGTCTAAACCTTTCTCTGTTGAAAATCATATCTATTGACACATTTTTCATTATTCAAAACTAACATTTGACACTTCTAAAGCTTAGGAAACGTTTCATACTTTCAAACAATCACCATTAATGTAAAAACTTATAAGAGCTTATAAAGAATCCATATACCTCACTTGGACAAACTAATTTTAATTGAGCATACTTAAGAAGGACTAGGGTTGACTTATGGAATACTACTCCATGGAATAGTGATATTTTCACCTCACTATCATGGGCAATGAGCATGTAACTAACCCATCATATGTCTATATGGTCTAACGCACTCAATCACTGACCTCAATTTAAGTCATGTGCTTTACTCCACCATACATGGCTAGCACCATTTCTCTCTTTGCTACCTAGGGCTATGCCATTACGTGTAACATCTAGCGAATATTGTTGCCAGTATGGGTCTTTACTTAAGAGCTCCACCTTAAAATGTGTTTAACAATAACTATTTGCAACTTCCCATTATTCAATCATAAGGCATGGGGTCTCAACCACCATGACATCCGTCATACATACTCAAGGTCTTCATAGTTCAACATACATACATACACATATATTCATAATTTACATATAATTCACATATAGGAAACATTAGTACAAGTCATTTGTACTTTTCATTTGGAGCATAAACATATCAAATAACAAAGGCTGGTTCCCATGCACCCTTTTTGGAATATTAAGCACAATCATATTTAAAACATTTTGTGCATTCTTTATCAAACCTTTTAAATGCAATCCTTTACCTTAGTGTTACCTTTATACAAGCAAGACCACCTAATGCTCTTTTAACTAAGGCCTGTTAAAGCTCTAATGGAATTTAAAACAACCAATACACATAATTAATACATAGAATTAACAAGTACATTTTCTTTCTCTACAAACTCCTTAGATTTATTTTCTACCTATGAATCTTATCTTACACACCATAACCATTTTTCCTCAACTTTTGGTTAGCTCATAACCTTCCAAATCTTTAACTCACTTCATACATTACTCATTCTTAGCCAACACTTGCCTTGGTGAGCTTATCTAACAAGATCTACATAGAAAACTTTGAAACCTAAAAGTAAAACCCAAATCTCTTTAGAGAGAAAACTTAAATATGAAACCAATAGATAGAAATACTAAAAAGATTGAAATCCTTACATTAATCGGTGTAAAATCCAAGTTAAACTAAGCTTGAACCAATGTGAGAAAGTGTTTGGAAGAGGAGAGGGATGTTAAGTTTCGGTATGATGCAAATGGCATTCAGCCCGAGGTAGCTCATTTTTTAACTTTCTAACTCAAGTATTGATACTTTTAGGAAAGTATCGATACTTTCCATATGGCTTGTCTTTATTTAACACACCTAAAGTACTAAGTATCAATATTTTTCGCACAAAATGTTCCCTAAGGCATTCGACTTTCGAAATATCAATACTTTTTACATAAAAATGCTTCACAAGGCATTTTGCCTTTTAATTATCAATACTTGTTCTTCAAGTATAGACACTTTTTCATCAAAACACTATTTTTTTCCCAAAACTTATACTTTTTGGTTCTAACGTTCCTCTTTTGTCCCATTTAACTTTAAACCTTTCAAAATTGTAGATTTCCAAGCAATTCTTTCTATGATCTTTCAAATTTAAAGTTTTTCTCAAACTCACTAACTAAGTTACCATTTTATTCTCACATAAAAATCGAGGGGTTACATAGATAGTTAGGAAAAACTAGTTGTGTCTATTAGTAATTTAACTCTAGATGACAAGTTGACTTTGGATATGGTAAAGTATATCATGTTTAACGAAGAAGTAAGACGAAAGGATATGGAATCAAGACTAGTCAAGCTCTAGTTATAGAGCATACTGAGAGAACTAAGAATAGAGGCAAAGACATTAGAGTTTGTAATAATTCCAAAAACAAGTCAAATTCCAAGGATTAAGTGAAGTGTTACCATTATGGCAAAGCTAGTCAAATCAAGTGAAATTGTAAGATCTTGAAATGAAAGATAAAAAGTGGAAAAGTAAGAAGAGTTTAGATGATAGCAATGTTGTAGCAATAAATTTTGATGATAATATAATTAATTTGGTTTGAGCACGTCGTGATTGGAACTGACAGTTGAGAAACATTGGTATTATGACTATTAATAATTCAACTCCAAATGATAAGTTGGACTTCGGGATGGTAAAATACAATTGGGAAACATTAGTTATGACTATTAGTATGGTTTAAATTTTCTATAGTGTTTTTGAAATAATGCTTGCGAGCTTTACCTTTTTTCTATTTTTCTTTGAATTCTAAATTATTTTCTCATCTTACTCCGTTTTCTTAATAAATTATGCATTTGTTATATAGTTTATAAGATAGTGACTAGGAAAAGAATTATGTAAAATCAATAAAGATGGAAACTTACGCACCATTATGAACTACAAGAGAATTACACTCGAAGACTTTTGAAGATTATGTATTCAATTATCTAGGATCTAGACCAACTAGTTTCCTTTGATGGCTCTAGAAAATTAGGCTAAATAAAAGCCCATAATCATCTAAGTAGTAAACACATGATACATTTATTTTTATGTGATATTTGTAAATGCTATGCATGAAATATAATGAGACCTTAAATCAATAACTAATAAGTCCCTCATTAAATATTGTCACATTTTTTTAACATGATTAAATTGCCTTCTCTTATCATTGTAAAAACTAAAAGTTTTTTCATCATTGACTTATTGAATCACTCAAAGTCAACTTTAAAAAAACATACGTTTATGCTATGATAATTAGGTCTTACTTAACTAACTTATATGATTTTGTTGAGTTATTCATGACCATATAGTGTTTGGGGTAATCATTAGATGAAGCATATATGATATATTTAGAAAAAAAGTTGTCATCTAATGGATCTAGGAGTTATATTGGATGTAATTGATAAAATAAGTTATCTATCTAATTTAATATATCATGATTTATTGAGTCACTCAAAGTTGTGGTATATTAAATGGGATTTTAATTAACCCATTAAGAAATTAAAAATGTTTTGATTTAATAGTAAGGGCCGTTAGTTTGAATAAATAGTGGTTGTAACCAATAAAATTCAAAACCTTAATTGTCATATCCCATTTTGTGGTGGAATATGATCGGCGCATGTATATAGACAAGTATAGCTCGTTAAGCCTAAGCAAACCTCATTCCATTCATTCATTAAACATTCATAATCATGTGCAGAAAAATACATCCAATCATTCATATGCATACATTGTAATCATATGCATGCAACCATAAACAACATTACACAGTTATGAAGATGCTCAACATAAGTAGGGTAAGTGTAAGCATCTCATGTATCATCAAAGTGCCATAATCTCATGCACAGTATCATATAATCATTTATCAACACCTTTGAGTGTTCATGTAGGCTCTCGAGCCACCTTTGCACATTTATCTATAACATTCATAAAGTAAAATGCCAAACATTAGCTACATCATCATAAATGTGTTCATTATCCATAAACATAAACAAAAATAAAGACTAATTTATTAGCGAAACATGACTCGATCTTTAAGTTGCAAGTGACTGCTAAATCACCTACCAAACGAAAAATGGATCATGTTTTTGTGGCACTAGTTACTAGCAAGAGAATGCTATCATTGATTTATAACAAAAATAGTAAGGAAAAATAACATTTGAGTTATAAAGAGTCTATGAGTGGATACAAGAAAGGAGACAAGCAAAAAAGGAGAGTTTTTTGTAACCATGCACTTATAAATACATATGATTCATAAATCTTTCCTTCATTTCCATGATAATCATGAAACATAACATTGAAACTCAATCAAATAACATGCCATGGAAAACAAGTTTGCATAAACCATTGGAAACCTTTCGCCTTTGAAAACCTTTTTGGAAAACACTTGAAAACTCATTTTAGGAAAAATATAACGATACATTTTACATAGAATGCCTCATTTTGCATCCTATTCGAAATGTATCGATATATGCTCTTCATGTATTGATACTTTAGGCATAAAACCTATTTTTCTAGGTAAAATCTTGCATATATCCATTTCATATGTCTTATTATCTCTTAGGACCATTCCTTAGGCTAAGGATTAGTCTAACCAAGCCTACATTCACCTCGTACTAGATTATATAATATCAACCTTACTTAATCAGCATATTGAACACATTTAAACATGTAAATCAACAATCATTTTTAGTACATATAACGTAGGCTTGTGAACATAAATTCATAAACTTTTTCATAAACCATAAACATTTCCTAGCTCTAAGTGATCTTTGCCCCATTTAAACAGATGATGATTTAATCCTCACTGCTTAGAATTCCTAAAGCGCTTTTGTGAGTGGCATATCAACCTCACCCACAATCTTTGAGTCGTCCCAACCTATTCATGAGAGTAGTGGACAAAGCCCTCACAACCATCTGGTTCACTTTATGTGAATGATTATCTTAGTTGTGTGAGTGGTACATCAGCCTCACCCACAACCCTTCTAGTGCTCCCACCCCACTTAAATGGATCGTGATCAATCCCCACTATTGTCGTAGGAATCCTTAAGCTTAGGATTGTTCTCATCTTTAGCTTAGATTACAAATAAGTAACATTTTCATAAATCATCATCATGCTTAGCCCATAATGTATATGACTATCTGAACACATACATCTCATGGCATGCATTTCATAAGCTCATAAATCACTCATATGTTTAGCCCATAATGTACATGATATTCTTAACACATATAACTTATGGCATACATGTCATAATCTCACAAATGGAACTTATGCAACCATCATACCTTAAATGCTACGCCATGTCAAGCATGTACATCATACCATTCATCTTATTTTAAAGGAAAATATTTAAAATGGCTTGTCCCCTCTTTGTTGAAAACTAATACATAGTAGGATATTTACATACATAGTAGATTCGCAAATGACTTGAAAATTATTTGTGTCACTCATATCACAAATCATTATCAAATCAAGTTCTTTAAACATACTCTTTGAAAATCAATTGAAAATCTTAAAGCTTAAGTCCTTTAATAATTCATTTCTTAGAACAAAGTTCTAACATCTCATAAACATTTATTTTTATGAAAATTATACTCACTTTACATATTAAATATTTTAAGAGGTGTATCCATTCACCTAATTGGAGATTCGACATCTAGCTCCAATTATGACTCCACTCTAGTGTGGATTCCTCGAAATTCCCAACAGTTCCCAACTATTCAACAACATCACAATCATTACCTAGTCTAATAATTTTGTACTCGTCATTTCCAACACTATCAAAACTAGTTAGATTCATCAAAACTAATTTTTAACTTGAACTTACTACTACTTAACATAAATAAAGCTTAGGAACCCATAAATCTTTCATCCTTACATTAAGTAAGCTTAGATGCTAAGAAAAATCACAAAACCTTTGAGCTCCAGTACTCAATAGAAAATTTATCTTTAGTTTTGGAAAAACCATAAATCAAGGATTCGAAGTTCAAAAATGTGATTGTTTCTTAAAAACTGAAATCCAAGCTTTAAAATCATAAAAAAATAAGGTTTTGGGTTGAAAGTAGGTTAGAGAGGGTTTAGGGTTTAGAAATTACCTCACAAAAACGGCTGAGGGTTACCAACTCTCAAAAAATGTGGTATATTTATAATTTAAGATGTGAAAATATGTTTTTACCCATTTTAATTTTTTGAAAATGACGAAATGTATTGATACATTGGTCCATGTATCGATACATTGGCTTTTAGAAAAATTTTATCGATGCATTTAACTATGCATCGATAGATGTTTATAAAAATCCAAATCTCTTCTTAAAAACTTTTTAGACTAAATTTATCGATACATGAAGATCATGCATCGATTTATCTACTCTAGTATACAAAAATACACTTAGAAACTTGTCCAATTGGACCCCTTTTCAACATTTAATTTTGCCAAACATTAAGGTATTCCAAAACATGAATTTTTCTAAGGTTTAAAACCAAGCATAATGTTTTAAACAAAAATGTTCACATGCTCACTTAAGAATTTCTTAACTTATCCTTTAACTTAGGGTGGTATTTCACATTAATGTTGAAAGGATGTTAGATCGTAAGTGGTTGGATAGCTTATACTTAGTCTTTATAGGTAATGTCAACAAGAGAGTTATATGGTTAGTACTCAAAGGAGCTTTCGAGAAAGATGAAAAAGTTATGGATGTGTTTATTTGGAAGAAGAGTTTGCAAGATAAAGGGAGAACAACAAACTTTACATTTGTTAGATATAGAGAGAGGCACGAGATGGAAAGAGCAATCAAGTGGGGCAACCATTAATGGATCGATGGCAAACGTGTTATTGTGAAGAGAGCAAAATTGATAAAGAAAAATGATATTGATGGGAATTTAAGTCAATAGGATGGAATAAATGTAAGCCAAACAGCCAAGGGATAAACAACCAATCATGTAACGGTGTTATGATGGGTGAGACTAAGGTAAGAGAAAAATGTAAGAAAGAGGTAAGAGAAGTTGTGGATATAGTGAAAAAAAAAAAAGAAAGAAACAACAAGAGATGGGGGCGAAAGGGAATGAAGGTAAAATGGTGGAAAGGAAAATAAAGCAAAAGGTTGACAATCAAAAAAAAGAAAGTAGGATAATTAGTGTAAGCATAATGGTACCAGAGGAAGAAATGGAGTGGGAAAAATGAAGTGTCGTGGGCAAATTGAAAAAGAGAGTGGCATGTAGTGTTATCCAAGCCAATTTGGCTAGTGAAAGTATCAAGGTAATAGTGAGAATCCTTGAAGGAATGTCTGTTTTGTTAAACTTCGATGAGTAAGGATTGATGGAGAAAATTTTAGATTGTTATATGGAGTTGATGTAAACTTAGTTTACTTTTGTCACCCCAGTGATCTATGCACACGATGTTAGAGAAGTAAGTCTTTAGTTAAGGTTAAATGAGATTCTGATTCAAGTCTAGAACAATAACACCTTTAGAGCAATTGGTCAGTGTTGGGAAATGTATATTGGCTTTGATTGGAATACTTATATGAAATAAAGGTTTGATCAAGCCTTTGTGCTCGTCAAGGTTAAAAATAAAACTGTGATTTCAGATATGGTGCATATGGAAGTCAATGGACAACTTTTGAATATCATGGTTAGCATTATGGGATTTAAGGATAATTATGAGTTGGAGTTGTATTCCAAAAGGAAAAAATGATCTAAATGGCATAACAAAAGGTTGTGATGAGTGGTAAGGGTGACGGGGATGGCAAAGAGAGAGAAATAAGGTTGGAAACTATGTATGGGAAGAACGAGGACCATGACAGAGAGAATAGATCAAAGGGTTAGGTAGAAAAGGAAAGATGGAAAATGGTTTTGAAATAAAGTAAAAGGTGATGAACAGGAAAATGAGTATGGAAGAGGAGAAAAAACATGAGGTATTTGTAGAAGAGATTGAATATAGTCTAAAAAAAGTGAGATGGCTTCAAAGAAGGCTGACAGTTTTGAAAGAAAAAATGGTGGAAGAGACATGCTTGGAATAAGAAAGTGCAATAAGTTAAAACATAATTCGAATGGGGAAAAAAGATGCCTTATGAACCAAAAAGAAGAATGTTTTAGAAATAAGTTAAAAGTGATGAACTTGTTGAATGAAAGCCCATTTAATAGTGACCAAAGCCTAAATAAATTAAAGTGTAGTGAGCTTGAGGTAGGATGCGGGTTAATGAAAGAGCATGAGAGCCCACAAGGTTTGGTTAGAAGGTTGAAGAGGAATGGGAGACGAGTAAGTTAAAAAATGAAAAAAATGAAAGATTAAAAAGGTGGATTGAAGAGGAATAGGAGACGAGTAAGTTAAAAAAAAAGCAAAAGAGGGAGAAACAACATTAAAAGGTACTCTTCAAATATGAAAAGTGGTTAAAATAGTATGAATCTGTAACACCCAATGCAAAGGTCGGTAGAAGAAAAAGAAAAAGGATAAGAAAAGACAAGAGAGAAATGAAGGAAGAAAGAGAAAGAGAAGAAGAAAATGGGGGGAAGGCTCGGTCAACAAGAGGAGGAAGAAAAAGACAAAAGAAAGAAAAAAAAGGAAAAAATAGAAGGAAAGAAAGAGAAAGAGAAAGAGAAAGGAGAAGAAAAAAGAGAGAGAGAGAGAGCAGCATCAAGAGGGAAGAAAAAGAAAAAGAAAGAGAAAGAAAAAGAGAGAAAGGCAGATCGGGAGAAAGGAAGAAAAAAAAAAAGAAGGAAGAAGGAGAAAGAGAAGAAAAAGAAAAAGGAGAGAGAAAAATAGATCGGGATAAAGGAAAACAAAACAAGAAATAAAAGAAGAAAGAGAAAGAGAAGAAGAAGAAAAATGAGGGAGTGGAGCAGATCGGGAGAAAAGAAGAAAAAAAAAAGAAAGAAATGAAGAAAGAGAAAGAGAAAGGAAAAGGAAAGAGGAGAGAAAAAGCAGATCGGGAAAAGAAAAGAGGAAAAGGAAGAGAAATGAGAGAAGAAGAAGAAAAGAAAAAAAAGGAGAAAAAAGGAGAGAGCAGCACCGTAGAGAGAAGGAGAAGAAAAAAAAGAGGGAACAGAGACAAAAATAACTAGGTGCACGCGCGAACCAATAACGAATTAGCATCCCGCTATTTTGAGGTGAGTGGGTGCTAAATTTCAAAATATTATATTCCTATAATATTATATACATTATGTTTAATAGTTGATAAGATTGTGGTTGGCATGAGCTGGTAGAATAATCTAGGTTATTTGTGGATGTGACAGAGTTTTAAAAATATGATTTTTTTGATACTACATATAGTACGTATATATATGATTTTTAAGAATGGGGAAACAAATCTTCGGCAGATTTTAATTCAAAATTAGCCTTACAAGTTTTGTGTGATGCATTAGGCCTAGAATGACTATTATTGACTCATGGAATGCAAGTTTTAATTTTCTATTTTCACTAAACTTGCAGTTGTGATAAATATGCTATGCCATGAAATATGTTTGTGCATAAGTATATGGTTCATGAATATATTACATATTGTTTTATCATACTTTGCGAACATGTTGAGATTATGTTGACTTTTCTCTTTATATAATTAAAACACTCGATGGTAGTTCTCACGAGTAGGTAAAAAAAGAGACTTGAAGCCCCAATTTATATTGGTGATGTGGGCGGTTCCCTCAGGTAGGTAAAAGGGGACTTGAAGTCCCGATTTGTATTAGTGACATGGGCGGTTCCCACGGGTAGGTAAAAAGGGACCTGAAGCCCCGATTTGTATTGGTGACGTGGGTGATTCTCACAAGTAGGTAAAAGGAGACCTGAAGCCCCGATTTATATATGGTGACGTGGGCAGTTCCCACGAGTAGTGATGATATTTGAGAATAAGCTTAAGGGCTATACTAAATCTACCCGAGGACGATATTCACTCGTCTATTGTCTTAATATACATTGCATGTCATTGACACGTAAATTTTTATTAATGATTGATAGTAAGATCTCCATATATATTTACTTGAATTTTATCATTTTTAAATCTTGCAAGGCATAAAATATCTGTTCGTTTAATGAAATATTTTTCTACGCGTACTCTCGAGTTTATAACTAATCTTTCTTTATGTTGTTTCCCCTTCTCGCCTGCTCACTGAGTTAATGATTATCACTGAGTCTATGAGACTCACACCTTTTTATTTTTTCCTTTTTGCAGACATGGACTAATCTAACGTGAAACCTTTGGTGAGCACGGTCTACCACAGATTGGGTAAAGACAATTCTTAACTTGTTTTCCAATCACTTTGCTGATAGAGGTCGGGTTGTAATACTCTGGATTTGTATGGGGCAAACAATTGATTTTTGAGATGATGAAAATTTAAGATTTCAAACTCAACGTAGTTTAATTGTAATAGCATGCTTTAAAGTAAAAAATGAATCGATTATGCTTGTTTTTGGATTCAAGTACACTTGTATATATATACTTGATTTAAAATTTATTCGATTTATTACAAGGGTACAGGGAATGGTTGAAAAGTCAAACGAGGCTTGTTCAGGACATGGTGGGATGCCTTGAAAGTCTCGAATGCTAGTAGCGATCTAGGGGGGTCGTTACAGTAGCTCAAATGGTGAAAGGTGTTCCTTTCGGGGGAAACAAAAGGCCTGGGTTCGAACCTTACCGTGGCAACTTGCAGGTTGGAATAGCGAAAGGGAGGAGGACCAGGTATAACAATACCTTGAATAGTGGTGGGCCCCAAAAGGGATGTCACAAAAAGAGGTGCTTTTTTGTGGCATCCCCTTCGGGGGCCCACTAAGGGTATTATTATGTGTGGTAGAGCATACTGGGTCCAATCTGCTAAAGCGGCCCTCACCCCCGATACTCGAACCCCAGACCTTTTGTTTCCCCCGAAAGGAACGCCTTTCACCATTTGAGCTTTCTTTAAGCAAAGCTACAGCTTAAATGATGAAAGGTGTTCCCTTCGGGGGAAACAAAAGGTCTGGGGTTCGAGTCTCGGGGGTGAAGGCCGCTGTAGCGGACTGGACCCAGTACGCTGGACCAGACATAACAATACCTTGAGTGGGCCCCCAAAAGGGATGTCACAGAGTCGAGAAAGGTTATTTGAAAGGTGGGAGAGGGGAAGCGAAACTAAAGTTTACAACATCTAGGACAAGGTTAAGCTATAAAAATAAAAGGCCAAAAATAGAGAGTTAAAAAGAGCAAAAAGGGTAGAGTAGTATTAAGAAAATGGATTTAGAGGAAGAGTCGGTTTTGGATGTTAATTAGGAGAAGAAATCTAGTGATGTTCAGAGAGGCCGAAAAGATTTAGGAATTAAGTAAAAAGTTAGGGTTAAATTTTATAGTAGACAAAGAGAAGGTAATATAAAAAATTGTGGAACTCAAGGCAATGGAACATAGAGGCAAAGATTCTCTAGGCCATCTTTGTGGCCTTATGTTGGTGGGAAATGGTGTTGTTTTTAGAGTTGGTTATTAACAAGGAGGATCTTTTTTATTTTAATCACTTTTGAAAAGAAGGTTACTTGTGAATTTTTTTGGATGTTTGTTGCTAATGGCTTTGATACTTTTGCTTTAGATTGCATTTTTATGATATGTTAATGAGGGACATGTATTGCTTTTGTCTTGTGAGTTTGATCCATTTTGCTTTGAGTTTCCTTGTTCAAGTTTTTTTTGTGCAAAAAGTAAAAAGTAGGTGAATAATGGTTGGCATGTCTATTTTTTTTTTGTTGGTCGATTAACAAGGGCTTTAAAGAAGGTTTATGTGTGTTTAAGTAGTTGCATTATTTTTGTAGCTCAACTTTAGCTTTGTTGGGAAAAAGGTTGAGACCTTGTTCACACATATGACTTGATCATGTTAGGGATGAGAAGTTGTCGATGACTTATTGAAGGGTAATGTTATCTGTAATTGTTCATGTTCTATGTTGCACAGGCCAGATGTTTATATGCCAATAGATATCTTTAATGGTTAGTGTAGAGACTTTTGAAGGAATAATGGTTCTAGTGCTAATAAAAGTACTTTTTTAAAAAAATTAAAGACCTTATCTTATATTCATTATATGATTAAATCACTTATACACGTTAGTTATATATTACTTAGGTTGTAGAATAAAATGACTAACAATATTTCCTTGTGAAGTATACTTGATGCAAATAAGCTTATTGGACCAAACTTTTTAAATTGGTATTAAAACTTAAGAATAGTTCCCACGAAAGAGGAGAAACTTTATGTCCTTAAGAATGTTGGGCCACTAGTCCTTGTTGAGTACGACTGTGACAAAATGTGGGATGCTAATCAGCATCACAAAAATGATGATGATCTCGCTGTGTGTGTGACGCTAAATAGCATGTCCCTTTAGCTTCAAAAGCAACACAAAAACATGGATGCTTTAAGTATGATTTTGAAAACATGGATGCTTTAAGTATGATTTTGCATCTAAGAGAATTGTTCTTTAAGCAAAGTTGTACAAAGAGGTATGAGACTTTTAGGAAATTGTTTTATTGTAAGATGGCAAAAGGAAATTTTGTCAAAGGCACATGACTTTAAGATGCTTAGCTATATGGAAAGCTTGGGCAATTGGGTTTTAAGATGGATTAGGAGTTAAATATTGATTTGATCTCTAATCTTTATTAGACGACTATTTTGAATTCGTGATGAACTTCCACATGAATTGTGTTAGAAGTGTCACGACCCGGAACTTCCCATCAGGCCCGCGACAACCGTCGCGACGTCTCGATAGATATTCATACCCTGAATATCGACCAAAACCCCGCAAGGCTAACGTATCAGTTTTCTTACCCCTTCTGTGAGCGTCGATTTTCGAAAGTCATAATTTATATAAATAATAGCCACTTTCAACCCAAAGTGACCAGAAAACGATTTTCGACTCACAGGGACATTTTTGTCATTTTATCACAAATTTCATTGCAAATACTTGGAAAACACATATTTTAAATGAAATAGAAATCATCGGATATAACCACAATAAAATATTTAACAATATACCTCAATTTCTTATAAAACAATATTTATAAAATATTTAGTAAATATGTTTTATAGCGTAAATACAAAATAAAACTTTACATGCTGAAATACACATAAGCAGAGTACATAAGTATATTTACAGTGACTCGTGGGGCCCAAAATGAATATAAGTAAGAAGATCAGAACCTACTGCGGAATGAGGTTGCAAAAACCAACTGTGGTCCTCCGCAAATACAGCTATCTACAACTAGTCCGGTCCTGAAATGTTGGAAGGGAGAGTGGTGAGTTTACACAACTCAGTGAGTAAACAAATACCTCCTAAAATATCTAAAGGCGAGTAATAGGAGACAAAGAAAACCTTTTTATATCAAAGGGTTTCATAACATGAAACCTTATTTAATCCAATGTGAGAAATTTTAATTTACTCACATAATAACAGATATAGAAATAATAATAATAAATATGAGGCTTATGGTTTATGAAAATCGTGGCTCGTGCCATAAATACATACTCGGGGACACCTTGGCCGAGGCATCTAACCGAGTCCGCCAAGGTCATTCAAATTTATAATTTTACCAAAAATATGGCCAATCCTTGGCGTTGGCTGAGTTCATCTTCACATGGTGGTTTTCGTGAAATGACTCGGTCATATCTCAGGAAAATCAAATAACCCTGTACGCCTCTACAACTGAGATATCGGTATATAGGGGTTTTACCGTGCCACCTCTAATTAAATAAAACAATTCACAATTTTCAATCCACGGAAACCCATCTACTGCAGCAGTTTTCAATCCACCAATTAAATAAAACATTTAATAGCATGATTTGGCACATTATCATTTCTAAATAATTTATCAAAGTAGAACAAACAATTCACAATTTTCAACAAAATTAACCAAACAACCAATCATGCCATAATATCATAAGCCAATTGATTCAAAATACAATTTATCATGTAACAAATAGTGGTCTCCCAGTACTCTACTTTTCAAAATCACAATAGATTTTCATACAATTTATGAAATAATTTTATTTAAATCCATTATTTTCAAAATATATAATTTTATTAAGAAAATTCATTTTTTTCATATAATTCACCAAAAATAGACATAAATCACTTCAGATAATTTAAGTGATAATATGTTCACTCACAGCTTTTGAAAATCTGAAATTTTGGATGCACTCGCGCTAGTGGTCCTCAGGCACGATCTCCTTGCCTTTTCCGAACGTCTCACCACCTTAACAAATAATAAAGTCGAGGAATTTACTAATTTATCCCTAAATTGACATAAACTAATTTAAATGACTAATGCATAATATGCAAATGCAAAACGCGTCCGAATTTCGCTAAAACGCGGTATTGACTAATTTCGACCGATTACCCGATAAATCGGCTATTATGCCTAATTCGATTCCGAATTGGCCCATTCTTTTTCTAATACCTTAATTCACCACAAATCATTCAATTTAATGCCAATTTCAGCATCCAATCTTTTCCATTTCTTTATGAAAAATTCGGTCAATGCAGTGCATTTGCACTGAAAATTTTCCTACTACATTTTTCACTTGCATTTGTCATTTTTCTATTTTCCTTTATTTCAAATGAAATCATTTCATTTGAAATGAACTAATTCCTCATGCATTCTCTACACACTAGGTTCGGCCTAACAAAGAACAACCATGGAATCAATTTCTTTCTTTCATTTTTCTTCCATAATCATGCTTAACTACCTCTAACTACTAACATAGTCCAAAATCAATCCAATCCAACATCAAGTCCATACTCAAACCCATTTTTCAGAATTAAACTCTTCATGATATCTCCATATTTAACCATAGAATTCAAGAACAAATGCATAGATAAGCTAGGGTTAGAGGAAATCTAAAGAAAAGTTACCTTTGTTTTGCTTGAATCTTGAAAAACTCTTGAAATCTAAGGATTTTTGGCTAGGTTTTATGGTTTTCCCCCTTGGTTCATCTTTTCCTCCTTCAATTCTGGTGTGAGCCGATTATAGAGAGAGAAATGAGGCTTAAATGCTGATTTTTATAGCTTTTATAATAAAATAACCAAGGTTGCCACGTGTCACCTTGTAATTGGCTCGTTTTTTTGACTTTTTGACTTTTTCTTCCATTTATTCTCCACCATTTGATTCATCAAGTCAACATCTGATCCAAGGTTGACCATGGCTGGAAATGATGGTTCTGGTGATGAAAAATTACCGAAATGCCCCCGGGATGGCAGAATTACGATTTTGCCCCTATACTCCGAAATGTCCCGGAATTTCATTATTTTCACTGTCCAACCTCAAATAACATCAATATAAATCAATATTACCCAATCGGGGCAAAATCCTTTCAAAAAAATTCACATTTTGTCCTTTAATGGTAAAATTACCATTTTACCCTTGTGTCCCAAAAATACCGGGAATCAAAATTTTTCACTTCTAAAATTCCTTCTATGCTCTAATAATCATATTATATTTCATACAATTATTCTTAATCATTTGAAATTAAAATCTTTATTAAAAATTTCCATTTTGTCCTGAAATTGAAAAATGACCGTTTTGTCCCTAATCGGTCAATTTTCCCGATTGACTCCAAATTTGCCCTCGAACTCTGAATTACTATTTCGAGTAAACCCTAAACTGTGAAATTCCTTATTTCACTTTAAAGTCCCTATTTTATTAATTCGAGGCATGAATCAACTTATTTGTACTTCTAAGTACAATATCGGCTTTTTACCAATTCTACCGGCTATTCAGATATGCAGACATGATGTCACATATATAAATGTCATGTCAAATAATTTAGGGTCGGGTTTGACAAGAAGTGTGTTAGCTCAATAATAATGACGAAAATATCTAAGAGGGGGGGTGAATTGCTTTTTTTTTTTTAAACAAACCAAAAGAAATGAACAAACAAGTTGAAAACAAATTTTCAAAACTCTTCAAAATAAAATATGCAAACATATCAAAAAGGATTCAAGGAGTGAGTAAAAGAATACTTTCAAAAACAAATATTCAAATCCTTTGAAGAATGAATTGAAAAACATATTTGAAAACAATAATTCAAATATTTTCACAAAAAAGTGAAAACATACAAGTATAAAAGTGAAGAGTGAGTGAACTGTGAGTTTTAAAAATTTCTTCAAAGTAAAAGCATAAGTTGGAGAAAAATGAAAATTCTAGAAACTCTTCAAAGCAAAGTGAACAAATATATCAAAATAAATAAAAAGTGAATTGAAGATTGAGTAGAAGAAAAAAGCAAGTTAGAAAACAAATACTTAAATATTTTCATAGTAAAGTTAATTGCACAAGAAAGAGGTAGTGAAAAGTAAAGAGAAAAAGCACAAGTTCAAGAGTAAAGAGAAGAGAGAAAGACACAAATCATTTACAAAAGTTCAGTTGTTCCTGTAGGCACCTATATCCTCTCCCTTGGCTCTTTAAAAAGTTTGCAATCCACTATAAAAACTGCCTTTTAAAGGTTTAAGCATAACCTTTACACATTGCTTTTTCGAGAGGATCAAGCATAACCTTACACACTACCTTTTCACTAAAGCAAGCATAACCCATGCCTTTTCACGGATCAAGTATAACCTCAGCCTTCACTACCTTTTTACTAGAGCAAGCATAACCCATGCCTTTTCACGGATCAAGCATAACCTTAGCCTTTTCAAGGATCAAGCAAAACCTATGTGCCTTTTCAAGGAGCAAACATAATCTCAACCTTTTCAAGGATTGATGACTTTATGACATAGAGTTATTTGGGCTTAATTTTGATAATAATTTAACTTAGTTCTAGTGGTAATGCATAGAAATTTGAGGGTTTGAGTTAAATTATTTAAGTTAATTAATTTAGGTGAGTCAATCTAATCTTAGATAATTTTATACTTAATTTGGTGTTAATGTGATTTAGATAGGTTGTTATTGATTTATTTGTACTTTTGTAGGTATTTAATGAAAGAAGACTTTTAATGGAAAAATTAAAGCAATTTTGAGGTGCAAGCTTTCATTGCACATATTTTATTATTTTAACCATAACTCTCTCTACAAAACTCCAATTGAGATAATTCTTTGACCATTGGAAAGCTAAGAGAAAAAAAATACAACTTTCATGTTTACCACTTCGCCCAGTTAAGCATGGAAAATAGTCAAAAATCTTGTCAAAGTTGAAGCATTGCAATACTCCTAGAGGAATTATGATTTCTGCTAATTAATTGGTTGAGGCCGTAGCTTTGGTGGAGGTAGGTCGTGGCTTATGTAGTTTGATGAGGAATTCCTAGTTGGAATTGATTTCTTTCTTCACCCAACTTGGTCTAACTTCAAAACTCAATAAAAATAACCTTTTGGAGGACTTTTAAAGAGGAACGAAACACCAGATTAAAAGCTGAGAATCTAGCCACAAAGTCATTGAAATTGATAAGAAATCGAAGGATTCAAGAAGATTTGGAAGATGAAGATTACAGTTCTTAGGTTCTATTATCTTTTTGTTATTCTTTTATTTTCTTAGTTTGATTTTAATGTTTAAACCTAATTTGATGATGATGTGTGACTTGATGGGGAACTAAATTATTTATCTAAAACTATGATTGAACTTAATATGTAGTCTCATTTATTTATCTCTCTTTTGCTTATGTTTAATGGAATTAAGTTGCTTATTTTATTCTGTTCTTAATGCTTCTAATTGATTGGCCATGAATTAAATTGAATTGGAAACATAAGTTAAACCTTGATAAAGGAGATTTAAGCAGACCTTGAATAAAATAGCATATGATCGAATGCACTTAGTTGATTAGGTGGTTTGATTTGCATATAGGATAGATATACACCTATAAGCCATATGTAATCAAAATTAGAACACGAACTTAATGAATCTTTCTTCAACTTAATTTGTATAGACATATAGTAAGTTGATTGGGAGAGATATTTTTATGAGAAATCCAACAGAGACTTGTAAATAAATTAGGATTCTATGTTAGCAACCTAATTCATTAAACTAAGTTAAGAGAGAGAGACAATAATCACATGAAGTATTAAGGGACATTATAATCTTAGGTCTGGTAGTAACTCGAATTTAATAAAATAATTTTGCTGATAGATTAATTTTAGTTATTAGTTTGAATTTTTCTTTTTAATAATTAAGTTGTTTGGATAAGATTAGGGTGTTATAATTTTAGTAATTAGCAATTAGAAATTAGTTCAATTCTCTATAGGAATGAATTCTACTTTCTATTATATTACTTGTTAACAATATGTGCACTTGCTTGAGAAATCAACAACAAGGATCTAGTAAAACCTTTACAACACTACCTTTCAAAGGTTAAGGCATAACTTTTCTTTCTTACAAGTTCAAAGAAAATGATACCTCTAAAAGGTGGGTTTTGCTTAATAAGTACATGGAGGAAGAGTTTAGTAGAGCTAAAGAATGATTACAAAAGATGTGAGTGAAAGCACAAGATAGTTCACAAGCTTTTTAGAAGAATATAAATGGCTTTCTCTAGCTTGGTTTTTCTTTCTTTTCTCTTCTTCTTCATCTCATATGATTCTTGATCAAATGATCTTTTTCTTAACTCTTCTATTACTCGAAATGTGTTGGAGAAGTTCTTTTTATACTTGGAAAAAGTTTATAGCCATTGAGGATGACTTGGTGGAGAAACTAGGTGTTGATTTTGTCTTTTTTTTTTTTGTGTCTAACGGCTATTGAGAATCTGTCAAGCCCGACCCTAAATTTACCTGACATGACATTTATATATATGTGACATCATGTCTGCATATCTGAATAGCCCAGTAGAGTTGGTAAAAAAGTCGATATTGTACTTAGAAGTACAGATAAGTTGATTTATGCCTCGAACTAAAAAAATAAGGATTTTAAAGTGAAACAAGGAATTTCATAGTCCAGGGATTACTCGAAATAGTAATTCAGAGTTCGAAAGCAAATTTGGAGTCAACCGGAGAAATTGACCGATTAGGGACAAAACGGTCATTTTTCAATTTCAGGACAAAATGGAGATTTTTAATAAAGATTTTGATTTCAAATGATCAAGAATAATTATATGAAATATAATATGATTATTGGAGCATAGAATGAATTTTATCAGTGAAAAATTGTAATTCTCGGTATTTTTGAGACACAAGGATAAAATGGTAATTTTATCATTAAAGGACGAAACGGGAATTTTTAGAAACGATTTTGGACCCATATGATTAAGATTGATCAATTAAAGTGTTATTTGAGGTTGAAAAGTGAAAATAATGTAATTTCGGTATATTTCGGAGTATAGGGGCAAAATCGTAATTTGCTCTCTTCGGGGGCAAATCGGTAAATTTTTCACCCTGGCACTGGTCAAGACCAAGGGATTTTGTTTAACTATGGAATGGATAAATATGGAATTTATTTTGGTGGAAAATTGAAAAGAAAAAGTCAAAAAGTTAAAAAATTGGGCTAATGGCATTTTGCCATGTGTTAACCCATTATAATTTATTATTAAACTAATAAAATCAGCCTTAACCCTCACATTCTCTCATCAAACTCGGCACAAACCTGCAGCAAAGGAAAACAAAAGAGAAAAACAAGAAAAACAAGAAAAACAAGCCAAAAATTCAAGGAAAATCAAGTTTTTTCAAGATGCAAGCTAAACAAAGGTGAGATTTCTTTAGATTTACTCTAACCTTAGCTTAAGCATGCTTTAGCTTTCATTTTTCATGGCTGAATGATGAGGAATCATGCTGAATTTATTGAGGCCGAATGGGTATGAATGGGAATTTGATCTTGGAATTGCTTGAATTTAAACTATGTTAAAGTTTAGTGATGGTTAAGCATAGTTATGAACAAAGTTTTAGGAAAAACATTCAAATCCCCTAGGGTTCTTTGTTGGTTGAACCATGTGGGTTGAATATCAAGGAGGAATTGTTTGATTTTCAAGGAAAATGGATTGGAAAAATAAAAGATTAAGTGAAAAATGTGACTAGAAAAAATTATGGTGTTAATACACCGTAATGTCTGAATTTTTATGTGAAGGATTTCAAGGATTTCAAAGCTAAAATTTTGGTTATTTAGAAGTGTGTGTGATGAATTAAGGTCTTAAAAGAGAAATGGATCAATTTGGAAGTGATTTGGGCATAATTGTCAATTAATAGGGCAATCGGTCGAAATTAATCAATACCGTGTTTTAGCGAAATTCGGACGCGTTTTGCATTTGCATATCATGCATTAGTCATTTAAATTAGTTTCTATCAATTTAGGGACAAATTAGTAAATTCCTCGACTTTATTATTTATCAAGGTGGTGAGATGTCGAGAAAAGGTAAGGAGATTGCGCCTGAGGACCACTAGCGTAAATGCATCCAAAAATTCGAATTTTTGAAAGCTATGAGTGAACATATTATCACTTAAATTATCTGAAGTGATTTATGTCTATTTTTGGTGAATTTTATGAAAAAAAATAGATTTTCCTGATAAAATTATATATTTTGAAAATAATGGATTTAAATAAAATTATTTCATAAATTGTATGAAAATCTATTATGATTTTGAAAAGTAGAGTACTGGGAGACCACCATTTGTTACATGATAAATTGTATTTTGAATCAATTGGCTTATGATATTATGACATGATTGGCTATCTGGTTAATTTTGTTGAAAATTGTGAACTGTTTATTCTACTTTGATAAATTACTTAGAAATGAGAATATGCCAAATCATGCTATTAAATGTTTTATTTAATTGGTGGATTGAAATCTGCTGCAGTAGATGGGTTTTTGTGGACCAGCCTAATTAGAGATGGCACGATAAAACCCCTATATATATACTAATATCTCAATTGTAGAGGAGTACAGGGTTATTCATTTAATTTTCCTGAGATATGACAGAGTCACTTCACGCAAACCACCACGTGAAGACGAACTCAGCCAACGCCAAGGATTGACTGTATTTTTGGTAGAATTATAAATTTGAATGACCTTGGCGGGCTCGGTTAGATGCCTCGGCCAAGGTATCCCCGAGTATGTATTTATGGCACGAGCCACGATTTTGATAAATCATAAGCCTTATATTTATTATTATAATTATTATCATCTTTGTTACTATGTGAGTGAATTAAAATTACTCACACTGGATTAAATAAGGTTTCATGTTATGAAACCCTTTGATATAAAAAGGTTTTCTTTGTCTCCTATTACTCACCTTTAGATATTTTAGGAGATATTTGTTAACTCACTAAGTTGTGTAAACTCATCACTCTCTCTTCCAACATTTCAGTACCGGACTAGTTGTAGATAGCTGTATTTGCGGAGGACCACAGCTGTTTTTTGCAACCTCATTCCGCAGTAGGTTCTGATCTTCTTACTTATGTTCATTTTGGGCCCACGAGTCACTGTAGATATACTTATGTACTCTGCTTATTTGTATCTCAGCATGTAAAATTTTATTTTATATTTACGCTATAAAACTTATTTACTAAATACTTTGTAAATATTGTTTTATAAGAAATTACAGTATTTTGTTAAATATTTTATTGTATTTATATTAGATGATTTTTATTTCATTTAAAATATGTGTTTTTCAAGTATTTGAGACGAAATTATTGAAATTTAAAAATTTTGATAAAATGACGAAAATGCCCCTATGAGTCGAGAATCGTTTTCTGGTCACTTTGATTTGAAAGTGGCTAGTAATTATTTAAATTATGACTTTCGAAAATTGACACTCATAAGAGGAGTAAGAAAACCGATACGATAGCCTTGCGGGGTTTTGGTCGGTATTCGGGGTATGAATACCTATCGAGACATCGCGGCCGTTGTTGCGGGCCCGATGGGAGTTCCGGGTTGTGACAGAATCGACCTTTTCTTCTTGAGAATCGATTATTCTTTGGTCTAGAGGTTTTTGTTTTTCTAAGAATCGATTCTTCATTCTTGAGGTGTTGATTCTTCTTGTCTAAAAATCAATTCTTGCCTTTCCAGATGTCGATTCTTGTTGTCTCACTTAAAGTTTGGAGTTTTCTATTTTCTAAGAATCGATTCTTCGTTCCTAAGGTGTCGATTTTTCATTCCTAAGAAACATTCTTGTCTTACCAAATGTTGATTCTTCTCAACTTGGTTCAAATGTGACACTTTTACAATTTTCAAGAATCGATTGTTCTTTTAGTAGGTGTCGATTATTCACTGTAGTTAGGCATTAAAATTTGAATTTAAACTTGATCTTTGATGTTCAAATCTTATCCATTTACTCCATCTCTTTCTTCTTTTTCAAGTTTTTGATTTTTTTCTTTGGTGCTCTAAGAACCGATATTTTCTTCTTTAGAAATCAATTCTTTGTGCTTATTTTTTTTACCCAAACTTGTGAGAATCGACTTCTTGACTCCCAAGTGTTGATTCTTAGAATTCCAATAACTTGTTTTAAAATTCTAACTTGTAGGAATTGTCTTTTAAACCATTGAAAATCGATTCTTGAGCTTCTAGAGAAACTAGTCTAAATATTTCATTTTACAAAAACCGATGTTTCCTTGTTCAGTAGTTGAATTCTTTTGCTTGAACTTGAGATTCAAAGTATATAAAAGATTTTTCCTTTCACAAAACAAATACAAGTTCAAATGTCAATTAAGCAAAGAAACATAAAAACATATCAACAGCATTCAAGGATCACTTAGAGAAGCAATTTTGATCATTTTTATCATATCAAAGCTCTAATCATTTTCAAGATATTAAAGCTAACAAATTGGTTGAAAGCTACATTGCGTAAATTGCATGTATTATTCTCTTATTTAAAAAATTTAAAAATTGTACGCACACATATGATTAATAAATTGTGATTGGTCTCCAAATTTTCATATTATATTTTTGATATGAAGTTTGTCTGTACACATATGTTGACTATCATTTTTTTTTGTTTTTGCATAAATAATGAACCTCTTTGTGCATTCATTCTTCCTCTCTTTTCTCCTTTCTCTATAATCCATTAATTTAGTAGAGGAAATTACTAGACTTTTCCAGTTTCTCTAGTTCCTCCATTAAGAGGTTGACCCTGAATGATTAGAGTTAAAGTTAAATAACGACCATGTTTTTCCCATTTTCAAAATCAAGTTGAAATCTAACAATATGCAACCGTAACCAGAATTGAAATCCTGGTGTTGAAACTTGACCTTATCCATATTATTGTTATGGTGAAGAAAAAACAACTTAGCATCAATCTTTTTAATTATTTTACTAGCACAGGAGACACACATGCAACGCAGACATTTGGGTTGATTTTGCTTGTCATCGTCTAGCAGCTGACAGAGTTGAAGGCATCTGTCCATGTGTTATTATGACTTAAAATATTCATTAATTAATCATAACGGTCGCTGAAGGCGTGTTTGGATACACTTCAAAATCGGTTAACTACTTTGACATAGGGAAACAAAAAAGCTTCAGCTTATTTTAATGCAAAGTACGCTTTCATTCTATAGTCATGGGCTATTTATTCTAATATTTCCTATTTCCCCTCTAGACAGTTTGTCACGACTCGGAACCACCCTCGAGTCCGTGACAACCGCCGCGATGTCCCGATATGCACTCATCCCCCGAGTACCATATCGAAACCTCGTAAGGCTTTCGTACCAGTCTTTCCAGTTCCTTTGTGAGTTTCTATTTATTTATTTCATATTTTAAATCATCTTGTCCCTTTTTGGACCAAGACAGGGAAAAAGACGAAAATTACTACACAGGGGCGTTTCGGTCATTTTTTCTCGAAAATTTCAAAAGTTGAAAAAAAATGTTACTTACGCGTAAAGATTTCATAAATTGAAGTCGGAATTGAAATCGGATATCGAAAACGTGAAATTTGAGTGAAATTACATTTAATGGAATAAAATAATAAAAATTCACAAAATAAAATATTTTCTTATAAAATAATTTTTATATAGATATCCGGATATAATTTTTACAGCGTAAAAACAAAATATATTATTATACATAGTAATACAGATAACTGAAGTATAAATTTTAATTCACAATGTTAAGTGGGCCCAAAATAGAGAAATATAAACTAGGAGATGAACCTGTGCACAGAAGGTTATCTCTCTAAACCTCTTCCTCGACAAAATCCTCTATCTACAACTGTCTGTGAGCCTGAAATGGGGAAATTGAGGGGTGAGTTTTATAACCCAGTGAGTTAGATAAATACCATCTACGACATCTAAAGTCGAGTAAATGGAGACAATATAAGTAAAACACAATACTATCATGTAGTTGATAGCATCA
Organism: Theobroma grandiflorum; assembly: GCA_036013995.1. NCBI lineage: Eukaryota > Viridiplantae > Streptophyta > Magnoliopsida > Malvales > Malvaceae > Theobroma > Theobroma grandiflorum. Next base: position 17,563,553 of record CP142133.1, read on the forward strand.
ATTTAACACGATTGTACAAATCAATATTATTTATCAAAATCCAAGGCTTATGTTTTATTTATACAAAATCAGGCTTAAGCCAAATCTCATACTCGTGGACACTTGATCAAAGTGTCTAATCGAGTCCGCCAAGGCTGTTAGAATTTCATAATTTTTTTCAAAATACAGCCGATCCTTGGCGTTGGCTAAACTCACATTCACGCGGTGGTTTAACGTGAAGTGAATCGTATCATTACCTCGGGAGTTACCCTACTCACCTCTACGACTGAGGTAACCGATCATAGGGTTTTCCGTGCTCCTCCTAAAGGCAGTCCACGGCAACCCTCACTGCAGTGTTTCATTACTCGTAATCCACCAAATTTCATATATAAAATTTCTCGAGTAACGTAGCATGGCAAATGTTCATTTCAATCCAGTCTATCAAGACCACCAATAATTCATAAATATTCTTCATAAAAGCATTAAAATCATGCCATCATGCTACTATAATATCATAAGCCCCAAGTTCAATTTATTGCATAAATAGCAAAATTCAATAATTAGGTCTCCATATACTCAGTGTTAAAATCCATTTTTCAATTTAAAAATCATTTATAAAATTCAATTTATTTTAATAGCATATTACCAGATAAAATTACTTCAGATATTGAAAACGGTAAATTATCCACTCACCTCGTCACAGGAGTGCCCGATACTCCCGTTTTTAATTCCACTACACCGTTTTTCTCCGGTGTCCGAGGGAACCCACCACCTAGGCGATACGTGTGACACAAATTTCAATAAATTGTGTCAATTTCTCATAATCAATTTCAGGCTCTAGGTGATGCATGAACTGAGCTAAAAATGGTTCGGACAGTCGTTTATTCACGGTGTCCGACCGACTCGCCTACACGCGTCTAAATTGCTAAAATCCTTATTTTAATTCCGAATCGATTTTTTTCACTTTCTATACCTCAATTATATTCAATTGGACTTAATGTCCCTCAGTGTGATACAAATTATCAGTCTCAGACTGAAATTACGAAAATACCCCTAGTGGGTAAAAATTTCAGTTTTTGCTCTAAAAATTCTCATAAATTTCCTATATCCATAATTTACCATAATTCATCAAATACCTCAATTAAACATCATTTTCAGCAGCAATTCTCTCTCTATAATATTCGGCTATAATGGGTAATTCAAGAATAAAATCAATTCTTTGCTTACTAACATGTTATACTAACCTTAAACACTAACATAATTAAAATTCAAATAATTCCATAAATTTTCTCTCTCTAAACCCATATAACCAGATCTGAAACCACCATAAAAACATGAAATCTAACCATGGAAACTAGGAAAAATACATGGAAATGATAGCTCATAAGCTAAACTTGAAAAATCATACCTTTAAACACTTGGATCCTTGAAAAATCACACTTTTTCTTTGATTTTCTTCCACCTAGGGTTTTATTTTTGGTTTCTCTCTCTTCCTTGCTGGTTTGAACGAAATTTTGGGGAAGAATGCTGAAAATTTTGGCTTTTTAATAGCCAAATAAAATAATATTATTTTATTATATTTTTTTGAATTTTTTATTAAATTTTTTTTTGACTTTCTTTTTTGTTTTTTCAGCCAAATTTCCAGCACCCTTATCTTCTGATTTTTCCAGGAGCTTCTAGAAGGAATTTTAATAATTTTTATAGTGTAATTTTATGAAATTACACTTTTACCCCTGAAAAAGTACAAAATTACATTTTTGCCCCAAAAATTGAAAAATTGCCACAAGGCATATTTTTCAGCCCTCAAACTCATACCACACTCCAATTTGTCAAATTTGATCTAAATCCTCTCGAAAAATTAAATTTGACCTTCCGGTGGCAAAATTACGATTTTGCCCCTACATTCCAGAAATCACCGAAATTTCTTCTTTTTCCACTTTTCAACCTCAAATAACACTTCAATTGATTAATATGGTCCATCTAAATCAAATGGGATCAAAAAAATCTTTTTCAAAAATTCCAAATCCGTCCTTTAATGGTAAAATTACTATTTTGCCCTTGTGTCCCAAAACTACCGGGAAATTAAATTTATCTTTGTCAAATCTCATTTTATGCTACAATAATCATCTTATGATTCAAATAATAAGTCTTGATCAATTGTGATCAAAATCTTTTATGAAAATCTCCATTTTGTCCTGAAATTAAAAAATGACCGTTTTGTCCCTAATCGATCAATTTTTCCGATTGACTCCAAACTGAACATCGAACTCCGAATCGTTGTTTTAAATAACTCTGTGGGTTTTAGTTTTCTCAAATTCATCCTCAATTCTCTGTTTAAACTGATTCGAGACTTATTTAACTTAACCATACCCTTAGGGGTAATATTGTCATTGAACTTGTTTCCCGGGGCAAATTCAATATACAAACATGCTGTCCAAAGCATGTGAATGACCTGTCACAGATAAATTAGGGTCAGGTGTTACACAGTTATTCTAATATATATATATATATATATGGATAAGTCAATAATTCTAATTTCACATTCTTTAAAGTATTTTTATTTCAAAAAAAAAAAGGAACAAGTAGAACACTACAATTGATTAAAGCTTTAATAAATAACATTTGATCACTTCATAAACTTATTCTTATCTACTTGAAAAATAGAATATGTACCCATATCAAATATTTATATATTTTTTAATATCCTAAATTTTCACAAGACTCGAATATTCTTTTAAAATTTTATTAATAAAACAAATAAAAATGTATAGATATGAGGATGACATAAACTTTACCCCCAAATTTACATGATTACCAAATTAAAATTGAGTGAACACATAAAGAAGGTTTTACTTTACGTGCATAATTTTGAATGCTATGGTAAAGAAAAAAGCCTCATTTTTTATAAAATTCTAAGAATAAAGAGAAATAACAATAAAAATAAATTAAGAGTATTACTCCTTTTACATTTATTTAAAGCGAACATAAGATAGATAGAGTTGATCTAATTTTAAAATGCCACATAACTCAGATTTTGGTGTTGATGAACCTGATTCAACAAAAAATCTATAACGTGATTGCCTTCCTTGTAAATGTGAGAAATTCTATAGGAAATATTGTTCAAACATTCCTTTATAGATTCCAACAAATAAAGGATTTCGTGAGATCCTTTTTTATTCTCCCAAAGCATGTTAATGACTACCAAAACATCTATCTCTATCCAAACTTTAGAAATATTATAAGCTTGGCATAAAAGTAAGCCTCTATGTAACGCCAATAATTCCACCTTCAAAGAATGAGTGGGACTAAGATTCTCAGAAAAACAAAAAATGAGCCTATCAATATGATCTTGAAGAACTCCCCCGCACGCTGCATTCTGAAAATTTTTCTGAAAGCTACCATCGACATTTAACTTGAATTCACTTGTCAACAATTTTACCCACCTAATAATTTGGGTGACAAAGGCTACATTGTTGAGTGTTCAAAACCCCACAAGTTGGCTATCTGGGTGTCTCCTTTCCACTGCCATTGTTTCAAAAGATTCCCCTGGTGCAGTTGTCTCAATAATTTCATGATACGCCATATTATTCTGTCAACAAATAAAGAGAGGCAATAATACACGGATATGACCCTGTCTAATATAATCTCTTGAATAGTACCATGAATAGATAACTTGTATAATATTCAAACGATTAATAACATAGATAGGAAATAATTTTGCAAAATAATTCCAAACATGTTTAGCCATTAGGCTATCCTATACCATGTGTAGCAATGATTCCTTTGAATTACAACAAAGGCATTTAGAAGCAAGTTGGATGCCTTTAGATTTCATTTGGATCTCCCTCGGTATCCAATTATTGATCATTCTCCATAAGAAGAAAGAAATAGTTAGTGGTATACTTTTATGCCCAATAAGCTTTACCCGAGAAGTTGGTAGGTTGTCGATGCCAGATTACTTCCTATGCACTTTTGGTAGTAAAATTACCATCAAATGTAATAACCTAATAAGTTGTATCATCCTTGGTTCTATCAAAAAGAGTCCTCATAATTTCCTTAGCGATAACATTTGAAACTACCATTCTCAATTTCTCTATATCCCATTCATTTCCATTATAAAAGTAATTAACTTTAGCCATTAAATGAAGAAATAAAAAGAAAGAATTTACCAACGGTTTATCTCCCATCCAACATTCATGCCAAAAGAACAACTTTCCCTTAACTATCTGCTGCCTGATATTTGGTTCAGTGAAAGCTTTGCCATCAACTATTTTCTTCCAGACTTGGGAATCATATAGTTTGTTGGTTACAGTATGATGTATTCGACCCGCACAATATTTTGCTCTCATGAATTGTGTCCAAATACTATTACAAGTTTGGAACCACCACCATAGTTTTGCTGTAAAGGCCTTAAAGACATCTTTCAAGCTTTTAATATCTAAACCACCTTCTGAACATGGAAAAGTAATTTTTTGCCATCTTGCCCAATGGATCCCTTTACACTCTATAGATCTTCGTAGAGAAAACTGTTAAAAAGCCTCTTGAATTTTTCAATCATGCTCATTGGAGGCTTAAAAACTTGCAAGAGGTAAATCAACAATGAAGAAAGAACACTTCGAAGTAAAGTAATTCAACCACCAAGGGAGAGTATCTTATTTTCCCATCCTGAAATACGGTCACGTGTTTTATTAATAAGTGAATCAAAAAAGAGTACCTTTTTCTCAGCTTTGTAGAATGGAGCGCCCAAATAAATAATCGGTAATGTTTTATGTGTAAATCTTGTAGTTTGTGAAATAATTTTTTTCCTCGAAGCTGCAAGATTCTTAGCTGTAATAAAACAACTCTTTTGATGGCTCATTTGCTGCTCGAAAATTTGCTCATACTCTTGTAAAAAATTAAGAATCTTCTGCAAAGCTGAACAACTCCCTTTAGTAAAAATCATCACATCATCCGTAAATGCAAGGTGGCTAATATTCATACTACAACCAAACTGATAATGTACTGATTTATATTGAGTGAAAAGATGATTGATGCCTCGTGATAAGTATTTAGCTGCTAAAATAAATAAAAGCAATGAAATAGAGTCACCTTGTCTCAACTGACTTAAAATAGCCAACTAACTGCCCATTAATCAATAGGGAAAATGAGCAATTTGAGATACATCTCCTCATCATACCAATCCAATGATCATTAAAACCAAAATTTTTCATCACCATGTATAAAAAATCCCAATGCAACCAGTCATAAGCTATCATCATGTCTAATTGTTAAACAACATTTCCTCCTATTAATTTATAGTCAAGTTTGCTGATCAACTTTTATGCTAGCAAAATGTTATCAATAGTAAGCCTGCCACTAACAAAACCACTCTAATTATCAGAAATAATTGTAGGAAGAATTTTGGATAACCTGTTAGTCAATAATTTAGTGACTATCTTATTAAAGACAATACATAAACTAATTTACTCCTCCTTTTCTTACAAGTATGGCATAATATCTAAAATAGTTTGAGTTATTTAGAAAAATTTAAGTAAATTTCTATACTTTTATTGCTTTCAATAAATTCTTATAGTTTTATTTTGAGCCAAATAAATTTTTATAATTAATAATTAACTAATTGTTATTAGTTAAAATGTCACTTGTCATTTTATACTACATGACATATCAATATGTCGTAATAGATGATAATGTGACTTGTTGATGTGGGATGATGACATGGTTATGATTTTTCACCATCTACATCAATGTTATGTCAACACCACATAAGAATAAAATGATGTGTGGTAGTTTGACTAATTGTAATTAGTAAACCGTTAATTATAAAGGCCTATTTAATCTAAAATAAAAATATAAGAATATGATTGAATGTAAGAGAAGAATAATGATTTATTTAAATTTTTTTAAATAATCAAGTGGCTTTTCAAGTTTTATGTCATTTTTCTAGAATAACATGTTTTGTAAAAGACTAGAAGAAGTAAACCTTGCTATCGACATAACAAAATCATTTTAATAAAATTTAAACAAGAGTACGAGTGATGCATTAAGGTTTAGAGTCCAAGATTTTATTTTTGAAAACTTGAATTCCAATTTAAAATGAACTTAATGAGATTTTTGGAAAAAAGGAAAATATTTCTTGTCATATATATAACTCACTTTCAATGTATATTAAAAAAAAAAAAAGACTTTTAACGAGTCAAAAAATTGAAGACGTCATACATACGAATCAAGATTTATCTAAAACGAGAATTTTCCATTAGATACCAAACCATTTATAATAGTTAGTATAATGTCCATGTCACGGATGTGCGTCTGAATGTGATGGCTGGTGTGAGCCAAGCCTTTCGTTAACTTGAACAGTCGTTAGACTTTCTGAATTGTTTCCATGAGCAGGCTTTTTCATTCTTTTCTCTGCTTATTAAATATTGGACTGGACTCAGCAACGCGTTAGTTCTTCTCATACAACTTTTTCATTGAACATTAATGAAACAAAGAAGAGGAATGATGAACAAATGATATTTCGAGTGATGATGAAGATGGTGATGAGATCACCACAACATTTGGCTTTGGGTTGTTTCTACGCTCTTTGCATCTTAGGTGCAGCTCAAGCTCAGAATCAATCTCAGCCTACTACTGATTCTGCTGAAGGTATTTGCTTCTTCTGTTTCTGCTTCTCTCTTCCATCGTTTCTAATACTTCATCCATAAATAGTGTAAGCAAAGAGCAAGCTTCCGTGATAAGAAAACATCAAACAGCAAGCTCCATGCCTAACTAAAAAAAATAAAAAAACAAAAAAAAAATGAAAGAAAAGTTTGTCCTTGCTATGTAAATCCTTTTTTTTATTTATTTTGAAATTAATTTTTAAAAATTAAAACAAAACACAAGTTTGTTAAAATAATTATTTATTTTAATACAACAAAAATACAAGTTTTAATACAATAAAAAGAAATTAAAAAGAAAACTTGTATTTAATATTAAAATAACGATTTGCTATGTCCTTGCTATATTTAAAATTAATTTTTATGGTTTTTTTTACTTTTTAATATTATAACTCATAAAACATTAATTTGAAAAAAAAAATTAAAATTTAAATATAGAACATATTAAAATCAATTAAAAAATTTAGACTCATGAAAGTTTCTTGTAGTGACCCATGAATAATAATAGTAATAATTGAAAGTGAGAGGCCGCACAACCTGTTATAAGCTTTTTGCCCAAGTTTTCTGTAATTTTTCTGTAATTGAAAGTAAACACGGTAAAATTGGAATGCAGTAAGGGCATTGAACTCAATATTTCAACAATGGGGAATATCAGCGAGAAGAGACCAATGGAACACAACCGGCGACCCATGCAGCGGAGCTGCCCTCGACTCTGACTCTACAGACATTGATAACGGAGATTACAACCCTTTCATCAAATGTGACTGTTCTTTCAACAATCGCTCTACTTGCCACATCACCCGTCTGTATGTATCCTTTTCTTTTTTTTCAACTGGCTTCCTTGTTTTATTTGGGTGCAGTCAGCCAATGTTGTTAACAGAAAATGCAAAGAATTCGTTTGACATTATGTCTGAATGGTGATTGCTCGCGTGCAAATAGCTTCGGACAGTGCTTGCATTGATGCTAAAATTGCCTGCTTGCTATTGGTTCCTTTTAGAAAATGTAGTTTCTATCTTTTTCTTTTTTCTTTTTAATTTAGCTATGGAAGCACATTTTCTGCCTGGGATATGCTTGAACTTCCAACGTATTTAAATTCTGAGGGAGAGATAATCTTTTGAAGTGCTAGGGAGTTTTTTTTTTTTTGGCTCCAATCCCATTGAGTTTAATGCGTATAAAATAAAAGAAAAAGGTAATTTTATTAAATGTGATGCACTTTCGATTTGCCTTCGATTCTTTTTCAGCAGAGGAACTGAGTAATGCATGCAATGGTTGGGTTTTGGGCCATTCAAATCATGGATTATTAGTGGGTATTTGTATATTCATTTTTCCAAAAAGACATTCAAATTTCTGTTACTACAAATAAAGAAACTGAACGCTTGACTCTAATTCATGTTTGAAGAATGTTCTTATCATGTAATACGTAATTGTTAGTATTATTATGTATATGATGATGAGAGTTCAATATCTGAATTTTTGTACTAATGTATTTGAAAAAGCTTCATTTCATATGCCCTTATTCCAGATAACTTTTTTTACAGGAAAGTTTATGCACTGAATGTCGTGGGTGTGATTCCAGATGAGCTTTGGACTTTGACTTTTCTTACCAATCTGTATGATTTCCATTTACAAGAGTATATACTTAGAATTCTATAGTTTTAATGATTACATACTTTGATATCTCTGCTAAGATCAAGCTTCTGCCAAACTTGAAATGTGAATTATGTTGCACGACTTTAGCTATACTGTTACCATCCAGCACAAGCAGGATAGTTTCTCATGATGGATTGGTCATGTTTACTTCTGTTAAGAATACTGACTTCCCCCCTTCTTATCCCCTCTTCTTTCAGGAAGCTGGGCCAAAATTACTTGACAGGTCCCTTATCTGCTTCGATTGGCAATCTAACTCAAATGCAGTGGCTGTACGGCGTTGCAACTTTTATAATTTATAAATTTTCAATTTTGACTTTATTTTATTCATCTTTTCTGTTCTGATATGCAATCTTTGTGTTGAATAGGGACCTTGGCATTAATGCATTATCAGGGGAGCTTCCGAAGGAAATTGGATTGCTTACTGATCTAAGATTATTGTAAGCTAATCTCATTCTTCTCTATATTTTATTTAGCACCTTGTTTTTTCAACTCTCTATGGTTGCCTGATGGTCATCATCTCCAACTAAAGGTTTCTTCTTCATTTTTGCAATATATATATATATATATATATATATAATGTTTCCAATGATAGGATTTGTTTGCTTTAGTTTGTTGTTCCTTGACTTCCCTTTTCGTTCCTCATATATCGGGTTGCCTTCTCATATTTGTTGAACTGATTTCTACTAAAGCTAACAAAGTGCTTGAGATGTATAATCTATTTATTTATGTACTTCATATGGCAGGGGCATTGGAACTAATAACTTCTCGGGTCCTCTGCCATCGGAGATCGGCAACTGTTCAATGCTACAACAACTGTAAGTTGTTGTACAATATTGAACATTCCTTCCATTTTCAGTGCAGATTCTGCAAGCTTTGATAGGAAAAAGTTACTATCTTGGAAATGGATCTATAACATATAAAAAACTAAAATAAATTAACGTGTGTGTCACTCAGATGATTATTTATTTGCAAGAACTCCTATGGTTGGTGATTCCCCAATATCAATGCTCTACAGAAGAAAGGTATTTAATCAAGGCAAGAATATTAGACAACCTAAACAGTATGAAAGAGAACAACTTACATAGAGGCATGCTGGTGACAATTATTTAAAATTACTTAGAGTTTTGATTAATCACATGATATGTTTATTATTTTATTGTTGAAAAGACAAAAGATGTTTGGAATCCAAATACAAACTTAAATTTAGGGCTTAGGCTAATCTAAATCATTGACATGATATACTTTTGTCTAGTTCTCGGCTTCCAGTCCATTCGTATATGCAACCTCCATTAATTTTAAGAATTTTTAGAATATTTGGGTATTTATTTTGAAGTAGGAAGATGGTGAAAAATTAAATTTTGGGTGATTTAAAATTATAATAATTACTTTTGAAGATCAATCACTGGGACATCTTTGCCATAAGATACATTGATCCTTCAATGTACAGGAATTATGATGTTATGGACAATTGAAGTGAGGTTCCAGAACAGAACTATTGTTTGTTGGGAACCAATGTGATCTTTGCTGAGGCTTCTGAACAAACTATGATGAAAACCAAGTTGGCTTTGAAAGAACATCTAGTTTTAATAGATCATGGTCATGTTATAACTGAGAAAATAGGCACAAGCAAACAATTACTCAAAATAAAGCTGTGGAAACAGGAACAAGACAATAATTACATGAAGGAATATATGTAAAAAGCCTAACAAGCCAAAAACATTACTAAACGAAGGCTTACTTTTGAGCAAAACCTTGCAGAAAGTGATTTACTGGTTCAATTCTTCAAAATCTTTTTAAAGAAATTTGCATCTTTTCCTGACAGCTAAGGCTCTCTTTTATGCTGTATTTAATTAACTGGGATATTGAAACTATCTAGAAGAAAGTAATTCAGGAAAGATATTTGTGTCCACATTGCGTCAATTGATAACTGAAGGTGGCACCTTTCTTTTATATAGACAATCATTATATATTGCCATACCATTTAGTAGGCTATGAGTATGTTTGACCTTATTGGTGGCTAGACTTTTGCTCAATGACTACTCTAAGCCTTTTCAGTTCCCTAAGATTTTGTATTCTGTGAGGTACTGCAATGATTCTTGTCCTATGTGCATAATGGCTTAAATAATAGAAGAAGTTATTGCTATTATGAATTGTATATTTTAAACATTAAATACATCACGGATATTAAAATAACAGTTTGTAATGCATGTTTAGATTTTTTTTTTTGTAACTGCTGTAAACCTTGACAACCTTAAATCTATTTATTTTTTGTTGATCCTCTTTGTTAGGAACGACCAGATGATGGATTTCTCTATCAATTTACATGTTTGACTATGAAGTCTCTGGAGTTTCTAGGATGTTCTGTGCTTGAAGTATTTTGTATCAAAACTTGCAGTTAGTTCTTAAAAGATTCTGTTATTTATCTTCTTTTGTAGTGTCTGTGTACCTGTCTGAAGTTTGATACTTATGATTTATGATCAATTACATTTCTGCATTTTTTCTCGATAAAAAATATTAAAGACAATCAGAAATGATGGAACCTGGTTTATTTTGGCAGTTATATTGATAGTTCCGGTGTAACTGGTGAGATTCCTTCAACATTCACTAATCTGCAGAACCTGCAAACAGTGTAAGAAAGTTTTTGATGCTTTTTTCTTTCTAGAAACTTTCAAACACATATGCTTTGTTGGAAGAAAGGAGTATATTCATGAAAATTTTGAAGCAATACTTCAATTTATTTCAGGTGGGCATCAGACACAGCACTTACAGGGAGGATACCTGACTTTATAGGGAATTGGTCAAAGCTTAGTGTCTTGTATGGTTTATTTTCTTCATGTGATTCTAAAGTCTTTTTGGAAAGAGAGCAGAGGAAAATGATAGCTATTTGTGTTATTGCTATCACTGCACACTTTATAACGTTCAATCTATTATTTGATTGTAGGAGATTTCAAGGAAACTCTTTTGAAGGTCCAATACCTTCAACATTTTCCAATCTTACTTCACTGACAGAGTTGTGAGTGCCTACATCTTTTCTGTAACTTTGCTAATATGTTGAAGGTCTGTGATGCCAACAATCCAATGTTATGTAATTATAGGAGGATAAGCAGTTTATCTAATGGAAGTTCTCTATCATTTATGAAGGATATGAAGTCCTTAACTATCTTGTAAGCTGTCTCAGTTCCAGTTTATGATTCAATTTGTTCCTTCTTCTCTCCTGTTTTCCAATAGCTTAGTTGCATTGTCTCAAGAAAGGATATTTCGTGCAGAGATTTAAGGAACAATAATATTTCTGATACAATTCCATCCACTATTGGAGAATACCAGAGTTTGACGCAGCTGTAAGTTATTCTCCTAAGCAGTTGTTTCTTTAGTAACAATTCGGAATTCTGTCAAGGCAGTTTCTGAGTGAGTTGGACCTGAAAGCAGTCAATTGACCACTTGATTGGTCCTTCTAACCTGATGGTCAGATATTTTATGAGCCCTATATAAGGTTTATTAAGTATATTTAAATGATGCTACTTAGCTGGTTGGTTGGTGTGCTTGTAACCTGAACCCATTTTATTTAAAATTGGTTTAGCAACCGTTTTACACAAAATCTAAAGTTAATTGTTTTTTTGTGTGTGCGTGTGTTTGTATTGAATATATGTGTCTGCATCTACATATACATACATGTGTATGTCTGTGTGCATACATGCATGTATGAGTATAAATATATATGTATGTATGTATGTATGTATATATGAAAATGTTTTTGCGGGGTCCAAGGTGGTTGTGTTTTGCTGGATTTGTATGAAAGTTTGCCAGCTCTATACTTTGCATAAATAGAGTTGTTTCTTTTATTACTTTTTTCTTTTTGCTTGCTAGTTGTACTTTTTCTTGTAACTGTTTAATTATTAATATTCTTTTCTAGGGATTTAAGCTTCAACAATATAACTGGACAGATCCCAGACTCGCTTTTCAATTTGAGTTCACTCACTCATTTGTAAGATGCAAAATTTAATAAATAGCTTCACATACCTGCTGATTTTTTTTTCTTTAATATACCTGCTGATTTAAATATGAAAGTATAGCAAATTTTGATGTTTTTATTTCAGGTTTCTTGGAAATAATAAGTTAAATGGCTCCCTTCCTGCACAAAAGAGTTCATCTCTTCTCAATATGTAAGAGCAATTTATGTCTTGTCACTCGATGTGATCATAATACACTAAGAAACAAATTAATTTGGACTAACAGTATATTCCCAGTCAATATCTTTTAGTTTTTTCAATCCAAGGGACATTTCGAGCTTCAATCTCTTCTTCAAATTATTGCTGCAATGGCTTTATCTTTATCCTGAAAGAACCTTAGGACCCAGCTGATAAAGTTCTGTGTAGGACGAAAGATATATATATATATATATGTATATATGTGTATGTATTTATATATGTATATGTATATATAGCACTTTGTGGGGAAAAAAAAATTAAATGTAGTATATGTGCATTAGAAAATTTAGATGCGCTGTTGAATTTGTATGAAGCTTGATGTGTATGTGGCTGTTCACTATTTCTTTTACTTATTTAAGTCTCTTAGTGGTTCTTCAATGCAAAAGGAATATGATTTATTTGAAAAGGATGTTGTATTTAGACCTATTTCTGTGACGAAATCATACATGTTGCTGAGTTAGACATCTGAAGGTAGAGATGAAGGCACATTCATCATGCCATAGCCTTTGAAAGACCTATTGCTGCTGTTTTGTTTTACCTTGCAAACTAGAGACCATATGTTTATCTAAGGTGCAACACCAACTAGCTTTGATATTTGTGGGGAAACCTAGAGGTGTAGGAGTTTTGGATGGTGTTAACAGCTTGCATAGGCTGATGTAACTTGAGTAGTGCTTAATTCTCTGAATATGTGCCATTCTAAACACAACCCTTGCAGAGATGTGTCATATAACAATTTAGCTGGGAGCTTTCCTTCTTGGGTCAACGAACCAAATTTGTCAATGTAAGTCTCTTATAGGTTCATAATTGCACCTATGCAATATGATCAATGTATATATTTACACATTCTGCCAAAGATATTGTCTTCTGCTAGCTTTTGAGTATTGTATGTTCAATATTATAGAAAACTTCAAATCTGTAAAGTTGGTTTTCATTCTATGTACACTTAATATTGAAATTGACTGCTTTCTTTATGGTGTGTAATATGCAGTAATTTAGTTGCCAACAACTTCACAATAGGACAGTCAAACAGCAGGTGATTCTTAGTGCTATCTTCACTTATGATTGAACATGTGAAGTTGACTTAAAATGTATTTGCTCTCTCTCTAATCAGAATATTAATGTTCTTACTTGTATCATGATAATTTGCCCTTGTTAAGTTGCTGATCATGGGCCACAAGTGAGCTATAAGTGATAATGTAGTTTTCTTTTGATAAGTTATTAGCAATATCTATGAGGTTTGGAACATGGTAATAAGCTGTTCAATACTTTTAGAATGATAACAATAGTAGTTATTTCTTCCAACGAATCTATTGCTTAAAATTATCCTTTGTTTCTATCCACTTTCTGAATCTTGTGTTATGATGCTGTATAATGAATAATAAGTAAATATATACTATTATATCTGGAGAATAAAACAGGCTCCTTCCCTTTTTTCACTCTTGAATAAGAAGGGAAAAAGAACAGCAGCTGATTGCATTTTTATACAGACTCCATGATGCAGCATGGAAAGAAGTTGCTTGACTTAAAGATTTTATTTTGTAATGTTATGCTTTATGAGCTTAATTGTACCCTTTATAGATTTGGGTTATAGGCTATTTTATATTAATTAGTTTTGCTTATTTCCCATGTATTACAGTTTTACATTTATATTTGTTATTCATGTTTTATCAGGGTTTAGGATATAGCCTATAGATATCTATGTTCTTTTTAGTTTCTAGAATGCTTCGATTGTGAGGTATTGAGCTTTTGGATTATCAATTATTGAATATTGAGATTTTCTTCCTCTATTGATTCTTTCCGGTTTTCTTTCCCTTATTCTTCTGTTTCTCCCCAATTTCCCCTGTTTCTCTCTAATTTATTTTGTCTTTCTCTGATTCTATTATCTGTCTCTTTTCCCCTCCTTGTTCTACATAACTCTATTTAAGAATTTAAAAGGTTTAAGTCAGCTTACATAGCCTTATTGAGATTTCGATGGTCAAACATCATCAAACATTGCTAAGCATGTAATCATCATCCTTATGCAATCCATTGCTCTTCTATTTTCAGTGTTTTGCCATCAGGATTGAACTGCCTTCAACGAAATTTTCCTTGCAACCGAGGACCTGGAATCTGTAAGTGTAGTTAAAACTTTCCCTTCTTTGTGAGAAACAAATAGGTTGGCAGCCAGAATACAGGGACCTTCCTGAGTTCACTACATGTGTTATTGGCAAAAATTAATTGAAAATTTTGTTGCTAGATCAAGTACTTCCATGTAATTCTAAATGATTGTGGATGAGATAAGTTAGATGCAAAGAACTGGAAATTATACATTCCCAAGAAATAACTATTTGGAAAAAGGGAAATATTAAATTGATGGAATGATGACATTGTACAATTGATCTTTCCTTGTGATTCATAAACTTGTCAAATTCCCAAGGAAATTAGTTCAAATCAAAAGAAGAAACTGCAGAAAAGAAAACTGAAAAAGAGGTTAAATATTTTGATAAAAATTTAAAGCTTAATATATGCCTTTCAAAAAAAAAAAAAAAAAGAAGAAAAGCTTAATATATATAATTTCCATTGTTTTACTCACCAATAATATTTATAAAAAAATCTTTAGTTATCCATCATGTCTTGCAAAAATTAGAATTGATGGGGAATGAGAAGTTGATAACATTATATAGAACTGGGTTTATTGCCTATTATTACCATAGGAAGTGCGTACTAGAGGAGAACAAATATTACTATATTACAACTATACTGCATTATGAAATCATCACTAATGTAAATTTTGAAAGGTGAAAAGGGAATCGCAAAATGAAATTATATAAAAGTTTGAGAGAACATAAAATTTTAAAGGGTGTCTGGAGGAATTTAATTTGCCTCCAAACCCTCTGTAAACAGGGTAGCAATCGTTACTCTCTTTGACTCTACCGTCCTCCACTTTTACCCCACCCAAAAACATGTTAGGTAGGTGGACAGGTTGCTAGAACTCAAATACCAGGTTGCAGGAGCAAGCTGAATGGCTAGTGATTAGGGCCTTTTAAGGCCTACTATTATTAAAGTAATTGGTGAAACAGAGAAGGAAGGGTTGAGAATTGCAGATTAAAGGGAAAAAGGGCTTGTTGTGAATTATTTTGGAGTGTGAAACAGTAGAAAATTTAGTTTCAGAAGAAGGCAAGAAAGATGATAAAAGAGGAAAGAGTAGAACACAAGATAGAACAATATTATCTTGTAAGGATTAAAGGTCACAAACAGGATATCGTCTACTAAATACATGACAGATCAACTTGCACTCCATCTAAACAAATTTAGGATTTCTTTAACTTAGGCAAATTAATATCTCCTATAGCTCCAAACTCCCAAATACATACAGTGTTTAAAAATCAGAACATGAATCTGCAGTCTCTTGATTTTAATAAATTCAGAGCAACCTTTATATTCCCAAGGAATAGATTGAATGGCTCTTGCACCTAAGCTTAAGTTTCAGGTGAAGTATTGAGAACTGCCAAAGATTTTTGCTGGTAACTTCCTGTTATATGTTAAACAGAGAGACTACAGACACACTGAGTTTAGTTTCATAAATAAAAGGGCCTTGAATGCCTCATTAGGCAAAAAAAGAAATTGGAAATGATTGCATTAAAGGTGCGCAACTTAACTTGATAAAAAAGCTTTTACTTTCTCAATCCTAAATATTACATGTAAAATTGCTAATGAAACCTTCTTTCTAGCTGCATTAGTTGGGAGCTGAAGAAAATTAAGGGGAGATAATGATAAAAATGTTTTGTTGTATTATATCTTATTGGAGGGAGTAGTTGAGAACTAAAGTACCTATTCTTCTAGGCCAGAGTTATTTATATGGCCCCTTTAACAATTTGAGACAAACTAAAGCTACATAACTGAGTGTTGAACCAATCATATTGTTCCATGAAGTATATTTAAGCTCCTAGCTGAGATTGAAACTTAAATTTGAAATACCTCATCCATTTAGTTAATGAGCTGTAAATGGGTCAAACCCATAGTGAAGTGGTTTAATGAATGGGTACCCATAGGTATCCATTTATATCCCTGAACAATGACTGTAACTATTCTCCCTTTTAACACACATTTCTTTACATTTAAAACTCATTAAAATAATTTTAGAACTGTCCTTATAGGTTAGAATTTTTAGGCATTTGTAGATGCTCAATAATAAAATTCCTAAAACTTACTAAAATTGCTTTTTGGGATTCCTTTACCCCTAAACTTAAATAATCTTGTGAGGACTGTATACAGATTACATTTTACTAATACCAATTATTTTCAGATTGGATGCTTAACATGGTAAAAAGTTCCAGGTTGTTTGTTGACCCATTTGGTGTATGTTATTCATTGTGTTGTTTTATATTTGTTGGACATGTGGTAGGCTCGTTGGTTATGTCCTGGTTGTTTGTTGATCCATTTGGTGTGTATATGTGTGCTTTTTTTTATCTTTGAAAGGCCCATTTGGTGTGTGTTATTTGTTGTTTGTTGTCCCATATTTGTTGGCCATGCAGTAGGTTCGTCCGTTTGTGTTGTTTGTATTGGGCATACATATAAATGCGACTGGTTTTTCTCATGTTTAAGTTTGGGATTTATTGTGACCTTATATGTAGTTCAGGTTTTTGCATTTATTGCCAATTAATTTTAGGTTGGAGGTTTAATACAACTTCAATGCAGGTTGTTCCTTGACTTGTTTGTTATGTTGTTTGCCATCCCTTATTTGTTGTCCACATAGTAAGCTTGTTTGTTTCAGTTGTTAGTATTGAGCTAACACCATTGGCGGGTTGGGGGGGGAGTGCTCAATGGTATTATCATAAGTGTGCCTACTATGCTAATATTTTCTTGTAAAGAACCTTTTTCAGTGTGATTGATGAATATCTCTTTTCCTTTTGCTTTCCCAGATTATAACTTTGCAATTAAGTGTGGTGGTCCACAGATTACATCATCTGATGGGACTCTGTTCGAGAGGGATAATGAGACTCTTGGTCCAGCATCATATTATGTGACTGACACAAATAGGTGGGCAGTCAGTAATGTTGGGTATTTCGCTGGGAGCAATAATCCACATTACACAATTTCTTCATCCTCTCAGTTCACAAGCACCCTAGACTCAGAACTATTCCAGACAGCACGGGTTTCTGCTTCATCACTAAGGTACTATGGATTGGGGCTTGAGAATGGCAACTACACTGTGAGGCTCCAGTTTGCAGAAATAGAAATTATGGATACAAATAGATGGGAAAGTCTTGGGAGGCGTGTTTTTGATATTTATATCCAGGTCTGTATCACATTACTGAAATCCGTGGGCTGCCCTTTAACTGTTACCTTTCAAACTGTAGTATTCATGATCGTGATGTAGAAGGTTTTCTTGATATTTAGAAGTCTTGAACTAGTGGCAACCTTTGCCGAGCATGTGAAACATATTTAATCCAAATAATTCATTACTTGAAGAATTGCTCTTAGATTCTGTGGTACTGAGACTAACTCCCTAGATTTCCTACAGAGGAAATTTCAGAAAATGACCACTCAAGATTTGCTCCCCTCATTTTAAATTTATTATTCTTGGCATCGTACAATTCCACCCAGGTAGGAAGTTTTTTGATAAATGAGATATTGTTAGTGCACCTAGCTGTTGCAAAGGTTTGAAGCTTTGAGCTTTGCCCTTAACAAGTCAGTTGGTACTAACTGAACAAGGCTCCCTTTGGTCTTAGGTAGGATTATTCTAGTTTAAGAATGACGACCAGTTTTAATATGATTAATAACTACCTTTTTCTTGCTTTTCAAAAAAAAAATATATATTTTTTTAGAATAACATTCTTCTTTCTTTAATTTCTGAATTTGATTATTCCAGGGTAATCTTGTTTTGGAAGATTTTGACATACGCAAGGAGGCTGGTGGAGTTTCTAAACAAGCAGTGCCAAAAGAGTTTAAGGCTCAGGTATCAGAAAATTACCTTGAAATTCATCTGTTTTGGGCTGGAAAAGGGACTTGCTGTGTGCCAGCGCAAGGTAAATATGGACCATCCATTTCAGCAATCAGTGCTACCCCAGGTGAGCAATTAACAAATTTTCTTGATTTGCAGCCCAGTATCACAGTATTATTAACTGCAGTCTTTTAAGCAGATTTCATACCTACTGTTAATAATAACGCTCCAACAAGCAAGAAGAGTAGAACGGGTCTGATCGTGGGGATTGTTGTTGGTGTTGGAGTTGTAAGCCTTCTGTCTGTTGCAGCTTTCTGCATTTTTAGGAAAAGAAGGGCTCATAGGAAAGATGATGAAGGTAGAATTTAAAGTATTGCTGCTTATATTTGAGTTGTTTAACTTCTTTAATTTGAAGCTGCTTCCGGATATGAACACTTGTCCTGAGCATCCATGTGGTCCTAGTCTTCTGTCACAGTTAACAGAGGCAACATTCATTTTAAAGATTTATGGGAACTTAGAAATATTTACTAAAGAACCTTTTCTTTAAGAAAAAAACTTAGGTGTATTCATTGCCAACTTATAGGCTACACAAGCGAATTTATCTTTAGACAAGCAGTTTCACAACACTAATCTGTGTTTTTCTTAAATTTGCAGGGCTCCTAGGAATAGATGTTAGACCATACACTTTCAGTTATGCCGAACTAAAAGCTGCTACAGAGGATTTCAATCCTGAAAATAAGCTTGGAGAGGGCGGATTTGGGGCAGTCTATAAGGTAATTTGTGGTTGTATTAATAGTAAAGAGGTGGATGAATACACCGTGTTATGGGATTTTTGTCTGAAATAGAGGCATTTATCTATGCATAAAGTAGATAACACCTCTGAATCCATGACTAATCTCAGATTGAGAATTACCTTTTATATCAATTTTATTAAGTGGAAGCAGTTCTCTCCTTTTGATTGTTAATCGATAACATATGCACACAGGGAAGGATGAAAGCTGGGATAAGACATAGGCATTTGACACGATAAGGAATTGCAATTGACTGATCCTTTTATCCTCCTTAATTGTTTCCATTTGCAAACCTAATTAAAGAAATTTGACACATTTGATGGTTATTCTATTACTTTTCTTTTGAGAAATTGTGTGCTCCAATGGAGGGAACATTGAGGATCGAAGTTTATTATAATTTCATTGAATCAGATTTTAGTCACTGAAATTAACAAACTGAATGAAATGAACTCTATTGTATAAAAATATTGGAGCATAGCATGATTAATTTTTTTTTATTAAGTTTGTTATATTTTCATTCATTATGTTTGACTTGATTTGAACACCAGGGAAAACTTCTTGATGGAAGAGTAATTGCTGTGAAGCAATTGTCCATAGCATCACGCCAAGGCAAGAGTGAGTTTGTTACAGAAATTGCCACCATATCAGCTGTGCAACACCGTAACCTTGTCAAATTATATGGATGCTGTTTCGAGGCAGATCAACGTCTCCTTGTTTATGAGTATCTGGAAAACAAGAGTCTAGATCAAATACTTTTTGGTACGTAGATAGACTATATGAAATGTTTTATGCTTTTCTCTTGAAGATGGAAAGTTGGAAACATGTTAGTATCTAGTTACATATGGCTTTCATGAAGCAGGAAAAAATTTGAACCTCACCTGGTCTACACGTTATGATATATGCTTGGGAGTAGCACGAGGTCTAGCTTATCTTCACGAAGAATCGAGGGTCCGCATTGTGCACAGAGATGTCAAGGCCAGTAATATTTTGCTTGATTCTAATCTCATCCCAAAAATCTCTGATTTTGGTTTAGCCAAACTTTACGATGATAAGAAAACCCACATAAGCACCCGTGTTGCAGGGACAATGTAAGATTCTGAAGACTAGCAACCCTCTTCTTTCTAAACAACTTTATTATTTTTCATCATTTTTATGCCTCTAGTAGATTATTACTAAATGGTTGTTGTCATCACCTTTGTAGTGGGTATCTTGCACCGGAGTATGCCATGCGTGGACACCTTACAGAGAAGACTGATGTGTTTGCCTTTGGTGTTGTGGCTCTAGAGATTGTTAGCGGAAGACCTAACTCTGACTCTAGCTTGGAGGAAGAGCAGATCTACCTTCTTGAATGGGTATGAATTAATTTGTCATTGTAGTTATATAGTAGATTTTTAGTATATTAGTGTGCCTAGCATTTATAGTGGTATCAACCTCTAACCTTGGCCCTAGAACCAAGACTTTGACGTGTAAATAGGCACCAACATTGCTACACTCTGGTGATGGGTGTGAATGATATTTTCTCGTATACTGATTTACATGTTAGTCCATCTCTTTTCTTTTTTCTTTTATTTTTTCTATAGAGAGAAGTTTTAAAAAGTCTTAATTTAGTACTGCATCATCATTGGATCATAATAACTATAATTTTCTACTAGTTGCTGTTGCATTATATCAATGTTAGCCATGTGTTTAAAACTTAGCCCTTATGCTTTGACAATATACATGTATTTCACTATTGAAAATGGAATGTCAAGAAAACTCCTGGTCACATTAATGTTTGAATTCTGGACATCCCTTGGAATTGACTTATTCTCTCTCTCTCTCTCTCTCTCACAACAGTGCAATTGAAATGGTCTGATTGGAACTCAAGGGAATGTGACTTGCAAAGTTGTTATAGGATTAAAATGTTTTTGTGACTTGCAAAGTTGTTATAGGATTAAAAAGTTTATGTGACTTGCAATATGGCATATTCACTTCTCTTCTGGTACCTTAAATTGTTTTGCTTTGACAACATTTTCCTTTTGCTTTGGTATGCAATGTTGGGTTTTCTGCTCATATTCTTATTCTAGGGGAAAAAGCTGAAGGGAGTGATTACTTGAATTCAAATACTAGTCATGTTCATTTAAATCTCATGTATGATAAATTAGACTTATTGACTTGTATTCATGTGACTTTACATAACTAAAACACATTCTACACCTTTAGTCCTCTGCTTTCTGAGTTTCATATGCATTATGTCTAATTATTTTTTGTAAAATATTCTTTCATCTTTCTGCTTATAAGGCTTGGTACCTGCATGAAAATGATCGTGAGGTTGAACTAGTGGACAGTAGTTTATCAGAATTCAACGAGGAAGAAGTGAAGCGTGTAATAGGAATAGCTCTTTTGTGCACTCAGACATCACCAACACAAAGGCCATCCATGTCCCGTGTGGTGGCTATGCTTTCGGGAGACGCTGACGTTAGCAGAGAGGTTTCAAAGCCTGGATACTTGACAGAGTGGAAATTTGATGACACCAGCTTTATGAGTAATCTGGCAACTAGAGCGAGTGAAACCAGCTATGACACCTCAACAAGTACAAGCATAGTAGCTAATACAGAGAATTCACCAATGGACGTTACTAAACCTACGCTCCATGGTATCATTGGAGAGGGAAGGTGAGATTTTCTCCTTTTTGATCATTACTGTTTTGGTGTAATCTAAATAATTCATGTAGTCTTCATTGTAAATCATGTGTATAACTACAGAATGTAAGCTGCAAGTGGTTACTAATTTGAATGTTTGGTTGGTTTTGCAATTATTTCGGAAATAAAATTTGAAGTTTTATCTAGTTTATATCCGTGTAGGGGTGAAGTTTCAATTTACAGTCATATACAAGTTGATTAGCATCTATTTACCACCATAGAAGCTTCAAAAATGTATTAGATATCAAACAAAACAAGTCTAACATTAGTTATTGTTTCAACATAGTGATGAACTTGTAGATTTTATTTTGATTGAGTTATTGTTTGACTTAAACTTAATTTTTAAATTTCAAAATTAAGCTTTCAATGAATATTTAGTTTTGTGGAAAGAAAAGCATCTATTACATATTTATCAATGTAAATTTACTGTTTTGATATGAAAGGAACTTATATACATGTAAAATGACAAGAAATACTTAGATTTGTGCATAGCAAAGTATCTGTTACACGTTGTGCAATGCAAACTTAGTGCTTTGATAAGTTATATATATAGATATAGATATATATATATATATATATATATTACACTTTTCATTGGCCTTCAACATAGGGAAAATATTTTTCAGAAGCAATTATAAAAAGCAAAAACTACAGCCAAAGTCAAGTCTAATTTGAGCGAGTCTCTATCACTTTTTTGCTTTTTTTTTTTTCCATTTTTTCTTGGTTATAGGTTTTTAGATCTTTTGTAACAACCGCTCCTCAACCGCTGCTACTGGCGTTTGAGACTTGTGAGTAAACTTACTAAATCCTAAACAAGCCTAAGTAGAATTACCTATTAATCCTCGGACTTGTCGACTAGCGTTAATAACATCATCATTTCAATGTTTAGAATACATATATATAAAATTACATACTTCATTACTAGGTGATAATGTACATACATCGCTAATTTACCACAAAGTTTTTAACAATATATATATATATAGCGTTCACCCTACTTTGTCACATTTAGAAATTTCTACATGACACAACCCTATGTAGCGGAGTGACTCGGAACATGACTAAGAGATGCCATTACCTACGTTGTAGCAAAGCAAGATACGCAGGGCAACGCGTCTACAAAGGTCACTTACCAACAAAAGAAGATAAGGGGGTGAGTCTCACAGACTCAGTCATCATCGACCTCGTGAGTAGGGCGCAGATGAAAAACAAGTAATAAGGTAGAGATTTTGAATATGAAAAATATAATAATATGAAAACAATTAGCTTAAAAAAGAATGTGTACCTCATAAAGAAACTAGGAATTTTAATGTAAGTTGATCATTTCAAATCACACACATATATATATATATATAAATCAGCGAGTATGAAAGTTCCATCGTTAAAACCTTTTTGTAGCTTACTTAAGCCAAATCAATTTAACATACATGCTCCCGTAAAATTCAATTTTTGAAAACTTATAATTAAAGTCACAAATCACCTCATGCATGAGGTATTAAATCCATGTCGTTGTACGAATAAGGGAGTTGCTGAAAGTCTAATAATTCTCACCATGCATAAAAAACACGAGTTGAAAACTCAAAGAGATTTTAGTCTCTAGTAGGAAATCAAATAAACACCTATGGTCCCGCTATCACGTAATAACATCGGGAAGCCTCACTTCACCGGATTCCACATGCCATGGCGATCTCAACGATGTTGGCCGACATAAGAGAATCAAGCAGCCACAACTATGTATCACTAGCGGCCTAGCCATGTATACATATATCACAAGCAGTGGCCCCTGCTATGCTTAACCGCCCGTCGACGACCCATAAATTCTCTAGCTAGAGCTTACTCGTACACAAGGGTCACACTTAACCGAAGTGACACCCGGCTAACTCTCGAATCTCTTGGTTTAATAAAAACCATTCAAAAATTGAGACACGTTATGAAAAAAATTCTTTTTAAATTATTTCTAAAATGTCCAATTTAATAATTTAATGAAATCCTTTGCAAGCTTTATAGCATAAAACCATTGCATGAAGTAAAGTACAAATCCGCATGGTGGTCACGTATTTATTTCATAAATGCACACTGCACAATCATCAAGGCATATTTTGATAAAAAAAATCACGATATAAAGGCTTGTTTCCCAATTTAAAAACACTTTACATATCTAGCTTGTATATATATATTCTCGAAATATTTTCAAAGACTTAAACATTCACAAAATTCCTAGAATTCCTATAATTCCTAGAATTCTACCAACACATGCTTTCGACAATTTTTACGTTTGAAATAAATCATACATATATATAATTACGGAAATTTTAAAATGGATACCCTTTACTCACCTCACAATAGCGGGATACTACATCGCTATTGGTTCTTACATGCATATAATTATTCCTATTGCTGGTCATGTCTTACTAACTGTAATCAGAATTGAAATCCTACTGTTGAAACTTGACATTATCCCATATTATTATAATAGTGAAGAAAAAACAACTTAGCATCAATCTTTTTTATTATTTTACTAGCAAAGGACACACACATGCAACACAGACATTTGGGTTGATTTTGTTTGTCATCATCTAGCAGCTAAAAGAGTTGAAGGTGTATGTCCATGTGTTATTATGACTAATAAATTACACTTAAAATATTTATTAATTAATCATAACATTAAAACGACTGCGTCTCTCAAACTCACTAAAGGTGTGTTTGAATACACGTCAAAATCGGTTAACTACTTTGACATAGGAAAACAAAAAAGCTTTAGCTTATTTTAGTACAAAGTACGCTTTCATTGTATAGTCATGGGCTATTTATTCTAATATTTCCTATTTCCCCTCTAGACAGCTATTCTAATATATACATATATATAAGTCAATAATTCTAATTTTACATTCTTTAAAGTATTCATATTTCAAAAAAAAAAAAAGGGAGTAAATAGAACACTACAATTGATTAATGCTTTAATAAATAACATTTGATCATTTCATAAACTTATTCTTATCTACTTGAAAAATAGAATATGTACCCATATCAAATATTTATATTTTTTTTAATATCAAAAATTTTCGCAAAACCCAATTATCTTGTTAAAATTTTATTAATAAAATAAATAAAAACGTATAGATAAAAGGGGGACATAAACCTTATCTTCGGATTTACATGATCACAAAATTAAAATTGACTAAATGCATAAAGAAGGTTTTACTTTACGTGCATAATTTTGGATGCTACGGTAAAGATAAAAAGCCTCTTTTTTAATAAGATTCTAAGAATAAAGAGAAACATCAATAAAAATAAATTAAGAATACTACTCTTTTACATTTATTTAAAGAGAACATAAGGTAGATTGAGTTTATCCAATTTTAAAATGCCACATAACTCTCCTTTAGCTTATGTAAATACTTGAAGATTCTGGTGTTGTTGACCCTGATTCGACAAAAAATCTACAACTTGATTACCTTCCTTGTAAATGTGAAAAATTTTATAAGAAATATTGTTCAAACATTCCATTATAGATTCCAACAAATAACATATTTCGTGGGACCTTTTTTTATTCTCCCGAAGCATGTTAATGACTACCAAAGCATCCATCTCTATCCAAACTTTAGAAATATTGTAAGCTTGGCATAAAAGTAAGCCTCTATGTAAGGCTAATAATTCCACCTTCAGAGAATGCATGGGACCAAGATTCTTAGAAAAACAAAAAATAAGCCTATCGGTATGATCTTGAAGAACTCCCTTGCACGTTGCATTCTGAAAATTGTTCTGAGAGCTACCATCGATGTTCAACTTGAATTTACTTGTCAACAGTTTTGCCCACCTAATAATTTGGGGCAGCAATGGCTACATTGTTGGGTATTCAAAACCCCACAAGTTGGCCATTTGGGTATCTCGTTTCCATTGTCATTATTTCAGAAGATTCCCCTGGTGTAGTTGTCTCAATAATTTCATAATACGCCATATTACTTTGGCAAGATACATACCTAGATTTTTGTGTTTTGCATAAAATCTTTCCGACCACAGGAATCAATGTTGTTGATTTCACACAAGTGCACGTATTGTTAACATGTAATATAATAGTAAATAGAATTCGTTGTCATGGAGAATTGAATTAATTCTTGATTGCTAACTATTAAAATTTTAAAGGGCGTTTTAAAAAATAGCCATTTAAGATAACATGTTTTCAAAAGTAGCCATCTTTATAATTTTAACTGTTTTTAACCAAGTTGGACAAAAATACCCTTAATGAAATTACACGCTATGATGTGACATGTCATGGTTAGGTTGTGACACACCATGTACAAAAATCTGTGACACGCCATGGTTAAGTTGTAACACGCCATGGTTAGGCTGTGACACGCCATGTACAAAAACCTGTGACAAGCCATGGTTAGGTTGTGACACACCATGTACAAAAATCTGTGACACGCCATGGTTAGGCTGTGACACGCCATGTACAAAAACCTGTGACAAGCCATGGTTAAGTTGTGACACACCATGTACAAAAATCTGTGACACACTATGTACAAAAATCTGTGACACGCCATGGTTAAGTTGTGACACGCCATGTACAAAAACCTGTGACAAGCCATGGTTAAGTTGTGACACACCATGTACAAAAATCTGTGACACACCATGTACAAAAACCTGTGACACGCCATGGTTAAGTTGTGACACACCATGTACAAAAATCTGTGACACACCATGTACAAAAATCTGTGACACGCCATGGTTAAGTTGTGACACGCCATGGTTAGGCTGTGACACGCCATGTACAAAAATCTGTAACAAGTCATGGTTAGGTTGTGATACACCATGTACAAAAATCTGTGACACACCATGTACAAAAACCTGTGACACGTCATGGTTAAGTTGTGACACGGCATGGTTAGGCTGTAACACGCCATGTACAAAAACCTGTGACAAGCCATGGTTAAGTTGTGACACACCATGTACAAAAATCTGTAACACACCATGTACAAAAATCTGTGACACGCCATGGTTAGACTGTGACACGCCATGTATAAAAACCTGTGACAAGCCATGGTTAAGTTGTGACACGCCATGTACAAAAATCTGTGACACATCACTACTTAAAGTGTTTCCAACATGTTTTCATAAATCAAAATACAAATTTTTTATCTAAAACACTTACTTTGACTAAAAATTAAAAAAAACATTCTTTTGAAAATCTAAGTTTATAAATTTCAAAATTTTGAATTTATTAGTGTCTAGATCCCGAATTGATTCAATTAAAAACTATTTCATACATCTGTGATTATTTCTACTATTTTAATTTTCTCCACAATACCTAAAAATCGAAATTTTCAAATACCCACCCACCCAAACACTTCGAAACGATTGCTTAGAGTCTTGCAAGCACAAGAAAAAGAAATCTGAAAATGTGAGAGAGAGAAATCGAAAGTATAGCATACGAATGCGGAAGATAGAAATCGGAAGAATAACAGATGAATGTCGAAGAGAGAAATCGATAAAATTTGAGAGAGTGAGATGGTGAGAGAGAGAAATTCGAAATAGAAATAGAAAGAAATTATGATGAATGGTTTAATTTATTTAAAATAGTTTAAAGGGTATTTTTGTCAAGTCATAGATAAATATGGCTAAAAACAGTTAAACTTGTTCTGAAGGTTACTTTTAAAATGTCTTTATAAAAAAAGGACATTCCTCACAATTTCCTCAAATTTTAACGCCCTAATCTTATCCAAACAACCTAATTATTAAAAAGAAAAATTGAAACTAATAACTGAAACTAATATAAAATTTATCAGCAAAATTATTGTATTAAATTTGAGTGACTACTAGACCAAGATTATGATATCCCTCAATACTTTTTCTAATGATTGTCTCTCTATTTCTTAACATAGTTTAATAGATTAAGTTGTTCACCTAGAGTTCTAATTTATATACAAATCTTTGTCAAGGTTTTTATAAAAATATCTCTCCCAATTAACATACTATATGTCTATGCAAATTAAATTGAAGAAAGATTTATTAAGCTAGTACTCTAATTTTGGCTACATATAGTTTATAGGTGTATGTCTACTCTATATGTAAATTAAATCACCTAACTAACTAAGTGTATTCGATCATACGCTATTCTATTCTAAGTCTACCTAAATCTCCTTCATCAATGTTTAACTTAGATTTCCAATTCAATCTAATTGGTGATCGAGTAACTAAAAGCACTAAAAACAGAATAAAATAAATAATTTAAATCCATCAAACATAAGCAAAAGAGAGACAAATAAATCAAACTACATATTGAGTTCAATCATAATATTAGATAAACAATTTAGTTCTTTATCAAGTCACACATTATCATTAAAATAAATTTAAACATTAAAACTAAACCAAGAAAAATAAAAAATAAAAAAACTCCAAAAGTGAAACTTTTGATCTTCAAATCTTCTTGAATCCTTCAATTTCTTTTTAGCTCTAATGAGACTTTTTTTTCAACAATTATGTGGCTTGAATCTCAGGTATTAATCTGGTGTCTCTTTTTCTTCTAAAAGTCTTTTGGAAGGTTATTTTTATACGATTTGAAGTTAGGCCAAGTTGGGTAAAGAAAGAAGTCAATTCTAATTAGGATTTCCTTATCAGACTATGTGGGCTGTGGCTTAATTCCTCCAAAGTTGCAACCTTGACCATTTAAATAGTAGAAATTGTAATTGCTCTAGGACTACTACAGTGCTTCAAATTTGACATAAGTTTTGACTATCTTCCAAGCCAAACTGGGCAAAGTGGTAAACATGAAAGTTGCATTTTTTTCTCTTAATTTTTCAATGGTCTAAGAATCACTTTGTTTGAAGCTCTGTAGAGAGAGTTATAGCTATAATACCGAAACATGTGCAATGGAGGGTTGTACCTTGAAATTGCTCTTCTGCTTCCATTAAAATTCTTTTTTCGTTGAAGACCTACAAAAGTACAAATAAATCAATAACAACCTATCTTAATCACATTAACACCAAAGTAAGTATAAAATTAATTAAGATTAGATTGACTCACCTAAATTAACTAATTTAAATTTATTTAAATAAAACTTACTAATTTCTATACATTACAATAAGAACTAAGCTAAATTACTATCAAAATTAAGTCCAAATAACTCTATATCAAAGAGTTATCAGCCAACAAATAAAGAGAGATAGTAATACACGGATATGACCCTGTCTAATATAGTCTCCTGAATGGTACCATGAGTAGATAACTTGTATAATATTCAAAAGATTAGTAACATAGATTTGAAGTAATTTTGCCAAATAATTCCAAACCTATTTAGCCATTGGGCTATCCCATACCATGCGTAGCAATGATTCCTCTTAATTACAGCAAAGGCATTTAGAAGCGAGCTAGATGCCTTTAGGTTTCTTTCGGATCTCCACCGATATCCAATTATTGATCATTCTCCATAAGAAGAAAGAAATCGTTAGTGGTATACTTTTATGCCAAATAAGCTTACCTAAGAAGTTGGTAGGCTGTCGATGCTAGATTACTTCCTATGCACTTCTAGTAGTAAAATCACCATTAGATGTAGGAACCCAGTAAGCTGTATCATCTTTGGTTCTATCAAAAGGAGTCTTCATAATTTCCTTAGCTATAACATCTAAAACTACCATTCTCAATTTCTCTATATCCCATTCATTTCCAGTATAAAAGTAATTAACGTTAGCCATTGAATGAAGAAATAAAGGGAAGGATTTACCGACGGTTGATTTCCCATCTAGCAATTATGCCAAAAGAACAACTCTCCTTTACCTATTCACCACCTGATATTTGGTTCAGTGAAAGTTCTGCCATCAACCATTCTCTTTTAGACTTGGGAATGATGTAGTTTGTTGGTTACAGTATGAGGTATTTGGCCCGCACAATATGTTGCTCTCATGAATTGTGTCCAAATACTGTTACATGTTTGGAATCGCCACCATAGTTTTGCTGTAAAGGCCTCAAAGACATCCTTCAAGCTTTTGATATCTAAACCACCTTCCAAACATGGAAAAGTAATTTTTGGTCAACTTGCCCAATTGATTTGTTTTCTCTCTATAGATCTTCCCCAAAGAAAACTGTTAAAATGCCTCTCGATTTTTTCAATCACGCTTAATAGAGGCTTAAAAACTTGTAGGAGGTAAATTGGCAATGAAAAAAGAACACTCCAAAGTAAAGTAATTCGGCTACCAAAGGAGAGAATCTTATTTTCTCATCCTGAAATATGGTCACGTATTTTATTCATAAGTGAATCAATAGGAGTACCTTCTTCACACCTTTGTAGAGTGGAATGCCCAAATAAATAACTGGTAATGTGTGTAAATCCTATAATTTGTGAAATAATCTGTTTCCTCGAAGCTATAAGATTATTAACTGTAATAAAACAACTTTTTGGATGGCTCACATGCTGTTCGGAAATTTGCTCATACTCTAGTAAAAAATCAAGAATCTGTTGCAAAGTTGAACGGCTCCCATTAGTAAAAATCATCACATCGTTAGCAAATGCAAAGTGGCTAACATTCATACTACAACCAGATTGATAATGTAGCGATTTATATTGACCAAAAAGATGATTGATGCCTCGTGATAAGTATTTAGTCGCTAAAATAAATAAGAGCGGCGAAATAGAGTCACCATGTCTTAACCCTTTTTCTGCCTTAAAATAGCCAACTAACTACCCATTAATCAACAGGGAAAACTAGCAATTTGAGATACATCTCCTCATCATACCAATCCAATGATCATTAAAACCAAAATTTTACATCACCAAGTATAAAAAATCTCAATGCATTCGTTCATAAGCTATTATCATATCTAATTGTAAAACAACATTACCACCTCTCAATTTATAGTCAAGTTTGCCAATCAACTCTTGTGCCAGCAAAATGTTATCACTAATGAGTCTATCACTAACAAAACTACTCTAGTTATCAAAAATAATTGCAGGAAGAATTTTGGATAGCCTGTTAGCTAATAATTTAGTGACTATCTTATTAAAGACAATACACAAACTAATTTACTCCTCTTTTTCTTATAAGTATGGCATAATTAATTTTAGCATAATATCTAAAAGAGTTTATGAGTTATTTAGAAAAATTTAAGTAAATTTTTATACTTTTTTTGCTTTCAATAAATCCTTATAGTTTTATTTTGAGCTAAATAAATTTTTATAATTAATAGTTGACTAACTGTTATTAGTTAAAATGTCATTTGTCATTTTATGTCATATGGCATATTGATATGTTGTAATAGATGATAATGTAACATGTTGATGTAGTATGATGACATAGTTATGAGTTTTCACAATCCACGTCATTGTCATGTCAACATTATATAAGCATAAAATGATGTGTGGTAATTTGACTAATTGTAATTAATAAATCGTTAATTATAAAGGCCTATTTGATCTAAAGTTAAAATATAAGAATCTGATTAAATGTAAGAGAAAAATAATAATTTATTTAAATTTTCTTAAATAATCGAGGGGCTTTTCAAGGTTTATGTCATTTTTCTAGAATAACATGTTTTGTAAAAGACTAGAAGAAGTAACCCTTGCTATTAACATAACAAAATGATTTTAATAAAATTTAAACAAGAGTGCAAGTGAAGCATTAAGGTTAGAGTCCAAGATTTTATTTTTGAAAACTTGAATTCCAATTTAAAAGGAACTTAATGAGATTTGTGGAAAAAAAGGAAGCTATTTCTTGTCATATATATTGCTCACTATAAATGTATATTAAAAAAAAAAAAGACTTTTAACAAGTAAAAAAATCGAAAACGTCATACATACGAATGAAGATTTATCAAAAAAAGATAATCTTCCATTAGATACCAAACCATTTATGATAGTTAGGATAATGTCCATGTCATGGATGTGCGTCTGAATGTGATGGCTGGTGTGAGCCAAGCCTTTCGTTAACTTGAACGGCTGTCAGGCTTTTGAATTGTTTCCATGAGCAGGCTTTTTCATACTTCTCTCTGCTCATTAAATATTGGACTGGACTCAGCAACGCGTTAGTTCTTCTCATACAACTTTTCCATTGAACATTAATGAAACAGAGAAGAGGAATGATGAACAAATGATATTTCGAGTGATGATGAAGATGGTGATGAGATCACCACAACATTTGGCTTTGGGTTGTTTCTATGCTCTTTGCATCTTAGGTGCAGCTCAAGCTCAGAATCAATCTCAGAATCAATCTCAGCCAACTACTGATCCTGCTGAAGGTATTTGCTTCTTCTGTTTCTGCTTCTCTCTTCCATCGTTTCTAATACTTCTTCCATGAATACTGTAAGCAAAGAGCAAGCTCCCATGATAAGAAAACATCAAACAGCAAACTCCATGGCTAACTAAAAAAAATAAAAAAAAAATGAAAGAAAAGTTTGTCTTTGCCATGTAAATTTCTTTTTTTGCATTATGGGAGGGAGATTCGAATATTGTTTTTAAGTAAAGGGAGCATGGGAGATTCAAATCTTGCTTTTTAAGTAAAGGATCATACATTAATCAATTAGTCAAATATTTAAGTGTATATAAATTTTTTTTATTTTAAAATTCGTAGATTAATCTCTATTTTGATTGTTACTTTTATTAAATGTTTTAAAGTTAAATAGAAATAAAAAATACATTTAATGAAATATAAAGATAAATAATGTTTTGAATAATTAAAAATAAAAATTTAATCTCTTGTAAATAATAATGCATTAGTTTACTTTTACATGAAATAATTATGTGTAACTTTTGTTCTAAATTTTTATAATTAATTAGAGTTTTTGAGAAGTATTGGTACCCATTTGTTCGCCTATTTTTCATTTTTTAAATTTCCAGAGTTACACATTTTTTTAACAGTTAATATTTTTATTTTTTATATTTAAAATTAATTTTTATGATTTTTTTAACATTACAACTCATAAAACATTTATTTGAAAAAAAAAATTAAAATTTAAATATAGAACATATTAAAATCAATTAAAAAATTTCGACTGATGAAAGTTTCTTGTAGTGACCCATGAACAATAATAATTGAAAGTGAGGGGCCGCACAACCTGTTGTAAGCTTTTGGTGTTGCCCAAGTTTTCTGTAATTTTTCTGTAATTGAAAGCAAACACGGTAAAATTGGAATGCAGTAAGAGCATTGAACTCAATATTTCAACAATGGGGAATATCAGCGAGACCAGACCAATGGAACACAACCGGCGACCCATGCAGCGGAGCTGCCCTCGAATCTGACTCTACACACATTGATGACGATGAGTACAACCCTTTCATCAAATGTGACTGTTCTTTCAACAATCGCTCTACTTGCCACATCATCCGTCTGTATGTATCCGTTTCTTTTTTTCAACTGGCTTCCTTGTTTCAGTTGGGTGCAGTCAGCCGATGTTATTAACAGAAAATGCAAAGAATCCGTTTGACATTACGTCTGAATGGTGATTGCTCGAGTGCAAATAGCCTCGGACAGTGCTTGCATTGATGCTAAAATTGGCTTCATGCTATTGGTTCCTCTTAGAAAATGTAGTTTCTTTCTTTTTTTTTTTTTAAATTTAGCTATGGAAGCACATTGTCTGCCTGGGAGATGCTTGAACTTCCAACGTATTTAACTTC
The DNA here is from genome assembly GCA_036013995.1 of Theobroma grandiflorum. NCBI lineage: Eukaryota > Viridiplantae > Streptophyta > Magnoliopsida > Malvales > Malvaceae > Theobroma > Theobroma grandiflorum. Next base: position 17,597,040 of record CP142133.1, read on the forward strand.
TCAGGGAGAGATAATATTTTTTTTTTAAAGCGCTAGGGAGTTTTTTTTTTTGGCTCGAATCCCATTGAGTTTAATACGTATATAATAAAAGAAAAAGGTAATTTTATTAAATTTGATGCACTTTCGATTTGCCTTCGATTCTTTTTCAACAGAGGAACTGAGTAATGCATGCAATGGTTGGGTTTTGGCCAATTCTAATCATGGATTATTAGTGGGTATTTGTATATTTATTTTTCCAAAAAGACACTCAAATTTCTGTTACTACAAATAAAGAAACTGAGCGCTTGACTCTAATTCATGTTTGAAGAATGTTCTTATCATGTAACACTTACTTGTTAGTATCAGTATGTATATGATGATTAGAGTTTAAAATCTGAATTTTTGGACTAATGTATTTGAAAAAGCTTCATTTCATATGTCCTTATTCCAGATAACTTTTTTTACAGGAAAGTTTATGCGCTGAATGTCGTGGGTGTGATTCCAGATGAGCTTTGGACTTTGACTTTTCTTACCAATCTGTATGATTTCCATTTACACGTGTATATACTTAGAATTCTTTAGTTTTAATGATTACATACTTTGATATCTCTGCTAAGATCAAGCTGCTGCCAAACGTGAAATGTGAATTATGTTGCATGACTTTAGCTATACTATTACCATCCAGCACTACTGCACAAGCAGGATAGTTTCTCACGTTGGCTTGGTCATGTTTACTTCTGTTAAGAATACTAACTTCCCCCCTTCTTTTCTCCTCTTCTTTCAGGAGGCTGAACCAAAATTACTTGACAGGTCCCTTATCTGCTTCAATTGGCAATCTAACTCGAATGCAGTGGCTGTACGGCATTGCAACTTTTATAATTTATAAATTTTCAATCTTGACTTTATTTTTATTCTTCTTTTCTGTTCTGATATGTAATCTTTGTGTTGAATAGGACTGTTGGCACTAATGCATTATCAGGGGAGCTTCCTAAGGAAATCGGATTGCTTACTGATTTAAGATTATTGTAAGCTAATCTCATTTTTCCGTATAATTTATTTAGCACCTTGTTTTTTCAACTCTCTATGGTTGTCAGGTTGCCCTTCTCATATTTGTTGAACTGATTTCAACTAAAGCAAACAAAGTGCTTGAGATGTATAATCAATTTATTTATGTATTTCTTCATATGGCAGGGGCATTGGAATTAATAACTTCTCGGGTCCTCTGCCATCGGAGATTGGCAACTGTTCAATGCTAGAACAACTGTAAGTTGTTGTACAATGTTGAACATTCCTTCCATTTTCAGTGCAAATTCTGCAAGCTTTGATACGAAAAAGTTACCATCTTGGAAATGGATCGATAACATATAAAAATCTAAAATAAATTAACGTGTGTGTCACTCAGATGATCATTTATTTGCAAAAACTCCTATGGTTGGTGATTCCCCAATATCAATGCTCTACAGAAGAAAGGTATTTAATTAACAAGGCAAGAATATTAGACAACCTAAACAGTATGAAAGAGAACAACTTACATGGAGACATGCTGGTGGCAATTATTTAAAATTACTTAGAGTTTTGATGAATCACATGATATGTTTATTATTTTATTATTGAAAAGACATAAGATGTTTGTAATCCAAAGACAAATTTAAATTTAGTGCTTAGGCTAGTCTAAAACATTGACATGTTATACTTTTGTCTAGTTCTTGGCTTCCAGTCTATTCGTATACACAACCTCCATTAATTTTAAGAATTTTTAGAATATTTGGGTATTTATTTTGAAGTAGGAAGATGGTGAAAAATTAAATTTTGGGTGATTTAAAATTATAATAATTACTTTTGAAGATCAATCACTGGGACATCATTGCCATAAGATACATTGATCCTTCAATGTACAGGAATTATGATGTTATGGACAATTAAAGTGAGGTTCCAGAACAGAACTATCATTTGTTGGCAGCCAATGGGACCTTTGCTTAGGCTTCTGAACAAACTATGATGAAAACCAAGTTGGCTTTGAAAGAACATCTAGTTTTAAGAGATCATGGTCATGTTATAACTGAGAAAATAGGCACAAGCAAACAATTACTCAAAATAAAGCTGTGGAAACAGGAACAAGACAATAATTGCATGAAGGAATATATGTAAAATGCCTAACAAGCCAAAAACATTACTAAACAAAGACTCACTTTGTGCAAAGCCTAGCAGAAAGTGATTTACTGGTTCAATTCTTCAAAATCTTTTTAAAGAAATTTGCATCTGCTTCTGACAGCTAAGGCTCTCTTTTATGCTGTATTTAATTAACTGGGATATTGAAACTATCTAGAAGAAAGTAATTCAGGAAAGATATTTGTGTCCACATAGTGTCAATTGATAACTGACGGTGGCATCTTTCTTCTATGTAGACAATCATTATATATTGCCATACCATTTAGTAGGCTATGAGTATGTTTGACCTTATTGGTGGCTAGACTTTTGCTCAATGACTGCTCTAAGCCTTTGAAGTTCTCTAAGATTTTGTATTCTGTGAGGTACTGCAATGATTCTTTTCCTATGTGCATAATGGCTTAAATAATAGAAGAAGTTATTGCTATTATGAATTGTATATTTTAAACATTAAACACATCACGGGTATTAAAATAACAGTCTGTAATGCATGTTTAGATTTTTTTATTTTTTTTGTAACTGCTGTAAACCTTGACAACCTTAAATGTATTCATTTTTGGTTGATCTTCTTTGTTAGGAAGGACCAGATGATAGATTTCTCTATCAATTTACATGTTTGACTGTGAAGTCTCTGGAGTTTCTAGGATGTTCTATGCTTGAAGTATTATGTATCAAAACTTGCAGTTAGTTCTTATAAGATTCTGTTATTTATCTTCTTTTGTAGTGTTGTGTACCTTTCTGAAGTTTGATACTTATGATTTATGATCAATTACATTTCTGCATTTTTTTCTCGATAAAAATTATTAAAGACAATCAGAAATGATGGAACCTTGTTTATTTTGGCAGTTATTTTGATAGTTCCGGTGTAACTGGTGAGATTCCTTCAACATTCACTAATCTGCAGAACCTGCAAACAGTGTAAGAATGTTTTTGATGCTTTTTTCTTTCTAGAAACTTTCAAACACATATGCTTTGTTGGAAGAAAGGAGTATATTCATGAAAATTTTGAAGCAATACTTCAATTTATTTCAGGTGGGCATCAGACACAGAACTTACAGGGAGGATACCTGACTTTATAGGGAATTGGTCAAAGCTTCTTGTCTTGTATGGTTTATTTTCTTCATGTGATTGTAAAGTCTTTTTTGAAAGAGAGCAGAGGAAAATGATAGCTATTTGTGTTATTGCTATCACTGCACAATTTATAAAGTTCAATCTATTGTTTGATTGTAGGAGATTTCAAGGAAACTCTTTTGAAGGTCCAATACCTTCAACATTTTCCAATCTTACTTCACTGACAGAGTTGTGAGTGCCTACATCTTTTCTGTCACTTTGCTAATATGTTGAAGGTCTGTGGTGCCAACAATCCAATGTTATGTAATTATAGGAGGGTAAGCGGTTTATCTAATGGAAGTTCTCTATCATTTATGAAGGATATGAAGTCCTTAACTATCTTGTAAGCTATCTCAGTTCCAGTTTATGATTCAATTTGTTCCTTCTTCTCTCCTGTTGTCCAATAGCTTAGTTACATTGTCTCAAGAAAGGATATTTCGTGCAGAGATCTAAGGAACAATGATATTTCTGATACAATTCCATCCACTGTTGGAGAATACCAGAGTTTGACGCAGCTGTAAGTTAATCTCCTGAGCGGTTGTTTCCTTTGTTAGAATTCAGAATTCTGTCAAGGCAGTTTCTGAGTGAGTTGGACCTGAAAGCAGTCAATTGACCACTTGATTGGTCCTTCTAACCTGATGGTCAGATATTTTATGAGCCCTATATAAAGTTTATTAAGTATATTTAAATGATACTACTTAGCTGGTTGGTTGGTGTGCTTGTAACCAGAACCCATTTTATTTAAAATCGGTTTAGCAACCATTTTACACAAAGTCTAAAGTTAATTGTTTTCTTGTGTGTGCGCATGTTTGTACCGAATGTATTTGTCTGCATCTACATATACATACATGTGTATGTCTGTGTGCATACATGTGTGTAGGGTATAAATATATATTTATGTGTGTATATATGAAAATGTTTTTGCGGGGTCCAAGGTGGTTGTGTTTTGCTGGATTTGTATGAAAGTTTGCCAGCTCTTTTGTTACTTTTTTCTTTTTGCTTACTAGTTGTACTTTTTCTTGTAACTGTTTAATTATTAATATTCTTTTCTAGGGATTTAAGCTTCAACAATATAACTGGACAGATCCCAGACTCGCTTTTCAATTTGAGTTCACTCACTCATTTGTAAGATGCAAAATTTAATAAATAGCTTCACATACCTGCTGATTTTTTTTTCTTTAATGTACCTGCTGATTTAAATATGAAAGTGTAGCAAATTTTGATGTTTTTATTTCAGGTTTCTTGGAAATAATAAGTTAAATGGCTCCCTTCCTGCACAAAAGAGTTCATCTCTTCGCAATATGTAAGAGCAACTTATGTCTTGTCACTCGATGTGATCATGATATACTAAGAAACAAATCAATTTGGACTAACAGTGTATTCCCAGTCAATATCTTTTAGTTTTTTCAACCCAAGGGACATTTCGAGGTTCAATCTCTTCTTCAAATTATTGCTGCAATGGCTTTATCTTTGTCCTGAAATTAGGACCCAGCTGATAAAGTTCTGTGTAGGACGAAAGATATATATATGTATATGTATATGTATATGTATATGTATATATGTACATGAATATATATGTATATGTATATATACCACTTTGTGGAAAAAAAAATAATTCAATGTAGTATATGTGCATTAGAAAATTTAGATGTGCTGTTGAATTTGTATGAAGCTTGATGTGTATGTGGCTGTTCACTATTTCTTTTACTTATTTAAGTCTCTTAGTGGTTCTTCAATGCAATTGGAATATGATTTATCTGAAAAGGATGTTGTATTTAGACCTATTTCTGTTAGGAAATCATATATGTTGCTGAGTTAGGCATCTGAAGGTAGAGATGAAGGCACATTCATCATGCCATAGCCTTTGAAAGACCTATTGCTGCTGTTTTGTTTTACCTTGCGAACTAAAGACCATATGTCTAGCTAAGGTCCAATACCAACTAGCTTGATATTTGTGGGGAAACATAGAGGTGTAGAAGTTTTGGATGGTGTTAACAACTTGCATGGGCTGATGTGATTTGACTAGGGCTTAATTCTCTGAATATGTGCCATTCTAAACACACAATCCTTGCAGAGATGTGTCATACAACAATTTAGCTGGGAGCTTTCCTTCTTGGGTCAACGAAGCAAATTTGTCAATGTAAGTCTCTTATAGGTTCATAATTGCACATATGCAATATGATCAATGTATATATTTACACACTCTGCCAAAGATATTGTCTTCTGCTAGCTTTTGAGTATTGTATGTTCAATATTATAGAAAACTTCAAATCTGTAAAATTGGGTTTCATTCTATGTACACTTAATGTTGAAATTGACTGCTTTCTTTGTGGTGTGTAATATGCAGTAATTTAGTTGCCAACAACTTCACAATAGGACAGTCAAACAGCAGGTGATTCTTAGTGCCATCTTCACTTATTTATGATTGAACATGTGAAGTTGACTTAAAATGTATGTGCTCTCTTTCTAATCAGAATATTAATGTTCTTACTTGTATTATGGTCATTTGCCTTTGTTAAGTTGCTGATCATGCGCCATGAGTGAGCTATAAGTCATAATGTAGTTTTCTTTTGATAAGTTATTAGCAATATCTATGAGGTTTGGAACATAGTAATAAGCTGTTCAATGCTTAAAATTATCCTTTGTTTCTATCCACTTTCTGAATCTTGTGTTATGATGCTGTATAATGAATAACAAGTAAATATATACTATTATACCTGAAGAATAAAACTGGCTCCTTACCTGTTTTCACTCTTGAAGAAGAAGGGAACAAGAACAGCAGCTGATTGCATTTTTATACAGACTCCATGATGCAGCATGGAAAGAAGTTGCTTGACTTAAAGATTTTATTTTGTAATGCTATGCTTTATGAGCTTAATTGTACCCTTTATAGATTTGGGTTGTAGGCTATTTTATATTAATTAGTTTTGCTTATTTATCCAGAATTGCAGTTTTACATTTATGTTTGTTATTCATGTTTTATCAGGGTTTAGGATATAGCCTATAGATATCTATGTTCTTTTTAGTTCTAGAATGCTTAGATTGTGAGGTATTGAGCTTTTGGATTATCAATTATTGAGTATTGAGATTTTCTTCCTCTATAAATTCTTTCTTGTTTTCTTTCCCTTATTCTGCTGTTTCTCCCCAATTTCCCCTGTTTCTCTCTAATTTATTTTGTCTCTCTCTGATTCTATTATCTGTCTCTTTTCCCCTCCTTGTTCTACATAACTCTATTTAAGAATTTAAAGGTTTAAGTCAGCTTACATAGCCTTATTGAGATTTAGATGGTCAAACATCATCAACCATTGCTAAGCATGTAATCATCATCCTTATGCAACTCCATTGCTCTTCTGTTTTCAGTGTTTTGCCATCAGGATTGAACTGCATTCAACGGAATTTTCCTTGCAATCGAGGAACTGGAATCTGTAAGTGTAGTTAAAACTTTCCCTTCTTTGTGAGAAACAAATAGGTTGGCAGCCAGAATACAGGGACCTTCTTGAGTTCACTGCATGCGTTATTGGCAAAAATTAATTGAAAATTTTTGCTAGATCAAGTACTTCCATGTAATTCTCAATGATTGTGGATGAGATAAGTTAGACGCAAAGAACTGGAAATTATACACTCCCAAGAAATAACTATTTGGAAAAAGGGAAATATTAAATTGATGGAATGATGACATTTTACAATTGATCTTTCCTTGCGATTCATAAACTTGTCAAATTCCCAAGGAAATTAGTTCAAATCAAAAGAAGAAACTGCGAAAAAGAAAAGCGAAAAAGAGGTTAAATATTTTGATAAAAATTTAAAGCATAATTTATGTCTTTCAAAAAAAAAAAAACAAAAAGTGAAAAGCTTAATATACATGATTTCCATTGTCTTACTCACCAATAATATTTATAAAAAAATCTTTAGTTTTCCATCATATCTTGCAAAAATTAGAATTGATGGGGAATGATAAGTTAATAACATTATATAGAACTGGGCTCATTGACTATTATTACCATAGGAAGTGCATGGTAGAGGAGAACAAATATTACTATATTACAACTATACTGCAATATGCAATCATCACTAATGTAAATTTTGAGAGGTGAAAAGGGATTCACAAAATGAAATTATACACGTTACTTTATTCTCTAATCGTCTTCATTTGAGAGAATATAAAAGTTTAAAGGGTGTCTGGAGGAACTTAATTTGCCTCCAAACCCTCTGTAAACAGGGTAGCAATCGTTACTCTCTTTCACTCTACTGTCCTCCACTTTTACCCCACCCAAAAACATGTTAGGTAGGTGGACAGGTTGCTAGAACTCAAATACCAGGTTGCAGGAGCAAGCTAGTGATTAGGGCCTTTTAAGGCCTACTATTATTAAAGTAATTGTTGAAACAGAGCAGGAAGGGTTGAGAATTGCGGATAAAAGGGAAAGAGGGCTTGTTGTGAATTATTTTGGAGTGTAAAACCGTAGAAAGTTTAGTTTCAGAAGAAGGCAAGAAAGATGATAAAAGAGGAAAGAATAGAACACAAGATAGAACACTATTATCTTGTAAGGATTAAAAGTTACAAACAGCATATCGTCTACTAAAAACATGACAGATCAACTTGCACTCCATCAAAACAAATGTAGGATTTCTTTAACCTAGGCAAATTAATATCTCCTCTAGCTCCAAACTCACAAATACATACAGTGTTTAAAAATCAGAACATAAATCTGCAGTCTCTTGATTTTAATAAATTTGGAGCAACCTTTATATTCCCAAGGAATAGATTGAATGGCTCTTGCACTTAAGCTTAAGTTTCAGATGAAGTAATGAGAACTGCCAAAGATTTTTGCTGGTAACTTCCTGTTATATGTTAAACAGAGAGACTACAGACACACTGAGTTTAGTTTCATAAATAAAAGGGCCTTGAATGCCTTGTTGGGCAAAAAAGAAATTGGAAATGATTGCATTAAAGGTGTGCAACTCAACTTGATAAAAAGCTTTTACTTTCTCAATCCTAAATATTACATGTAAAATTGCAAATGAAACCTTCTTTCTAGGTGCATTAGTTGGGAGCTGAAGAAAATTAAGGGGAGATAATGATAAAAATGTTTTGTTGAATTATATTTTATTGGAGGGAGTAGTTGAGGACTAAAGTACCTATTCTTCTAGGCCAGAATTATTTATATGGCCCCTTTAACAATTTGAGACAAACTAAAGCTACATAACTGAGTGTTGAACCAATCATATTGTTCCCTCGAGTATATTAAAGCTCCTATCCGAGATTGAAACTTAAATTTGAAATACCTCATCCATTTAGTTAATGAGCTGTAAATGGGTCAAATCCATAGTTAGGTGGTTTAATGAATGGGTACCCATAGGTATCCATTTATATCCCTGAACAATGACTGTAACTATTCTTCCTTTTAACACACATTTCTTTACATTTAAAACTCATTAAAATAATTTGAGAACTGTCCTTATAGGTTAGAATTTTTAGGCATTTGTAGACGCTCAATAATGAAATTCCTAAAACTTACTAAAATTGTGTTTTGGCTTTCCTTTACCCCTAAACTTAAATAATCTTTTGAGGACTGTATACAGATTACATTTTACTAATACCAATTATTTTGAGGTTGGATGCTTAACATGGTAAAAAAGTCCAGGTTGTTTGTTGACCCATTTGGTGTATGTTATTCATTGTGTTGTTTTATATTTGTTAGTCATGTGGTAGGCTCATTGGTTATGTCCTGGTTGTTTGTTGATCCATTTGGTGTGTATGTGTGTGCTTTTTTTTATCTTTGAAAGGCCCATTTGGTGTGTGTTATTAGTTGTTTGTTGTCCCATATTTGTCGGTCATGCAGTAGGTTTGTCCGTTTGCGTTGTTTGTGTTGGGCATACAAATAAATGCAACCGGTTTTTCTCATGTCTAAGTTTGGGATTTATTGTGACCTTCTATGTAGTTCAGGTTTTTGCATTTATTGCCAATTAATTTTAGGCTGGATGTTTAATACAATTTCAATGCAGGTTGTTCCTTGACTTGTTTGTTATGTTGTTTGCCATCCCTTATTTGTTGTCCACATAGTAAGCTTGTTTGTTTCAGTTGTTAGTATTGAGCTAATGTTTCAGTTGTTAGTATTGAGCTAATGCCATTGGCAGGTTGAGGGGGAGTGCTCAATAGTATGATCATAAGTGTGCCTACTAGGCTAATATTTTCTTGTAAAGAACCTTTTTCAGTGTGATTGATGAATATCTCTTTTCTTTTTGGTTTCCCAGATTATAACTTTGCAATTAAGTGTGGTGGTTCGCAGATTACATCATCCGATGGGACTCTGTTCGAGAGGGATAATGAGACTCTTGGTCCAGCATCGTATTATGTGACTGACACAAATAGGTGGGCAGTCAGTAATGTTGGGTATTTCGCTGGGAGCAATAATCCACATTACACAATTTCTTCATCCTCTCAGTTCACAAGCACCCTAGACTCAGAACTATTCCAGACAGCACGGGTTTCTGCTTCATCACTAAGGTACTATGGATTGGGGCTTGAGAATGGAAACTACACTGTGAGGCTCCAGTTTGCAGAAATAGAAATTATGGATACAAATAGATGGGAAAGTCTTGGGAGGCGTGTTTTTGATATTTATATCCAGGTCTGTATCACATTACTGAAATCCGTGGGCTGCCCTTTAACTGTTACCTTTCAAACTGTAGTATTCACGATCGTGATGTAGAAGGTTTTCTTGATATTTAGAAGTCTTGAACTAGTGGCAACCTTTGCCGAGCATGTGAAACATATTTAATCCAAATAATTCATTACTTGAAGAATTGCTCTTAGATTCTGTGGTACTGAGACTAACTCCCTAGATTTCCTACATAGGAAATTTCAGAAAATGACCACCCAAGATTTGCTTCCCTCATTTTAATTTATTATTCTTGGCATCGTACAATTATTCCACCCAGGTAGGAAGTTTTTTGATAAATGAGATATTGTTAGTGCACCTAGCTGTTGCAAAGGTTTGAAGCTTTGAGCTTTGCCCTTAACAAGTCAGTTGGTACTAACTGAACAAGGCTCCCTTCGGTCTTAGGTAGGATTATTCTAGTTTAAGAATGACAACCAGTTTTAATGTGATTAATAACTACCTTTTTGTTGTTTTTCAAAAAAAAAAAAAAAAGAACTTTTTTGTTAGAATAACATTCTTCTTTCTTTAATTTCTGAATTTGATTATTCCAGGGTAATCTTGTTTTGGAAGATTTTGACATACGCAAGCAGGCTGGTGGAGTTTCTAAACGAGCAGTACCAAAAGAGTTTAAGGCTCACGTATCAGAAAATTACCTTGAAATTCATCTGTTTTGGGCTGGAAAAGGGACTTGCTGTGTACCAGCTCAAGGTAAATATGGACCGTCCATTTCAGCAATCAGTGCTACCCCAGGTAAGCAATTAACAAACTTTCTTGATTTGCAGCACAGTATCACAGTATTATTAACTGCGGTCTTTTAAGCAGATTTCATACCTACTGTTAATAATAACGCTCCAACAAGCAAGAAGAGTAGAACGGGTCTGATCATGGGGATTGTTGTTGGTGTTGGAGTTGTAGGCCTCCTGTCTGTTGCAGCTTTCTGCATTTTTAGGAAAAGAAGGGCCCATAGGAAAGATGATGAAGGTAGAATTTAAAGTCTTGTTGCTGATATTTGAGTTGTTTAACTTCTTTAATTTGAAGCTGTTTCCGGATATGAACACTTGTCCTGAGCATCCATGTGGTCCTAGTCTTCTGTCACAGTTAACAGAGGCAACATTCATTTTAAAGATTTATGGGACCTTAGAAATATTACTAAAGAACCTTTTCTTTAAGAAAAAAACTTAGGTGTATTTATTGCCAACTTATAGGCTAAACAAGCGAATTTATCTTTAGACAAGCAGTTTCACAACACTAATCTTTGTTTTTCTTGAATTTGCAGAGCTCCTAGGAATAGATGCTAGACCATACACTTTCAGTTATGCTGAACTAAAAGCTGCTACAGAGGATTTCAATCCTGAAAATAAGCTTGGAGAGGGAGGATTTGGGGCAGTCTATAAGGTAATTTGTGGTTGTATTAATAGTAAAGAGGTGGATGAATACACCGTGTTATGGGATTTTTGTCTGAAATGGAGGCATTTATCTATTCATAAAGTAGATAACCCCCTGAATCCGAGACTAATCTCAGATTGAGAATTACCTTTTATATCAATTTTACTAAGTGGAAGCAGTTCTCTCCTTTTGATTGTTAATCGATAGCATATGCACACAGTGAAGGATGAAGCTGGGATAAGGCATAGGCATTTGACACGAGAAGGAATTGCAATTTACTGATCCTTTTATCCTCCTTAATTGTTTCCATTTGAAAACCTAATTAAAGAAATTTGAAACATTTGATGGTTATTCTATTACTTTTCTTTTGAGAAATTGTGTGCTCCAATTGACGGAACATTGAGGATCGAAGTTTATTATAATTTCATTGAATCAGATTTTAGTCACTGAAATTAACAAACTGAATGAAATGAACTCTATTGTATAAAAATATTGGAGCATAGCATGATTAATTTTTTTTTTTATTAAGTTTGTTATATTTTCATTCATTATGTTTGACTTGATTTGAACACCAGGGAAAACTTGATGATGGAAGAGTAATTGCTGTGAAGCAATTGTCCATAGCATCACGCCAAGGCAAGAGTGAGTTTGTTACAGAAATTGCCACCATATCAGCTGTGCAACACCGTAACCTTGTCAAACTATATGGATGCTGTTTTGAGGCAGATCAACGTCTCCTTGTTTATGAGTATCTGCAAAACAAGAGTCTAGATCAAATACTTTTTGGTATGTAGATAGAATATGTGAAATGTTTTATGCTTTTCTCTTGAAGACGGAAAGTTGGAAACATGTTAGTATCTAGTTACACATGGCTTTCATGAAGCAGGAAAAAATTTGAACCTCATCTGGTCTACACGTTATGATATATGCTTGGGAGTAGCACGAGGTCTAGCTTATCTTCATGAAGAATCAAGCGTCCGCATTGTGCACAGAGATGTCAAGGCCAGTAATATTTTGCTTGGTTCTAATCTCATCCCAAAAATCTCTGATTTTGGTTTAGCCAAACTTTACGATGATAAGAAAACCCACATAAGCACCCGTGTTGCAGGGACAATGTAAGATTCTGAAGACTAGCAACCCTCTTCTTTCTAAACAACTTTATTATTTCTCATCATTTTTATGCCTCTAGTAGATTATTACTAAATGGTTGCTGTCATCACCTATGTAGTGGGTATCTTGCACCGGAGTATGCCATGCGTGGACACCTTACAGAGAAGACTGATGTGTTTGCCTTTGGTGTTGTGGCTCTAGAGATTGTTAGCGGAAGACCTAACTCTGACTCTAGCTTGGAGGAAGAGCAGATCTACCTTCTTGAATGGGTATGAATTAATTTATCATTTTAGTTATATAGTAGATTGTTAGTATATTAGTGTGCCTGGCTCTTATAGTGGTATCAACCTCTAACCTTGGCCCTAGAACCAAGACTTTGACGTGTAAATAGGTACCGACATTGCTACACTCTGATGATGGCTGTGAATGATATTTTTTCGTATGCTGATTTACATGTCAGTCCATCTCTTTTCTTTTTTCTTTTATTTTTTCTAAAGTGAGAAGTTTTAAAAAGTTTTAATTTAGTACTGCTTCATCATTGGATCATAATAACTATAGTTTTCTACTAGTTGGTGTTGCATTATATCAATGTTAGCCATGTGTTTGAAACTTAGCCCTGATGCTTTAACCATGTACATGTATTTCACTATTGAAAATGGAATGTCAAGAAAACTCCTGTTCACATTAATGTTTGAATTCTGGACATTCCTTGGAATTGACTTATTTTCTCTCTCTCTTTCTCTCACAACAGTGCAATTGAAATGGTCTGATTGGAACTTAAGGGAATGTGACTTGCAAAGTTGTTATAGGATTAAAAAGTTTATGTGACTTGCAATATGCCATATTCGTTTCGCTTCTGGTACCTTAAATTGTTTAGTTTTGGCGACATTTTCCTTTTGCTTTGGTATGTAATGTTGGGTTTTCTGCCCCAATATTCTTATTCTAGGGGAAAAGGCTGAAGGGAGTGATTACTTGAATTCAAATACTAGTCATGTTCATTTAAATCTCATGTATGATAAATTAGACTTATTGACTTGTATTCATGTGACTTTATACAACTAAAAACACATTCTACACCTTTAGTCCTCTGCTTTCTTAGTTTCATATGCATTATGTCTAATTATTTTTTGTAAAATATTCTTTCATCTTTCTGCTTATAAGGCTTGGTACCTGCATGAAAATGCTCGTGAGGTTGAACTAGTGGATGATAGTTTATCAGAATTCAACGAGGAAGAAGTGAAGCGTGTAATCGGAATAGCTCTTTTGTGCACTCAGACATCCCCAACGCAAAGGCCATCCATGTCCCGTGTGGTGGCTATGCTTTCGGGAGACGCTGACGTTAGCAGAGAGGTTTCAAAGCCTGGATACTTGACAGAGTGGAAATTTGATGACACCAGCTTTATGAGTAATCTGGCAACTAGAGCGAGTGAAACCAGCTATGACACCTCAACAAGTACAAGCATGGTAGCTAATACAGAGAATTCACCAATGGACGTCACTAAACCTATGCTCCATAATATCATTGGAGAGGGAAGGTGAGATTTTCTCCTTTTTGATCATTACTGTTTTGGTGTAATCTAAATAATTCATGTAGTCTTCATTGTAAATCATATGTATAACTACAGAATGTAAGCTGCAAGTGGTTACTAATTTGAATGTTTGGTTTGTTTTACAATTATTTCGGAAATAAATTTTGGAAGTTTTATCTTAGTTTATATCCGTGTAGGGGTGGAGTTTCAATTTACAGTCATATACAAGTTGATTAGCATCTATTTACAACCTGACAAGCTTCAAAAATGCATTAAATATCAAACAAAACAAGTCTAACATTAGTTATTGTTTCAACATAGTGATGAACTTGTAGATATTATTTTGATTGAGTTATTGTTTGAATTAAACTTAATTTTTAAATTTAAAAATTAAGCTTTCAAGGAATATTTAGTTTTGTGCAAAACAAAAGCATCTATTACATATTTATCAATGTAAATTTACTGTTTTGATAGGTCTTTTACGGCAACAACAATGTTTGACATGGAAAGAACTTATATACATGTAAAGTGACAAGAAATACTTAGATTTGTGCGAAGCTAAGTTTCTATTACACGTTTCGCAATGCAAATTTAGTGTTTTGATAAAGCTAAAGCTAATTGGGGCAAGTCTCTTATCTCTTTTTTTGCTTTTTTTTTTTTTTTTTCATTTTTTCTTGGCTATAGGTTTTTAGTCCTTTTGGACATAATTGTCAATAAATGAAGGCTTCTATTGAGCTTCATTTTGGGTTTTAAAGAAAGCCATTGAAGAATTAACAAAGATGGAGAAAAAGTATGGCATTAAATTGCGTGGTTATAGAGAAAGTAACAAAATGCTAGGCCTCTCACCCCCTTATTGATCACCTTATAAATGAACCTTTTCTTGATAGCAAGTCTCGTTGGAAAGTCATCTTACCAATCAAAGTGCAAGCTACCTCAATGCTTGTTCCATCTTGGTGTTTTTGTTCATATATAACAAGTGGAGTAGTCATAGCTATAAAAGAGGTTGACCTGATTAAAGCAAATAATTGTGAAACTAGAATGAGTATTGTATAAGTTTTTACAAGTGTATTCAATATAGGATCATTACAAATAAGTTTTGCCCTGTACTCTTTGCATTAGGTCAAGCTTGTCACGTTGCATTAGTAAAGAAGACTCTTGATTTATGAATTCATCAGTAGTTGTAACAAAGAGTATTCAAACATTGGACAATTGTGCTTAGTCACGAGCATTTCACCATCTCTGTCTACTTAACAAGGTTGAATTGGTTCCAGCAACAAAAGGTTACAAGACATAACATCTTTAGATATTTTTTTATTATTTTGTAAATTATGCTGAGATATTAACATGTTTGTTCATGTGAATTTGAATTGACCCAAATCCATATTTGTTGAAAGGAGTAAAGTATTCATTCTATCGATAATCCGTCAAAATATTTTGACAGAATTAATTCTGTTAAAAAATTCATTTTGTAATTTTTATCTCATGCTTAAGTTTATATTAATCTTTATATATAAATTGGGTGACTCCCACTTCTTCCTTATTCTTTTTGTTATCTTATTATTTAATTTCTTACAATACTTATGTAATTTAATTTACTTGTGATCTCTATTTATAAGATGAGAAATAACAATTGCTGTCAATAAGAAAAAAGAGAGCCCTTAGCAGCATTAGACCAACGTGGATTTGTGCCAGTTGTATATGAATTCTGAGGCCCAAATTCAATTTTTATCTTTGGACCCATCTAAAATAGTATGAACTAATTCGAATTTGAATCAAATCCATGATTTAAATAATAATAAACTTTATCACGTTAATCTAAGTTGGATCTATTCATGCTAACATATATAATATACATATATATCAATTATGAATAATGTATCAGACGTGATTTGTTAGACTTATATCAACCTAATGAAAAGGGTCAACGTAATGAGAGTCAAAGTGGAGCCCTGTATCTATCTGATTTGACAATTTGATGCAGCGCTCACTGCAGACCAAAAGCTATGCCAAGAAAATGATGTGGAGCGAAATGCACTATAAAAGTATTTTGTCCTGTCCTGGATTGTTGTTTTCTAGTATTATTGGTTTGTCATTGATTCTGCTTTACTATTTACTTAAAGGAACCCAATAGTTTAGTAAGAGATGCACCTGCTGCTATAGGACACTTTTTCTTGGTAATTACCTTGTTTAATTTAGGAACGTTTTAAAAAATAATTTTTAAAGATAAGACGTTTTTAAAAATAGTTATTTTTATAATTTTAATTATTTTTAATCAAATTGAATAAAAATATTTTTAATGAAATTATACGTTATGATGTGACACATCATGTACAAAAACTTATGACAAATCATGGTTAGATTGTGACACGTCATGTACAAAACTTGTAACACGCCATGTACAAAACCTCGTAATAAGTCATGGTTAGGTTGTGACACACCATGTACAAAAACCTGTGACACGTCATGGTTAAGTTGTGATACGTCATAGTTAGGCTGTGACACGCCATGTACAAAAATCTGTGACAAGCCATGGTTAGGTTATGACACACCATGTACAAAAATCTGTGACACACCATGTACAAAAACTTGTGACACGCCATGGTTAAGTTGTGACACGTCATGGTTAGGCTGTGACACATCATGTACAAAAATCTGTAACAAGCCATGGTTAGGTTGTGACATGTCATGTACAAAAATCTGTGACACACCATGTACAAAAACCTGTGACACGCCATGGTTAAGTTGTGACACGTCATGGTTAGGCTGTGACACGCAATGTACAAAAACTTGTGACAAGCCATGGTTAGGTTGTGACACGCCATGGTTAGGTTGTGACACGCCATGTACAAAAATCTGTGACACACCATATACAAAAACCTGTGACACGCCATGGTTAAGTTCTAACACGTCATGGTTCGGCTGTGACACGCCATGCACAAAAACCTGTGACAAGCCATGGTTAGGTTGTGACACGCCATGTACAAAAATCTGTAACACGCCATGGTTAAGTTGTGACACGCCATGGTTAGGCTGTGACACGCCATGTACAAAAACTTGTAACAAGCCATAGTTAGGTTGTGACACGCCATATACAAAAATCTGTGACACACCATGTACAAAAACCTGTGACACGCCATGGTTAAGTTGTGACACGCCATGGTTAGGCTGTGACAAGCCATTGTTAGGTTGTGACACACCATGTACAAAAATCTGTGACACGCTATGGTTAAATTGTGACATGCCATGGTTAGGTTGTGACACGCCATGTACAAAAACCTGTGACAAGCCATGGATATGTTGTGTCATGTACAAAAATCTGTGGCATACCACTGCTTAAAGTGTTTCCAACATGTTTTCATAAATAAAAATATAATTTTTTTTATCTAAAACACCTACTTTGACTAAAAATTTAAAAAAAAATTCTTTTGAAAACCTAGGTTTATAAATTTCAAAAATTTGAATTTATTGGTGTCTAGATTTCAAATTGATTCAATTAAAAGCTATTTCATACATATGTGATTATTTCTACCATTTTAATTTTTTCCAAAATACCTAAAAATCGAAATTTTCAAATATCCACCCACCCAAACACTTCGAAACGATTGCTTAGTGTCTTGAAAGCGCAAGAAAAAGAAATCTGAAAATGCTAGAGAGAGAAATCGAAAGCATAGCAGACGAATGCCGAAGAGAGAAATCGAAAGAATAACAGACGAATGTCGAAGAGAGAAATCGATAAAATTTGAGAGAGTGGGATAGTGAGAGAGAGAAATCCGAAACAGAAATAGAGAAAAATTATAATGAATGGTTTAATTTATTTAAAATAGTTTAAAGGGTGTTTTTGTCAAATCATAGTTAAATATGACTAAAAACAATTAAACTTATTATAATAGTTATTTTTAAAATATTTTTATTAAAAAAGGACATTTCTCACAATTTTCTCTTTAATTTATGTTGTAACAATTCTTCTACTTCTATTGGATAATTCAATTCAATTATTCAAAAAAAAAGTAACTCTATATCTTGTCAACAATGGAATTCAAAAGCAACCGAAGGTAACTCAACAGTCTTCAAAAGAGAAACAAAATTGGCCAGTTTTAAATTCTTACTCTGCCCTGGTCTATTGTCACGTGGGGGTTCTGCAGACGCACCTCGGGCCTACTCCGTGGCTCGGAGCCGCGCTCCGTGACATATGACCTGTCGCTATATTCGCCTAACCATAAAAAATCTCTTCATTGATGATGAATTTGCCTTTTTCTTCCATATTTTGGCTGCTGGTGGGAATATATTATGGGAACTGCTGACACAGATATCTAGACATCTGAGACCATAATAAATGAAAGGGGCGTTTGCAATCATGCAAATATAGAGGAATGGTAGATGAGAAAGTTAGCTGACATTACAAAAGATACACTACTAAGGGTTAAGCTCTCTATAAATTAGAGCATGCATATACCAACATGCATGGCCAATTACATGCATTGAAATTAGAAACCTGGCCACTAGTTCTAAGTTGTAAGCTTCCAGTCAAGCTCACTCTGACATTGGCACTGACGTGCAGCATGCATCCTTCTAAAGCACTTATTATTCACCTGTTTCTAAAATTGTTTTCTCTTCAACTGTAATTTCTTCTATTTTTACCAGGTAAGCATACATTTTGCTCAGTTCCTATTCTCTTGTGTTGCTAAACTCTTTTGACAAGTGATTTGTATAGAAAATAAAAACTTTGGGGTTGTTAGATTTTCAGGGCTTTCCTGAAGAGATGTGTGGATTGGTAAACAGAGAGATCGACTTGGAAAAAGAAAAGTCTTTCGTTATTTGAAAAAATTACCTGCATATTATAAGAAAAGTTTTTCCTGCAAATGGATCTTTGAACCTAAGAAAATGTTACCAGCAAATTCTAAAGGTAGAAGCTCTTGTGAAGTTTATAATTAGTAATTAGCATGCGACAGAGTCAATATAAATACACAGCTGTAAATCCTTGCGAGAGAATATTGACAATTTGTATTGGTTCCTGTAACTCTCAAATCATTCCAGAGTTCTGAAATATTCCAGTTGTGTATTCATTGAACAGGTAGAAATCATGGCAAATGAGTTAAGAACTCCGCTAACTCAAACCACCACAGGTTCCAGTTTTATAAAAGCATGCTTCAATGGAACGAATGCTTTCCTTGGTAAACTGGAGTTCTCTTCCATAGCCCTCCACACAAAATTTTCTGTTTTCCCCATTTTTGTGTTCTTTTAGTTTCCAACAGTACTGAAATCAATCATGCACTAATTACTGACAGCACTTTTCTGCTTTTCCAGGAATCGGTCTTTTAACAGTTCCTTATGCACTTGCAAGTGGGGGTTGGTTGAGTTTATTTTTCTTTTTCTTGATTGGTATCATGACCTTTTATACTGGCATTCTCCTGAAGAAGTGCATGGATGCTAATCCTTCTATCAAAAGTTACCTTGACATTGCTGATCATGCATTTGGAAAAAAAGGAAGAATTCTAGTAATGATTATCATGAATTCGGAGCTGTACCTCGTTGCAATAGGGCTTCTGATACTAGAAGGGGACAATTTGCACAAATTATTTCCAACATTCATGGTCAAGCTTGGAACAGTTTTAGTAGATGGAAGGCAGTCATTTGTTGTATTAACAGCTCTAGTTATATTGCCCTCAATGCTGCTAACTGACTTGAGCATACTATCCTATGTATCTGCAACTGGGGTATTTTCTTGCCTTCTCATCTTTGGATCAACTTTGTGTGTTGGAGCAATTGGTGGTGTCGGGTTTAATGCAAGAGGAAAATTGTTGAACATGAATGGGATTCCTACTGCAGTTAGTTTGTATATAGTTTGCTTTGCTGGCCATCCGGTCATCCCATCTATATACACTTCAATGAGAGACAGACATCAGTTCAGTAAGGTACATTTAAACATGATGTTTTCATTCAACATTTTTTTTTTTATGATGAATTTAGAAGCACTAGTCAAAATTGTTGTCGCAATCAACAATTAAATCCTTAAAAGAAACAAAAAGAAAAATCAAACAAGTTAATCAATCAACAAATTAATGCAACCGGATAAAATTCAACGTATAGTTAAATACTGGGACCAACCCACTCTTGAAGAGCTTGTACCTGCGACCTAAAAGATTTAAGGCCGCCTCATCGACCTTTCAACAAAATCTATACCGTTCAAAACATTGCATTTATATTTTATTGTACTGTCTTGTAGGTGCTGCTGTTTAGTTTCGTCCTTACAACAATTACCTATGCCTCAACTGCCATGGTCGGATACCTCATGTATGGTGATGGTGTGGAATCGCAGATTACACTTAATTTACCAACAAGAGAAGTTGCTGCAAAAGTTGCAATATACACCACTTTACTCATCCCGGTTACCAGATACGCTTTGATGGTAACCCCTGTTGCAACAGCTATTGAAGGTGGGCTATCAGAAAATCTCAAAAATTGGAGAGCAGTGAAGTTGTTTATTAGGATAGCATTGCTGGTTAGCACAACTATTGTGGCCTTTGTATTTCCATATTTTGAGAACCTGATGGCCATTGTGGGATCAATATTTGTGGTTTTAGCTTCATTTGTTCTACCTTGCTTGTGCTACTTAAAAGCTTCTGGTTCCTATCAGAGTTGGAGCTGCAAGCTTATATGCATTGTTGGAATTATTGTATTTGGAACCATTGCGGGAGTTTTAGGAGCTTATTCCTCCATATCAGAACTTGTAAATGATATGTAGATAATCTACATCATATTTTTCATTGTTAGTTTCTTTGTCACATGCGTGCTCATGATGTATAATCTTATTATTTATGTGTTACTAATAATATTTTTTTAAGAAAAATCTATTCTTTTTGTTAAAATCAAACCTCAAATTGTTTGATTGTAGGGATTCATATAAAGCAAAGTGTCAAGAGATAAACACACTTGAACCCAATATGCCACATGTCGAGCTATTAAGTGGCTAAAATTGCCACTTATCGAGCACTCAAACAAGCTAACTTTGGGCTATCTTTAATTGTAGGGATTGATTTAGAAATCCCTTTAAAAAAACAATCACATGATTTCTACACCTAAAGTTCAAAATGTGTCACCAACTGTCTCTATAAACAAACCCCCGACCATATTCTTCGTATAAATAACGCAGCAAATGCTCTGCACCAGAAAGGAGAAAAAAAAATTTCATTAAAAATCAAATCGAAACATCAGGGTTACGAATACAGACCAGAAGAGAATCCATTCAAACCAATTTAGCATAAGGTTCACACTCCTGCCTAGCTAGCTAACAAATTAGCAAGACTATATGTTGGCCTGTCTTTCACAAAGCTAAAATGACAATCCAAAACATCCTAAGCTCTAAACTTGATATCCTTAATCGTAGTATCCCATGACCTCTCACATTTATTAATCTCTCCAAGTTGAGGGTTCAGGTTGAACTGAGCTACTTCAAAGATCCAAACCGAGTTATATCTCCTGGGTAATTTTGATGAAGAAAATTTGGTTTATCAATTTGTTTTTTCTTTGTGAGGAAAGAGGTTGAACCAATTACATATTATTTCTTTAAGTTTGACTTAAGATACGTTTAGCCATCAAACTGATGCATAATTAATTGGAATTTTGTATTTATATAATTTGATCTTAATATCTTAATTTTGATGTGTATTTTTTATTTATGTTTTATATTTTTTGGAGTTGGAGTAGAGGTGCACTATGTGATAATGGGGATATCTGAGGGTGTCTCCGAAAGTCCAAAAATCTACAAAAGTCTTTGGTGGTGTGCTTATTCGAAGCACCTTAATTTGTGTGGAGTCATCAATAATCCTCCAAAATATCGACTCTACGTAATTTATGAGGCTAGGATAATTAATAATTTCTTCAATATATTAATTTTTTAATTTATTTTTACGTACATATACACACATATATTAATTGAATATTAATTAATAATTATAATTTTAGTTATAATCAAAAACAAATATTTAAAAATGATAATTTTTGACTCAAGATTTGGGTATAAAAGTTTTTGACATGCTTGTTGGGAAAATCTTTGCCTCTCATATCTTTTCTTCAAAATTCAAGTTGTCAAGTTGAAATGGTTCCCAAAAAGAACTTCACCAACAAGCCAGCTCTCAAGCCTGTTTGAGCGAATCATGCACTTTACCCAAGTTCATCATCAAGCACTAGTGTTGTGCTCCTACTCATCTTGATGGTATTAGAAGAAAGACAAAAGCTCTTGATGAATTGAATGATCAAACTCTTTCAATGCTTAACAAAATCCTCTTTATGGCACTTCTTCCCCAACTCAAAATTTAGAGAACTTTTTGCACTGCTACTTGCTTCCTTTCATGGTTCGAGCGCAAATCACTAGTTATTACTCAAGTAACAAGATAGCTATGCAAGTAGTTATTAGATAGTTTGTTTTAGTTTTACTGGAAATTTGGTAGAAGAAATTGTGAGAAATAGCTCTCGTCATAAGGTGATTTAAAAAATAATCATCCCCATAAAGTCATCTATTTCTAGCAAAAAAGAATTATGAGTAGACGAAAATGCCTTTAAAAAACATCGTGGCAAATTAAGCTCCCGATATCTCCCTCCCGTCATAGAGAAAGTAGAAATAAATACTCAGCTGTTTAAGCTCGCTTATCTTTCTTTCTCAGCTCTTTAAACTGCATCAACTTTGTCAATTCTCCGTTAAGCACCATCGTCATCAGCTTTTTCAACTTTCTGAACTATATGAGCTCTATTAACTCTGTGTTGAGCACCATCGTTATCGTGCTGTGGTCTATCTCTCGGCATCTGGCCATATTGTCGTCAATAAACAAACCCTATAGTGGAGATAACGTCAAGGTATATTATTACGTTTGTTATTGCAACACATAAATTTGTGGAACTTTTTGTGTAATTTAGGATACGAATTAAAAACATTGTACAGATTTGTTACACGTCATGTATCTATAAAGCAGATGGTGTGTAAAAAATACACTGAAATAATATGTGTTAGCACATGGCGTGTAATATTTTTATATAACATAGCGTGTAACATGTTGTGAACATAGCATGTAACAAATTTTGAACTAGAGTGTAACATTTTCGGACATGGTGTGTAACAACATGAATACGAAGTGTATTGTGTAAAATGATTGAGAAATTTTTTTTGTTTTCAAAATTTCAATGGAGTTCTAATTCTGCGACTTGTGATAAGGCACGGTGGTCAGTGGATGGATGACATTTACAAAGGTCGTGAGTCACGAATGCAGGGGGTTAAGAGTGATTTGTCGTTTGTGGGCTTGATGAAGCTGGTTGAAGATGTTGTTGGGGTAAACTCAGAAATTGACAAGATTGAGTTACATGCATTGATCAGAACACCCGGAGAGCTATCATGGCCAATTATCAAGGACGATGAGGATGTTTCATTAATTCTGCTAAAATAGAGGAATGTTTTGAATGTGTATGTCATCCTTAAGGGACGCCAAACAAATGTTATGTCACATGAAGAAGCTGAACAACATGGTAATCAGCTCAATCAAAATGAGATTTACAATGCTTCGCATATACCACAACATTCGGTCCGTAACCCATAACAATGGCAATTGAGGTATGCAGAAGAGTTTGTGCAGCTCGGTAGATAGAGGACATTCACAGAACATTTGGCTGCACAATTCCGATAAAGATGTGCATCAAACCAATTAGTTGTTTCTGTCCAAGAAATGCAACGATCGGGTGAAATTGTAGAATGTGTAAGGCCATTTTCAAATGAGAATACGATAGTTGAGTACAACATTTTGACGTTAGAGGGTGACAATACGATGTTAGAGCTGGAGGATAATATTGCATCTGATGAGGGAAATGAGGATTTGTTCCCTGTTGGTGAAAATAGATTCGATGACAATTCAGATGATGGGCTTGATGAGTGGGATCATGATAGTTCAGACGATGACTTGCTTTATGACAGTGACATTCCAATTTGCAATAATGTTAAAGGCGAAACAGAACCTGTTAGAGGTGTTGACGTAAGAGATGTTAACTGTGATGACCCTATATACAATAACCCTATTGTTGGTGAGAACAGGACTTATTCCCTTGATACATTGGTCGATGACAGTTATCAAGAAATGGGATATGTAGGGATATCTTGTATGTGGGTAATTGTAGGTACATAAAGGTTTTCCTTCCAAACAATTACCACTGAGGAGTTGACATGTGCCAATGATCGCTTATACAAAGGAAGAATGTTTTCCTCGAAGGCCGAGTTGAAATAAGCTCTGAACATGTTGGCTCTAAAAGAGTAGTTTGGGATAAGAGTAAAAAGGTCATGTAAAGGTCATTATGAGGTTGGTTACAAAGACAAGGCATGCAAGTTCAGTGTGCATGCAACAAAGTTACCTGACGCAAGAGAATATTGGCAAGTTCGAACGTTCTATAAAGTACACACATGTACTGTTGATGGTTTGCAAGGGCGATTTACAACTGCGAGTGTGAAGATAATTGGTGAACTTATGTCACACAAGCTTCGCGTTAATGGAGTAACATTGAGACCTAAGGACATAATTGATGAGATGAGGGTTCAGTGGGGATTGGAATGCTTGTATGGTAAGGCTTGGCAAACAAAGGAGTATGCGGAGAGGCTTATTTTTAGTCCCTCGGAGGAGTTATTTTAGTTACTACCCTTGTATTTTTATATGTTGGAACAAGAAAATCCTAGCATAGTCATTACAGTGGCTACTGATGAGGCAAAAAGATTCAAATATTGTTTCTGGTCATACAGGGCTTGTATTTGGGGCTTTAGGGATGTAATGCGTCTTATGGTTGCAATTGATGCGACACATTTGAAAGGCAGGTTCAAAGGTATTCTGTTTATATGCAAAGATGCGAATGAGTGCGTATATCCAGTTGCTTTTGGCATCGGACATGTTAAGGACAAAGAGTCATGGACGTGGTTTATTAGCAAGCTGCATGATGTGGTTGGTTGTCCTGAAAATACTATGTTCATTTCTAATCAGCATCTCGGCATTAAGCAAGCAATCCAAAATGCATACCCAAAAGTGCACCACAGTTTATGCGGTTACCATTTAAAGAAAAACTTAAAAAACAAGTTCAAGCGTGATGATGTTTTTGTGATTTTCACCCTTGCTCGAGATTGCTATAAGGTTTTCGATTTCAATCGACATATGAACCAGCTCAAACATATTCACATGGAAACCTACACTGACCTTATGAGAATAGACCGTAAAAAATGAGCACGTGCATGTTCATTGACAAGGCGATACCAAATGATGACATCCAACATTGCGGAATGCGTTAACTCATGCTTGAAGCAAGCAAGACAAATGCCAATCACTGTTTGGATCGAGTTCATCAGAGACATGTTCTAGTGTTGGTTCCATGACCAATACAAGGAGGCCGTCAAGGTGACCATGCCCCTTAGCCTTTGGGTTGCTAAACAGTTGAGCAAATGGTTTAATGACGCATATCGCTTTGTAGTTAAGCCTATCAATCGAGTGGAGTTGCAAGCAGTTGAGCAAATGGTTTAATGATGCACATCGCTTTGTAGTTAAGCCTATCAATCGAGTGGAGTTCGAAGTTAAAGATGAAAAGATGGACGAACTTGTAAACCTATCTAGGAAGACGTATTCATGTTGTGAGTTCTAAACAGATTTACTGCCATGTAGCTATGCCATTGAGCAATAAAGTTAGAATATCTTTATTTCTTATTTGATCCCTAATTGACATAGCATTTACATTGTGCTTGAAGATTAAGTTCATTGTATTTTTCAGTAAATGCAAAAATGAAGCCATTGAATTCTGCGCTGACTACTATTGGACAACCGTTTTGATGGAGGGTTATGCGGGGTCCATTCGCTTGGTAGGACATCTTAGTGAGTGGGACATCCCCCTGCATGTGAAACAAATTGTCGTCTTGCCACCACCTTAGTGAGGCCAAGCAGGAAGACTTAGGAAGAGAAGGATTCCATCGGCTGGTGAAGGCAATTGAGCATGAAAATGTTCGCAGTGCAAAAGGTACGGGCATAACAGACAGAATTGCCTATCTCCATTTGCAATTCCATCAACAAATTTGGCATCATCTCCAAGTCAATCAACGCCTCCAAGAGTGCACCGACCGAAAGCATGTTCAAGTTGTAGACAAATCGATCACATACTCAACAACTGTCCAATACAAAGGACAATGACTGAAAACATAAAGGGTGTTATGGATGAAGATAGATTAGCGGCCTAACTAAATGTGTAACCCATGTGCAATACCTTTCTCACAATTCCCACTTGCAGTATCTTACATTCATTCATATTTTTCTGTTTGTTAGTTTCCTTTTGTAGATGAGTCTTTTTTATTAATTTTGTAGATATATTCATTTCATTTTGTCTGTAGTTTTGAACACTGAATAGACTTGCGATGTCCCTATACTGTTACCCTTTTTCTCTCATTTTATTACCACTCGTGTTAAACAATTAATAATTTAATTTAATTTAATTCCTTTCTATTTTATTTAATTTATCATTTTATGTTCTTACATTCAAATATCCTGAGAGTTATAAAATTAAATTAATTCATCGAACTTTAATAGCCTTTTAAATCCTAATATTAAATTTCTTTTTGTCATTTTTTAATTATAACGTTTATTTTAGTCTTTTATTTTATCTTACTAGTACCCCCATATAAAACTTTAAGCAAATCACTTAACAAAATAAAAATAAAAATAATATTGTACCAAGGAGTTTACTGTAAAGGATGGAAGTATAGGAAGAGAAAATTTTTGACTAATTAAAAACATATCACATGAAATTTAAGATTAAAACACATGATTTGACCACACAAATTTAAAAAATTTATGAATCATCTAATCAAATTTCATCTCTGAATCATCATAATTATTTTTAATTAAATTAAAACATTTTAAAAATAAAATCAAATTATTATCACCAATTAAGTTTCAAAAACTCATCAATCATCCAACTAAAATTCATATATGAATCATTGCATTTATTACTATTAGATTAAAATAATTTATAGATAAAGTCAAATAAATTAAGGTCTTATTAAATTGAATATAGTGTTTTATTTTTTTAAAAAAATTAAAATATAAGGAATAAAATGAACGAAAAAATTTAAATATATTACGCTAAGCTAATAAAAGAAATGCCACATGGCAGTTTTGATCATGGAATCATCTGGGGTGGGGGTTGAAATTACGCTGTAATTTTATATGTCAATGAGATGCTTGGTGACACGTTGAGTGGATGCAGGTGCTAGTGGTGACACGCTAAGTGGATGCAGATACTAGTGGTGACACACCAAGTGCATGCAGACTTTGTGTTGACACGTCAAGTGGATGTAGATACTGGTGGTGACACGCCAAGTGCATGTAGACTTCGCATTGACACACCAAGTGCATGTAGATACTGGGGGTGACACGCCAAGTGCATGCAGACTTCATGTTGACATGCCAAGTGGATGCGGATACTGGTGGTGACACGCCAAGTGCATGCAGACTTCGTGTTAACAGCCAAGTGCATGCAGATACTGGAGGTGACACACTAAGTGCATGTAGACTTCGTGTTGGCACGCTAAGTGCATGCAGATACTGGTGGTGACATGCCAAGTGCATGCAAACTTCATATTGACACGCCAAGTGCATGCAGGCTTCTTGTTGACACGTTAAATGCATGCAAATGCTGGTGGTGACACACCAAGTGAATGAGGATACTGGCGGTGACATACCAAGTGCATATAGACTTCTGTGGTGACACGCCAAGTGCATGTAGATACTGGTGGTGACACACCAAGTGGATGTGGATACTGGTGGTGACACGCCAAGTGCATGCAAACTTCATGTTGACATGCCAAGTGCATGCAGGCTTCTTATTGACACATTAAATGCATGCAAATACTAGTGGTGACACACCAAGTGAATGCGAATACTGGTGGTGACACGCCAAGTGCATGCAGACTTCTGTGGTGACATGCCAAGTGCATGTAGATACTGGTGGTGACACACCAAGTGGGTGTGGATACTAGTGGTGACACGCCAAGTGCATGCAAACTTTTGTGCTAACACGCCAAGTGCATGCAGATTTCGTGGTCACATGCTGAGTAGATGCAGAATTGTGGGGTGACACATCATGCAAACTTTTGTGGTGACACACCAAATGGTTGCAGTATTAATTTAAATTTACATCAGCTTCTGTGATTTATAGGCAAAGTGCTTGAATTGATAAAGCAAAAGTAATGGGAAAGTAATGTATAAAATCTATGAATATTATTAAAATTAATCAAATTAATTGTATATACTACAAAACTGATGTACAGACAAGGGCCGATATGTTCAAGGTTCGCTTTCACAACTGTTGGAAAAAATTTCGAGAGCGTATTGGTGACGCATATTTGCAATCATATTTTGCTTAACTCTAATCGATTCTAATTGCAAAATATTGTCAATGTACGCTACCATGAACATACAGCAGCTAACAATATCGTTTTACCGATGCACTTTTAGCTTTTGGCAAATGAATTTTCAATGGCATCGGTGTCAAATCCCGTGTCTTTCGACGTGTTTTGTCGAAATAATCGGCTTTGTGGCAGATGATTGGCAACATTGTTGTAAGAGGTGTCATTTGAGTCGCACGAACTCCGTTATCTTTAGCATTTGAAGTTCTTGCGAAGTCCACCACCTTTATCATCCACCTCACCAAGTCGATCTTTGCTACCACCAATGCCCACCCACATTGCAAGGTGCGAGGATGAAATCGACATCTTTTCATTTTTTCTTGTATGTCAGCCTCTCACCCTGCACGTACTCTTGTAACTCATCTGTAATTTCCATGGTGGATCGAGCATCTTTAGTTGGGAATGCGATGTGTAGCATATGGATGGTGTCCTGTGAAACATGTATACATTAGCTTACACTTAATGCAATAAATAACTTACTATTTTCATAATTGAAAATTTTTCAAATAAACTTACAAAGAATATCGTGTCAACCACGCATGCATAGGTAGTGTACAACTTCGACTTCAGCTCTGTCATCCTCTTGCAGAGCACATTAAGGCATGTGCTGATATGTTCACTACTCTTTTCTTCTTTGGGATCCTCTAATGTTGTGAAAATTTCTGCACCTTGATCCCCTAGGATCTCGACGTTACGCTTACATATGTAACAGAATCAATTTGAAAAGCCTTGGTAGATAAATGTTTCATTTGAAAAAAACAATATTTGTAATGTTAATTATGAGCTTACCTCGCACACTCGTCTTTCTTGAAAGCATCGTACGCTTCTACCATTGACCTCTTTTGATCCCGATGGCTCAATGGGGGGTTGACGTACAAGCTTGCAATGTACTTGCTTGCCATTTTCACTCGTGCCCCCTCAGTAGGGTCTAAAATTAATGATTCACGATGATGGACATTAGAAGCCTCTGATGGTAACAATCGCGAGCCATTGGCTTCAGGAGTGTTGTGAGGAAGATAGTCTCTTTCAAACACGACTAATGCAAGGTTCCCATCCCCTCCTGCTTCTGCCTCGGCTAATGCATCGGCTTCAGGAAGATGCTCTCCTTCAGCCACGAACGAGTGAAGGTCCCCTTCCCCTCCCACAGATGCATCGATCACCAAATCAACATCCCCCATCACAGGATCATCTCTGTCAGCACTAACAACATCATCATCGTGAATGTTAACACCAGGTTCATCATGGTGCCCATCATCAGCAGCATCATCGTGGTCCTCAACAACATCATGAGATGAAGGACTGCCCTATAGAATGAGACAAATGGGAAAATCGTTACCATAAATTGAGAATAAAAATTTGAACTAACCCTATTAAACATAAACAACCAATATACGAGCGAAGATTGAATATCGTACTTGTGATTTCAAGCCCTTTAGAATCCAAGCAACGACACGATCCTCAAACATTTGCAGGGCCAATGTCAATGACTGAATTAAAGCCTTCAGATTCGACATCTCCTTTTTATGCCGATGCATGAACCGTTGCAGCTGATACTTCATGACTAGTCCGTCATTGACTCTTGTGGATTCGGTCAACTGCAATAACATATATTACTGTGTTAGAGTTTAATCATATATGGAATTGTTGAACATTAACCGTTATAACTCTAAAATCCTTACCAGTGGCTCATTACCACTGTACGATTGAGCATGACCGATTAGTGCTTGAGGAGCGACCGTCGCCTCCCTTAACTACAATGATAGAAATTATTGTGTTAATAGATAAACATATGCAAAAATGTTTAACACAAACCGTTACAACCAATCTTATTGATGGCTCATTAGCATTGTGCGTATGAGGAGGAACTCTCGATGGTTGAGGAGTTGTTGTTGCATGGTCCAACTACAAACACATATATGTTAGTTGATAATCATATAAGGAATTATTGAACACAAACAGTTAGAATTGTCCATACCGGCTGTTCACTGCCATTGCCATGGTCCCCTTTTCCTCAAACTCAGGGCCTGACAGCTCATCCTTTAAAGCAGTGGCAGTGCGCCTCCGCTTCATGCCACCACTAGCTCTTTTGTCCTTTAACTGCCTTCTTTTTGCCCTCACACCTAAGCCCTAGTCAACCCGATCCTCCATGTGCTTTATTGGCACGTACTGGTGGCCCTCAAATAGCGAGACATCAATGTCCACAAAATAATCCTGGTTGACCTCATCTGGGGTGGGCTCCAAGGTCTCGACTGCCCACAACTAAAAAATAGGGACTGTGATTAAATTTTATGGAAAATTATTATAGAAATGGACATAAGAAATTAATAGATGTTCACTCACTTGCTGAGATAACTCTAACTTCTCAACTATTTTGTAGAACCTTTCAGCTTCTAATTGCATTGCCATTTCAACATACATGGGTAGACGTCCTCTAGAGTAGATGGGGCAACTATTTTTCGAAAGGCTGAAATTGCCTCCATTGCCCAGAATTGCAAGTTAAATATAACATTGTTAGATCGTAAATGATAAACGAGTGCAACCATAAACTTTTAAGTGAAAAGGAAACTGATAAATATTAAGTGCCAGTACCTGTATCACCCACGCGAATCCGTAAATGTTGTAGTGTAAACGGGTAGCTAGCGACAAGTTTGAGGCAAGCACTTTGAACCCCTTCAAAAGGTAGTCCTTGGTCAGCCTCCAAACATAGTGACCCCATGGGAAGGCATTCCAGGAGTCGATGCCCTCCACCAATGACAATAGCCAAGGCGTCACTCATCTACAATAGTCTTCACTAAATAAAATGTTATTGACGATCAAGACAAACGCCATTTTGGTTTGGTCGCTTGCTCGCTAAAAGGTACTTGTGCGAAATGTATCCAGCAACTCCTGTAGCTTAACGCTCTGTTGCCTGTTCTAGTATCTAGCATGAATTTCATTCGCAACAATCTCGTACAGTCGTGTGACCACATCAGGCACATGACCAAACTTCAGTCTAGTTATAAGGCAAAACTTCTACTCTGATATTCGCGCCTTGCTCTTGCCAATGGCAAACCACAACTTATGCTCCATTGATTTTGTCACATTGATTCGACGAATCATGATGTTATGCAGGAGACCGGTGCTGAAGTAGCCTTATGGATATACATCTAGCAGTATGCTGAAACATGTACACTTCACTACATCATACTCCCCTCTCTTGGAGGTCTTGTTGATGTAATGTAGTTGCGACCATTTACAGTGGGTGTTGATAGCGACATTGAATGTCCACTTCTCCTTCGGCACAAGTAGCAAGCTATCAAGATCCTCATGCTATTCGGACTACATCTGCAAAACATGAAACACATGCACAATTGAGTTAACCCATAATGTAGAAACAAGGTACACTGAAGAAGAAAGAAATAAATGTTGTTACATGCCATGCATATCAACTCAAATGTGGTCACACGCCATGCATAAGTGTAGTGACACACCATGCATCAGTGTCGTGACATGCCATGCATCAGTGTCGTGACACGCCATGCACTGCAACTACTGACTCCTTACACGAACAGCCGTGACACACTAAAAACCCAAAAAACCAATTAGCCCACAACATGTAACCTTAAACCATGACACGCTAAAAACTCTAAAAACCCAGTTAACCCACAACACGCCATATGCAGACGCGGAACCCGCTTCTTCAACACTTTGGTATGATCAAAACCAGGAAGAAAACAGTTTAAGCAAAGCATAACAATTGCAAAAAAAAAAAACTTATCAAACCAACCCAGCAAAAAAACAACGAACAAAAGAAAGTTTTAATTTTAGATTACCTGACCTCTTCATTGATAATCAGCATTGTTGCTATGATGTAGTTAAGCTTGCAAAGAAAGAAATCGAACTCTTTGCTACATTTCGGGATGATGAATGAATCAAACTCTCTTACTTCCTTCACACAAACCTTTGCGATTTCAAAAAAAATATTTAATTAAAATTAAATGGCCTTTTATATTCATTTCATTCATTTTGTGGAAGTCCAAACTGTTTCCTCGTTATTTGCATGCCTTTTTTTAAATCATAGCATGTCACATATTCAACCCATGGCGTGTCACATGTTCAAGCCATGCCATGTTACACATTCAAATCATGGTCTATCACACACTCTAAACCCTGCTGTGTCACAGATTCCCTCCATGGTGTGTCACACACTCTAAACCCTGCCGTGTCACAACCGTGCCACACATTATCATTGTGTTGTTTCACACATTATAACCCTGCTGTGTCACACGTCTGACCATGGTGTGTCACATGTCTGACCATGGCGTGTCACACACTCTAAACCCTGTTGTTTCACACTCGTGTCACATATTCTCACCATGTCGTTTCACACATTATCATATTGTCGTGTCACAGATTCCCTCCATGGCATGTCACAAACTCTTAAACATGGCATGCCACACATTCCCTCCATGGTGTGTCACACACTCTAAATCCTACCGTGTCACACATGATCACTAGACCGTTTCACATATTATAACCTTACCGTGTCACACATTTGACCAAGGCATGTCACATACTTTAAACCCTGTCGTGTCACACCCGTGTCACATATTCTCATTGTGCCATCTCACACATTATCATATTGTTGTGTCACAGATTCCTTTCATGACATGTCACAAATTCTGAAATTTGACGTGTCACACACTTTAAATCCTGTCGTGTGACATATTCCCACCATGATGTGTCACACATTCCCACCATGCCGTGTCACAAACTCTATACCCTGTAGTGTCACAGCCGTGTCACACACTCCTTCCATGACATGTCACACATTTCCACCATGCCGTCTCACAAACTCTAAAGCCTATCGTTACACAAACGTGTCACATATGGCCTGCTATAGTACAACCATTTCCTGTTTCTGATTCACATCTTTCTTCTTTCAATTCACCACCGTGTTAGTGATTTTTGGTTTCATATCATTCTCGAAGCTTTCGATTCATCACGACCTATTCCTCCTTCGGTTTAATATCACCATTCTAGTATTATTTGAATGTCATGTCCGAAATATCTGAAAAACCATCTCATGCAACATATTTTGTTTTGCATAAGCTTCTGGGGAAAGAAATGGATGTTTTGTACAAAATTAGATGTTTGAAAATTCGAAATTCTTGCATATTTATTTTCCCATTTTTTGCCTGTTTGAGAGTGCGCGTCACCCAAGATGTCTCACTAAAGGCATTTTTGTCCCAAAATCTCTTCTGGTAGCTAAAAATAGTTAAATTTATCTAGAAGGTTATTTTCAAAAACATGTTGTTTTCAAAGGTAAAAAAAAATCCCTAATTTGAATTTAAAAGTTAATTAATTATTCAAATATGACTGTTCAGTTTAAAATATAACTTTTAAATAAACAAAAGTGTTTTCAACAAACACAACTATTGAAATACACCGATTAGTTGTTTAGTGTTTTCAACAAACACAACTACTGAAAAATACTAGTTCAGTGTTTATAATAGAGAATGTACTTTCAAAACAGACTTCAACTTTCAATAGAATTCTGTAATAGCTTTGTTGTATCTTTGAAAGCCTTTGTTTGTAAATCCTTATGGTAAACAACAACTCTTTAAAGATAGTATGTTATAGTGTGCCTTAAGCCTTTTTAGTCTTTTTCTTATGCTACTTTTCTAACAATTTTTAAAAGTTTTTCTCAATGGAGTCTAATCCAAATCCGAGGTTTAAAATCATGAATCAATCATTCATCAAACTTGACCAATTTGATGGAACCAATTTCACTCGTTGGAGGGATAAAATGGTGTTTTTGCTCATGCCCTCAAAGATTTATTATGTTCTGGGTCCAAGTCTTACTAAACTTCCAGAACCAATTGATGAAGATTCTAATGCACAAAAGGTAGAAAAAGAAAAACGTGAAAAAGATGAATTGATATGCCATGGACATATCCTAAACAGTTTGATAGATTGTCTATATGATCTTTGAAGACTACTTATAAGAACCAAAAATGAGGTATTGATAAATTTTGTCCTTAAAATATTTTAAATTTAAGATAAGTGACAATCCGCTTATCATGGATCAAGTGTGTAAACTACAAATTTTAGTTTCAAAACGAAAAGACCTTGACGTTAAGGATCTAGACCAAAAGCTATATGTTGTAAATGGGTATTTAGAAAAAAAATATTATATAAATGGTTCAGTACAAACCTTTAAGGCTAGACTAGTTGCTAAAGGTTTGACGTAAAAAGAAAGCATTATTATTTTGATACTTATAATGCTCCAATAGTAAGAATAACATCCATAAGAATGCTTTTTGCTTTAGTGCCTATTTAAATTACATGTACGTCAAATGGATATTAAAACTGCCTTTTTAAATAAAGATCTAAGTGAAGAAATATATATGGAGCAACTTGAAGGTTTTATACTTCTTGAAAATGAGAGGAAAGTTTGTAAACTAATCAAATCTCTTTGTCTACTAAAACAAGCTTTAAAGCAATGGCATGAAAAGTATGATAGTAATATACTTTCAAACGGATTTGTACATAATAATGCAAATAAGTGCATTTACTCTAAATTTTCAAAAAACTATGGTGTAATCATATGTCTTTTATGTAAATGATTTGTTGATATTTAGTACAAATATGCTTGGAATTGTTGAAATCAAGAAATATTTGACTTTAGTTTTCAAAATGAAAGATTTTAATGAGGTTGATACAATCTTGAGAATTAAAGTCAAAAGAGATAAAAAGGTTATTTCATTGAATCAATCACATCACATAGAGAAAATTCTTCACAAATTTAGTCGTTTAGAAATCAAAGAGTTTACTGCTCCTTATGATTCTCATATAAAATTGACAAAGAATTGTGAAAGAGTTATGACACAATTAGAATATGCAAGTATCATAGGCAGCATAATGTATACTGCACATTGTACCAAATTGGATATAGCTTTTGCCATTTACAAACTTTCAAGGTTTACAAGTAAAACTACCAATGATTATTGGATGGTTATCATTAAAGTACTTGGATTTTTAAAGAAAACAAAAAAGTTGGAGATTTGTTATAGTTGTTTTTCTAGTAGTTTAAAAGAATTTTTTGATACTAGTTGGATAACTAAAATTGATAATAATAAATCCACATCAGGATGGATTTTTACCTTAAGAGGTGATGCCATTAGTTGGACATCTAAGAAGCAGACTTGTATTACTTATTCCATAATGAAATCTGAAATTTTAGCATTAGTAGTTGCTGTGAAGGAAGCGAAATGAATGAGAAATTTGTTATTGGATATAAAGTTGTGGCCACAACCGATGCCAGCTATTCCATATATTGTGATAGTGAGGCTACAATATGTGTAGCCCACAATAAGATTTATAATGTAAAGTCTAAACACTAAGTCTATGAATATACCTATATAAGAGAATTAATCTCAAATGGTGTTGTAACAATAGTTTATATTCAATCTTGCTAGAACTTGGCTAATCTACTTACCAAAGCATTGCCAAGCAAGGCTGTAAAATCAGCATCTAGTGGAATGGGACTAAAATCCTTGACTTAAATACGCTAGTAATGGAAACCTAACTTTGAGTTAGCAAAACTAACAATAAAAGTCCAATGGATAATAACAAGTTACTATATGTTGTTATTATCACTGATTTTTTATTTTAAATAGTGTCATTCAAGAATATTCAGTGCAACTGTTACGAGAAGAGAATAAGTAAAGGCTCTTAATGAAAATGTTTAAACGCTTGTAATAATATGGGCGTAACGACAAATTCTACGTATATGAATATTCAGTGAAGTCTTTCTACAAGCTGATTCTTGGTACTTCTTGTCTCAAATTTGATGACTAGAAACGGTTATGGGTAGGCCTTGTCCCTCTTAAAATCGAAATCTTCTACTAACAAGTGTTAAAAGGCAGAGTTGATGAGAAAGATGAATTAGTTAAAAGGAGATTGCTAGATAAGAATTTGATTGTCTCCGTCTCGTGTGAAAAGGAGAATGAATTGGTTAATCTCTTATATTTCACTTATTTGAAGCTTGAAAGATTTTGGCCATGTGTTTTAACATTTACAGCACGTTTGGTTCACGGAATAGACAGGAATAGAATAGAATAGGTATTTTGTGGGAATAGAATAAGGTGGGAATAGAAAAGAATAGTTATTACTTTGTTTGGTTCAGTGAATGGAATAGAACAGGAATGGCTATTACTACTTAATGTAGTGTTTGGTTGATAACAATAACTTTGGAATAAGAAAGGAATCGAAAATAAAAAGATAAAAATATCCTTTATTATATATGATTATTTATTTTTTATGTTATTTTTTAAAGTAATAATAATTTATAATTTGATTAAAATATTAATAATTAATAATTTAAATATTAATATTTTAATATAATTTAATTATTAATATATTAAATATTAATATTTTATTTATAATTTAATATTATTATGATTAAAATATTAATAATTTTTTATTTTTTATTGATATTCATTAAACATTTTAATTTAATATTAATAATAATATTATTATTATGAATTAATAATTTAATAAATAAAATATTAATATTTTAATATTATTAACTATATTAATATTAATAATATTTAAATTATATATAAAATATTAATATTTAAAACATTAATATTTTAATATTTATAAATAATTTTTTCTTTTTTATTTTTTTCTTTGTTCTTTCTTCTTCTCTAGAATCCGGTCATCGGAAAAGCGACCGGTGTTGTGTAACACCGATCTGGAGCACCATGTGATCGGATCTGACCACTAGGACGCCAGATCGGTGTCCCCCGTGGTTGGATCTGGCCGTGGAGTGCCAGATCCAATCGCCAGATCTAGTCGGGAAGCACCAGATTCGGTGCTTCCCGCGGCCAGATCTGGCCGTTGAGCACCAGATCGGCGTAGAGAAAGAGCCATCAGTCAAAAAAGGGAAGATAGATGGGGAGAAACATGCAAATCGGCAAGAGAAAAGGGAAGAAAAACCGAGATCGGAAAGGGGCAGATCTGGTTTGGTCTGAGAGAGAAAGCTTGGCTTAGAGAGAAGGAAAAGAGGAAGAGAGAGAAAAAAAAGCTTTTATATGGACTCTTTTGAAATTTAGTAAATTCAATGGGGGTATTTTAGTCATTGTATATTTTTTAGCTATTCCATGAGCCATGGAATAGCTATTACCGGGGGCACCTTGGGTTTACTTAAAGCCCCCCTATTACCCCTTTGCAGGGAATAGAAATTCCTCAGGAATTTCTATTCTCTATTAACTTTTGAACCAAATGAAGGTTTAGGCATAGAAGGGGAATAGAAAGCGAATGGCATAGCCATTCCCCGAACCAAACGAGCGATTAGGGTATTTATTGGGCTGTTTTGTGCGATGTTATATTTTTTCTTTTTTGGGTTTGGAATTCTTCTTCTGTTTTTTCCTTTCAAATAATACATGAAAGAATCTAACTACGTGTACATACCAAGTTGGAAATACATTTACATAATATTACCTACAAAAGTGTGGCCAAGTTTTTAATTCACCAAGTAGGTGTATATTCAGCCAAGAAGAAAGAATATTT